>JBBYHM010000019.1:9712565-9846189 GCA_038381775.1 Adansonia rubrostipa
CCCCCCCCCCCCCCCCCCCCCCCCCCCCCCCCCCCCCCCCTCCCCCCCCCCCCCCCCCCCCCCCAAACTCTTTGCACTTTGTGGCATTTGCACACAATTTTAGGCCTTATATATATGTATAACATGGAATGTTATCCTTATTAAGATTGGATAAACTTTTCTCCTATTTCAAAGAGTTTGAGGAATTCCTAAAGCCCCAATTCTCAGTTAGGTTATAAGAATAAACATTATTCTTTTTTCTTCTGATATTTTTTTTTCCTGAGAATTTTAAACCTAACATTGTGCTTCTGACCATGGTGATGAGAGAGTCGTCAGATATTTCAAACTAGGTATAATCTCAACACCCTTTTCTTGAAAATTCTAAAATATGGTCTGCTTTAACAGAGATTAATCATTAACCATTTTAAATCAAATCAAAGAATACTAAAGCATAAACTTGAAATTGACGTTCTTTTTTTGACCCGTGCAAATTGAAATTATTGATTTGTTGGAGAGCTCAAGATTATGATCCTTTCACCACTTTGACATTGTCAACCAACTCCTTACCGTGCAACCCTTCTTTTATGTCTTTAAAGTGTTGGATTCATATTAAGAACCGCAATCATGAAGCATCAGGGAGCTTAACATGCCATAAAAACCAGTACATATTGACCAAATCTTTATCAAAAAAATGAAAAGAAAATGTCGTGATGCCAGAAAGAATGCAAATTATTTCCCCCACTTGTGTTAGTTGGTATTGGAGAAAGAATCATATCTACATGTTTAGCGATCGGTTGTCTAATTACGACCCCTTCACTAAATCTGGCCCACAAATTGCACATGAGAGAAGACCAAATTTCTAATTGCTTTTGTTTTTTTTGTTTTTTGTTTTTTTAAAATTATCCGACACCACACATGATCCTAGAAATACCGCAGTCTTTCGTGGAAAGAGCAACTTGACGGTTTGTTGGCTTGCATCATTCATTCGTGTTCTGTATTTTGCGTGTTCAGACTTATTAATCTCTGTCTAGGCCAAAACACATGCAATGCATATGACAAGTTCTGCTACATTGTTTCTTCTTATCTTCAAGGATTCTTATTTTCTTAAATCTTTGCTCATGATCGAGCAAGTTAACAAAATCCGAAGGATCATTTTGAAGGTTAAAGGAAAACAAAAATCCATTCTTGTTTTGACTTTGATACATTCACAAGCTAGAAAACAAGCTCACATGAGCAACAGTGAGCAGCTTTAACTAACCAAACTTCCGGAATTGCATGTCACAATTTACAGAAAGTTAGTTAGGCTGAAGGCATATGAACCTCAAGGAAAATATCAATTTATGTCATTTCGTATCAACTTGCCATTTAATTTGTCTTTGGTTTTGCACGAATCTGAAGAAAAGAAGAGGGCATCAAATTGGGGGAATGAGGTTTGCATGTCAATCGCTCAAAATGGGAAAGTTTGTTGTTCATGCACGTTGGACTGTCGACCAGCCGATTAATGTTTGGCTTCTTTGTCTTGCTGTCTAACGACAAATATCGACAGCCTTGGAACAAACCCCGCTGCTTTTCTGCCTTACTAACAAAACTTTAGTCGGCTATTAATTTGTTTCACAAGTAATGCTACAGAAATTCAGGTTTTCATCAATTGAATTTGACATTAGATTAAGATTCATTGCTAGCTGGTAAATAGTAAATGTACCATTATGATACTGGTTGTTACGATTTCGATTTGATTAAACAAAGGGGTCTCACTTAACATTAGATGGTAAGTAAAATTTAAAATTTTAACCATAAAGTTCCAAATTTAACCTTTTTTTTTTCATAGCACTAATTTGAATGATAAGAATCACGACGCTGGCTAGTTTAAGGTCTATTTGTATGGCGATGTAATAGTGACTTATAGTGATTAAAGACAGGGATAATTATCGATATTATATTAAAATTCGTGTATAAAGAAATTCATAGTAACTTCGGAGAAACTTTCCCTTGTAAGAGAGATGCAAACCAACATCTTTCTTATCAGATGAGAATGAGAACCATATATTCATTTTGATATTGCCTCTTTGCCTGCATGCCTTCCATTCATTAATATAATTAGAGTTTTTTTTTTTTTTTTTTAAAAAGGAGAGCTTTATTTCCAATGCAAACATGACAACCACCGAAAAACCTCACTTGTCAGTTCTCCCGATATTGAACCACAAAACCAAACCCAGTTGGAAATGTTCTTTTCTTTTATCTTTTTTAAAGCATTAGACGGATAACCGCTTCGAAATTTACGTGGACAACAATTTCTCGCCCTTTCCCTTTGAGTAAGGAAATTGTTCTTAGCTTATCCAATAGTTGGGGCCTTGTTATTGCCAGATTGTAGTGGAATATTGCTATGTTGCCCCTTTTTATGTGATGACTGAAGTGATGACAAATATTGTTAAATTAACAAGCATCCGGAGACATGGCATATTTATGAGGCCCACTGACTTTGACAATTCATTCAAAAGAATCAAAACAGAACACCTCCCCTGATGGCTGATGATCTCCATCTACTTGCACTTTCAAACATTAAATCAGGACATGCATGGTCTTCGGATTAGTTCGCTTCTCTCACTAGCATGAAAAAATAGTCCAAAAGGCAAAACATAAACCATCTGATTACTCCTAAGACAACGCGTATCCGCAATTTTGAGCGTGATTATCTACTTAAAAATGGCCTGAATCTTGGCAATTTGCAGTACAAATACTTGAAATTCATTGGCTATGCCCCAAGGGTATCTTTTTTAATTTTGGACATCAAATCTTTTCCTATCCCACTTGACCCTCAGCTAATCCAATTTGTTTATTGGAGGCTAGTGGCGCATGTCAACAGACTTCTTCCCTAACTCTCACTGCAAAAGCCAGGCATAAGCATTGTGGGGAGATTGAGACAACTGGGGTCTCTCTCTCTCTCTCTCTCTCTCTCTCTCTCTCTCTCTCTCTCTCTCTCTCTTAACCAACAGCCTCAAGTTCTTGGTCTGTTGAGACGTGAACCTACCATTTTCTGCCATGTAAGCTAATCGTTAGGCCCTACATTTATTTGGTTTCAATCAACATTCTCGAACCAAAATACCTCTGCCCTCACCAAGTGGACTTCGCCTTTTGGCCACCAACTTGGCACGTCTAAATTGTTTTATTCCATTGTCCTTTCGTTGTAATCCCTTGCTTATCAACCACCTCTAAATTCATCCGTCATCTTCAGTTTCTTAGATAGAGATCATGATGTAGTTTTGGTATACCTTTTTAGTCAAATTGAAAGGTAGGGTGAATTTATGTTGAGGTAGTTGCTCAAGTGGTACTAGGATTATATTAGTGCATTTTGTTAACTAATACTTTAAATTAAAATACTGTTTGTGATAAAAATTAATAATTCATAATTAATAAGATGAATCTTAATTCTAAGCTAATTTTATAGAAGTAAACAAATCAGAGGGACACGTTTTAAGAGACCGATTTTGGTTTTGGAAGTATTCTATTGCTCACCAAAAATTTTGCTTTTGCATGAACCGTGCAAGCTATTACCATGGCAACCACGTGTCAAAAACACCGAACACCCGACAACCAATCAATGGCAAGAAAAAATCCTACGACGTAAATATCCCATGGTCTCCAATCAAATCAATGGCTTTGATCAACTAAACGAGGCGCTCGGATAAGGATAAAACACAGGATCATCCTTCCCTCTATTTATTTTATGTCAAATGAAAGACATGCCTAGTTCCTAACTCTTTAAAAAAAAAATCGTGACTATTATCAAACTGTTTTCCAAATTATCCAGTTGCAATTTCCACGTCAACTAAATATAACGTATTTAAATGCCCATTCGGGCCCTGGAGAAACACACCGAAAAACAAACATAAAGAGAAATAAAAAGGAAAAGTTTCGAGTTTCAGAGATGGAGAAAAAGAGCAATACCAAGAAAATTTCTTGGACTAGAGGGAAGTGTTTAGGCAGAGGATCCTTTGGTACCGCAACATTGGCAATCAATGAATCTAACGGTGCCCTTTTCGCAGTTAAGTCCGTCGATTTAGCAACTTGTCTTACGAACCAGTTGGAGTCTTTGGAGAACGAAATTAGGATCCTCCGCTCGCTTTCTTCTCCATATGTCGTTGAGTATCTTGGCGATGACGTGACCAGGTGCGACTCGGCAACGACTTCTTACCGGAATCTTCACATGGAGTATTTGCCAGGTGGCACCGTTGCTGACATAGGGATTGTCAAATGCCGGTTGGCGGACGTGGACGAGAGGATTTTGCGGTGGCACACACGGTGCTTAGTTTCGGCTTTGAAGTACGTGCACGGTGAAGGCATTGTTCACTGTGATGTTAAAGGGAAAAATGTTTTGGTGGGCCCTGATTTCACATCCGTGAAGCTCGCGGATTTCGGCTCGGCGATTGTTGAGAATAAAAAGGCCAGCTCGCCTGACAGGTGTAGGTCCATGATCTCGCCACGTGGAAGCCCTCTATGGATGGCTCCGGAGGTCATTCGCGGTGAGTATCAAGGACCGGAAAGTGATGTTTGGTCCTTAGGCTGCACCGTCATCGAGATGGTGACCGGGAAGCCAGCTTGGGAGGATCAAGGTTTCAACTCACTGAATCGAATTGCTAACTCGGAGGAACTGCCCGAGTTACCGACTCAGCTATCTGATCTTGGTAAGGATTTTGTGGATAAATGTTTGAGAAGGGATCGGAATCAAAGGTGGAGCTGCGATCAGCTGCTGCAGCATCCATTTGTAGCATCGGCTGCAGCGCCAAATATGATCGGGGAATCATCTCCCCGTTGCGTGCTCGATTTCGCTAGCTCGAATTTCGAAGAGGACGAAAATACGGAGAATTTTCACGCTTCGGCGAGGGAAAGGATTGGTAAATTAGCGACGGCAGGAGTGGTAATTTGGGAATCGGATGGATGGTTGGCGGTAAGGAGTTGCGCTCCTGAATCAGGGGGGAACTGTGACGAAGGGACAAATACGGAATATCCGGAATGGACGAGGAAAGAGAAGGAAACGGAAGGAACAAGTTCGGTATATTCGGGTTCGTTAGGGATTCCTCAAGGAATAGAAAGGACGGCGTTGGAAAATTTCGACTGGTTTGACAGCAGTGGTAACTCAGCTGAGTGGCAGTGTGGTAATTACGAGGGTGTGAGAGGGCTAAAATGGTCGAGTGGTGCGCTACGATGCGGTGGGCGGAAGTGCGAAAGCTCGGGTGATCTGAGCTGTCGAGAAGGGTCACAAAAGGTAGAGTTAGTGGTGGAGAAGGGAGATTTCAGAATCTGCAGATTTTGTAATATTATATTATTACAACCATTTTTGTTTAATTTAAGAATATTCAGATATAGCATATTGGTGTTTTTCAATTACTCCTTTTCTACGATATTCTTTACTTTTCATTTTCGTTCTCAGCCTCAATTTTCCTTATCGTGCAATACCGATCATTTCTTTTTCGAGATCAGATCAAACCTGAAAGGAATAGTATTTCCAGATTTTCCTGGTCATTAAGTTTAAGGCTTTGTCATAGGCCACTAACAACGGTAATGGCACACGTCCTCCGAACAATTTAAAGGATTTTGGCTAAACTTATTATTCAAGGGGCGGACAAAAAGCATGGCTTGAAAAGTTTTTAAACTTAATTTTTACTTTCATTGGAACTTTGGGCACAATTCAGTGTTTGGAGAATCAAACATCAACATAATTAAAGCTAAAGAAAATTTCTACTATTTTGTTTTTGTTTAAGGTGATCTTTAAGATGGAAAGGATAAGAATAAGACACATAGTGCAATTCGAGGATATTAGTGCTTGCTTAATCTGATATTATTATTATTATTATTTTTTTTTGGTTAAAAGCTTCTAAAAATAAAAATCAAGTCAAACAAGCATTTTAAGAATTTTTTTTAAATTAGTTTATTTTTAATTAACAAAATATAAAAAAAAATTCAAGAAAAGCTAGAAATACAAACTTATAATAATAAGCTAATTTTTTTATATAATTTTTATTTTTGTCCTAAACATATCCTCATCCATTAAAATGAAATTCGATATCTATAAAAATAAAATTATCAAAACTCTTAATTTAATTTTTAAACTACTTATTTTTTATAAAAAGTTTATAATAATTTTTAAACTAAAAAAAAGGAAAAAGAAAGAGGCTAAGCCATCAAGGACTTAGGATGAGATCGGAGACTAAAGTTCTTTTTGCACCGAAAGGGGCATCAAAATCCTCTGCCTCTTGTCTCCTAGTATTAGCTTTAAGGGTGCTGTTTTAGTGACGGCTTTCTTTGGCCACTGAGAAAGGCACACCAAAAGATTGGATCGATTCAACGCTCAAGTTGCTGTGTGGGAAGGGTTAATCTTTCTATTCATCCAGTGCACCAACCCCACTAATTTAAGTTGCCAATTTACATAAATATCATTCGTAATTTACATAACATATCCTTTAAGATATGCTTGGTTAACAGGAAATAATCCTTAGGAGAGCTTACCAAAAACCAAAGAAACTTAAGACCCAAACCAATTATTGGGTGGGAAATGAAAGAGACTAATTCCCTAGTCTTTCCAAAGTCTTTCCAATCCAGGTTCAGGGTAGGCTATAAAGTCTTTCAAGTTTGAACCCTTTCCACACGTTTGGATGCTTCCTAGCTACATGGTTATGGTTTGTCAACAAACGAGACGGTAACTTTTAAATGTGCAATGTCGACTAATTGCTCATCTTGATTATCGTAGGATTTTAGATTCCTTTCCTTTTGGTGGTCTGGATTCTCGTTGGCATCGAAGCTTCCCAGAATTTGCTCTGTTCCTTACACTACATGGAAGGTTCAATGTGTTCCGTAAAAACAGAGCATAATCTCTGGAAACCTTGGTAAAGATATGGGTATATGTCATTTTCTTTACTCGCATTTGGATATGGAAAAGAAAATACTTACTAACATGCAAGCATTTACAACTGTGTTTCCATGTGAAGAAAATACCAAGATTTGTCATATAAAATATCCATGATTCGGCCACAGGGTTTTGGCTTCTAAAGTAAAATTACATAATACTAATAATAATAGGAAAAAAAAAAGGGGAAAACGCGGAATTGATGAATGTGATAGTGTATGAACATATGACCTAATGAAAGTTCCCTATTTATGAAAAGTTCAGAATGATTTGGATTATTTTACGACGGGTATCTTATCACATTTAAATTGAAAAAGAAAAAACTATGAAATTAACGGTTATCATCATCATCATCGTCATCATTTGTTGGAATATCTGTATATGTTCACGTGAAAATTTTCCATATTTATATTATTTTTAATGTGAGTTTTTAATTCATTGATCATGAAAGTTTTCTGATATATAATACATATCTTAAAATAACATTTTTATGGATGACTTTAAGAACATGCAATGCAAGATTTTCAACTTGATCAATCATAAAACTTAGCTCCTTGGGGTCAAGAGACTTTATCAAAAAAAAAAAAAACCTCAAAGAAAAAAATTATTAATACTATATCCCAATCTGATATAGCTTGCGAATAATAGGTGCAGCCTAAATTTATTGTTTTGGAAAACCAAAAATATTTAATTAAATCTAATTCTTTAAATCCCTAATCGAATAGGATCCATTAAATATTGGGCCTGTTACACAGCATTTAAACAGCATCAAATGTTAGAGAAGCCTATATTATACTAGCCCATCTTTGCGATTTCTGAGCATTGATAAGAAGTCCAGTCTCACAATTTGGGTTTCGTTCGCTAATCAGCATTTCATTTCATTTCATCCAATGTATGTAGGGCTTGTTATGGCGTAATCAGGCCAGACGTTGCTCTCGTCTTGAGCTTGCACGTTCGGATCAATAATATATAAGATTGATTTTTGCCTTTCCATCCAGGTGATTTCCCCTCTCCGCAATTTGTTCTCAGTTGTCGGTTAAATTTTGATGTTCTTATCCTCAGAACTTTTTTGCTTGGTTCTATTTCTGATTTTTCTTTTCTCCTCAATAAACATTTTTGCTTGAGTTAAAGAAAAAATTATCCAAACGCTTAGGGTTTAAAAAAAAAATTATTCAAACAATAAATTTTTTTCTTTGTTTTGCTTTACTTTCTTTCCTCTTACCTCAATCTATTACCACAATCCAAACACGAGGTAACGTAGGGTTTGTGTAACTCTCCTTCTCATTCCCTTTGATGAACCACAGGCATATGCGATTTTTCCTATAAATGCGCTATGTATTCCTCGCCGTCCCTTGCCCGACCGGCCTTTACTTAATCCCCTTTACGATGATGCCACGTCTACATATGATTTTTTTTATGATGCCACCTCTAAACATGATAAGCGACGTTTTAATGACGTACAAGCAGAATTACTGTCACGGCCGATTACCTCAACTAGATCGATCGCTTCTAAAAGCATCAAACCAAATAAAACAGAGAATTTTGCTTTAATGAAAATTTTATGCAATCGTTTCTTAATTCTGTAGAATAGGTGTTCTTTAGAAACTAGCATATTTGACTTGTAGCCAATCCTGGCAAACCCAATTCCTTTTCACCCAGACTTTCTACCCTTGAAACACAAGGATGCAAAATTAAAAAAAATACCCAAAAAAAAAACCCTTCGTCTATAACAAAGAACACATTCAAAGCAAGACAACTTCGACATAGTAGTACTCATACCGTGAAAACCCGGCTGAATGAACCCTCCTTGACACTACCCAAATCGCCAAACACAACTCTCACCATGCAAACATGACCGACATGACTCAGGGTTTGACCAACCCTCGACAAGCAAACCTAAAGACACAAAGAAATTCCACCATCCCAACCCATAAACTGACCCATCTAGTTTAACCCGCAGGAATATGCCAAACAGACATGGATGGGGAGGTGAGATCAGTTGACTACTCTCACCATATTCACCAAAAGCATATGGCATGGAAAACAAACCCAACCTGTGTTTAAGTTGAGGAAGATGGCTCACCATCTTTCTTCTCAGCATCAGCTTTTTCTGTATCAACCCTAGTTTCCTTCTCTTCCTGTGTAGCAACAGCCTTCTCCTCTCCAGATTTATCCTCGGGTTTCTTTTCTTCAACGCTCAACTTCTCAAGTAGTCCAGCAGCAGCAGATGCATCTTTATTTTCCTCTTTCGATTTTTGTGATTCAGC
The DNA here is from genome assembly GCA_038381775.1 of Adansonia rubrostipa. Classification (NCBI taxonomy): domain Eukaryota; kingdom Viridiplantae; phylum Streptophyta; class Magnoliopsida; order Malvales; family Malvaceae; genus Adansonia; species Adansonia rubrostipa. The sequence continues at coordinate 9,721,713 of JBBYHM010000019.1, forward strand.
GACTTCTCTGAACATTTCCATAAAGTTTTTGCAATCTAATTTTAAGAAAAAAGAAAAACCAGTAAAAACCAGAAGGCTTTGTTCCCCCAAACGGGAAAAAAAAAAGAATTGTCAAATAACAAAAAAGAAGGCAAATAACAGAGGACCAATGTAAGCCATCTATAACCACAATCTAAACCCATCACCTTTAACTGTATCTGTTATTCTCTGAACACTTTTAGACACGAAAAAGAAATACTAAAGCCAATTACAACAACTTCACCAGAAGTACAGAACACTTACCATGGGATATCAGGTTCTCAGGCTTTATTACATTAAAGAGCCAAATCATATATGTAAGTATTTCTGTTAACTATGTCTAATTCAGCTCAAGGATTCAATCATACTCGATAACACCAAGAAGTCGTGCATCAAAAAAAAAAAAACTTTCAATCATTTAAAGCATATTGGTAATACACATGGAACAACAATTAATTTTAAATATCTTCAATTGAATTTTGTCATCAACAAGAAATTAAATTTGACCTTATAACATCCTATTTCTCCAAGAAAAGAAAATCAAAACCAAGAAAAACACTAAGGTTAACACATCAAAATACTTCAAATTACCATCATAGAAATACCTAACCAATCCATCCAAAATTTCCCTAAAGTAACATTCAAAGTCAACTTGGTCTATCTGAGCATGGTGAAAAACTGAAATTCACTGCAAGTTCTAAGGAAATAGTACAACAGTATCACTCAACATTCAGGTATAGCAGTTATTCTTACTAATATTTCTTATTTCTTTGCATATTCTGTCATTTGCAGCTTTTTCACTAATCACTAAAGGAGGAGGATGGCCCATAAAGGGAACAAAAGCCAAATTTCAACAAAACATTGCAGTCATCTAAAACCACAAACTACAATAACTGCTTTCATCTCCATTACTAGAAGGCGAATGCAATGTCCCACTGCATGCTATAAATTTCTAAAATGCAATCATTTTTTTAAACCATATACTTACTTGAAACTGATAAGGGCTCAAGCAAAATGAACAAAATTTTAAATTTCGATTGCTAGGAATTTAAATATGAACCTTTGCATTGTGCTCAACCAAGCGTTAATACAGTCAATAAGAGAAGAAAATTTAAGTAAAATATCAGAACTAGTAAACGAAATGCTAGTCACAAACTACTTGAAGAGAATATCAATTGTCAACTCCAAGAAATTCTATTTAGTTACTAAACCCTTATGTGCAGCTATAAATCTTAGTCTAAATAAAGAATTGAAGTAATATTGATTCAACCTCATTTTGCAAAGAAGAAAAGTGATTTAGAGCAAAATATACTTACTTTCCACTGATGCAAAACGAATGCAGAAAAGTTCATCCTTCAATTCACCATCTGCAAAGTCAGAAGCGTGCCATAGGCACGATTTATCATTGCCAGCGTGCTCCTGCACCGTCATCGTCGGCAACACTGCACAAATATATATATTTTTTATAAAATAATGAAATTATAAAAAAAAAAAAAGCAGAAATGGAATTGAGAAATCGAAAAAGAAAGAAGAGAACATGCCCAGATGATTGGCGCAGATCTTGAGAGTTTTAGATTGCCTCATAACAAGGCGAACTTTTCCAGTCTCTTTGTGCTTTAAAAGCTTCACGGTACCGGCGCCTCTCTCTTTCCATTGATTCCCTTCTTTATCAAATCGGTACAGCTTCGACTTCCTAGTAAATAAAATTATATGCATTCAGATCATTCGGATTTTCAGATAAATCAAAGAACAGTTGAATCGGAAATATAAATAAGCGAATACTGACAGATCGAGGATCGGATCTTCGTTTTCCTCGCCGGTGCTGACAGTGACTTCCTCGAGCTTGACAATAGGGGCGACTTGAGCTCCGGTATCTTCATCCTCGGCGGCGGGAGCTTCTTCGTCGTCTCTGTGCTCGTGTTGGGGCTCTTTGCTTGCCATAATTGCTTTTTTAGGATGAGACGTTTCGTTTATTTCAAAAGAAGTAAAAATTGGTGGGGGGGGGGGGGGTGTGTAGAAGTTGTGGGGAGAGTGTGAGAGAGAGGAAGAAGTGTTTGTTTTGGCCGTTGGGGCCTAGAGGCTTGAGGAGGAGAAAAAGAGGCGTGAGGTTTCCGCAGAATGTGACAGAAGTCAGGGTTTCTTTCAAAATAGGGAGAAAAGGGAAAATGTGGGTAGTGGGCCGGCGTTATCCTCGTGTGAGTAGCGGCCTGCTGTCTAAGGAGCTGTTTGGAATTGTTGGCTTTTTTGTGTTTTCCATTTTTATTTTTCTTAAAAGAAAAAATCGTAAAGATCAATTGTGGTACTTGTAGACTCACTGGAAAGATCAATTTCACATTCAAAGCAAACCAGAAATTATGAGTACTTCATTATAGACTCAACCTTGTGGGAGCTGACACATTTCCTAGTTTCATCAGGATATCAAATGGAACCCGTTAGTGGCATGCCATATGGGGCCATTGGAGGAACCCCATCCCACTTGTCTTGAAGGTGGTGGGGGTGAGGCAAAACCTCCACCAATCTCTCCACCTCCCATTCCAGGCATTGGTGGGGCAGGTAAAGCAAGAGGCAGCAACTGAGCATACATGCATATTCTACAGGTGACAGAAAAACAAGGGAATTCTTCGGAAAGAAGACTAACATCCAGGAGGGGCACCTCAAATGTCTATGGTAAAAGAAAAATCTTACAGTATCTGCAGTTTTGATTGCCTTCATGAAAATAAGTGGATTTCTTTCCAAGGTCCTACTGAAGGTTAAGTTCAACTTCTAGGACATGAAGCATAGTTTCTGTGTGAGCAAGCACATGAATTAAAGTAAAAATGGTATGCAAGGAAATCTTAAGAGATTTTTGCATGTTGCTGTACCTGCTGCAGCTGGGCAACCATGTTTTTTCTCCAACTTTTTTTGCCTTCACTTAGCATCCCTTAGTAGAGAAAAGAAAAGCTATCTAAATAAGGAATACATATTTTCTTTCCTTTTCTCAATTTTCCTTTATTTTATTTTCTTTTTATTTATTTTTTTCTTTCTATTATTGTTTATCTAAACATAACCAAAAACTCTAATGAATTTATTATTTCATGTTGTAATTCATTAACTAACTTACATTTATTACTATTATATCCATATAAATATATAATATATTTATAAATATATAGAGGTGTTAATTTAAAAACTACAAATAGTGAACTAAATTTATACTTTTATAATTTCTTAAATTACTGTTTTATTTTTAATTAATAATTTTTTAATTAAATTAAAATATAATTTATTTATTTATAACTTAAATAATTATTGCATATGCATATTATTATTAATTGTAAATTATATTCTGCACATACATGCAATGCGCAATTGATTATATCAAAAAATATTATACGATTGTGCATTGCATGCACATGTGGAATATAATTTATAATTAATAATATACATGCGCAATAATTGCTTAAGTTATAAAGAACTTATGTATTATATAGACATAGATATAGATTTACTTGCCTTCCTTGTAAATCTATATAAAGAGAACATTACTGGAGCTAAAAAAATTAAATAAAAACCAAAAGCCTTCTTGATTTGTTGTTGTTGTTGATGTTTGAAGATGGGAGACAATACATTGGAGTTTTCGATTGTGCATGATCATGTCAAAGTCTTGCCCCATGGATTACTACTCAATCTTGTTGTCATCAAACCATCATACAAGGTGATCGAGAAAAAATTCCAGGCTCCACGCAACGTTTTCTTATCCAATAAGGGATTACAAGCTATGTTCCAAATGCTTACTCTATGTCATGAAATCTCATTACCAATGTCAAGAATCAAAGAAGTTGCTAATATTTTGTATCAATATATTCCTTGCCTTCCCAACCATCAAAGTCAGGCTTTGTTCTATATCGTATTAATAGATTTAGCTCAAGAAGATGGCCTAGCAGATCGTCTATACTTCAAGAATGAGGGAAGCGGAGAGGAAGTACTTATTGCTGACGACGCTAGCTCCAAAACGCAGCAGCTATCTAATTTTGTACGCAATCTTGGGGTAAAGACTGTCAATGTTAATGAAGCGATTTCATCAACTTCTGTATCTTGTCCAATATGCTTTGAAGACTTCCTGGTCGATCAAGTGGTTGCTCGATTGCCATGCTCCCACTTGTACCATTGTTGCTGCATCGATCAATGGCTCAACAGGAAAAACTCGTGTCCAATGTGTAGGTTTAGGCTTCGATTTATGTTTCCTCTTGTTTCTCTTTAATTATGTCAATGTTAGTTTGGTACTCGTGTCCAAGATATCCAAGAAGGATGAAGAAGAAGGCAAAAAAATAAAATAGATAATTAAATATGATCTAAGATTTTGTATTCTTATTTCATATTTTTTATATCTTGTGTTACCCAAAAATACATAAAATTATCCTTTCTTTTTAAGCTATGAGTCAAATTTGTGGTCCATAATATAGGCATATCAGGTTTAATTGCTGTGATTGATAAAGCTTATTTCGGAAAGGTGTACATTTATCACCAATTAAAGCTACCCTCTAAATTCATCACTTGTTGTCTATAAAAATCTAAATCTAATTAATGCTTATATGAAGATCATTCGAATCACATTCACCAATTTGATCACCAGAAATTTAAGTTTAGTTTCTGGCTAGAAAATAGATATGGTGATTGGTGGGTGACTAATCTTAATATATCTTTCTTCTTCTTAAATTAATACAAAAATTGAAGGCGGTATGTATATGGTTGGCTAGGGTTATAGTCATGTTTGGTGTTCCTTTTTACTAGTGTATTAAGCGAGTGCTTAATCACATATATAGTAATATTTCTTGTTCCTTCATGCCACGTTTGCATAAACGGAAGACGCAAAACAATGAGATATTCAATCACTGTATGGATACAAAATTCTACATCAAGGGAAATGAGAGGGGTCAACGATTTAGTAAATCCCAGAAAGGAAAATAAAAATATAAAAGAAGACGAAAAAGGATAAAATTTTTATGGTGGACTGAAATTAAAGAAAGTTGTTTGATATTATCTTCTTCTAATTCAGAACGTGAACAATAATCAAATCCATCATCCATAGTAATTGAAGTTGCACCGCCACGGTCACCAACTCAGCATACTTTCTCTCTCTCTCTCTCTCTATATATATATATATATATATATATTATTTAGTTTGGAAGCTATTACACTATATTATTCAGCTTGAAAGCTATTACAAAACGCGTTTCTCTCTCCCTAGATCTTTCATTACGATTTCATCAGCTGATCAAATTGATTTATTTATGGCTTGTAACCGAGCAACAAATGAGCAGCATGGCATTAGCGTGGCGACAGAAGACGGCATTCCATGGAATTTTTTTTTTTTTTTTTTGCCAAATACACTGCCAAGAGATTTGCCATTTGGCTGTTTAGGTGGCATGGCATAGCACTTGCTGGTTAGTCGCCAGGCACATAATCCAACTCATCACATCCCCCAATATTTTTTTGACCCATTGTTTGTAATTGCTATCTTAATTTCATCTCATAAATCTATATATATATATATATATATATATTAATAATCGCTTCTTGGCTCTAGCTGTTTCATTCCTCTCACTGATTGGGGCCATTATTTATTAACTACTATACTTAACATAAAAAAATTTTGTAAAAAAAAATGGTAATCATAAATTAAATGAGTTAAGAAGAAAGATGTGAGTTTTGACTTTGTTGCATTCCCATGTGAACATAGATGGGCATTTAAAACAGCTGCCTTGCCCATCCGCTTCCTCTCTTAACTCTAAACTCTCAACACACTCTCTCTCAATCTAATATCATTTGTATCTCTCTCTCTATCCTGGCCAAAGCAAATTAAGCAACTAAAGCATAAAGAGATTCAGAAAGTTATCCAAAGCTTCTTCCTTTTTTCCTCCGTAAGTTGTATCCTTCCTTTTCCTGCAAATCTTCTTCTTTTACTTCTACTTTTGCTATTACTACTATTTTCTCTCAACGATTCAATTACCAATCTTTAATAATTTTCTGGGTTCTGTGAATTTAGATCGGCCTCTTGGTTATCACATGTCTACCACCATCTTAGTCAAATAATTTAGATTTGCGCCTCCACTTCAAGATGTTCTGATGTAAATATCTATTAGATTTTCTTCTTTTTTATTATTTCTATCTACTTCTTTTGATTAACTGCATAGAATCGATAGGTTTTGGGTGAAAATATTTCTATCCGATTTTGCTTTTCTTTTGGTTACTTCCGTTCCAAAAACTTGTCTGTTTTGCGAGCAAAGTTGCTTGGTTTTTTATCTTTGACAAAGTCAATTAATCTTAGAATGACGAAGCGCGTAGAAATAGCTGGATGTCTTGTTCTGAAAGTTGTAATAATGGAAATTAGATAAACCATAATTTTGTCTTTGGAGTCCGAGTACAACTGAACTCAGGCTATTGATGCGCGTGGCCGCACCTTCTCATATAATACACTCTAGGCCTACGGCCTCTTTCATTTGATTTTATGGAATGGAACAAATCAATTCAACCAGTCGTTTTACCAACTATATATACCTACATATACTCTCTACTATTAGTGTAATTAACAATGTTCAAGTACTGTAACCCTGAGCATTTGATTCATTAGCTCCTCGGTTCAAATCTCTCCTTTCTTGAATTGAAAGAGAAAATATGTACAGATACTATTATAATAGTTACTAGTATAAGTTATGTGGGTTGAACTGATTTGCGGTGTTTCTTTGAACTCAGGTTATTGTACCTGTTTCTAATCATCTCACTTCCAAACAGCTTGCGAAATGGCAAATTCTTCGGTAAGAAATTAGTCTGTTCCTTAATCTAAACACACTTCTTTCTTCTTTCAGTCAAATGTGACATGAGCTTACCTAACTATACCTACAACGATGTCTATGTTCTTTTCCCCCGTGTTTCTTTGCAAGCTTTTAGCGGCAGCGCTTTTCCATGACTGATTCTTTTTTTTTTAATTACAGTTCCTCTGCTTTTGGGCTAGTAAGTAATAACCTAAGATCAATGGCAATATTTACTTATCTATGTTATGATTCTAGTCAAAATAACAACCTAAGCATTGTCGTAGGAATCAATAGTACAAAATGTGCTTGCGTACTGAACAACAAACAAATTTATAGTCAACAATTAATGCCCTTGTTTTAGTTTTGCGGCCACTGGTGTCGTTGTTTATAAAAACATATACTACAGTCTACGGCTGACAAGTTGTAAATTTTTAAGGAAGCAGCACTTGTCCTATGTAGAGAGATTCTCTAGAGGTTTTGCTCCACTCACTAAATAACTATTGTAGGAGAGCGCAATGGACTAAACCAATCCCATGGTTAACAAGCGCCCCAAGCGGAAAAAGGAAAAAAAAAAATAACAGACAAACGAAGAACTAGCCACTTTGTTCTACCATCTTATGTTATAGCATTATCAATTGTTTGGGGAAGATCTTCTATGTTGCATAATTTTGATTTGCTCTCTTTTTAGGCTCATTTAAATAAAGGCATGAAGAGATTAGAATCCCGAAAGTCACATTCATGGTGGTGGGATAGCCACATCAGCCCCAAGAACTCACGGTGGCTGGCAGAAAATCTTGAGGGTAAGTAAGCTGCTGCTATAATATCCCCCCTTTTCCCTTCCAGAATTCAGGCAACATATCTCTCTCTCTCTCTCTCTCTCTCTCTCTCTCTCTCTTTGGCAAAGGAGTATGGTCAAAGAACATAAGATAACAGCATATGCTATCAACATGCTTTTAATTGTTTTTTTTTTTTTTTTGGTTGCAACTGAAATGATATTTTGTTAGAAAATGTGGTTTAAATATTATTTATTTCCTGTGTTTTTGAAGTGGTGTTTCCTTTCTTTTCATGTATGCACATAAAGGGTTAAATGTACTATTGAAATACATCTTGTCGAACTAAACAGTTTCTTGCAAGGTTTTGGGACGTTATCTTTCTTTTAAACTGAAGACTTTTGTTTACGTTCTAGAAGAAGACAAAGTTGATACATGATAAAGCAGGGTAGTATAATATTAGCCACTCCGATTGCTTTCTGTTTAATCACAGTTCTAGTGCTGTACATATTAGCCAATCCTACCTGCCTAGCTTTTTGGATGGGACTAGGCTTCTTCACTTCTACATCTTTTCTTGAATAAAGGATTTTTATTTCTGAAAATGTCAAACAAGAAAATAACTGTAAGATTGCTGACTACAGAAATGGATCGTTGCGTCAAACAGATGCTAAAGCTGATTGAACAAGAGGCAGATTCATTTGCAAAAAGGGCTGAGATGTATTATCAGAAGAGGCCAGAACTTGTATCTCATGTTGAGGAGTTCTATCGAATGTATCGTTCTTTGGCAGAGCGTTATGATCAACTGACAGGAGAATTGAGGAAGAATATTCCATTAGACCTCCAATCTCAGGGTTCCGGTATCTCTGACATTGGCTCTGATCTGACTTCTATTTGGCCATCCCCAGACCAAAGGCCGAGTCGTCATAAATCTGGCCCGCGAGCTGCTGGTTTCAATGTCTTCCTTGGTTCTGGTGGCAGCAGCTCTGATGTGTACCAGAAAGAAGGGGATGAGTTATCTTCTCGAGCAGATTCTGAATCAGAATCTGATGATTCCTCAGTCAATAATTACTCAGTTTTATCAGGGAATGGGAGTGATCAAGGGCTAAGCAGGAAAATGGTTGAGTTGGAGATTGAGCTCCATGAAGTGAAAGAGAAGCTACGTATGCTAGAGGAAGAAAATACAGATGGTTCACTAAGAGGAGCAAAAAGTGATAATTCTGATCTTCTTGCTAGGATTAGGGAGTATGAAGAACAACTGAAAATTGCTAATAAAAGAATACAGCTCTCTGAAGAAAAAATCAATTGGTTGAGGATTGAACTCGAAAAATATAAACCACAAGAGACAGCTGATTTTGAATCATCAGAAGAAGAAAGTGCCAAGATAGACAAGGCTGAGCAAATTGAGGTAAATCAAAACAAGCTTAGTATATTGGAGAAAGAAAATCAACATGCAGATGGCAAGATGCAGGCACTGGTGGAAGAATTAAGTGTTACTAAAGAAATGCTCCAGGGTTCTGAGAAAGAAATTGCTAGTTTGAAGCTTGAGAAGAACCAATATTACGAAAAAATTCAAAATTTGCAGGGTCAGCTTGATACGGCTCAAAAAGAGATAATCACATGGAAATCCAAACTGAACAGAGAGAAAAAAGAGGTCTCCAAGCTTCAGGAAAGAATTGCTATGTTAAAGAATAGCTTATCAGACAGGGATCATGAGATCCGGGATTTAAAGATAGCAGTATCTGATGCTGAGCAGAAGATTTTTCCTGAAAAAGCTCATATCAAAGCTGAAATATCGAAATTGTTGGAGGGACGAATCTCTTTGGAAGAACAGCTCAGAGAATGGGAATCACGTGGCCGGTCCTTGGAGGAGGAGATCAGAAAAGCTGTGAATGAAAAAAGAGAATCAGAGGAGAGGCTTCATAGTGAAATTGAGCAGTTGAAACTGGAGATTGCTGAGAGAAGTGATTGCATTAAAGTTTTAAATGAAAACCTTGGGACTTTAAAATCAGAGAGAGACGAGCTTAAGACCAAAATTGATTCACTCAATGGAGATATCAGTTCTAGGGATAATCAGATCGTTCAAATGGACAAGCATCTGCACCAATTACATATGGAACACGTGAAGCTAATTGCTAGCGCTGAAGGAGCACATAAATTGGTAGAGGAACTGCAATCAAAAGCTAAGGAACTAGAGGATGTGATTGAGAGGCAAAGAATCACGATACTAGAGGGAGCAGAAGAGAAACGAGAAGCTATAAGGCAGCTTTGCTTCTCCCTTGAGCATTATCGAAATGGGTATCATATGCTTCGGCAAGCATTTCTGGGGCACAAGAGAGTTCCTGTTTTGACAACATGATTATGCAATGCTACATGACACTGTTTCCTTGTAATTGGTTGCTAGATTCTTTTCTTTCGAGTGACAGTCCCTACATTATCCTACTATTTCCTAAAGGTGGCTTCGCTCATCTCCTGCTTCCTGTTTAATGAGAATGCAAGAAACAGAAGTTGCATTTTAGAGACAAAATTGATAGTTTTGTGCACAATCCTAGCACCAAGATGACGCTCTCTAATATGCTCGGAATGTTGAGGTCCAGTTGCATTTTAAACAGAATATGATAGTTTTGCATTTTAATTATTGTTTTAGTATGCTCCAAAGACTCCCCGGTCAATCAACTTGCCATGCTCGTACTTATACCCTCGTGACTTCATTGATCAATGGTTCAAGTGGAAGAACTCGTGCCCATTGTGTCAGTTTAAGCTAGATAGGCCTTGGTCTCAGTTTAGTCCTGTTTCTCTGTAATTCTGTTACTCTGAGTTTGGTACCTTGTCTTATTTACGTGCCCCCATTATCGAGTTCGATTGGTGTGTGTTTGTTTAAATTCTCCTTTTATTGTATACTGCTTCTCAAATTTAAGTCATTGATCAATTATGTACTGAATAAAAAAAATAATTAGTTGATATAAAGAGATATATATATATATATAGTGGTGGGAGAAAGTTTTCATTATGGTACTCCATCTGATTTTGCATACAATTCAGTCATATGACTTAGCATTGGTATTTTCCAGTTCTTCCCCAGAAACTCTTAGACTTCTGAACAGGTTTAATGAAAGGATGTCTACTTTTTCATACAAAGTTTCTGCCCAATTGTCCATCTATTTTTTTTTCTATAATACATAGTTTGGATACAAGATTTTGTCAGTTCTTGTTGGGTCCAAGCTAACCAAAAGTATATTCCCATTATTCTTTTTGGCCATCCTAATTCGCCAGTAATGATGTCGACGATTAATATACGGACAATGCTACATACATTCACTTTTACAAAAACACATGTAAGTATTTTTTTTCATAATTTTAATTGTGAAATTTGTATCATATTTTTGAATCCTTTATCCTATGTTTGCTTGTAGCAACAGTCTCAATTAATACCAAATAATGAGTAGTTTTAAAGTCTCATATTCCCCTTGTTTCCGGGCATGTCATTCCTTTCTCTGCATTTTTTCCCTCCCACAGAATTTAGTTCCCTGGTCAATACGGAATTCATTTATGAGCTAAAGATGGCCACTGGCCATGGAAGCGTGGACGGACAGTTAAAATTTGGGGCCTTCTCTCAGAAAGTAAAGCTGACCTGTTTTCTTTCAAATAGACCCCTCGGAGTTACAGTGCAACTTACAGCTTCCAAGGGCTTTTTTTATTTTTTATTTTTTATTTTTTCACCTTGAGAATGATTAGGAAATATGGACAATGACAGATTAATCCCCAAGTTCTTCGGCAAACTTCAAAGTCTTTAAAAAGCTTACAGAAGAGTCAATAAGATCATCAGGAGCGCCTGAGAAGCTTAATCGGCTCTCATAATTCTTCACTGATATTATAATATATTGTGATTCAACCACCCCTGGAAACAAAACTTTGCCCTTTCACATATATTCTCTTTCCCCAACTTGAAGAATTAGCCATTATATTATTCGTTATTGTTGCAACAACATAAAATCACCTTTTCCGTACTGATTTAACAACAAGAACTTCGTTCAGCATTAGAAACGAAGCATGTCTCAAAATACCTAGCAAAAACAAAGAAGTCGTGATCTCTAAGAATCTAATATATTCTGAAAGCCTTAAGACCTTTTTTCTGAAAGCAATATAGAGGCATGTGCGTATATGCAAGTAAAGTAAAAATATAAATAAAAAAATAAATTTGTAGAAAGACAGAAGAATGGAGAAATAATGTAAAACTGGAGATCTTATTCTGGTAAGCTGTGATAATCAGTACTTCTAGCTTTTTCTTTTTCTTTAATTTTTGCAGTGTCAGCATCCTTCAACCGTCCTTCATTCACCCTTCTTTCTTTTCTTTTTTTTTTTTCCCTTAATTTTCTTCCCCTTGCTTCACAAGCAAACTCCAGCAAATGCAATTCAGTGTATCAAGGAACTTTATAACATCAAAAAGGGATATAGCATATAGGGGCAGTACGGATTGAGTGACCTATGGGTTCTAATATTTCAGTCGAAGGCTAACACTTTCGCCGAAAAGTTGGAAGGGAAAGCGCCAAAAGGCAGTTGGTAACTTGCAATCGGTCATGTCATGTCTCAACTCCTACTGCAGGCGATCCAAGTTTAAAGCATCGAACAAGCTGTTTGGTTAAGATCTACTTACCTACTGACCTATGCTGAAAAATCTTGGGACTCTTCTAGAATTAGAGAAACTGTTTCAATATAATCTGCAAACAGGAGTTTTAAGGTAAATTTGACCAGAATTTAATGGTACACCTAACAAGGCTTGCTAAGGACAACTACGATGGAGTAGCTACTTAATTTAGTGCCAGCAAGTTCATGGAAACCTCTTTGCAACTGTCCATATAAAAGAGAACATAATAAATCTCCATATATGTGAAGAAATGATATTAGCATATTTCAAAAACAACCCTGGCTAGAATACTGCCCTTTGCTTTCTTCGAAATGAAAACACCAGCACAGTAATGGGCATTTCGTGAAGATTTACTCCTCTCGGGCTTAGGTAAGCGTACGTTGCTTCAAAAGAAAAGCGCCTGAACAAAAGGATAAAGATTCAGCAAATCAATATGCTCAAGCTCTTCCCTGTCAATCCTTCTGTTGAAAGCTGAAAAAGGGAAAGGAAAATGCCACTCGAAGAAGATGAATCAAAACTCTGTCAAGTCACCTGCCTCAAGAAAGGACTCGAGGCTTCTCTGGCTAGAAATGATTCACTGGAGAAAGAAAATCAGGAACTAAAACAGGAGGTAGCTCGTCTAAAAGCACAAATCATTTCCCTCCAGGCACATGACAATGATAGAAAATTTATGCTCTGGAAGAAGTCGCATAACTTCGTCGACAATTGCAATACCGACGCTTCTCCGCAGAAATCGTCAGATTTTATTGAAGCAGAAAATGTATATCCAAGGCCAAGTTTCGAGGAATTAGCTGTGAGAAAGGATAGGCAATCAACAGCACCAAAACCACCACCATCAAGGTCTAATTCTTTTTTCATCTCTCCTTCTCCAGTGGAAGTGAATGAGAACAAAGTTAAAGCGCCATCAGTACCAGCTCCACCCCCTCCACCATTGCCATCAAAACTTTTACCAGGGTCTAGAACAGTGCACCGTGTACCAGAAGTTGTGGAGCTTTATCGTTCGCTAACAAGGAAAGATACCAACATGGAAAACAAAACCAACGCTACTGCAATTCCAGGGCTTGCCTTTACTAGGAACATGATAGGAGAAATCGAAAACCGCTCAACTTATGTTTCAGCTGTAAATGCACTAGCTTTTTACTTCTGAATTGAAACCAACATTTTATTTTCTAACAGTATGCTTATTTTGATTTTTTTTTTTAACAGATAAAATCCGACGTAGAAAAACAAAAGGAGTTTATAAATTTCTTAATCTCAGAGGTTCAATCTGCAGCCTTCAAGGATATATCGGATGTAGAGGTATTTGTGAAATGGTTAGATCAGGAATTATCTTCCCTGGTTGATGAGAGGGCAGTTTTGAAGCATTTCCCACAATGGCCAGAAAGAAAAGCAGATGCCCTAAGAGAAGTTTCTTTTAGCTGCCGAGACCTAAGGAACCTTGAAGCTGAAGTCTCATCGTTTGAGTTCAATCCCAAGGAGTCTTTTAATTCAGAGCTTCGAAAGATGCAAACATTGCAAGACAGGCGAGCATGTATAAACTGAATTACTGTTAACTTGCTATTATAAATCAATAGTACAAAATTAACTGCATGATGAAATATCAAAATTACAGGTTGGAGCAAAGTGTGAACAATATGGAAAGGATAAGGGAAAGCAGCAGCAAAAGATACAGGGATTTCCAGATCCCATGGGAATGGATGTTGGATTCAGGAATGGTTGGTCAGGTCGGTAGGTCAAAACATGATGATTTAGCAGAGTAAATTGAATAAAAGAAAAAAAGAAAGTAGCATTTTCCCTTTCTCCATATCTATTTTCAACTATGAAGTGCATTTAAAGTGATTGCCAAATTAATGAAATTAACTTTTATAAGGCTCCTCTATACTAAAACTTAGGAAATTCATCATTTTAAGCATACTCTTTTTTGCTTCTTAAATGGTCCTACAAGCAGTTTTGAAGTAGCTAGTTAACCTTTGAATTTCCCTTCTTTTTTTTTTTCTTTTTCCTTTTTTTGGGAAGAAAAGAGGGCTACGAAAGTTTACATCACTTAAAACATTATGCCTCTTGCAATTTCATCTTAAACCTTAAAATTAAATGTGATAATTAGTTTTCTATACGGTAAGCCTCAAAATTTTAAAAAGAAAATCAGAAAATTGAAAGTCCAACGTTCTACCAACATACCATGCAATTGTTACGAATACTTATCATGTTTCATTGCTCGATAAAGAAAGCTATAGGAAAATTTGTATATCCAGAAAATCTTTGTTCTAATTAGTACAGTAGAACAGTCAGGGATTTATAAGATAATAATTCCATGATCCAACTTGCAAATGTTTGCAGATGAAATATAGCTCATTGCGACTAGCCAGGGAATACATGAAAAGAACAACCAAAGAACTGCAGCAATTCAACACAACATTACAAGAAAACAATCTCTTGCTTCAAACGGTTCGATTTGCATATAGGATTCACCAGGTAACCTTTCAATCTCTCGACAAACTTCTTTTTTTTTTTTCCTGTAATATATTATTTCTTTAATTTTAAGCCGTCACAAACCAATTTTAGGAATTCAGTTTGCAGGTGGTTTTGACACAGAGACCATTCGTGCATTCGAAGATTTAAAGAAGATTAGCAACGTTGGTAATCATAAACAAAACAATAGCCTGTTTTAAATGGAATTGTCCGGTTACCGGTTTGCTAAAAGAGGCTATGGATTTGTTTGTTAATTAGCCTTGGCAAAAAAATACTACTAATAGCTTTATTCAATATGTGCAAGCTGCTGCTTTATAATTTATACATAGAAATACAATCTGATTTCAATTTCAAAGATATAATCATAAATTTAAATGATTAAACCAACAGAAGGTAGAAGCTCCATTACAATAATATATCAAATTAAGAACATAGATTTCCTCTATCCTTTTTGCGGCCTTCAATGGTTTTTTTGTTGCCAAGGGCCCAAATAAAAATAATAGTATATAATTATTCATAAACAATAAATAATTCTGAAAATGCCCATCTGTTGAGCATAAAAATATTGAAGGGGCATAAAGGAGCGTAAAAAAAAGGCAGAGGAACTCTATTGGGCAGGTGATTAAAACTATTGATTTTGGTTCATCTCATTAATTGCAAGCTTTCGATTGGACGTTTCATTGTCTGAAAATGCGAATGGGGACACTGTTGTGTTCAGAACAAAACCTGTGGGTACAACTTTCCGGCCTTGTTTTTTGGTCAGTTTTGTTGCGGCTTATAAATCAAGTGATATATACGAGGAAGGAGCTGAAATGGTCAAACAACTGCCACACATATATACGAGAAATCCATGCTTCAGGCTTCAGGCCCATAAAATTCACTACATTGTCCTCTTGTCTGCTCTGCTTTGCTGCTATGTGGTTATCTGGACTTCACAAATAATTGAAAGTTGAATATGATGAATTTTTTAGCATGAAATGAAAGCCATCTTCTTTCCTTTCGATTTTTTTTTTTTTTTCAGATAGTGGGATTAATTTCTTAAGGCAGCATCACCAAATGCAAACATGCATGCCATTAATGATCTCAAGCTATTTAAAAAACCCCGGGGCAAAATTATTTGCCATGCCTGCAGAATCCTTTAAAATCATCTTACTGATGGAGAATGCAGACAATGCAGTCAGCTGTCATTTGCTTTGCAAGACTGCTCAATTAATGGTACATTTCGTATCATGGCATTTGCTAGCTTCAGAGTCTAATTTGGTTATTGTACGTGCTTCAGTTCTGCTTCGCTACTTGGATTTGCAGTTGGTTCACGAGGCATCTTCAGTCATCAAGAGCCGCAATTTGGATGAGGATCATGCTCTTCTCATCTCATTTATGAGTATTTAGTTACGCTTATTACACGGCAAAGAAGTTAACTACTCTGTCCTTGAGTTGAGGTTAATCCTTGTTTATAAGAATAACCTGGTTACAAGGTGAGCCCTTTGTTAGAGCCTTTTGACTCCAAATATTTAACTACTCTGTCCTTACCAGATAATAGAAGTGTAAACTGCATACCAGTGAAAAAAAGATATAAATAGCCAGCACGTAAAAATTGAAAACGGGCTTCTCTCATCCCGCCCACCATCCACCCAAATGGCAGTGACATCATACGATCTTAGCCTAAAAGAAAAAACAAAATAGCTTCAGTGAGACCTTCCCCACGCCCCATAATAACTCACTGTCTTTTTTCTTTCTTTTTTTTTTCTCTGCCAAGAAATCGCTATACTCTACAAGCGTCAAAATTTGATTATTTTTAAACAAGCAGCAATCAATGGGTTTGTCTGAACTGGTAATGAAACTTGTATCAAACTTAACTCTAGTAAAAGTTATTGTTTAAGCTTGAAAATACAGCTGAACTTGTTAGCATAGTTCCTTCACTCCTAGAAAAACCTGAAAAGAATGAATAAGTGAAATCAATATTACTTGTGACATTATCCAACAGCTCTTGGCTCCAATGGCTTATTAAAAGAAACAATGCAACAAAGTACCAAACTCCAACATATAAAATAAGCTTTCATCACCTTTGTCTTTGTTAGTACGTGTGGAATCGAAAAACATGAGAAATTGACGAAGGCTTCAAGGTGTGTAGCAATGCCACTCTCTTTAAGGTTTTATTCGCTCCCACCATTAATTAGGTATGCAAAAGAGTTACTGGTATATAAATCTCAAGGATACAATGAAGCCCTATAATTGACGGTGTTTTGCATTGACGACATCAATCCACTATGCACTAAGCAGTATCAAAATTTTATTTGTAATTTTCTAGATAGTTTTCTCTCTATGTCCTCCAAATGAGAGGATTCTATTTACAAGCAATGAAATGCCTCTTCATGTAAACATAACTTTTCCAAATACATGTCCATTTGAATAGTCATACTATTTGGTAAATAACAAAAGACATCACTTTTAATTAAATAATTAAGAGGTATTACTTTATGATTATTGAAAATATAACTTTTCATTATTTTAAAAATGTTCCAACAGTATTTGAGTATTTTGGTTATTTATAAGTATTGACCATACTCCATCAGCATCAGCAAGAGCTGGATGAATGACTTTGATCTAACATCAATCCTCACTCTGAGCAGAGAAATGAGGTGCTCGACCAAGTGGTATTAGGAGATCCTTCATAACCTCATATTCTTCCATACTTATCTGGGTACCATCCAGCACCTATGCAACCAATAAATGATAGTGGTGAACATCACAATTCACAAAAAAATGAAAAAATTTTACTACCAATTTAGGAAATCAAATATAAAAACTGTTTCTAGCAGGGGAAAGGAAAATACAATTAAATCCACATATCATCAGCCTCAAACATTTTATATGATTTACAAAGCACAGAATCAATGGTCTCTTAAATATGCAACAACACCAGTTCGTTAAATTTATTGAACTAACGCCCCAAATGATGAGCAACAGAGAGTTTGTGGCTCCTAGTCCTATAGAAAGAAGCAAAATCAATTAGAGAAGATGATTTCTGGCAAGATAAGAAGTCAAAACGAATGTTTTGCAAAAACTTCTAGTTGACAGATTCACAATCACACTGAACCATGCCATAGCGAAATTCAAAGGAACTCGTTGAAGATGTTAATCAGCCTAAAACCAGATTATCACAGCAAACAAAGTAAAGTAAAAGAAAACTTCATTGTTTATAGTTTAACAGTAATTGGAAGTATTTTTGCTTTTCATGAGTCAACTTCCTGAGCAGTCAGCTAACACATAAGGCTTAAGTTTTCAAGAATTCCACTGATAATTTGACGTTGAACAATATTAATAGGCTATATTTACAATCTCGAAGCCTCACTTTGCATAGAAGCATTCTGCCATTTGTCACGTGAGGAGTGAGGGTCGGTATTCTAGATACAGAAAGAGCATCAATAAACAGATGGAAGTGTTTCCATAAAAGACATTGTATCTAGTAGGCATACCTGTATAAAAGCACATTTAGTGAACATTCAGAAGCAACTCAACTCAGGATTACGGGAAGTGCAAGGAATCTTTTGGTAAAAGGAGCTTTCATTAATAAGCAAAAATAGTAAGTTGTGGCTCGTAAAATTTTCTTCAAATCACAATAAAACTCGCAATAAACCAGTTCAATGTCCCAGAGGTCTTAATCAAAATAGTCATCAATTTTCTTAATATGATTAACCATTTCATAATTACGAAGAATTAGTACCATTCCTTGCTCCAAAATAGATGTTGGTGTTGGCAGTTTAAGATCAGTAACAATAGCAAGTAATGCTCGATAAATACAGTCGACAAGAGTTTCTTTAATTTCAAAATAACACCCATCGTGTAAGACAATCTTCCGTGGATATTCCCTCCCATTAACTGCTAGGTACTCTTCATGGAAACTTCCATCCCTCCCATACATACATACATATATATATATATATATATAAGACAAAGAAAATGATGTTATCCATTCAAAAAGTGCATTCCATATTGATGCAAAAGTTGACAGCTGATAGACATAAAAAAGATTAAGAGAAGGAATCAGCATATGTAGAAAATGCAGAACTAATATGGCAATGCTGTCAACCATATCGAAGAATGGAGAAACAATAAGGTGATATTGTTAGGTTTATGCGACTTACAGTCAAACTGAAACCCTTTGGAGGAGCATCAAATAATAAGTCCTCAGGGTCAAACATATCAGAGCCTAGAATCCCAAGTTTAGTAGGCCACTTTACATGGGCTACTTCTGGTTCTGGTTCTAGTTCAAGCATATCAACATCCTTCACAGGCTTCTCCTAGTCCACCTTACTTGGACATGGAAATATGATGAGTCGAGCTATAGAAACTGTACTTATGTTTTGGGACAAATTTGGGTATGGACACTAAATACGCCATTAAAAGTTTAAATCCACATATAATCTAATAAATGCACACAAAAACGTACCAGCATCAGTGATATTAGAATCTCCAGATGCCACAGCTTCTACTGCTTTGCTTATTGCCATAGCACAAGCTTCTGCTGATACAAATGGTAACATATTATCATCAAAATCATCTTTTGCACTGAGAAATATTTTAAAATCTCCTTTCAGCATCTTCATTTCTTTAACTTCACAAAGACTGCCATTTTGGGCAGTGTTAACTTTTCTATTATCAGCCCAAGTAACAAAGCGGTTAAGTTTCTTTGCTTCTGATGATTTAAGAGAAGATTTAATACTGTCTTACTTGATATTGCTGCCTTGTCAGCATTGGTTTTCTTCTCTACTTCAGCACTACTTGTATCTAAACCACTTTGGTAGACATTTTTATTTGAAGGCAATTCTACAATGCTAGAATCCTTTTTCCTCAAAGCAGATGACACTCCTGATATCACACATTTATCCTCAAAGTCTTTACAAATTCCTTTGCCTTTCTTTAACTTTGTACCAGAACAACTCTGTCTCGACCTTGAGGGTATCTATAAAACAGTATATTCATCATTCATGATCATTTCAACAGTAAATTCCATCTCATTAAGAACAAAATCTTCTTTCTTACCACTCGGATTCATTTTTTGACTCTATAAAACTGCCCAGGTTCTTCAAAATTGTATATTCATTGTTCATAATTATAGAACTAGTGAAGTCCAGCTCATTTAAAAAAAAAAAACAATATTCATTGCTATTACTCATCTTGGAATTACCAGAATTATTGGGGCAAGGCAATAAACCTATATCGATTAGCAAAAGACATAGACTGTGGCTTATAAAGCAAAGGCCACCTTTCCCTTGTTGAGGTTTCTTGAAGGATAAAACCGTGAGGACAATTTGTATACTGTTTTAAAGAGGACGATACCTCATAGTGGGCAAAGTCCGATAATCTTTGTATCCATATTGGTGCCTTTTGTGGGAATCGACAAGTCATAGGCTCATAATCAAAATTTCATTGAGGCATATAAACAAGTAATTCCGAGTTACTCGACTCACACAAGACTAGGCATATAAACATGCTCACTCGATCTACGACTTACAATAGTAACTTGACCATTCAATCTACGATCGAACTTGTCCACTCGACCTACACTGTTCACACCTTTCCCTAGGGAGCTAGTGTTGGGGCAAGACAATAATCCAACATCGATTAGCCAAGGATATGGACTATGGCTTATAAAGCAAGGGTCACCATTTCTCTATTGAGGCATCTTTTCTTGAAAGATAAAACCGTGAGGATAATCTGTGCACTGCTCAAAAGCAGACAATGCCTCATAGTGAGCGTAGTCCGACAATCCTTCAAAAACTACAATAAACAATTTAGCCTTTGTTAAACTAAATATAACTAAGTTTTTCTATAAATAATGACCTGAATAATTGGGAAAAATAATTCTGAACTTCATTTTTGCTATTTTTGGAAGGTGAAGGCTTAGAAATCAATTATCTTTGTGTAACATAGCCTTCAATAGCATAGAAAGGACCCACCAACGAAACTTCACTGGCTTTTGTTTCATCATTCTCTTTGATCCTTAAATTCAAAAACCATAAATCTTCATTCTTCCCCTAACCTTCATCTTCCAAATGTAATCCCCTAACAAACTCAAAACCTCATTAAGTTTAGCATGACTCAAAACCGAACACCTCTTTTGTAATACCCAACCCAAAGCGCAAAAAAATTAAAGAAAACATTTTTAACCCAGCTCATAAGTCTATTGAAAGATAGAGAGAATAAAATTAAAACCCTAAGTCATAGAAGTAGAGAGCTTTATCAGAAAAAAATTAGGAAAAGAAAAAAAATCCTAAAAAAGAACATAGAACTTAGGTTTTCAAACTTGACTTGAGATCGAAGGTTTAAGGAATTGAGAGCTCAAGTTCATTATTTCTTGGTTTCGGTTTAGCAAGTTTAGGTAAATGACTGATATCCATTTGATGCTTAGATATCTTAAAATTAACCTTGACATATTTAATTTTGCACGTAATAATTAATTGTTTTGTCCCTTGATGTGTTAAATTGGATTCAACATGAAACTATATATATTAGATTTCTTTGTTTTGATTTAAAAAGTAATTTTTTACTTTGATATAATTTTGAATATAGTTTTATTTAAGTTTATGTATGAACTTATTTGTTATCGATATTTTTGAATAAAAATGCTACATAAGATGTTTTGAAAGAAAATCTGAAAAATTTGCTTTGTACGAGTTTTAAATTGTGAAATACATGACTTTTGCTTTTGTATAGTTGGATAATCTGAAAATATATTTTGTTTTGATTTATCTCTCAGTATGACTATGCTCTAACCTTGTCAACAGGGTTTAAATGTTAGCCATGTTGACATGTCCTTTGTGATTAGAAACTAGTTTCAACCGTGCTACTGATTAAGAATAGTAGTTTTTGTTTCGAGCTGTGCCACCGGTTAAAAATAATGGCTTTTGTATTGAACCGTGCCAAAATTATTTTTATTCATAAAAACTGTGAGTGACTGATTTTTGGTATTATAAGTTTTAGTGGTTCTTAAGCGAAGCGCTAGTAAATTATTGATTTCGATATGTGAAGATTATATAGAATTTAGATTGAATATTTAATTTTTATTCATTTGTTTAGATTTCACGTTTGAATCATTAGTGAGTATTTATTCTGGTCTAAATTGTATGTACTCGAAGTTCAAGTATGAAATTTTAAAGTGATCATGAGGTGATATTTAATGAAGTGAGTTAGTGTAACTTTGGATAAATTATATATTTTATGATTAATAATTACTATAAAAAAATTTTGATATTTTGATGTCTTATGGATGAAAGTTAAAATTTCGATATATAAAGATTTGAAAGTTTTATAATGGATATTGAGCCAGTCTCTAATCATTGATTTTACTATATAATGAGATTAAAGTTTGAAATATAGAAATTGACTAGAAGTGAAATTTGGAGTTTAAGATTTTTATTGATGCTAGTTTTAGTAATTTTTCTATAATGGATTATATTTGAAATCTTTACTCTAATCAGTTGGATTTATGATACAAACGGGAATAATTAGTGAAATTGAAGTGGGATTATTTCAAATGTAGCACCTATCTGGACAATAAAAATTAGTATATTGGGCACTTATTTGAGTTTGACTAATAAATGTTTGTTATTGCAATGATTTAATGTTGTGTTTCTAGATTTTGAGTTTCAATCATATATTTGTGCTGAATTAGTATTTTGACGTGTTAAAAGACCATTTGATCAAGTTGGTGTGGTTTTTTTTTTTTTAAAAAAAGGTTTGAGCTAGATTATACAATTTAATGGTATTAGAGAGCAATCACCAGCCGACGAGAACTAAATGCTACACTATGAGAGCCACCTCTAGAATCCTACGGGAGTTAAGTGCTACACGATATGAGCTACTTATAAAATCCCAATGCTTGGTGTGATTCTAGTTTTGTCTACTCTATATTGTTTCTGTTTGTTCCATGTTGGGCTTGACGAAGACGTCAAGTTTTAAAATCGAGGAGTTTATAACACCTCAATCCCACATAAAAAATCTCTAAGAATTTACGATAATATATATGTTAAGACTTATAAAACCGTGAGATTGAATAGGTTAAAACGGATAATACCTCGCAACTTGTGATGTGAGTATCCACGTCTCTTCTTGTAAACTCCTAGCGAAAGCTCTGTATATTAAGCAATCAGCGGAGCAAAACATATTAGTTTCTTGCTTGTGTTCTTTAAAAGAGATTCGATAATGGCTTTTCCGACGAGGTTCTGATAGTAAGGGGTTTCAGCACAGTGGGTAACTGTAATTGTCGGAAATCGACCTCTCGGTTACAACGTCCTCGTAGTTGGGTCATGAAATTTTGGAATCGGAGGCCCGTAGTTGTTTCTCGCTTTGAATTCCGTCAAGTAGGTGGAGTTAGGATTGTGCATAAGTCAGTTCAAATCGACTTAATCAATGGAATTTGGTTAATTCGGTTCAGTTAAGTCGTTTTGATGGTTGTATCAGTTTTTTATGTTGATTTATTTGGTTAATTCGGTCGGTTATCGGTTAGTAAAATTATTAACCAAATTAACCGAATTAACCGAATTTTTAATATTTAATATTTAATAATTATATATTTATATATATTAATAGCCCAATTAAACCCATTTCTAAACCAAATATATAACCATTAGCCCAAGACCTAATAAACTGATTCGACCGAACTAACCGACTAAATCGATTGAAATTTAGTGGGTTCGATTAATTCGGTTATGATTAAAAATGTCGGTCCGCTCGATCGGTTCTTCTAGCTAAATCAATTAATTCTGTTTAAATTTTTTTTTATCGAACCGATCGAATGTAAATTCTTAGGTGGAGTTGAACCTTGTGTACGGCTTACGATACAGAGATTGGCCGATATTTCGCCATGGATGATGTACTGCTTTTTTTTTTTTTTTTTGAGAGAATTTCTATTCTCCTTTTTTTTGGCTAAGTTCTGATTACGTACGTTGGAGCTGGAGACGGGTTTCCGGAGGGTTGCAGTCGGTTTTCGGTTGGAACTTTGAAAACGCGAGGGTGTGTACGAAATAATTGGTTACATTCGGCAGAGCGGGCGTTAGGCCCATCTATCTTTTGAGCTTTGATTCAGTCGAATTCAAGGCCACTGAAGGGAATTAGCCCATTATTCTCACAAGCCCAAACTATGTGGGTCTTTTGGTTGAATGAGGTAAAAGAAGATGACAAGAAAGAGATTATCTTCTGACGGCGGTTTTTTTGTTACTTGTGTAAATTTAAATACAATACAATAATTTAAATTACATTGTTTTTTCAATATATGTATGCATGACGGGATTTTGATGTATGATTATGCAATATATATTGATATAATATATAACCTTGGAAAGGGATCGGGATTTATTTGTACTTAATTCGAAATTCCCTAGACCAGAGAAATGGATGGATTGTGGAAGAGAAAGATGGACCCAACTCTTTCATTCTCTTCCATATCTATTTATCTATCTATTCTATAGCGAAATGTGGGCCTCAGCATTGGAATTAGAAAATCGACTGAATCTCTTGGTCGGCCCTGGCTGTTGTTCTGCTTGGCCCGCAATCTTCAACCTCGGGCCTACCTACATGGTTATGCTTACCTATGCATACATTTTAAGAGTGTCATCAATCTTAAAAGGGTTTATTAACGTTCCTATACTATCCCTACAATGATTCAATTACATCATAAGCAAACCAACAACTTTCATGAGTGACAACATAAAATTAAGTGTTGGTTGTCTTTTTTTTTTTTTTTTTTTGTGGAGGGGATGGGGAATAAACAAAGGGGCAGTTAGTTATTTGATTATATTGTGGGTTTTGTCACTGAGTTTGTGTAATTATCCATTAAAAATTATTTAGTTATTATCATTTTAAAAAATTGTATATTTAGTATATTATTTTTATTAAATTAAAAAATAATATATTAATTATATTTTTTTATAAATATCATTTTAACTAACATCTAATATATTTCTCTTGCATTATATAACAGTATAATTCTTTATTATTAAAATCATTAAAATATAAATATCTTACTATTTTTTGGTAAACTATTAAAATTTTAATTTATTAATAAAATATTAACATTAAATTAAAGTTTGATAATTTTTAATTTAAAAAATTAGCAAGTATAACTTTCTCTTAAGATAGATTTGGGTTTTGGGAGTCTCAGTGCACTCAGCAGTAGCAAATTCTCCAATTTCCAATGCCATAAGACATCCGCAGAAATATCCTCAACTGCAAAAAGACTTCGACCGTACCAATCAAGGCTTCCCCTGAGCTCTGAAGTGAAAGCATGGGGCCCTCCATTTCCATCAGTTACATCATGTGATAGACTTTTTTTTTTCCAAGCAGCGTGGGCCGTTCGATCCTATATTTCTCATCCGATGGACCCCCACCTGGCAACATTCAGGCTCCATCTGCTTTGGCATTTTGCCAACACCATGATCCTGTTATAATCTTAGCTCTCTCTGATCAAAATCATTATTTTTACATGTTTTAAACAAAATATAGTACACAATTACACACACAGGCACGAGCTTGAAGCCGGCCAACCTCCTACTTTGAAAAAAGTTGAGTTGTAGAGTCTCCATCGGAAAGCCTTTTTTGTTTGCTTACTCAATCCTTTTTACTTCAGCCTTAGCCTTTCCAGTTAGCTCAAACTCATACCTCTCTCTCTACCAACTTCACCTTTTCTATTTTCTTTTTTTTTTCCCCCTTTTTTATGGTTCCAAGAATTCATTTTCTGACTATGAAAAGATTATCATCGTCAAAAGGGGTAGTGAACAATGTTGTTAAAGGGGAGATAGAGTGGGAGCTTAGGCCTGGTGGTATGCTTGTTCAAAAGAGGGACATGGGGGATGCTTCTTCTGGGCCTATGATCAATATTAAAGTTTCTCATGGTTCTTATCACCATGATATAGCTGTGCCTGCTCAATCCACCTTTGGTAACCATTTCTTTATATTTTTCTTGCTTGATGCCTGCCTTGTTTGTTGAAATTTTGTGGAAGATTAGTATCTTGGCTTTTTATTTTGAAAAGGGTAGTAATGCATATAAGCAAGTTGCATGGTACTTTTCTTTTTTTCTTTTTTTTATTCCAACGTTTGATTTCCATTTTGATTATTTGATTGCGTCGGTTTCTGAAATTTCCTTCTTCTGTTATTAATTGGTGTATATTAGTTTGAGGAAATTTTTAATTTTTATCTTGGTTTCCGTACGTAAGCCTTTTGCCGTTCACATTTGCATTTCATCATGGATGTCAAAATTTAGTCTTTCAAGTCAGGTTCCTTAATCGTAGTTACTGCTCTGTCATTATGTGTCTGCGTATTTCGTCCTTTTTTTTTTTTTTTAATTTTCTCTCTTGTGCGAATGCTTTGGTTCTTTCCTGGATTTTTGGATTTAGATTCACTGTTTTGGTGGGTCGGAGTTGAGCAACTGGATTGTTTAAATTCTGATCTGCTTACATTGCTATACGATATGAAATTGATGCTAAATTACTGAGTTCTGTTCCAATTGAAGCGGATTTGAAAAGGGTTCTTGCGCAAGAAACCGGTTTGGAGCCTAAGGAGCAGAGGCTATTGTTCCGAGGGAAAGAAAAGGATGATGAGGAATGTTTACACATGGTAGGAGTAAAAGACACCTCAAAGGTGGTACTTTTAGAGGACCCAGCTAGCAAAGAAAGGAAGCTTGAGGAGATTAAGAGAAATCAAAGTGTGCTAAAAGCCTGTGAAGACGTTGCTAAGGTCAGATCAGAGGTTGATAAACTCTCGGAGAAGGTTAGGAACTTAGCAGCCACTGGAAAGAGAAATTAAATTTTCATGTTACACCGTGAAAACTTTTCAACCTTGTGAAAGTTTTGTAGGTTATTGCCGTGGAGGCAATTGTTCGTGGAGGTTCCAAGGTAGCAGAAAAGGAATTCCTTGTCTTGACGGAGTTGCTTATGGTGCAGTTGCTCCAATTAGATACAATTGACGCTGATGGAGAAGCTAAAGTCCAGAGGCGTGTTGAGGTTAGTGATTATTCAGTTATGGTTCCTTGTTATCATGGACTTCTGTAATTTTCTCTAATACCTTTTTAATAATGGTCTTTATTGAAACCTGATCCGCGTTTTCTAGACAATTGAGGCACTACTTGCCTAGTTAAGAATATTCTGTTGGCTTAGAGGAGATTGTTTGCTTTTTACGTGTTGCAAAAATTCGAGTTAGCTACTGTAGTTTTCAAGTTGTATGCCAACTAACACAATGTTGCTGGAAAGTGAAAGGCGTTTTGTTTGAAATGATTGAGAACTTGACATGTATTTGAGTTGGAGCCCACACTAGCAATCAATGACTTAAAAATTCTCAGTGGGTTCTGCACAAGAATTCAACATAGATTATTCTTGATCCTTCTTGGCTCTAATTATATGCCCCTTTTCTTTTGGCACGAATAATTGTGCTTGTTCCTGTTGATTACATATTTGTTCGCTTTCTACTTAAGAAGTTAAATGAGCTGTCCTTAGCATAGTGTTCTTAATCTGGGAGCTGTTTCAGATGAAAAATGAGAATACATATTGCTTCGAAACGATTGGTTTAATCATGTCACATATGCACCTCCTTATGGTCCTGGCTTTAGAATCCTTGGAAGGCATCCACCCCGCCGTAAGGAAGAAAAGAAGGAAGAAGTAGATTTTGTCAATTAAAGTAGTGAACAAAAGAGTGCTTGCTGCCATTGATCGATCTGGTTGCTTTCAACCATTTTTCTGCTTGAAACTAAGTTCTTTCTTGGATTACAGGAGTGAACAGATATGGTTATCTTAGAAGTTTAATTTGCTTGCTAGAATGAGGATTGAAAACATTGGATTTTTAAAATTTCTTGCACAGGTTCGTCGTGTCCAAGGTCTAGTGGATACCCTAGACAATTTGAAGGCTAGAAACTGTAATCCCTTCAGCAGTAGCTGCAATGCAGTGTCAATGACTACCAAATGGGAGGCATTTGAGTCTGGGGTCGGAAGCCTGACTGCCCCAGCCCCTTTGCCATCCTCTACAAGAATAACTCAAGATTGGGAAGTCTTTGATTAAGCAGAAGCTCACACCTATCACTCAGTAAAGTACAAATGCGAGACAGAGCCTGTATGCTGTTATCGGATCAAAACTCCAACAATCTTAGACAGTTAGTACAGTTCCAATTTGCTGGTTTTGGTTGTAAATAGCTGTTATTTAAGTGCAGACAAATGGAGTCGTTGTCTTGAGCTGCGGTAAGAATGTACATCAAGTGTCTTTCAATCAAAATGCTAGGTGAAGCTGGATATATGTATAGAGGGTCATCCATGAATCTTCAAGCTAATGTCAACTACCACCGAACTCCTGTATGCAACTGGAAATTACCTGTTCCCTGAACGAAAGAAATCTGCAAGCTGCGGCAATTTTTGTTGTTAGTTGGCCTTCTGAAATCCCTCTTCCACGAGGAAAGGCACAACTCCATTAATAACAACAATGTTTAACAGATTTCAATGGTGAGTTAAATAACTTTCTTTCCCGAATACGAAATGCTGAAGAACTTACCATCCAGGGATTGTAACAGTCATATTCTGATTGGCATTATTGAATCAAAAACATCAAATGCTCGTACCTTTGCGTTAGTCAAAACCGAAAGAGGACGGCCCTCGTTAATAAGTAAATAAAATTTGATGAATTTATTTAATTATTTATGTACTTTTAAATTTAAGTACTATTGAAGAAATGACATAAAATCCTAATTAGGTCGTAATAAATACAAAAGTTATAAATTTCATTTAATGTATGAACATAAATATTTTTCAAATAATTTTGTTTTTGAAACAGTCATAGTTTCAATTAAAAAAAATTACTCAATAATTTTATAATTATAGTAAATGCTTTTCATCTAATGATTGTTACCATGGAAGAGAATACAAATTTTACCGCACGACATATATATATATATATATATATTCATTTTTATTAACTTTCATGATATTTCTATAAGTAATATAAAGGTTAGTATGTTTCTCCTAATGTATTTTGTATATTTTCAATATGATAATATTTTTTAAAAGAAATTTAAAATTTTGTTTGCATTTTTTATTTTTAACTTTTGTTCTAATGAAATTATACGAGTAGATTTTTCTTTCCAATTTTAGACAAAAAATTATTATATGTATGAGTATGTATATATATATATATATATGTATATATATTCAGTATTTTAAACAGACCTACTTTAATATAAAATATAAAATACTATTGTTTGAACATCCGGTATCAAAAGTCAAAATTGATCAAATGTATGTATGAATTCTGAAATCTCCGAACCAGCACTTTCCCATTTGAAGGCGGATTCTGGGAACCGTGGAAGTGGAAGAAACCTAATCTCCATGGACTTTTAGAAGATCAATACCTTTTTTTTTTTTTTGCTTGTTTTGATGCCTGCAAACCACAAATAATGAACGATTTAATTCTCTCTGAAGCTATTCACCCACAGCTCAAAACCACTTCCAGGCTGAATTACTCTGGCTCCAACTTCCGCATCCGGAAAAGCAAGCTAGATATTGTCCTCGGAGAAAATAAAGTCAAGTATGTCCTAATCGAACCAAAGCCCTCCGAGGACAGCCCAGACGATGTCGCCCGACACGACAAATGGATGGATGACGACTTCAAGGCTCGCCACATTATACTAGGAACCCTCGATGACAACCTCTACATGACTTACCATCAACATGAGACAGCCAAGTCCACGTTGGACGCTCTGACGAGGTTTTTCACTAGGCCTTCCTTGGCTAAAAAGCTTATGCTTTTCAGGGGATACGTGAATCACAGAATGAAGGAAGAGACGAGTATTAGTCAGCACATTCTCGAGATGAACGGTATGGCTAAGGGCTTGGAGTTGAAAGGTGTGAAACTGCCTCAGGAGGTGCAGGCTGTGGTTTTGATGGAGAGTTTCCCGCAGTCGTGGGAAGATGTGGTGACATCGATCACTATAAACTCCGCGATAGATGAGGCGGCGTTGGGGTTGGACAATGTTCGCGATAAGCTGCTAAATGCTGGGGGTTGGAAGGAGTTAAGAAGGGCTCGTGATGATGAAGAGATTAGTTCAAAAGATGGTTCACGAGGAGGATTTAAAGGAAAATGTTACAATTGTGGGGAGTTTGGTCACCGTAAATCTGACTGCCCCGATTAATTAGGTATTTTCATGATTCCATCTTTCTGGACTAGTTAACTTTTTGTTATTCAGAGATGGTTTCAACTTTAAACACAAAGAAACATAAATAAATGCATTAAAAAAAAAAAAACAATTATACGTGTATTGCTTCATGTTCAAGGCCAATCAAAGTGGGTTTGCAAGCCAACATTCGTCATATTGGAAGAAAATCTTTGTGCTTGATTTTGATTTTTTTGCCTCATCTGCGGCCTGAATGTTGATTCAATTTTAGCGATTGCTGCCTAGTCTAGTTTTTGTTTTTGATATGCGTATCTTTCGCAAATGGTTTAGATTAGAATAATCTCTGGTGTGAAGAGATATGGAGGAACTAATTTTGCCATTTTGTTGAGCTGATGTCCTGTTGATGAACTGACTTCAACTTCTCTTACTCCCATACTTGTGGTGTTCTAACAGAAAATGACATGATTGCCTGTTATATATGTTAAATTCAACTGAATTCAAAAGTAATGACAAGTTCGGGAAAGCAGTATTCCTGTTTAATACTTAATATCACTTTCTGGTTTCAATTTCTTAGTTAAGTTATTGAATTTAGTTTGCAATGTATTTTGGTTCAGGATTCTCAATTCCTTGTTCATTGATGAGGGACAAGCAGTGGGAGAAAGATAATAGTTCAATTCATGGAGTTGCCTGGCTTTTCGTACTTTTTAAGCTGCAAAATTAGTCATCTAGTTTGGTCAATTAGTTCGAAGATTTTTCTTGCTAAAATGCTTTATTTTGAATGTTATCTCCTACTTTTGGTTGACTCAAATCTTCATTACATGGAACTTGTATTAATCACAGCTATGCTCTATGAATGTTTTGGCCAACCCGTCATGGTTTTTTTTATGTTGGTAATTTCTTCGTCAATTTTTAATCTTGGCATTGAAATTGAATCCCATGAATGACCACTGCTGTACTATCTCTTTGAAGATATTCCTCAGGGAATATTTACTTTAATAAGAGCAAGACAATGTAGAAAATCGGTCATCGTGGGGAAATTGCATGCAGACAGGGGAATTCTGTGGAAAGATTTTCCTTTAGATGATGCTTCTGTTATTCGAAAGAGGAATGTCAATCCTGAAATATCCTTCAATCAGATGTCAAAGCCATTTTTTCATGAAAGAATGTACGCCCACCCTATAATTTACTCTCCAATGTTAACAACCGCCTATATTTTCATGTTTAAACCAGTTAAATGATAAACGGTTGACAGACTGATATATAGAGGAATACACAATGCTTAAAAGACTTGTGTGAGTAACAATAAGATTTTACTGGTTTAAACTCTGCCACATCCTATTTCCTGAAGCAAGTCAAGTGTTAACATTATCTTTTTTGGTTTGGATCTGATGGAGATGAACTGAAATCACCACTTTATCAATCGATTACGCTTGAGAAAAGTGTTATCATTATTGATACCCTTAAAGAGTATCGTTTCGCACCTCAGCTCCTTCAAACGCTCCTCGATTTTGCAACGTCTCAACAACACAAGAGTATAACATTTTGTTGTTGGAAAAGGCAACAAATCTGGGGTTTGCTATTGAAAATTCAAACTCGAATATCAGGGTGGGACAGGGATGGCTACAGTTTTATCATAAGATCTAAATCAATTGTAGTCTAGTTGATTACGATATTCGGCTCTCACCCGAAAGAGCCGGGTTCAAGTCCTGGTAACGGAATTTGAAATTTATTCCACAAAACTTTTATCTTACATAATTGTTTACCCAATTCAATCAAATACCAGAAAGACCAAAGAACCCTCTTTTATCATCACAGATTCACAGTAAACCTCAGTCATTATCTGAGAGCTCAATTGGTCCAAATGTTTGGAAGAGAAGTAGAAAGTAAAAGACAATCAGGAGGCATTAAACATAAGTTATGCAAGAAATACAGATATTCTGCTGTTATTAGAACCCAGTAGATCAGTTGAAATGCGAGTTCCATTGACTTTGATGTCACCTCCCCTTAAGAGACATAATCAGATACGAGGACAAACCAGAAGGCCAGAACCAACCAGCAGCCTCGACTCCCCTCGTATCACTATCTCTTCAGCCCTTTCTCTTGCTTTCCCTCTTTTAGCATTTAATAGAAGTTCAATCTTTCTTCTTATACTTGACCTCTGATTTTCTGCATAAGTATGAACTCCCTCTGTCCCAAAGTAAGGACCCAGTTCATCTAGACAATGTAAATGAAGCTTGCAACTTAATTTAACACGGTGCATTACACCGGTTGCGCTGCAATCTATGACATGTTAACTGCCTTTACTCAAGTTTGTTTCAAGGCTCCTCATATGTGCCATATGAATGTTCCTCACCCGCAACACCAGGCGTTCCATTTGATAACTGATTTGTGCTGGTAGAATTTGAAAATGCAGAATACGTGGAAACAGGGCTGCCTTGTGAGTACTGGTTTTGTGTGGTTCTACTACTCCTAAGAACCTTTAGACGAGCCTTTCTACCCTGTAGCAGAATATACAAAGAATTATATATCATTTATAAGGTATGCAATTTAAGGGAATGGTACATAAATGATCACTGCAGTAACTCAATCACCATCAGAGCTTATCATCATGGATATCACCAGAATATCAGACTATATTAAAGTAAGAAAGATCTACAGTACAGGATATTTAGGGATGACAATCACCTTGCCCATGCATTTCTCCAAGTGAGGAGCAAACCTCCCAGCCGCAATCAATCTCCCACAGTTCATGCATTCAAATATCTCACTGGCTAAAGAAGGGTGTGCTTCTCCAAACATATCCACCACACACTTCTTATTTGTTTCTTCACTGTTACCAGGATCAGCTACCCTTGCCCGGGCTTGTGCTGACAACCTCAATTCTTCTTCTTCTTCATCCACGCTATGATCAAGGCCCAACTTTGCTATCCGGTGACACTCAGATGCAACATCAACAATTATAGAATCCAGGAGATCCCCAAAAAATAGAGATGAAAGCTGCAAAGGCAATCCATCCAAATTAAAGAGTTACACTGAATTATCATTAAGTATCCCTCAATCTTCTAAATGAACTCAGAGAAAATAAAAAATAAAAAATACATGCCATGAACTTAGTTCATCTCATCCCAAATTGTGCGATATAAATCCACGAATTACCGACTGCTTATGGATCGCTTATTCAAATTTTCAATTAAAAGAGGAAAAAAGTCAACTGAGTGAACGAGGGCACCTGAGTATGATCTTCATTTGGTCCAGACATGAATGAGTTATAAAGAAGATGACTTTAGCTCTAAATAATGGCTTCCAATTCAAGCTTTAACCTATGGATCACACTGCAAGCTGGTATTATACATGAATTAATGATAGAATAAAGTGATTAAATTTCATAAAAATTAAAAAAAAAAGGGAATATCAAATGTACTAAAAATAACCGCTATGATAAAAAATAAATCCACATAAACACAAATCACAAGAAAAAAGAACCATCAATTCGGCGACAATGATAACCAAACTTAATAAATCATCAGCAATTATTTTAATCATAAAATAACAAGTTCATCGAAGTTCATACGCCGATTTTTTATCACAAATTTAAATTCTCTGAGCTCGTTAAAAATGCAGATCGAATTCGAAATGTTCAAGTATATTCAGCTAAATTTTACTAAATAATTACTTATTTTTATAAATAAATCACTGACGAATTTAAGCTCACAAAATTTATTCTTGGATCAATCCACGGGGCAAAATCACATTAATTCATAGATTAAAGTATTTACACTTAATTATGAAAGAAAAACAGATATCCACTTAATATTTGAGAGAGAGAGAAAGAACTTACGTGTTCGAAATGGATTATACTCGAGAGAGAAAGGGCTTCGTTTTCTTCACGACCCGAATCCCCCAATGCCGTGGGGGAGATAGGTTAGAATCCACTGCATCTTTCTACATTGCACACGTCCACGCGGAGGAAATCAGTGTCTAGTATACTAACATTCGCAATCACAACCGTAGATCTTAAGATATCGTAGAGCCCAAGTTAAGTAAGAAAGAGATTAGCATGTTTGGCGGACTATTGGACCACCAAAGCCCACTGTTTCATTTGCATTGCGACCCATCATTATGCCTGTGATACAATGGCCCCAAAAAGCGACCAACAGCCCAACATCGCCATAAATTGTTATTTTTAATCACAATTGATTTTCGTTCACTTTTTTTTCCTTTTTTTATTCAAAATTTCCTTCCTTACCAGGAAAAGAAAACATATTTTAATAATAATTTGAATGTAATCATAATTTTCTCATCTCACTTGCTAAAATTCATAGTTATCTAATATCTAAATTATGTCCTAGTTTGAAAATTTTTCAATGAAATTTAAATATGAATTTTTGAGTTCCACATTGAGAATCTAAGATTCATAACGAAATCATTTTCTAATCCATCTTTACAAATTAAACATTTCCCTTTTACCTTCTACTAAAGTTTGCTTTTTTGATGCATAATGTGATGTTTTCAAACTTTACTTTTATTAATTCACTCTTCGAACGATTATAAGATGTTGTTTGTGATTCATTTTTAGGACTTAATAGGAGCCATCTTTGTCTTATTGATAGTCATGTTGCATACACATTTTAATTTTTAATTAAACAGATAGTCGAAAAATATGGTATAAACACTTTATTTTTGTATTGATTATATTAGATTTGTCGAAAATTTTTAATTAAAAAATACTATATAATTCAATATAACATATTATTTCTTGAAAGCTCTTTGGTCAATTACTATTTTCTTCTATAATTCTAAGCTCCAAATTATTGCGGTGAATGAAATGAGGCTAAGGCCACCCAAATAAAGAAACAACAAAAGAAGCAATTGTAACAACTGATAAAGTCAGGCCCGTGATTATATCAAGCACTGTTTCTTGGCTTGCAAAAAAATTGACTGTAAAATAATAGAAGACAAGCAAATACGTGTGTAGAGTATTTGGTTCATATTATGCAATTAAAGTGATATGTTTCATACTACGAAGGAAGATGTTCAAAAACAAAAAAAATCGATGGAGAAGCTCGCCTTAAGCAAGCTTTCGATTTCACCATCAATGGAGCCTTCAAATTCACAGCCACCAGATGAACTTATTTTCTCACACGACAGGCACTTTGCTTTGCATGGCGAGATTTGGTTACTTGTTGTCGTCCTTATTTTTGCTCTCTTCTTCGCATTCATCCTTTTTCTTCCTCGCCTTAAATTGGGTAGAAGAAGCTCAGAGTCAGGAGCTTCAGATTCTGATAGTAATATTCAACGGAGGAGCAGCTGTCCTTTCATTTCTTTGAGGAAGCGGGGGAGAATCGACGAGGATGAAGCAGAAGAGGAAGAACAATATTCGAATCGAATCAATGAGAAATTTCCTTTGTAACAAGTGTTTCCTATTATCATGACGACTTTTGAAGAATATTGCTAACTTGTGACTGTGTGTTTCTCCCTGTTCTTCTGTATATCTTATTAATCAGTTTCTTCTCGTATTTGCATATAAAACTAGAGATATAGTAATGCTTTTATTCTGAATTTTTGTTCTCTCATGAAGTTTCTTCAGCTAAGTGTTGATTCTCAGTTAGTTTCTTAATAATTGAACTGGCCACTAAGTAATAAGCCAATTGCTTCCTATTGCTTCCCTATACTTTAGTCTTTTTTTTTTCTTTTTTTAATACTTGAGGTAGTAAACTCGATTACTGAAATTAAGGATTTATCATTTTATATATTTGAGATAGTAAATCCGGTAACTGAAAGTAAGAATTTAAAACTCTATCAAGGATAAAAGGCGTAAGGTTTGAGTGCCTGCAAATGGGAAAAAGTTGCAGCAACTTTGTGAAACATGCAACCATCTCATACAGAGACATGGAAGGCAGGCTGTGTCACTAGTCACCATCTTGCAGTCAAAATAAGCACTAAGCACCAATCGACACCATTCATCTTGACTTGTCGCTTCTGCTATTTCTAGACTACCGTAGGACATAAAAGACATAGGCTTAATACCAAGCCCAATTGGGAAAATTTTTAGCCACTAGTTAATTCTATGCCAATTACGACTTCATAAAGGATATTTACCACAAAAATAGTAGAAGGAGAACCAGAACATGAATGGATAAGAATGAAGATTCAAATGTTGCCATTAGAAACAAAGCTTTGCAATGCCGATTTGGGACTTTTTAATTTCAAAATTTGATATGTGGAATCATCGTTGGCTATATTTCAAGCACATCATGTTACACTAAATTACAACATCTGCTAATGGTAAATTGGCCCTTAAATGAACAATGCTCCTGAAACTCACCTCCGCCATGCGGAGCTTACGAGTGAAACGCCAGGAATAATAGCTGCTAAAATATTCATCCCCGATACCCGTAACTCTAATGATGAGTATTAGCTATTTCATTAGGCAAATGTGGTAAAACAATAAAATTCTGCCTCAGTAAGGAGACTACCTGAATAATTGCCAGCAAAAAACTTAATTAAGAATATACAGTTATTAATTAACTTAATCACGAAGTTTTCTTTTATGATGAGTGGACAAGTGAGGCTTAAGTAAGATGAAAACTTAAATAAGGATACAGAGAACAGTTATAATAACTTAATTAAGCATTTATATCAGTGCGGGTTACATATATTAGTCTCACGTGCATGAAGGCTTAATTATGAATATAAAGAATAGTAATTAATTAAATTATAGTTAATAGAAAATTACTAGAAATTCAAGTTAATTAAGTGAGACTAATCTAATATGCCCCAAAAAGCCAGAAATGGTTATAAGTTGGACATTGCAAGATGAATTAACTGTTGTTGAAAATATATGTTATATGCCAATGCGTCTTTACTATTGCAAAGATACCTAATTAATTGAAGTTGCTAATTGTGAATCAAAGGTTGGGTTGTGGGTGCATATGTGATTAATTAATTCCTATGTTTAAATGTCTATTCTCTATATTTGTTCCCGAATTTCATATCAAGCTTATAAACAGATTAAGATTTTGAGGTATCTCATGTAATAGCAACCTGGTAAAAGTCATTAATTTGCCTATAACAAAACAATTCATCTTAATGCACGAAATTGGTGATAGATTCGCACTATGACCGTAATCAATTATATCATATATATATATATATATATATATATGATAAAAGGTGTTAATAGACAAATACTTAAAAAAAAAAAATTAGATTTGTAACATAAATTTCTATAATGATATTTTAGTCAACCGTTAAAAAGAATTATCATTAATGATCGTTAAAAATGATAAATATTTGATCGAT
Organism: Adansonia rubrostipa; assembly: GCA_038381775.1. NCBI lineage: Eukaryota > Viridiplantae > Streptophyta > Magnoliopsida > Malvales > Malvaceae > Adansonia > Adansonia rubrostipa. The sequence goes on from JBBYHM010000019.1 coordinate 9,758,850, forward strand.
CGTTAAAAGTTACTATGAGATCTATAATATAATTTATAATGATCTTTTAGCTGACCGTTAAAACAGTTACTTTTATCAATCACTGAAGTTGATATATATTTTGATCGATCGTTAAAAGTTATTATTAGATCTATAACATAAAATCATAATGATATTTTAATCAACCATTAAAACAAATATTTTGCATTATTAAATATAACATGAATTCATAATGATATTTTAATCGACCGTTAAAATAGTTACTTTGTCAATCATTACAGTTGATATCTATTTTGATCGTGATCGTTAAAAGTTACTAATTTTATCTATCATTAAAAACAACATATATGATACAAAGTTTTAACCGACAAATGTTTGAATAAAAAATTACATTTATAACATAAATTGATAATGATATTTTAATCAACCATTAAAAACAATTATTATCATTGATCACTAAAAATGATATATACTTGATCGACTGTTAAAACTTACTATTAGATTTATAACATAATATGATATTTTAATAGACTATTAAAACAGGTTTGTTCATTGATCACTAAAATTGATAAATATTTTGATCAATCATAAAAAGTTACTATTACATCTATAATATTAATTTATAATAACATTTTAATTGACCGTTAAAATAGTTATTTAAGTTGATATATATTTTGATCGTGATCGATAAAGTTGCTATTTTTATCTATAATTAAAAACAACATTTCAATCTATTGATAAAATTGAAAATTGATATTTTGATACAGTGTTATATCCAAAGAGCAATTTGCTTGAAAGAATGCATGTAAACTTAAGCCTTCTCCTTTTCTTTTTCAAACCAAATCCTATTAGTTAAATTTGATCTACACGAATTTGTGGAACTTCATTAGTAGTTGATGTGCTTTGCAAACAAATATATGAAATATCTTCGAGAACTAGAGCTGATAAGGCAGTAGTAGTGGCATGGTTTAGCTGACTAATTGCCCGCGTTACAATGACTAGGGTTCCAAACTAGGCCTGAATTCAGTTTCAAGAGTTTTGTGTCTTTCTATTAATGCATTCAAATTAGTATATATTTAAGAGACAGCCATATGCTTTCCCCTTATAGGAGTCTGCTTTAATTACCCATTAAAAAGGGTTTTATTTACCCTTCTTACTGATAAGTATGAGCGTCAAGTTCATGAGCATCAACTACTTCAGCAATGCTACTGGAATTTACTGGACTATCCTAGTTGAATACCAATCTTGGACATTTTTCTCTCTTTTGACGTGGATAATTTTGTATTTTGAGTGAGAGAAGGTTAAAATAAGGGTATTTTCAGCTTCAGTTATTTTCTAAATCGACCAAACGGCCAACACCAGGTGGCGCAACAATGCAGATTTCATTTTTCATAAATGGTAATTTACCTTTTTTTCTCACTATATATACGAGGCCAGGCAAGCTTCTTAGCCTCAGAACTTAATTCTTTACAGGGTTAGTTTGAGTTGAAAGTACATTTCTTTTATAAGGTTTCAATTCCTTACTTCTAATGCTTGTTTGTTTTGAATGTTTTCCAGGTTGATAGTAACATTAGCGAGTTGAAAGCATGGATGGAAAGAACAAAGAGATTGCGACGGAAATACCATCTGCTTCAGCCAGGCGTAAAAATTCCACTGCTGCCGGCCCTTTCAGCTCCATGTCCCCATCAAATCTTCCTCTAGCCCCTCGTTCATTTAATGCACGGAAAAAACCCTATTTCATGAATCAGGTGGGTGCTGGAGGGGCTAGCAGCAGTGGAACTGAGACCCATTTCTTCCAAGGGACGTCAGATCCTTTGTCCATGGAAGGTGAAAATAACAAGACAGATCAAAATCCATTTCCGCCATCTGATCAGAATCAGACCCTCGAGACTTCTGATGGTGACAATTCTGCCAAAACTGACGCCGGTAAAATTCAGGTCCGGGGGGGTAGTAACTTGGATCCAAACATGGACCCCAAAAAGCTTAGACGGTGACTTCATTCTGTCTTCTTCAACGTCTAATTCCTTTTCTTTTTGCTGAACATTCAAGCATATATATACTTCTGTTTATTTGTTTTGTAGGATCATTTCAAATCGACTCTCTGCTCAGAAATCAAGAATCAAGAAGCTACAACACGTTTGTGATATGGAAAGGAAGGCGGAATCTTTAGAGGTAAAACTTTATATCTTTCTCTGGATTCCCTCCACATCTAATTTCTCCAATCTATGAAAAGTTTCATTCTATCATCATATTTTTCATTTTTTTTACTTTTCAGACTCTCGTTGCTGTGCTCTCCTCTCAAGTGGCACTACAAAAAGACAAGAAATACATGCTGCAAATGGAGCAGAAAAACTTGAACCAACGTCTGGCAGCTTGCGCGAACCATAAAATTATGATAGATGGTAAAGCACTTCAACTCTCGTTTTCTCTCATTCAGAGTTTAAAAGATGGAACACATCAATTATTAAAATCAAATGGCTCCGAATGTTTGGTTGACAAACATAAGTTATAAATTTAAGTGATATATATCAACTTACATGTTATGAAATAAATTAATTTTATCTATTTCTATAATTTCATATACAATTAATATTTTAAAAAACTGATCATCAAATTAAGTTATTTAATCATACTCGTAGTATATATAAAATTTCATATCATTTCGACATCTTTATTATATCAACCAAATTTAATTTACTTAAAATTTAACATACATATCTAGATAAATATGTAAAACATAAAGTATTAAATAAATACAAATTATATAAAAAATATAACATTACGTAAAATTAAATTAATTTTACATAAATTTATATATATATATATATATATATATATATATAATCGCACTTGCATATAATATAAGTATGACTTAGTTTATGTTTTGTGCATGCAGCTGAAATCGAAGAGAGAAAAGCAGAACTAGATAGGCTCAGGCAACTGTATTTGACACAGCAACAGCAACAGCAACAGCAACAGCAACAACAACGTCAACAAATGCAGGCGCAGACAATGGCTATCGTGGAACATGGACTGCCACAGCAGATGGTGAACCCTTGTCTGAACCAGTCCGGAATCGGACAGTCTATGTATGTCAACTCAAACCAAGGTAAAAATTAAGCTATCTGATAATATATTCCAGTTATTATTTTCTCAAAAAAATTTCTTTTTTTCTTTTGATAACCACACCAACAAAATAAACTTCGCTCTCACTCGTTGCATATTAATACATATTAAAATAAAATTGACATGGTGGATAGAACAAATCACAACATTTATGACCCAAAGCGAAATGAAAACCTTAAAAGCATCGCTAGCCAATATAGTAGCCTCGTAAAAATTTGAGGAGTCAAAGTGTCACTCATGCTTGGAGTGGGAGGCATTTGACAGAGGAAATGATTGATATATTGCATGCAGTTACTTCCTTTTTGTTTGTTTGTGTTTAACTTTGACTCTGCTCAAAATTAAATTTGAAAATATTAATTGCATTTTGGAGGCATAACGTTAATCCTATTTCTTTTGGATTATTGTAGGGTTTTTTTTTTTTTTTTTGCTTTTAACTATTAATTTATATTTAATCTCAATTTTATCTACTTAATTCACTTGAAAAAGGATAATTTTCAAAAATCATTTTAGCGTATAAACCATCTAATTTCCCAATTTATGCCAAATTTTCATCTCTAAATTTTAAGTAGCAACTAATTATTTATTTTAACAGAAAATATATATATATAAGATTAAGCTCTGGTGAAGTTACTCCCTAGAATTGCCGAAATCCGATATATGCATGCAGAATCACGCGTAATTTTTTTAACATAAATATATACATTTCAGCTGCAGTTGATGCTGGAGAGTACGGATCAGAAATGAACAGGCTGAACCAACTTAACTTGCAACAGGAAAACCCTGGACATAATCTAGCGCCTGCTTGGGAACCTGGTCGAGGACAGCTGACAAACGTGGGCTTGGACCAATCTGGACTGGGACATGTGCAAAACCCATGCCCGAATCAATCAAAAGAACAGGAGACAGGAAGCTTTACCTCGAGCATGGGAGAGCTGGAGCAGATCCTGAAGAGCTTCAGTCCTGAGAATCACATTACTCCTCGCAATGACTTCGCATGAACTAATGATTAAGTTGTCAACCCTTTTCGCTGCAATCCTTTAGTTTTATGTCGCTTGCATTTCTGTCAATTTCCTTGCTATGAATAATCTCATGGACTGTATTGATATGAATAATTACATATCATCGTTGGTTTTCTTTAGTGTTTGCTTGTAACTATGGATGCGATTAGTATTAATGTTGAATGTCAATTTAGGATATATATATATATATATACATTTTGTTTTGGATAATTCAAGATTTTATTAGATTTTAATACTCTCTCTCTCTCTCTCTCTCTATATATATATATATACACACACATATAGATACAGTGAAGTTTTAGTATCTACGTGGCTTGCTTATAATTAATTAACTAGTTAGGGTGATAATACTAGTTATGAAGTAACAACCTAACCATTTCGAATACAAGGTTTTCTACCTGAATAATTAATCTATATTAATTAGTAAGTAAAAATTGGATCACGCTATGGAATTTTATATCTTAATGAGAATATTTTATTTGCTGGGGATATAGTGGGATTGGATACTTCATGACTGATATGGTAAATACTAATCATGTGTATCAGCACTCCTACCTTATCCACTGCACTATGTTACTAGTCTTGGATAACTTGTATATATCATTTGGATGGTTTCCAAACTAACCTCAATCTTCTTCTTGGGCGAAAACTAGAATGACAATCATTATTAATCAACTGATCCTTATCGTGCTCTTAATGTGTAGTATACGAATGCAATCAGAAATCACAGCATGCATATCTGAATCGAGTGACCTTCATTTCTTTATCTTTCTCAGATTTTGTAATCATTGTGTTCTTCTATGTTTCAGCTTTCAATCGTTGTCTAGGGTTTGAGAACTCAATGTAAAACTGAAACGTTTTGAAGACTAGATTATATTTTGTGACAAAGAACAGCTGGGGCTTATTATATATCTGCGATTGCTGTAGTTCTGTGAAATACTACATGCTTTGTCTAGGCCAGAATATATTAAATAACCATAAGGTTGCGACGTAACAAGTTAGCCGAAAACAAACGGAACGAAGAGAATAAATATTTTAATACAAGCATTAGAGAGAACCAGCAAAAATGTCCTCGCTGTAGTAGACTACAAAACCCCAAAGATCATTAATACTCCTAACAGAGAATGACGCATGTATTTTAGCACATTTTTTTTTCCCCGTCTCTCGAACAATCAATAGCTGGCAATAAACCAAGCACTTAAAACCGTGTAGTACTTCAATTCAATTCATTTTATCAGTAATTGCAGATAGAGCCTAAAACCTCTACTCAAAATTAGCATAAAAAATAGCATGAAAGGGAGAGAACAACAAAACTGACATAAATCATGGCCTGGAACTATACGTAATTGAAATTTTACTGATGCATGCATTTTATCAGGGAAAATAGACAGCATAAATCATAAATATTGAGCTTTGGCATTACCTCTAGTCGGACACCAACCTATGATAATAAAATCTTCACTTGTACAAGTACCAACAAGATCTGTCTATGATTCTCTCCAGTTCATATGGTCAGATCCTGGGTACTCGCCGTTTTAAGATACCTTGGAGAATCATCTTCCTTCGACTTGCTGCTCTTTTAGACCATGTTCACATTCACAGAATACAATTCGGTCTTTGAAGAATAAGATAAAGAAAGAGACAAATTGCTATTTGCAGCTTCTAATTACTCATTGGAGGTCTTTCTCCTAACTTCTTGTCTCAGCTTCGTGCTCAGTGAAAGGCTCAAATCAAGGTCCTCATCAAGAGCTTTTCTTTTGGCTATTCTAATTTGCCGTTCTGCTCCTCTTCCAAGCCAATTTTTTTCACAAGAGGGGTGCATTAGTATTGGTTGCAATTTTGCTTCATCGATGATATCCAGCAACTGTAACTCATCTTGAAACTCTTCCATTTCCCTAACAGGTTGCTGATTGAAGATGATGTTATTATTCACGTTGCTCATTCCTTGCGTTTGAACCAAGTTCTTCACTCATATCTGAACAGCCAAAAGCAGCTTCCTATCTACTTATGCGATCAGTCAAATAAGGCCCAGACATTCGATTTCCACGAAAAGCACTCCAAGAAACATCACTATTTATGTTAATGACAGAGATGTTAGTCGCAGAAAAAGAACTAAAAGCTCAATCTGTTGAAGCAAAACTAGTTAGGCAGTTTTATCAATCTATACCTGATCACTCCTTGATCATGAAGCATGGACTGATGCCAAAGATTTTGAGAAGGGTAATCTACATTTCCAAAAAAATGCCTTCTGTCTACGACTGTCATACCGTGAAAGATAATAGTGTTATAAGTATTAGAAATTGAGAAAATTAACCTAAATATAAATTTCGGACTACATTTTTGTATGGTCAAGAGTTGTACCTTGACCCTGATCATCAATCTTCTTGCTCCGATACATCTATATACTCAATTAACAAAATTGAAATTATAACAATTAGAATCCTGTACTATCTTCTTTTAAAGAAATTAATATCTGATGTGTTAACAAACACCTGTAAATGACTCTTGACATGAGCAATACTAACACCCTTGATGTTCATCTGATGCTAAGACCAGTTTTGGAGTTGATCCTACACCAAAGATCATATCAAAATAACTGGATAATGTTTTTCTTTATAATAAGTAAGATCTTAAAGGTATGAAACCAATCCCCAAAAAATAGTTTGAAAACTAAAGAAATTCAAGGATCTTACTCTCTTGACCGCCAATTCTCTCCACGGCTCGAACAAAACAGAGATGAAGTTCAGGGGTCCATCGCAGCCTAGGCATCTTTGACCTTACATATGGCGCACCCCAATTGAACTTGCCTTCTTCTCACCTTCTTCAACTATGCGGTTGCTTGGGGTTGCACTATTTCTAGTCTTACTTTCATCATCAGTTTCCTCATCTTCATCCATGCTTAATATTGGATTAATCTTCTTCATGATTAATCCTGCAAGATTGATGTCTTGTGAAAGAAAGAAATACTAAGATAATTCAAGTAGAAGTGATCAGACAGGTTTTGTAGTTCCTCTACTTCTTTTCTTCAAACCGTACAGTGATAAAGAAGGCTCCATAGCGTTGAAGAGTGTAGAGCTGGTTTTCCAAACTAATCCAAATAGAAAGTACAAACCTAATGACCAGCATTAGTGGAAAAGTATTTTTCTATGTACATAGCGGACCCGGATCTTATTCCGTGGATGATGATAATGACAGATATATATATGTCAGTCATATCCATGGATCCAGTCATGTCGGGGAACGGTATTACCTAGCTAGATGCCTATGTGGGGCAAAAGGGAAAGATTTAAATCAGACAAACCCGAAGAAAAATATCCATGAAAGAATTATACATATAATTTTTAATTGTGGAGAACTCAACTGCTTGAGTAGTTGTTAAATACAAATATGGAAAGTGCTGAAGATATAAGTGCTATATATGAGCAATATCATTTCTTAAATCACAATTATTATTTTGACAGAAAATTTAATTCTACTTCTCTCTTCTTTTCTTTTTTTTTTTTTTTTGTATAATTCCTTCATAAGATTGTAAAGATTTGTTTTTATAGGGGAAGAAACAATGAGATAATTAACACTCTAGAATCTAGAAATATTATGGATGTTGAGGAAGACTGCTGTTGATTCTTGCTGTCGGTGATCACGGATTTGTCATTGTCTCTTACCATATGACCGCTCCTAATAACAACAAATTAAGTTTGTATTTTTTTGGCTTCTCTCCCAAGACTCCTCAGCCTCTCCTAGAAGATTTTATATTAATATATACATGATATGTGATGGTTCTCGCACTGCATTGGATTCAATGCTCTTAAATTTTCTTATGCATGCGACATCACTGCTTCCATGATCTGAGCACGAAAATTTGTGGTGGTTTTTATGTGATTTTGAGTTTTTTTTTTTTTCTTCCATGAAAAACGCTGATTTTTTAGGAGATTCTTCTTGTAAAGTTTTTGCATGGCCTACTCGCTAACATGTACTGGAGACAAGATAACCAACTGGAAGGTGATGATGAATAAGTCTAGAAAACTCATTAACCTTCAAAATTCATGAAGTGAAAGATTGCTTGAGTGTTCAAATTAAAATGAATCTCAACTGATGGAATAGTCACATAAAACAACTCTTATATATTTATGTACATAACAAAAACCCATTAATCAGTAGTTGTAAATATATAGTAATTAGATTATTAAGAAAGAGGAAGTCTGGTGTCTGCAAGAAATTTTTCTGCCCTTTTAATTTGAGTCCAAGAAATACGCCACCCTCAGCTATATATCAAACTGAGAGCTCTTTTTTTAGGGGTGGGGTGGGGGGGGGGGTGGGGAAGAAGGGAAAAACGAAGGTCTCCAGACCTTCATGTGAAGAACATCAAAACAGGACAGGAAAATTCAAAGTTTGATGTGCTTATTGAGAAACTTTATCTGTAGCAAGGGTCAACTCCTACCGATCTCTCTTATTATTTTAACCCATGGGGCCAAGGCAGTACGTCAGCTAAACATATATAACATACTGCATGAGAACACGTAGCCCCTTCCATGCGGATCAAACCAATACTACAGAATGAGTATGTTTGTCTTTTCTCTACCCATCGCATCCCCATGGTAGATAATACTCATACATGATTGTCATGACAATATCATCATGCCATGCTGACATATCATATATGCATGAGGTCCATTATCATCCATGATTCATGGACAAAATATTTGCAGGATGTAGCCCAAGAAAGTTTTTATACATAAAAGCTAATCCAGGCTCTAGTTTCCAATGATCCAAAATCCAATATAGACCCATGTTTTTTCATCTCTCACTCTGGAGTTTATTCACTGGGCGAAGCCGAGCGTCAAAATCAGCGCAGCAAGTGAGCCCCAAAAGTCAGGCCTAGTATTCCGGAAAGAGATAAAATAAGCGAAAAGGAGTGCTGGCCTCTAATCCAAAACGGAAGACCACATAAAGTAAAAGGCAGTGGCATATCCGTAAAAAATTTAAGAAGCGATGATTACAAAATTTTGCTGAGAAGTTATTGTTAGGACACGTCTACACACTGTAAACTCAAAAACTTGTTCAACAAGGTGACATCTTTTGTAGCTTTGTCCGCAAAGGGTTGGTGAGTCGAGCTACGGCCTTCAAAATTCACACTACTGTCCTTTTGACTCACCAACAGCACCCAATTCCCGACCCTATTTTCTTCATCACAAATTTTTTCCCCTTCAATTGAACTCCAAAGAATCTTATTAGCTTTCCCCTTTCATGGATTCCTTTTTGGTTTTCGTTTTCCCTTCTGCTTCTCCGGCTGGAACTACCCGGGGTTTCTGTTTGGATGCCGAGAAATCGTAGGAAAATAAAAGAGAAATTTTTTGACTCCAGCAGGGACCACTCAATCTTCTTTTGGCTCATACTAAGCTTGGGTTTTTCTTTATTTTGCGGGAACTGAATCTCACGTATTGAAGAATTTTTTTTTTCTTTATCCCTTTTTTCACTTAAATTATCTAGGAAACCAAACGCTTCAAATACCCAACAAATGGCCTTTACTCGTCGTTTCACCTCGTTGACTGAATTATCTTTGCCTTTTTCTCAGCACCGCTATCTGGCTCCTCAATGTTATCAAACTTTCTTTTCAAAACACGGTCTTAGAGGAATTTCAACGAGGATCTGCAACCACCAAAATCCAAGCCTTGTTCTTAGGAAAAGACAACCAAAATTTTGGATGTTCAAATCCGTGGAATTGGACCAATATGTAACGAGTGATGATGAAGATGAAATGAGTGAAGGCTTTTTCGAGGCGATTGAAGAATTAGAGAGAATGGCAAGGGAACCCTCTGATATTCTTGAAGAAATGAATGATAAGTTGTCATCAAGAGAGTTACAGTTAGTTTTAGTTTACTTTTCTCAAGAAGGGAGAGATTCTTGGTGTGCACTTGAAGTCTTTGAGTGGCTCAAAAAGGAGAATAAGGTTGATAACGAGACAATGGAACTTATGGTTTCAATTATGTGTAGTTGGGTCAAGAAGCTGATTGAAGGAGAGGGTGATGTTGGTGATGTGGTTGATCTCCTTGTCGACATGGATTGCGTAGGGTTGAAACCGGGTTTTAGTATGATCGAGAAGGTGATTTCAATGTATTGGGAGATGGATAAGAAGGAGGGAGCTGTTGTGTTTGTGAAGGAAGTGTTGAAACGAGGAATTTCATATGAAGATGATGATGGGGAAGGAAAGAAGGGAGGGCCTGCTGGTTATCTTGCTTGGAAGATGATGGTATGCTTTCTTAAGCTTTGATTATTAGTATTCAGCTATTTTACTTTTAGAGATTGAATTTGTTGTTATTTTCGTGTAATAGAAAATTGGTTGAATCAAATTTGCGTGTTATTTGCTGATTGAATTTTTTTTTTTTTAATTGTTATTATTGTTGATAGCTTGGTTGTTTTTCCTTCTTATTCTTGGAAATATTGGTCGCTACTTATTATGCGGAATCATTTCGTAGTATTTCTTGTTCTTGTTTGTTGCCTGTATGGTTCATTACTTTCTCGACTGTCTATCGGTTAGAATTGCAACCATACTTTGATCACCATGTTATACTTGGTCAGGACGTTATTCTCTTTTATGTTCAGAAATCATAGAGTTGAATGTTGTGTCTTTCATTTGCTAATTATCGAGTCAGTGATTTCTTAATTGGGCATTGTCATTCTTCATTTTTCCTTGCATTGAAAACAAATTCGTAATTTCCCTCACAGTTTATTGCTATTTCACACTTAATGATAGTTTTTCTGATTCTTTGTCGAAAATCAATTACCTGTGTTCTGCCAGGTTGAGGGTAACTATAGGGATGCCATCAAATTGGTGATTGACCTTAGAGAATCTGGGTTGAAGCCTGAGATTTACAGCTACCTCATTGCAATGACAGCAATAGTCAAAGAGCTTAATGAATTTGCAAAAGCCTTGCGTAAGTTGAAAGGTTTTGCAAGGTCTGGTTTGGTTGCTGAACTTGATGTGGAAAATGTAGAGCTTACAGAAAACTATCAGTCTGATCTTCTTGCCGATGGACTAAAATTATCTAATTGGGCAATTCAAGAAGGAACTTCTTCCATTAATGGGTTGATTCATGAGAGGCTTCTGGCTATGTATATTTGTGCTGGTCGTGGACTTGAAGCCGAAAGACAACTATGGGACATGAAGCTTGTCGGTAAAGAGGCTGATGGAGACCTTTATGACATTGTTTTAGCCATTTGTGCTTCCCAAAAGGAGGCTAATGCTATATCACGGTTGCTTACTAGAATGGAGGTTTCAAGCTCTTTACGTAGGAGGAAAACTTTATCCTGGTTATTGAGAGGTTATATTAAAGGAGGGCATATTGGTGATGCTGCAGAAACAGTGGTTAAAATGCTTGATTCGGGCTTATATCCAGAATATTTAGACAGGGTAGCTGTTTTACAGGAACTGAGGAAAAGGATCCACCAGCCAGGAAACATCAGAACTTATATTAATCTCTGCAAGGGACTATATGATGCGAGTTTGATTGGACCTTGCCTTTTGTATCTGTATATAAAGAAATATAAGCTTTGGGTTATAAGAATGCTTTAAAAGCTGATGACTGGAAATGAAAATCTTGAGCCCACCAGATTTTTGGAGAGTACACTTTCTGGGTCAAGTATTCATTGGAAAAGCATAGGAGTTTTATGAACCCAAACTTTATATAGTTTTAGATGCTCAGTAGAAGATATGCAGACCACCTACAGTGTGTGAACAATGGAAATACATGGTGAGCATTTTGTTCTTTGGGTCATTTAAATACTTGTATATATTGTGGCTACCGTATACATAATGAAGAATTTTCCCTAGATGTAACTAATAAGACTGCCCAGTCCTACCTTTATGTTCTTGAATTATTCTTCTCTTCTTCCTTTTACTCCTTGACTATGAATATATCATATTCGCGTTAGAGCTTCATGTACATATTTTGCTAGTACCCTACAAGTTATAAACTTATAATCAGCTTCTGATCTGTTATGGTTGCAGCTCTCTGTCTCTCTCTCTCTCTTTATTTGCAGTCTGTCCATTTTATTTGTCGGATTCATGGCAACATAAAATGAGGAAGAAAAGTATTTAATCTTACAATAATTCTTTTTTAGTTGTTGCAGAACATTCTAGAATAAGCTGTTTTCACATTAAGACTAATCCTTAAGCTATGTCCATTTTTAGAGCTAGCCATATAATGGAAACATATTTACCACTGTTAAAGCCCTAATTATAACTATGCTCTCTCGAGCTTCTACAATTGGACCATCCTACCCTAGCACTCGTTATTTATCACGACCAAAGAGCATATACCAAAGAGTAAGTGATCTAACGAAGCAAACAAAACATTAGTAAGTAAATAGTTAGAAAACATGTTAACAAGTATTGTTAAGTCATTATTAAATGTTCTCCTGTAGAATACTGCCGTGGCATGAAATTTGGCACTAGCTAATGTATAGTTGTAGTTAACTGATGTAAGAAGTGGGGTCGTAAAGGATTATCATCAGTAATGCCGGACCGTTCACTAAGTCTCACCTACATGAATCTGTTACTCTCAGCTATTACTCAGATAATGCCAATACTTCTATTAGCCAACTCCGCCCCGCTGTTTACTCCACTTCTTGGCAATAAGGTGCAAAATATTGCTTACAAAAAGAAATTGTATGAAGTTCGGAAAATATCTTATTAGTCTAGGATTTTTTATCACCTGTCTTAGTTCATCTTGTACGTAAACAACGTCAAAAAAGGTTTAAATCTCTTTTTCACCTCTAATTTTTCGTTCTTAATTTTCTTTTGCCTCGATTAGGTAGGGCTTCTCGCAAACTTCTGTTTTTTCTACCAACGTGACTTAACTCTCGTAGTATATTTCTTCTTCCCCTGCATTTTTTATCCCTCAGATAATTTAAGTCCAGTTTATTTTTCCCACAGGCAATAGCTCTCCAAGGCTACTTGATTTCATGCTTAATAAAGAAGATGAGAGAACTGGTTTTAGATGTGCTTAATAAAGAAGACGAGGATCTTATTAAGTTAGATAGCTTGAAATGTACTTATACATGATAAAGGAAAAGGGTAGAGAATCAACATTTATTCATCTCCCAAGTTGCTATACTAAAATTTATACAAACCACTTTAGCATATGAATGAACCAACGAGGAAAAGGAAAGGGGAAAAGAACGAAAAGAATGGAGAAGTGGCCAGCAAACTAAGGCTCACAACTCTTCATCTCTCAATTATATACAAAAAAATCCTCTCTTACTAGGCATTAGATTACAGAAAGCAGAACCTAGCCAAAACTCCACAGCTTCGGAGCCCAACAATAAAAAAAAAATAAGGAAAAAAGAATGTAACTTCATTCAGGTTTCAACTCCACTGATCAACTTGCTTCTGTAGACAGGATTTCAAGCTCAGCCCACCAAAGGGGAGATAGTTTTGGAGTTGCTGCATCAGGTCCCATTGCTGTTATCTCTTTTAACTTAGCTGTGATTTCTTTCATTGTTGGTCTCTCCTTCGGATTAGGATTAACACAAGTTTTAATCACTTCAAACAAGTTCTCCAGCTCCTCTTCTCGGAAAAATTTAAGAGTTGGATCCACCATTTCTTTCAAGGGTTGATCCCTTTTCAAGTAGTCCGAGGCCCAGTCTGCAGGGGAGCCACTGTCTACCGAATATGGGATCCTACCGGTTATCATTTCAAACAATATTACGCCAAAGCTGTAAATATTGCTCTCTGCATCTACTGATTGGGATTCTAAGAGTTCCAAGGTAGCTGATCCCACCTTGGCCGCAGTAGCATTATTCAAGAAGCTGAAATCAGATATTTTGGCGGCATAGTCTTCGGTCAGATATACAGAGCAAGACTGCAGGTTTCTATGGGCTATAGGAGGAGTTAGCTGATGCATGTGCTCCAGACAGTATGCCATACCCATGACTATTCTTAGTCGCATTCCCCAGTCCAAGTGCTCGGCTTCTTGTACTGCATCAAATTAAAAATTCAGCATCATCCAAGCCATATGTCATTAGAAGCATACTCGTCTTAAGCTACAGATTAAAAAGTTAGAAGGACTTACTGTGTAGATGCTCAAAGAGTGTTCCATTAGGAGCGTACTCAAAAACCATCATTCTTGTGAAAGGCACATTTTCTTCGCAATAGCCTATGAGGTTCACAAAATTCTTGTGGTTCACTTTAGACAAAGCGTCTATCTGAAAGAGTTTAAATATATATATATATATATAGAAATTCAGAAATGGTCTAAAAAGCGTTCAACACTAACACTATAGCGATTAACAACATTTCACTACCTTCTTTCTAAATTGTGTTTCTAAAGTCTGAGACCAATCTTCACGAGATGCAACTGCTTTTGATGTCACGGCTATTTCAACCCCACTTGATAAAGTACCCTTGTAGACCGTGCCCTCGGAAAAGGTACCAATTATGTTGCTGAAATCCTCACAAGCTGCTTCAAGTTCTGATCGCTTTAGCTTTGGTACACCTGAAATTCAGACACCAACATAACAGAAATGCAAATCTGTAGCGTATGCTGATAGAGAGAGATCGGAAAACTCCAACTTTGTTTTACAAAGGATAAATCTGATCTAAAATTTTTAGCCAAAAGGTGATTTTTTTTTTTTTTTTTTTGAAGAATAAGAAGATTTTGATATAATTCCCTAAAACAATGCTATTTGGTCTGCATAAAGTTTCAGCAATTTTTACTAGGTCCACAGACACTTAGAAACGCGTGGAGAGTATTCCGTAACTAAGGAAAGATACCTGTCAAAAATGCCGTCCGCAGCTGCCCACTCAATCCTGTGGCCCAAGGTTTGACAGTAACCACCTTACTGCTTCGGAAGAGGTATATGCCCAGCACCAAAAACAAAACAAAACAAACAAGGAAGCCCAATGCTTCCAATCAAAATTAGAACCATATGATGTTCTGAATCAGAATTCTCATCTGCTATTTGGCTTGGAGTTGAAGCAGGGGAATTGGTTGGAGGAGCACCGTGTGATTGTGGTGGTTCCCAGATAAATGCTGGTGGATCTATGGGAGGTTGTAAAGCTGGAATCGGTGCTAATGCAGGTGAAGGTGAAGGACTCAAAATGTTACTGGAGGGGGATGCTGCTGGAGACAAAAAAGGTGACCCCAAGGAAGATGGAGATGGAGATGAAGATAACGGTGATGGTGAAGGTGACATTGAAGGTGAATACAGATGATTAGGTGCAAGTGAAGGTGATACTGACAGTTGGGAATCTCTTCTATTCGCTTTGGGTGAATTGGA
The DNA here is from genome assembly GCA_038381775.1 of Adansonia rubrostipa. Lineage (NCBI taxonomy): Eukaryota > Viridiplantae > Streptophyta > Magnoliopsida > Malvales > Malvaceae > Adansonia > Adansonia rubrostipa. The sequence continues at coordinate 9,774,251 of JBBYHM010000019.1, forward strand.
GGGGTCTACCAACTGCTGCAGCCGCCTCCCGAGAGCTACATCTCTTGGCTTGGCAATGTTCCTAACAAATGAGAAGATATCATGAAGCAAATGGCTTATATAAAAGGATATGAGAGCTTGCTTCAACTTCTCAATTGGAGCTATTAAAGATATAGAGAAATAGAAAGAGAGACATCCTATAAGCCCCAAAAACTATAAACGTCTATCTCTGTGTATTGTTCTTCAATTCTTAACCGAGATTGATTGATTTCATGTAACATGTACAATGAAGTATAATTAACATTAATTGTTCCACAGATGAATAAATATTTTTGTACACATTTTTCAGGAGGCCATCTTTGTCTGCTTAATATTACGTAATGGAAATGGAGATGTTATGTCAAATTGAATTGCCTACCGGGGAAAATCTCTGCTTTTACAAGACGGTCTAGTAGCAGCATTGGTTAGCCGATTCTCATCTACTTGAAATTCAGAAAGCATCTTAACCTCATACAATTCAGGTGCTAGGCCGCCAAGAAACTCATTGTTGTCAAGTAAACTGCAAGAAATTGGGAATAAGAAAAAGGACTAACAAAAGGCTCCAATAAATACGAGTACATATAAACAACTTGAAAAGAGGATCTTACAGTGTTGTCAGGGAGAGATTATTGGTAAAATCAGATGGAAATGGTCCACTAAAGTTGTTGTATCGTAAATCCAAAACCTCCAGCTCCTTCAATTCCCCAATTTCTTTAGGAATGCTTCCGGAGAAAGAATTGTTGCGCAATATACTGCAATAGCACAAGATAGAAAGCGGAACCAAGAAAATGAGCGAAATAAAGGAGATTTCAGATTTCTCAAACTATAGATCAACGATGATAGACTTACATAGATTTTAAATACCTCAGCTTCCCAACTTCTGGTCCCAGGCTCCCAACAAGGCAAAGATCATTCAAATTTCTGCAAGGAGCATATATCTGACTTCAGAGTTCCCATCTAATTAACTACATATTTGGGATCACTACATCAATACAGTGATTAACATTGCACTGCAGACAAAACCATGGAGTGAAATCCCGAAAACTGCAAGAAGCTTAAATTAGTTTCAAATCTTAACAAAATTTGGATCTAATGCTGAGAGATACAAAGCTGAAAATGTAAACTACTAGGTATATTCTAATATTAACAAAAGCAACTACATAAGCAAAAGGGATTCCCAATATTCTCCTATAAACAATCTTCCTCTAAATTTTAACAAAATTTGGAGCTAATTCTGAGAGATATACAATGAAAGTCCCTATATCAAACCGAAACTGTAAACTATTAGGTACCCTAATACAAACATTTCAAAACAGAACAAGCTTCACTTAGGAGCGGATAGTTTACAAAGTACAATGGCAGACATTTACCATGGTGATTAGGAAAAAAAAAAAAAAAAAAAGCCCCTCTACTTTGTGACTATACGACAAATGTGAAACTATTGCTTTCATGATTTACAAAGCGGAACACTTTAAACAAAGAAAAACAAAGAGTCAGAAAATGTGACAGAGGAGAGTAACTCACAAAATGACTACTTTTCCATCGGAGCACTCGACCCCGAACCAAGTACACGGATCAATCTCTCCATAATTTTCCTTCCAGTTTGATAAACTACCAAAAGGGTCGCTCACCACTCTCTCTCTCAACCTCAACAGAGCCAAACCTACAAATAAATATAAAGATGAAACTAAGTTTAAGGCTTTAAGGAACTTTATAGGGAGGCAAAGCTAGCCATGGAATACATATTTATATACCTTCACCGTTCAAAGACGAGGAAAAGACCATATTCTGATCAAACGGCAATAAAACCAGCATCAACATTATCCTGAACTTGAACCGCTTGACTCCCCACCGTCCATCCATGTCCAAGAAGAAGATTTTTCGATCGAGCTTTTTCTATCAACCTTTGAGAAGAAAAGGAGACACAAATATATTTCAGAATAAAGAAAAAGGGAATATAAGGCAGAAGATAGCTTCTTGGAGTCTGCTAGCTGCCATTGCTATAGGCTGCTAGCAAATTTAGCCAAGAAAAGAAGAAAGCGCGTCTACATAGCGGTGACAAATTATTATTATTATTATTATTTTACAAAAGCAAAGTAGTTTTTGTAAGTTAAAACCGACATAACTCTTTTTTTTTTTCATTTAAGTACATGAAAAGGAAGAACCGAAGAACAAGATAGGGAGACAGAACTCACGTTTCTAACTTGGAACAGAGACAAAGATAAAAAATGTAACTATGGATTGGGTTCTGTTCAGAAAATGAGCTTGGTCTTCTTCGGCGATTCACTAACGTTGGTGTTCTGACTGGTCTGCTTGTTGGTGGATTGACTTTCCATCCTTCTTTCCATCCTCTCTATATTTATAACGCCGTCCTATGAAATCTTTTCTTAATTAATCTCATGGTTTTTTTTTTTTCTTTGAAACTCAAAAGTTAACAGTTTCTGAAAAATACTAATAAAACTTACAGTAGTGTAGCATTTTTTTTAAGATTAAAAAAAGCAGGTAGAAAAGAGAACATTGAAAAATTTTCCCAGATACGACGACTCAAATATTGAACAAATCCAAGGGCCTGTGGTACATCCGCATATATGTGAATGAGATTGGTGAAATTGACTCTTTGCCGTTCATTTAGTATGATACGGCATAGGGGTGGTTGATTTTGATCGATCGCCTCCTTCCATTAAAATTTCCTTTTGCATGCATATTCTAAATCCATTGAGCAATTGGTTTTCAGTAGTGTTCTGAAAGCATTTTCCAATGATTGAAGAATAAGTATTATTTCAAAGATTCATAATCATCATAAAATGTCAAATCTAACAAATCATGTGAGTAAGAATAACATTTCGTTTAAAGAAGAGAAGTAAATTCTTTAAGTTTCGTAGTAGAAGACTCTTATTATGTTTTAATTTCATCTAACTTCATCGAGGTGTGAAAACAGAACCGATGAGAAGAAAAGGTTCTGCTTTGTCAACAGCCTAAGCTCCTCAAGATTTTTTTTTTTTTTTTTAAAGGGGGGATAGTTTCTGATGTGAAATAATACAATACCAAGCTTAAGAATCAGCCATAATTTGTTTTTCACCGGAACATTAATTAATTTAAGCCATTTGTCTTTACTCAGATACAAGAAATACTCAACATAAATTATACAAAATCATCCCAGCTTACTGCAATTGCTTGCCGTCTTTCTGACTGGCTTTGGTGCCCAAAAGTTGTAACCCAAAATTTAGGAAAATGCCTAAAAATTCATTGTAATCCAAAATTTAGGAAATGTTAGAATCCATGATTAATGATTTGCTGTCTGAAATCTGAGCCAACTTCGTTGACCCTGATCTCAAGGCTTGTACAATGGTCATTTTCATCACAAGCCAAAAAGAAACCACTTCAATTCTGGCCTGCACAGCACAAGCCGTTTGAAGATAAATTAGGACCAATAATTCAACTAAAAGTTTCTGAAGTATTTCAAGGTGGTGGGTCACCGAACAATATTATGTATACAATATTTTTATACCCCCACTTGTATGTATATGTTGCCAGGTAGATCAAATAAAATAATCAACTCTACATGATGGAGTTGTGATTGGAGTATGGAGAACATGACTTTGAAGCTAAGTTCCAAAGGTTGGGAAGGGGTATTATTTTCGTAGTGTCAAAGATGAGAGATAGAAAATGATGTCTAAGCTTCTATGAATATGATTTTGAAGGCTAAGTTTTGTTTTTTGAAATGTAGTAAATGTCTGATTTTTTTTTTTTTAATTCTGATAAATGCATTCCTCAATTGTAACTTGTAAGTTGTTTATTTTTCTAGTGCTGAGGAGATCACAGATTACAGGCATGATTCTTAACGGCAATGACCTCCATCTTTACTTTCTGTTTGCAATTTGGAAAAAGAGTAGCTATTTTGAGTACTGGGGACACTGAAATGAAAAAAAAAATCGTGGATATTAGTTTTTTTATTGGGTTTTTTGCTTAATTTATTCTAAGATTTGGAATGATCACTTTTATATTCTATGGTTAGGACTTGATAGAGTTTTTTTTCCAAAAAAAATGTTTACTTATCACAGCCAATTTGGAAATTAATGGCAAAATACCCTTTACGTGAGCTAACTCCAAGATTCAATAATTTCATTGGAGAAACAAAACAAACAAGCCATTTGGTGCACCACTCACTGTAGATGACAGAGCCAAGAAATTGATATTCCACCGTAAAAAAACCAAGAACAATGTGCTCATTTATGTTTGAATGGCAATGGTTTTGGCACTGGTATTAGAACAACAATAATAAAAAAAATGTCTGACATGGCTTTGTATTTCTAGTTTATGATTATACATGGAGGGGCTGAGGAGCAGGACCCATGGCTGGACCACCACCACACTAGCTAAAGGTGCAAAGGGCTTGTGGAATGGACTGGTTGTGGACCACAATTACTTAAACCTGAATGCTTGTAGGTGTTAGTTTATGAGTAGTCTTTGGGACCTATGCTACTTCTGTTCACCTTCTAAAAGAGACAAGACAACCTCCCCTGGGCCAAGAGAAAGCACCGTACGACCTTTCCAGCTGTGACATTTGTTCTGTTTCCTATGAAAATGGTACACCGATGCGATGACAACTTATGGCTTTGTAAAGTTTCTGACTAAGTCTCAAAAGTCTTGTCTTGCTAATTACTAAATTAAATTTTGTAAGAAACAGAAGCATCAGCATGACCAAGACGAGTGAAAGGCTTGGCCCAAATTTTATGCAGAAACACTGTTGTAACCATGCAGATCTAAAATAAGCTCTCTTATAAGAGGAAACCCAGAAAGAAATAGATCTACTAGCATTGTTGGATAAGGGTGAAATGGATCTACAATCTGTATCTCCTGCGTGACGGTTGAATTCAGACTCATTGGTTACTCTGGAATACAAGATAGCTGTAACAATAGAAATTCTGAAGAAATCTCAGATTAAAATTGGCTTGAAATGTTTACAATTGGGATAACGGTAGTAGAAAAGATGATAAAAATTGGAACAAATGGCCATGGTAGCAAATCCAAGATAAAGCGAAACCGAAGTAACTGGGGGGAGATTATCATATTGGAAACCGACGTAGTTGGGGGAGATTATCATGTTGGAAACCGACGTAGTTGGGGGAGATTATCATGTTGGAAACCCAAGTTAGGCTGAATTTTCTGTGAAAAATATCCATATTGTGTGCTGATTGTTATCACCGTCACATGACCACAGTCAAAGTGTTATCCTAGAGATCGCAACCCCACTCAGCACAACAGGGGGTTAAAAAAATAGCTGAAGTAGATAGAAACCTGAGGACCGTCGATATCATTGTCCTCGTTATCCTCACAGGCCACGACAACATCGAGGTGCTTTCTGTTCGGAGGCAATTCAGCCATTGCCACTTCCCGGGCTAAATCTGCCACCTTCTTGTCCATGCGCTCTCTGTGCCGAGAAAACATGCTATTAAACAGCTAGCAACTTCCATAACATATGCTGTAGGCATTCAAACCCCTTTTCTTTCAGCCACTGCATGAGTTCCCTCAAAGTAGGGTTGTCTCTCAGGATCCACCTGTCCCAGACAGTCCAGTTCATGTCACTGTCTTTGACGACTATGGGTGGAACTGGCTTCGCCATAGAGAACAGAGGCAGTGCAAGGTTTGCAAAATGTGTTGCGGTAATCCTCTACTTTGGGGCCTCCATCCAGAGCCTTGTAAAGCTCCAGGCAGACAAGACCTGTGGCCATCGCTGTGGAAGTAGCGATTGCAGAGATGATTCTTCCAGCAATTAACTTGGCTTTGAGCTTGTCTACCTCAGGAATGCTGTAGTTCCAGGCCCTCATGTTTGCAAGCCCAGCTATCATATCCATGTGGCGGTTTGTATCGTCATCTTGCAAATTCAAGAGATAATACGGATGAAACAATATCGGCTTATTCAAGCCTTCATTGGCTTCAACCAGTGAAATTCATATGATAAAGAGTTGAAGTGCGCCCAAAGAATATACATGGTGTATGTATCAGAACAAGTAACAAACATGAAAAACCTTTTCAAACTGAATAGGTTTCATCTTCAACCCTTGTGACAAATGTTCCGTGCAAAACTCTAACTTGAAGATGAGTTCATTGATAACTGCTGCATCATCCACAGATGCAGTAGAGAGAGCAGTAGCTTCTCATATGCTACAATTTTCACATCTTTCTCCGGCTGGAAATCTGGGACTATCACTTGCTCAACAGCCTCGGCCAAAATATTTGGATGCTTAACCCAATCAGGAATTGATATGCCAAATGTTTCAGCTCGCAGGATAAAAGCAGCCACAACAAACGGCAGGTGACTAGGATCAGATGCTGAGAACTGAAGTAGATGAGGGAGTCGTTTTTGGGCAGACCAGAAGGGAGCCCCAGTACTGGTTGTAGCGTCTTCGGGGAATGCATAAATAAGCTGCTTTACACGGTTAACAAAATAGTCTTCAAAACTGGGTACAAAAGAAGTATGACGTCAGAAACAAATGCAACAAGGGCACTATCTTCAACCATAAACATAAAATTAAACCACACATCAAAAGCAGTACCTTAGACGAGCCCAAGTGATGCAATCCTCTAATGTCTCACACTTTTCTTTACGAAGGCACACAAGAACACGTTCCAAATTCTCTCGGCTACACTACTGTTACTGTTTATTAATGCTATTGTTCCCTATGGTTACGGTGTTGTTATTAGCCGTCGAATCAGTGGCGACGGTGGCAGACATGTGATGCTTCTTGATGGGCGATGTGACAGAGTCGACGTCTTCTATGCTGCTGCTGTTATTGTTGTTTTCGGTCTCTCCTACAAACCTCTCTTTCACCTGCTCTCTTTCTAGGAAGCATATACTGCGATTCAACCCGGCTGAATTTAAAATATCATATTCCAATCTGATCGCGTCGTTCGTTAGGTTTGATAGGTTATACAATTTGTGAGTAAGTTTAGTTGTTAATTTAACATATATTTTTTTTTATTTTTGATATAATATCATCTATTATTATTTTTATATTTTTTAATTTATTTTGTTATTTTATTATACTATTATCGAATTTTAATTATCATTACTTGAAATAATGATAAGAAAAAGAAGAATATTCAAAAATGTATTTAAAATTTTATTACTAATATTTATAAATTCTTAATGTTTAATGAGTTTAACTACTGAAATTAAAGAAAATATAATAAATGAATGATATATTTTATTGACAACATTTTTAAAGTTCATGATATGATTTACTTTTTTATTGTAATACCCCAATCCCACATCGGAAATCTCTGAGGATCTGCCATGATATATATGTTGAAACTTAAACATATACTTGCGAGGCGCCTTTTAGGGATAAAATCGTGAGGTCCAATGGATCAAAGCGGACAATACCTCGCAGGTTGGGTGTAAGTCTCCACAAATGGTATCAGAGCACAATCATCAGCTGATGGGAGCTAAGTGCTGCATGATGGGAGCCACATCTAGAATCCCAATGGCTGGTTTAGAATCCCAATGCCTGGTGTGATCTTGGTTGACGAAGACGTCAAACCTAAAAACGAGGGAGTTTGTAATACTTCAATCTCACATTAGGAATCTCTGAGGATTTGCCATGATATATATGTTGAGACTTAGGCCTATACTTGCGAGATGCCTTTCAAGGACAGGTTTTTATATTTTTGTTTTAGACTAACCTGGCTCAACTCAAACAAGTGATTTTAAATTAAAATAACATATATTTTATTTAAATTTAGTTATAAAATATATAAATATTAATAAAAAATATTTTTTTATTGTAATAAACAGTAATTCTAGCCTATATCAGTGGGTTTGAACACGTTAAATAAAGGCCTAAGCTTGAGATTTTAAAAAATTTAGGCTGCAATCCAGCCTGACCCATAAGCATGTTTAATTATATATAAAATATAAATTAAATTTTTAATATTTAATTAAATTATTAAAAAAATATTAAAATAAAATTTATAATTAAAATTTTACTTTATAAAAAATTATTTAATTATAATTTCATCATATTTATTTTTAATATTAAATTCGTGTTCTGTTTCGAGTCGAGTTCTAATTAGGATTAAGTTTGGGTTCAGATCATTCCGAGATTCGATCACTTTGATTTTGAATTTTTTTTAATTAAAACTGTTAACGTTTTAATTAAATCAAATTTGATTTATATTTACACTTAAATTTTTTAAAATAAACTTTTACATGCAAGTTTATTTTGCTGCGTATGATCAAAATCAGAACAAACGCGTTCTCCATCTGCAAAGCACCCAAATAGTCCAACAAGTTTAAGCTTTGCAAAAGCAAATACGACAGACACCTGTGCTGGACCTGTTTGCTGCATTGGCAGGCTTGGAGTTGGAGCTAACGCTTTGCTTTTTTTTTTTTTTTAACTTTTACTTTTGCCTATTTATCTCAGTAAAGAATAAAGATGCTTTTTGGTCATTTTTATTAATGGTAGGAATAATTTTGATCTTCTTTTTTTGTCACTGAATGGGAAGGAACCTTATTCTTTCCTTCTATAAACATTTCATGGGACGACTGATGAACCTGTACGTTATGTCAACGAAATAGATCGAGTGGGGGAAAAACGAAGTATATTCAAGAAAGTTAAAAACTTTAATGGCCCACTACATAATAAAGCTTGAAATTGCTGTTTGATGTTTAGCATGAGAGTGTGAGATTGTGATCTTGCCGGGCACAATCAGACCCATAAAAAAGAGAAATAAAGGGCAGGAAACGACAGATTCATCAGTCATCCCGTGACAAGTTCAATGTGCCTTAAGTATTTTAATAATGTGCATCCCTTTCACAAATACCATTCAATGACTCCAAACAAAACTGATAGTAACTGTTGACCTCCAGCACCAAAGCAGTAATGGAGTTGGTTTCATTATGCATGCTAAATATTTGAATCTTACACGTTGGCTTTATAATGCAACACTTCATCTACCAATTTAATGGCATAAATTCCATAGTTATACTTTGGTTAATGGATGCTTGATTTTTACTTTATTTGGCCTACCTGAATCATCGGTCTAATTTGTTGGTCATAGTTTGCGATATTATCACCTTTGTACAATTATCCTTTATATGTTTAATTTACTTAATGATCATAATAGGGTTATTGTTTCATTTTGACTTGAAGAACTTTATTGTTTAGAAACTCAGGAAGTCATTTACTCTTTTCTTATAGAACTTCTCTGCTCATTTGGAGAGAGACACGTTATCTTCAGGTAATGACTATGGTTAAATGCCCTTCATCCTGTTCGATGTAAATATTGTCATATTATTTTGTAAGTCACTAGATATATTTCCATTGGCAGATGCAATTTCATGAGATCACTAAAATCATTTTAGAAAGAACGATGGGTTTGATGTTGAGTGGGAGAGTAAACATGAACAAAGCCTTCTGACATGCACATTGTTTCTGGCTAGGGGGTAGTTATGCAGCTAGAGGAACTGTTTAATAACTGGCACAAGGCACAAGTAAACATTTATAGCTGCAAAAGCGTCTGGAATTATGTCCTAGGTTGTTCTGATGAGGTTTGGTAACAAACACTGTCTAGTATCTTCCTTTCCATTTAGAAAGCTTGTAAGGGTTTTTTTTTTTTTCTTGCAAGAACTTTATTTTTTGGAATTCACTGAATCTAATCTAATTTTGGGTATTTAAAAATAATAAATAAATAAACGTTTGATCAAACAATTTCTGAACTCTTGTGAGGAGTGCACGCACTACACGCATGCAGCTAGGCACTCTGTTTCGAGACGAATAAGGGAGTTGATTCTTAAATTGCCCTCCCAGTTAAAATTGTAGGTATATGAATGCATATATGGTAAGAGACGATAATGTCCAAGTTTATGTAGGTCATCAGATGTTAAATGATCTCTTCTGATCTGCTTCACCTTCTTTCAGCTTCCGGTTCATAAGTTTGATGCCCAAAGTTTCAAATATAGGTGCTTTTGTTATGTTGACACTCTAAACCAGACAAAATTTGGAATCTTGAAGCAGATGAGATGACCACTACGGAAATGGACCAACTGTACCTTGCTCTATGGCATCTACATTGTGGCATTTGCAAGGTATTGTTTTGAAATTTGAGACCGTTGAAATTTCAAGCTCCTTTTATGTTGCAATCAATCTTATCTGGCAAAATTGAGACTATTGAAGACATCAGATGGCTTTATGTTATCTTCGAACATGTTTCGAAGCTATTTCATTGACTACTACAACTTTTACCTTCCAACCATGGAATGGGCTCAACCTCAGCGGGTGCAGATGCTCAACCCATCTCTTTCTTGGACACTTTTCCCTGCAATTTTCTTGATATCAATTAAATTCTTTGCGTACATTCTCGTTGCTTAGGAGCTTAAAGCCATGCAGATGCAATTAAGGCTGAATGAGAGACTAGTTGTGCGGAGCGTGTTCACGCCACCCACTGCTAATCAGTCTGTGGACAAAAGCTTTAAGCATGGGCAAGCTTCTTAATGGTCATTAACTGGTCCGCAGGGAGATGAATCTTTTCCATGCGTGGAAAGGATACACATATGGGATGTTATGTATGTGGAACCTGAAATGATATCCGGGTAGCACTTTCTGTCACCTCATATGATCGTTAATTTCTTTTAAATAGTATAAGCATAAATGAGTTGACGTTGTTTTTATGGTTGTATTTTCAACCTTCAGAAAGTTAGCAATTGATGCCACTCGCCTGGGCCATGTATACCAATTCTTTTTCTTTCCAAAGTGTATACATTTGTGTAGACGGTGCATCTCTAGATGATTTATATTTTTTAATTCCGTCTGTTTTTATGGTAGTTTTGTTCTTCGTTCACTCCAGAATTACGTTCCGCCGGAAGTTGAGGATAGTTTTACTTGGATTATTATCACGATTTGACGTCTGGATACCGAGTATTCAAGATTGATGAGACAGATTGAAAATGCATGCACTATCGATGGCCAAGGTTTGGAGTGGCTTGGATGGCCTGTCAACCGTCTTTTCCATTTAAGCTTGCAAAGCATGTCAGTCAAACAATCTTGTTCGGAGCTTTATTTATTTATATTTTTGTTAAACTAAAATCCCTAATGGCTTGAAAGTCTGAAGAATGGATTAATCCATTCAGCTCATCAGTTTTTTTTTTTTTTTTAAGAAACTATCATTTCTGTGAAAAAAAAGAAAAAAGAAAAAGTTGGGTTTTTATTAGTTAGGAGGAGGCCCATCAAAGGACTGTCCAAAATAAACTCGTGGGGCCTTATACGTATTGGTAGGGAACCCATTTGAGTAATATTTCCCATCGCGTAAATAATCAAGGAGATGCAAGGAAAGCTGGAGCCTCCTCCCACTCCCATCCATAAAATTTTTTATATAATCAATCCTATTAAGATAGGCATTATTCCTCGGGGACTCTATCTAGGCTATAGCCCATAGCACTACGGTATAAAATTAGTACTATTGACAATTTACCATTGCAAGTGCCTGAGAAAACAAAATAAAAAAGGTGATTCTCATTGATCCTCTGCTATTGTGAAATAAGCATGGTGGATGATAAATTGTTTAGCAATGATTAATGATTATGCAATAATAATGGGTTTTTCAGCTTCCCCCGCCCCCCCACCCCCCCAAAAAAAATGGTTTTAAGCATAATAAACTGATTTTGATTTTATTGACTTAGGTTTAAGTTTACATAGCATGAAGTAACCATTGCTTCAATATTTATGATTTATGGTACTTAATTAAGATCGTGATCTTACTATTCTTTCATCATTAGAATATATATATATATATATATATATGATAAGTTGATTAATTAAGTAGAAGTTGATTTTCATCCATGCATATCAAAGCCTCCAGAAGTTTCTTTCCATTCATAATTATTATATATAAAGAGAAATTAGCAGTTAACCATTATACCATATTGTACAAAGATAGGATTTAAAATAGTTGTTTTTTTTTTCGTGTGTGTGTACACTATTGTGTTCATCCGAAAAGACAAAGCCATAGTTATTACTTTCAAAACTTTTGGGTCAACATCACGAGAAAATAGACCCTACATCAGAATCAGAATATTAGTAGCATTGAATAGGGTGGTGGGTCATAAATAAGACAAATGGCTCTCTGTCACACACACACAAACACACACACACATATATATATATATACGCACACGCACGTATATATGATGGACTAGCCGGATGAAGTAATGACAAAAAAATTTGCCGACTGATTTTGAATTGGAATCATCTCATTCAATTAAAAAATTTAATAATTTTTATTAATATTTTTATTTTTAATAATTAAATTTATATAAAATATTTTATTAATTAAATAATAATTGGTAAATCAAATTAAGTTCAAATTACAAAAATACAATGTCATGGGTCTACTCATAATAAACGACCATCAATGCTTGAGCGAAGATCATGCACCACTCATGGTACCTGGCATTGTAAACCTTGTACTGCCTCTCAGTCTGCCTGTGAGCCCTAGAGAAGTATGGTAGTAATATATATACATATATATATGTATATTTGATCATTTGGTGTTTGACTTTCCACTGTGAAACATATATAAATATAAATATGTATACATACATATTAGCTGAAGGGGATATTTAAGAAATTAATACTATCCAAATGCCCATTTTTTGTTCTTTCAAAATTTAAGGTAAAAGATACTTCTGAGTTTGAAAACAAGGATTCTCTTGTGTCTTTCTAAAACTCAACAATGGTTTTTTTTTTTTTATCATTGCATAGGAGAAAGACATCAATAATGTGGGCAAATAGATATGATCACCGTATGTTTAATATATATATATATATATATTATAATTTTCAATTTATAAATTCATGAGATAATGCATTTTATATTTTAGGGATACAAAGTAGCTCTAAGCAACAAAGAATTATTATTTTATAAATGATAATGGAGTTCTTCCTAATAAAAAAGTAATTCAAATAAGAAAAATGCTAAAACGTACAAGCTATATCAACTAGTACTGGTTTAGTTTTATATATTTATATATATATGATTGACACAAACAGCAACGCAAGCAGCAATGAAGAAGCAATAGAAAAAGTGGAAATGATAATTTAAAATTTTCATATATGAAATAAAATCATGCAAATAATTTTATTATCAATTCGTATCAAATAAGTACTGTTTAAAAATAAAAATCAATCCTTTTCTTTTTGGCATAATTAACAACTTTAATACATGTTGCTAGCCAGCTAGAATTCCCCCAAAATTACAATGGTTCGAAAATAAAATTTTCAACACTCATTTTTCTTTTCTAAATAATTATTAAGGATGGTTTCATTTGATTTGCTAATGAATGGCAATCGGATGGCCTTGAACTTATCTCTGAGAGTTAGTTTGAGAAATTTTTAAAATTTGAATACTGTCCTATTATTATCCTGTGAGTTAGTAATTAATTGTTTATATAATAAACACATCTATATAACAGTGCCAAATAAGTGAAGCTGTGACTTGAGATTGAACTTAATCATTGAAACTAAAAAGGTAATATTTTATTAACATATCACATAATCATTGATAGTAATTTAAAATATATATTATATACATTCTTTCAAAAGGCATAGCATTCATTTTAGCGGAAAAAAAGTTACATCATCTACACTTAAATTGTCAAAACACCCTTTAACCTTAAAAAGTGTCCTAAAAAATTTAAAAAGAGTGATGTAACAATCCATAATTTATAACTTTAACTTTAGCATTAGAATTTAAAAAAAAAATGATCCATTGTTATTAAGATGAAGTGGGAAAAAATAAAAGCAATTTATATCCCACTAAGTAATTTTTTTATTAAAAAAAAAGAAAAAAAGATACTTATGAAACAATCATATAGTCATACTTGTCTAATTTCAACATAGATACATCACCCAAATGCAAAATGCAAGTATAAGCTCTCTCTCTCTCTCTCTCTCTCTCTCTCTCTCTCTCTTTTTAAGCGTAAAAGTGACATATCCTCTTTCTCTATATATTATGTTTATATAAATAAAAGAGCAAGAGAAGTTCTTTCTTTCTTAATATTAGTATTTTTTTTCTTTTACATTTTTTATTGGAGAATGATAACAAAAGTTATTGGTTTTGGTATGGGACTATATATCTGCCATGATTGTACAAAGTTAACTGAGGAGTCAATTATTGTGAATACATGTAGCTGAATGTGCTAGACTACTGCTGGCGCTTACTTACTGTGTCGGCATTTCAACTTCAAGATTTTATATACTATTATTTCCGTCTATTTTTAAATCATCAATTTAATCGCTCAAATTAATAATCTGATCAAATTAACTCTTTCAATTTTTGGGGGGGGTTTAGTTTTGAGTTGAATTTATTAATTAACAATTAATGATTGGAATGGAATGGGATGGGATGGGATGGGATGCATGGACCCGTCCCTTAATAATATTTCAAAGATATAATATATAAATTCTTTCAAGGAAAATAATTAAGTCCGTATGATCCCTTCATTTAATGAATTATTATTATGTTTTCCAATCGAAGAAATTGAAAAGAAAGAGTTATATAATCTCATAGTTATTACTTTTGAAAATTTATGAACCTAAGTGGCCTAAAACAGGCAGCAAGCCAAGAGATCAAGACGGTGAAGGGGAAGCCATGCATGCAGGGGTTGCAGAGTAGAGTTCAGCGTAAAGAAAAATAGATGGAGGAGGAGAAATCAAATGTCCCTTTTTGTAGTTGAGTGTAGTGAAGATGCCCATGCCGACTCCTATGCCCATAAGAGTGTGGAAATGGAGCAGGGCTTTAATCAGTTCCACACGTTACCACTTCATCTCCCTTCCCGGGCTGGCTGGGTATTCGGGCTGCAGCTGCCTATTCCCCACCACATTAACTTTCTCTGTTAACTTTTTGATTTCTACTGACATCGAGAATCCCACTGCCACTCTCATGATTCAGAACTCAGGCGAGGACGCCAACATTGCCCACTGGGCCCCCAAACCCCAACCAACCAATCAATTAACTCCTAAAAACAAACGAATTAAACGATTAGGATTGGGATTGGGGTTGGGATTGGGGTTGGGAACTTCACATTCTTCTTAACACTTTCACTCTATATTTTCACGTGTCAAATCTCAAACCTCATCAAATAGACTAATAAACCCACTCATTGTCTTAGCCTGAGTACTAGCATTGATGTTAGTAGCAGTACTTTAAACGACTCAAAAGATTCAACATGCAAATGGATTAGGATGAGTATGCAAACTACTGGGTTTTTTCTAGGCAAAGCACTGTATCGTGTTTAGTTAAGGTGTAGGGTTTTCATTTTGTGAATAAATATGTATCACGGGAGTTGACAACCTTAAGCAGATTACTTGTTTCTTTGTCCTTTTTTGGTCTTCGTTTTGTGCTTTGTCTCTATATTGTGAAACAAGAGAAAAATAAAAGAATCACGGGAATCACTGAGCCCCTCATTCCTCAATCCTCATGTATGAACCCAATCTTCGTTGTTTAAATTGAAAAAAGAAAATTTTTTTCTTCGGTCATGGAACAGTATAGATACTTAATCACAGTGTTGTTATTATAAATAATATATTAACAAACTTTAAAAAGTGTATATTAAAGATTTTCGTTAACAAAATCAACAATTAAGAAAGAAACATAATATTCAATAAGCTTGGATAATGACTTGAAATAAGATCATGGAATGGCCCCTGTCTATATTAAAGAGAGAAAGAGAGAGAGAGGCAAGATTTCTTTGAGCAATTTTTGTTGAACTTGAATAAATTTGTTTTTTTATGATTAACTTTCAGTTTTTTTAATTTAAATTAAAATCTACAGTATAATTTTATATTGTTCAAAGTTAAATGAAATTTTTTGATTTATCACCCAAATTAAAGGTCCGTTTGTTTTATAGAAAATAACTTACAAGAAATATTTTCTCATTTTTTAGTGCTTTTTCATAAAAATAGCTTAGTCAATGGAAAATGAGGAAATTTTCTTGTAAATGGTCTTTCTGTTTCCAAAAGCGAAAAAAATTTTTCAAAAAATTATTTTTCGAAAAAGGGCCCCTTATTAAGTAACATGATTTTTATATTAAAATTTAATTTAAATCGAACCAAATATTATTATTAAACAAATTTAATATTTGATATTTAATATTTAATTAAAAATATTAATATATTAATATGAAATTATTTTAATAATATAATATAATTTTTAAGATTTATATTTTGATTATCATTTAGCATTCATATTTATATTTTTGTAATATAGTATTATTTTTTAAAAATAATTATTAATATAATTTATTATTTTAATAAAAAATATTATTTTAAGAATAAATTGCAACATTATCTATATTTTAAATTTAAAATAGTATTTTAATATTTTTCTGAAACATGTTTTTTTATGACTATTTTGATAATAAATTCATATAAATTATACTCATAAATATTTAATAATAAATTTTTTAATATAAAAATTAATAATTTAATAGTATAGATATATTAAAAGAAATAACATTTTAATAATTATTATATTTTAAAAATTTATATAATTAATTTTTCAATAATAAATAGTATTATTTTGAGTATTTAATATTGATATAATATTTTATCATTAGATATTATTATTCAAATCTTACAATTTTAATATTAAAACTTAATATTTTAATGATAAATATTTTTAATATTTTAATATTTATATGAATATTACTATTTGAAAATTGTAAAATAATATTTTAATAATTATTATAATATTTTAAAATATTCTAATAATCAATGTTTTAATAATAGATAATATTATTTTAAGTATTTAATATTAATAGAATATTTTAGTATTAAATATTATTATTAAAATATTAGTATTTGAAATATTAATATTTTAAAAATAAGTTGTTTTAATTATTTTAATAATTAATAATTTAATATTTATGTCAATATTATTATTTGAAAAAACAAACTAGATTTTTTAAAAAATAACCAAAAGAAAATATTTTTTATTAAGTTATCAAAATATAAAAAAAATCCCTGCTTTTTTGAAAATCTTCACATTTTCTAGAAAACATTTTTTAGAAGCTAATTTCAATGAAACAAGCGGATTTTAAGTAAAATGATAAATTTTGATCATATCTCAATTTTTTAATTAAGAAATTCAATAAAGAAACCGCACATTGTGTACGTTTGATTTGAATTTGAATTTGATTTCAGTTAGTTAATATATATATATATATATATATATATATATATGGTGTAAATTTGAATTCATCGGCTAACTCTTAGACTATGGCTAAGACATTTAGACCTCAAGAAAAAGACCTATCAAAAATGATGTTTCCCATTTCATGAAAATACTGTAAACTGACTTCCATCATTTATCAAAAAAAAAAAAAAAATTGTAAAATTGACCATACCGTATATGCTGTCAAGATCATTCTATTAAGTGTTGATTTATGACTTACCTATTAATTCACACTGTTGAATCATGTTTATCCCCTTTTCCCTAAAACCTGAAAACTATATTAACTCATCAGTAATTTTCAGCTATGAAATCTGCATTTTTCTCCCAATAGTTAACAACTGATTTTAAAAAAATGTTGTAAAACGTCAATATTGTATAACAATTTATTCACATCAAATAATGAAAAACCTGCTAATTATATAGTTTTTTCCTTTATAAATATCTCTTTCCTTTGGACGTAAGGTTTAAATTGTGAGTACGCTTTGTCTATAAATTAAACAAAGGGAAACAAAACTACCATTTCACCAAATAAATATATTAATAATAATAGTAATAGAAAAGGAAACATTATTAAATTGGATCCACCTTCTTTTTTTGAAAAGAAAAAAGAAAAAATGAAATGGAGAGAGTTGTCTCTGCATTTCTGCTCCCAAAAGTACAAACGTTGTAAACGGGTATATCGTCCTCCCCCTCGCCCTGGCGTTTGCGAATACATCTTTTAAGATTTAGATTTAGGAAATGATAATTTTACAGTTTTGTTATATTTGAATTGGAACTAAATCTAAATTACATAGATTATTGATCATTATTACCTTACTTTTATTTTTTTTTTTAAAATTATATCTTTGACATATATTTAAAATGTTAATATTAAAGCATAATTTTTAAATAGACAAAAAATTAAAATAAATTAAATATTCCTGTATAAAATAAAACTAATATCTAATTAAATTAAATTATTAGTACCATTACTTTATTATTATCATTATTATTATTGTTATTTTGTTTTGCAGGGCATCATTTCATCAAGTCAAATTCAAAGAGAGAACATTTACTAGAATATTATATAATGCAAACTTCCCTAATATGGAATGCCTCATAACCCTTTGGTTTAATGGTCTCTCGTACTCGCGGGTAACTAGTCAGGGTTTCAATCAAGAAAAATGAGTTTGGATCTTTTAAAATTTTATATTGTTTTTATATGACATAAATTTAAGTTTAAATTTATTAAATATTATTTAATTTTATAAAAATGTAATTATTTAATTTTTTTTAGTTATATTTTTACAAATTTAAAATTATGGGATTCGAGTGGTTGGAGTTACCCTACCATCTCAAGTCTGTGAAAAGCATCTCAAGATTACTTTATTTAAAAAATGTCACAAGGACGGATTTTATGGCCAAATTAATTAATTGAGATTAGTAGTTTTTAATTTAATTTGTATATAACAAGATATGAGGAGAGAGTAGTCAACGTCTGAGAATTATTGATTTAGGTGCCCTATTTCAAGGTAGAAAATGGATGGCAGAGTTGCATCCGAAAATGGACGCATAGTAACTGGCAAACATTGGCTAAACCTTAATGTGCGTGTATATGTATAGGTATGTAGTCCTATTCATGTCTAGATTAGTAATTCCGTTTCAATGCATTGCTCCAATCATATTACTTAAATCATCTCATCATTCTCTCTTTCCTCGTAAAGCAAGGTTGGTTCATATCATCATAATCATAATTAGAATATTAATTGTTAATGTCTTGTACGTATCACGCCATAATAATATGATTATGAGCTGTACCTTTCAAAATCTAATATAATCTTTCATTCTAAATAGTAAAGTTTCAATTAACTATTCAGACATAAATGGCTTTTTCCTTTTTCGTTATCTTCTTTCTTTTTTTTTTTTAAAGGAAAGATCATACATAACCATGAGAAAATTAGTTTTATTTTTTCTTTGGCCACCCTTCTTTGTTTAGCTTTGTCGTGTTCGTATATTTCATTTCAATTTTTAACGTTATTGTTTTTAATTGGACAAAATTTATTCATAATTTTATCATCAAAGAAGTTATATTTCATACTTATCAATAGCGGTCTACTTAACCATTACTTGTGAATATTAGTTAAAGATTATTTTATTATTAATTAAAATTTTTTTATTAAATTTAATTTATTATTTTTATTGAATTCAAGAACAAGCATATTTTTCTTTTTGTAGAGACCTGCATCAAACCTGCGAGATATTATTCACTTTGGTCTATCGAACCTCATGTTTTTTTTTTTTTTAAAAGCGCATCGCAAATATAAGCTTAAGTCTCAACATATATATCATGTCAGATCCTCAAAGATTCTCGATGTGGGATTGGGGTGCTACGAACTCCCCCGTTTTAAAGCTTGATGTCCTCGTCAAGCAGAATACAGAACAGACAGAATCAATACGAAATGGACAGAACCAGGATCACACAAAGTATTGGAATTCTAGAGGTGGCTTCCACCGTATAGTACTTAGCTCCTGTATGATTCTAGAGTTAGTCCTCATGGTGTAGCACTTGACTCTCGTCGGCTGGTGATTGCTCTCTGATATCATTTGTGGAGACCTACACCCAACCAGCGAGGTATTATCCGCTTTGGTCTATTGGATCTCACGGTTTTATCCCCAATAAGCGCCTCGCAAATATAGACTTAAGTCTCAACATATATATCTTGACAGATTCCCAAAGATTCTCGATATGAAATTGAAGTGTTACAATTTTAATATCCTATTAACCTATGTCACTAAACATTGATTAACGATTTTTTATTATATATATAAATTATAGTTAATACAATGTATAACTATATATATTATCACCGATTATATGACTTCACTCTTTTTTTTTTTATAATTCAAAGGATTTTATAAAAGGCATCAACTGCCAAAATCTCCATCATGACTGTCGGATGTGTGACGAACACAACCTGCGAACACCTTGGGACATGCATAAGCAAAATTATATTTATTTATTTTTAAAATCTTATATTGCTTATTAACAAATTATCTTATAATATTTATTAATTATATGTAAATTTATATATTAATAATGTATCACATATAAATAATATATATTTGAATTAAGATAAAGTTGATTTGTTATTTCATAAAGAAATATTTTATTATTGTTAGTATGACATTGATTTGAACCTTCTAGAAATTATTTCCTTCATTGTTGTCCTTTTTGTTAAGGTTTGTCAAAAAAGATAAAAAGAAGTTAAGAAAACAAAGTAGTTTGTTAAATATAAAAGTAAATATAAAAGAAAGTTAAGGGGGAGAAATAAAAATTCTCACTAGGAACATTTGTATTTGCATATTGGATCATAGTGCACGTGGCAACTCAGAAATGAAGTTGCACAGTGAACAGATACACCAGCATATGGAAGACGCAATCAACCACCTTAAACCGGCAACTATGAGCGCCCAGCGGGCACCCATTAACAGAACCCCGACCATCCCGCACTCTCAGACTCCCGACGTGCTTCACACGAAATCCCTTCTGTTTGTATTTTTTATATAATTATTGTGTTTAAAATATTAAAGATTTATATTATATATAAAATATATATTTTTTATTATTTTTATATATTTAAATTATTTTATATTATTTTATCTTATAAGATCATATTTTTATCTAATTTTAATTTTCTCATGTCATTTCTTATAATTTTTTTATGTAATTACTAGATTTAGACAGGGAAGCAGTAGCATGGAGGAGGTAATCCACCGAAGTCATTGGCGATTGAGGGTGATAATGAATAACAGAATTAGAAAGATGGGTGAAGAGTGGAGGGGCCGCCGGCTGAGGGGTGAATAGTGAACCATGTCACGTCCATTGGGGGCCTGGCCACCAATCCATGTGATGCACTCCATTTCTATATGAAATTAAGTACTCTAATAAATATATAGATATCTATAAACGTTTCTGAATCCAATTCTTAATCTGTCGTACGATCAAATAAAATTCACCGTCAATTTATACAAAATGAAAGTAGTAGTAACAGGAGAAGTAACGAATTGTATTTGAACGTCCCATCATCCATTTGTTTTTCGTTTTCTTTCCGTGCCTCACTTTTCCTCGCTTGATTATTATTATTTTTTTCTTTCATTCAAAATCATCGATCTCTCGCGAATAAAGAAAAAACAACCAAAATCTTTCCCGTGAAAGATCCCACGGGGGGACGGGGAGGAGAGCCAGCAGTTCTTTCAATGAATTCTAAACACCCTCGACCTCCAGCGTGGTACTGTTACTATTTACCTGATCAAACAGAAGCCTTAGGTAACAAAGAATTTGTGAATTGTGAGTGACAGATAGATAGATAGCTTTAGAATTTGGATAGGAAAAGTCCAACCTTCGGCCTTGCCTCCGGTACTTGGAATTCATACAAAAACAAAATCCAAGTTGAAAAAAAAAAAAGTAGGTCAGAAAATTAATCACAGCCGATCCTGACAAAAAAAAAAAAAAAAACCAACCCTTTTTCATTTTGGTTTTGTCAATGGATTCTGCTTCTGTAGGAGGTGCTGCAGCGAATTCGAATAGCATCAACGAGGGTTCATCATCTGCAGTAGTTTCAGCTTCAGCAACGCCAGCCATGGTTTCACAACAGGGTGGAGCTGGTGAGTCGTCTTCTTCCCCAGCTCCACCGAGTCGCTACGAGTCACAAAAGCGCCGAGACTGGAACACTTTCTTGCAGTACTTGACGAACCATAAGCCGCCATTAACACTAACTCGTTGCAGTGGCGCCCACGTTATTGAGTTCTTGAAATACCTCGACCAGTTTGGCAAAACTAAGGTTCACATAACGGGTTGTCCTTATTTTGGACATCCAAACCCACCTGCTCCTTGCTCTTGCCAACTCAAGCAAGGGTGGGGTAGCCTCGACGCGTTGATTGGACGGCTGAGAGCTGCTTATGAAGAAAACGGTGGACGTCCGGAATCGAACCCTTTTGGCACAAGGGCTGTGAGGATTTATTTGAGGGAGGTGAGAGAAGGGCAGGCTAAAGCTAGGGGGATTCCTTACGAGAAGAAGAAGCGAAAAAGGTCTACTGTAACAAGTACTGCTGTTGGGGTCAATCTGTCGGTGGCTGCCACTCAAGCAGTTGATGGTGGTAGGGGAAGCGGCGGCGGCGTTGGTGGCGGAGATGATAGTGGTGGTGGAACTGAGGCTAATGTTGGTACTGCCACTGCTGCAGCTAATGCTACCACTACTAGCGTATAGGTTTTTTTTACTGATTTTATTTTATTTTAATTTTTTGCTTTTATTAGCTGTTTTAAATGTGATTATGAGTTATACATATATATATATATATATCTGGCGGTTGTGTCTGAAAATTGAAATTGGATTGATATCCCATGAACCAAATTTAGTTAGAATTCTAGTTTTTAATCTCTCTTTCAACCAATCTCTCTTTTTTATGTTTGATAAGACTTATTATAATCTCTAGTTTATTCATTCTTGTTATGCATGAATGAAAATTACCACTAGTAGTTATAAAAGCATACATATAAAAGGTGAAATAAAACACAAGAATAGATAAGAGGTTCTAATCAATTGTATGTTTTCCATTTTGTATGTTTTTGTCTGAGCTGTTTTAATGGGTAGAACTCAGGAAGAACAACTAGTCTTGAAAAAGAGTCACCCCCTCTTTTTTTGCCTCTATCTGTCTATCGATCTTCTTCCTCAACACAGGCAAATAGGTAACCTTGATTCCTATCATGTCACCAAGGAAATTAACTTGGCTACTTCATCATTGCTATTGGGTTTCAATTTCTTTCCTTCTTTTGACCTGTTAAGCTCCAATTAATCAGATATATGCATTTGTATGGAATTATTAACAAAGAAGAAATCTAGATTTTTTTTTTTTAAAGACTAAACACCAATTTCCTTTCGTTTATTCTTCTCCTAACCCATTATGATTATGGCGAGACAGAATGTAGAAGGAATCGACCATTAAATCTTGGGGAACAGTTTCGTATCGACATTTTAAAAAATATATATTTCTTTTAGAGCCTCTTTCTCTTTTTTTCTTTTACCATCACTGTTGGGTTAAGGTTTGTTTCTAGCTAAGACAAACTTCAAAGCGTGGAGAAAGGTGGAAACAAGCAGAAGAGGCTTGTTGGGAAGGAAGGCAACACTGCAAAGAACGCAAACACTTGTAAGCCAAATCTTTCACTACCATAACATTTCTCCAAGTAACTGTGCATCCGGTCCCAGCTTTTCTAGTTCGGCTGGGCTCCCACTGCTTAAAGGGCAATAATAATCCCTCTGTAATATATAAGCACACGTGCCCCTCTCCGAAACTTAATTAGATCTTTGCACTTTCAGTTTCAGTGTCAGGATCTCCTTTATATCTTGATCTAAGATTTTGTTCTCATATTTTAAGATTTTTGGTCTTAAGCGTTTTTTTTTTAAAGTTTATTGACTCTTTTGGATTTAACCCTCTCTTTATCCGTTTACTTTCTCTCTTCTTCTCAAGCTCTCTCACATCTCTTTCTTTCTCTCTGATACCTAAGAAAACAACATTTCTTTCTGTGATAACAACAACGACAATAAGATAAATGGCTGCAAACATCAATGAATATTTAAAATAATCCTAGTGATTGCTGCCCTTTTTTTTTTTATTCATTTGTGTAACCACCACCTCAGTGTGAAAAGGACCAGTAGCCAACCCTTTCTTTCTTCCATTCTATTGCATAACTATATATTATCTTATTATTAATTATATCTCACACCCAATTTATAATATATTCTGTTTTGCTATAATAATATAGACCCCACCAGTCACTCTCCAACAAAACCCCATTTCTGATTTTCATTTGTAGACTCATATCCAATTAGATCATTGCTACATTTATTGCTTTTTAAAAAAAAAAAAATTCTCGTGATCGTATCTTTTAAATTGTTTCTAGTCTTGATTTTTCGTTCTTGTTTATCCTTTTTTGGCTCTTTTTTCTTCTTTTCTTCAACCATTTAGATCCCTCTGCAAATAATTGCAGGAAACTTTCTTCTTTCTTTCCATGGCTTGAGCTTTTTATTTGTAATATAATTTTTGTTTATAAATAGATCTTATTACTAGAATACATTTTCTTTCTTTATAAGAATATTTTTTTCTTTAAAAAAAATTATTTGTTTGTGACTTTTAAGTACCCTATTGATGCCCCATATAAAGTCAAAAAGCAAAGCTAGTAGATCCCTTCTGTCTTTAAATCTAATCGTCTAATCGTCTAATCGTCTAATCATCTCCTTTTTTTTATTTTTTTTTCTTCTTCTTCTTGCACTTTTCACATTGAGCTAATTAATGTTCCTACACCTTTATGTTCATGAATCAATGATATAGAAAACCAAGAATTTGAAAAATACTCAACTCAAGATAGATTCAAGTATAATTCAAAATTATTCAATCATAAATTTTAGAGCTTCGAATAGATTCTTAGTGTGTGTATAATCTTTTTATAAATTATCGCATTCAACCCGATTAAGTTTATACTTATACAAACTACGAATTAATATTAAATTCTTATATGTTTGCTTTTTACCTCTTTCTACTAATGTAGACAATATCTCATCAAAGATTATGTAAGATTTTATTAAGCTTGTAATGTAAGACTAAGGTAAAGGTAGGATAAAAGATATATTTATGTTTAATTTACCCATAAACACTCTTTTAAGTGTTCTAGATCTTTTGCAAGACTTTCACAGTACTTTTGAAATACATACCCTTTTTTTCTTTTTCTATGCCATTTTATTTACTCACATACTTTTGCGTGTTTTTTCTTTTTTCTTTTTTTCTAGTTTTCCTCAAATTTTTTCACTAATGTAACACAATTCAAACATGGCTCATAATATTTTTTGAAACAAGTTAACCCTTATGTCTATGTAATAAAGGCTATCATGATTTTTCTTATTAGGCTAGTCTAAAGTATATGTGGCAAGCAAAAAAAAAAAAAAAAAGATATATATCAATTAAGCTCAAACGAGGTGAACTAAGGATAAATATACAACTGTAGGCTTAAAAACACTTAAACGATCCAAAGATGACATAAATCATCTCTTTGACTTAATGTTGTCTAGGATTTCGCATTAATAGAGAATCAAACAAATTCTAAGCTTTTAGATATAATTGTAATTTATATCAACATAAACAGTCCTCAAATAAGCAATACAAATCAATGCAAGAGATCAGGTGTTCAAAATTTTGAAAATCATATCCCAATAATGAGAAAGATAAAGGAATCTAATCGCAAATCAAATCATGCTTATATTTTTTCAAAAATCAAGATAAATCAATAACTAAGTTCTCATCATCGGATAATGATATAATCATAAATAAGCATAAAACATCTCAATCATGAGACCTAAACTCATACAAAATATAAACAATAAAAATTCTAAATGCACTAAAAAAACTTAAAAATATGTAAATGCAAGAAAACTAAATTCTAACTATCCCCTAACTTTACTCATAAATAAAACACCCGTAAACTTAAATGAAGTATTATCCCCAATACGCAAAATAAATAAAAGTTAAGATCAAGAATACTCTCCGTTCATTGTGTGAGGTAGTGGAAGACAATTTTTAAGCATTTTTAGCTTCTTCCTTGTTCTCATCCTCGCCAAGTTGCCCAGTGTGAGGTAGTTGTGGTGGAAGAGGTATTCGACGGTAATTTGTTTTGTTTAAGCCCAATTGGTTTCCAAAAAAGTGCAACATATGTTCTATTACTTGATTATATTCTATCTGATGAGTCATTTGTATCTAAAGATTAGCTAGACATTGATTGATTGAAAGACTTGCTCGAGGCTGGCTCGGTCGGGGTGGAGCAAATAAGGAATTGGCACCAACATTAGTTGGTTTGAGCAGATAATTCTTGGCTACCCAAATTGTTAGCATATTGTAACCAATGACTGTCTTCGGATAAAACACTTCTTCGGAGTCTTCCCATTATATACTTGCTTTGCCATACAAGGAAGTAATTAAAGACGGAAACCATAATCCTTCTCTTGTGGACTGAGTCGTATACATCATCACCCAATGGATAAGTTTGCTAATATTTATCGACTTTTCGATAAGGATGGAATAAAGCGAAATTGCTCTATCTCTAGTGACATCGCTTAAATGTTTAGTGGAAAGCAAATTAGCAGCTATAAAAAGCAACAAAATATTACCATTTTGATGTAATGCATTGGATTTAAAGGATATGGGTTCACCTTTGGATGTCTTTTATTGTGTGTTAAGCTTGCAGAGACAGTCTTTCATCTCTTTTAAATACGTTATATTCTAAGAACTGTGAATACTCATTATACGAAATGTTAGGTCTGTTATAAAAGTCATTGATAGTTTTGCTACTTATTGGTACTTAGCGTTCATGAACAAAAACTTTGTTACTTGTTTTTCACAATCATTAGTATAAAATTCATGAACAACTGGTAAAACACTAGATTTAAGAGGTTCAAAAAATTTTTCCATCTCCTAAAGTTTATGATATTTTCAATAGCTAGGTAATTTTAGGGAATTAAATTGAAACCTCTCTGTGCAATCCGGATTTTCATATCCCGTGGTTAGATAAATTGCTGAAAGGCTTCTACAAACATAAATTTTTTAACAGAGTTATCATTAAAATTTGTTTTAGTTTGTTTTAGTGCAATTTAGTCGTAAGTGTCTTTTACAACTAAAGGCAAGCCAAGATACCAACAAGTTTAACAATCCATCAAGTTATGCAAATGATGAGCAAATTTAAACTCTAAAATAACGCTTAAACTCTTGAGCAATTAATTTCTATTTAAATATCGATTAACAAACAACTTTCACAATGTTAATGAATTCTTAATAATCACTTTAATTTTTACTATCCAACAATACCTATGATGAAAATTTCAATAATTATCTCAATCAATGATATAAAATATTAAACTAGATTGAGGATGACAATAAATGCATAATAATCACACCAAACATTATAATCAAAGGATACACAAACTCAAAATCTTAACACTTTCCACAAATAATGATATGAAAAATTAAATTAGCTCATAAATGACAAAAATAAAGCTTATCCACATAAAAATTTTGTGGAAAATCTTAAAAAGCATGAAACTCACTTACTTGGAGTGTGGTGGATGACTTCTAGAGAGAGCATAAATCCATTAAAAGATTGGAAGACAACTTACTTAAATCTTGTATAGGGGAGAAAAACCATGAAGACCAGAGAAAAATTCAAGTAATTTGGTGTCTGGATGTTGATTTTTATGGTGGATGAGTGTTTTGGTGATAGATAAAAGTGTTTTAAGAAGAGATGAATGGGGTGGTTGAGAATGGGGGTTTTTAAGGTGAATAAAAAAAACTTAAAAATTAACTAATTAAAAATATTTTGGAAAACCTACAAAAAAGAAAAATATTAATTATGATAAACATAATAAAACTAAATAAAAATTCTAAATTAAGGAAAAAAATTAAGAAGCTTGGGTTGCCTCCTAAGAAGCGCTTGATTAATAGTCTTTGACTTGCCTGTCTCCATTGTTATTTCGGGTTGGCTAAACTAATTGATGTCCTTTTGTGACCAAATTTGCCTCCCTAACATTGCATGAGTTTTTGTCACTTTGCTTTGAGCTTATTCTTAGCACTTTCATTTGTCATTTTAATTGGCTTAAAGTTATTTTGACATTTTTTTGTTCGGACCTCTTCTCGAAAACTTCAAGAATTCATTGAACTTTTGGGCAAATAGTTCACCAAATAAACTGCTATATATTCTTCATAGTCATCAGGATAATCAATGACTTCAAAAACTTTAAAAGTTACCTCTTGGTCTTGAACTCTCATGGTAAGTTCTTCTTTTTGTGCATCAATGAGAGTTCTACCGATAGCTAAGAATTGTCTCCCAAGAATGATTGGAATTTCACTATCTTTATTCATGTTAAGTACAATGAAGTTAACTAGAAAGATGAATTTTTCAACTTTTACAAGCACGTCATCCACAATGCCTCTTGCATGAGTGTATGATCTATCAGTTAATTGTAAAGTGATTATGGTGGGTTTTAGCTCCCCTAAACCTTGCCTCTTGTAAATGGAAAGAGCCATCAAATTGATGTTTGCACCAAAGTGAAATAATGTTCTTCCAAAAAAATTGAGTCCTGATGGTGTATAGAATAGTAAAGCTTCTCGGATCTTTGGGTTTAGGTGAAAGTTTCCTTTGCAATATAGCACTGCATTTTTCAATAAGTGTGACAGTCTCAAACTCACTTAATTTCCTTTTCTTTAACAAGATATCTTTCGTAAACTTAACATAGCTAGGCATTTGTTTCAAAGCTTTAGTAAAAAGAATATTAATATCGAGTTTTTGAATACTTTAAAAAACTTTTAAAATTGATTGTCAAGTTTCTGCTTCTTAAGACGCTATGGAAAAGGTGATGGTGGATAACCCCGAGTGTTGTTGTTGAATCTTGTTATCTTCTTTTTTACCCACTGCTTTATCTTTGGATGAATCTGGTTTCTTGTCTATATTCTCTATCTCTCTACCATTCCCAAGTGTGATGGCCTTGTAATGCTTATTTCCATTTTTTTTCAGATTAAGCTCAGTATCACTTGGAAGTGTTCCCCCAATGGCACCAAAAACTTGCTGTCAGATTTAAGCATGCAAGTGCACGTATCGTAAACAAGCAATATAGTGATGAAGTAGAATACCATTCCCACGAGAATTATACTAAATTCACTAATTACTAAAATTAAATTAATTTAATCTTATCCAAACAATTAATTAAAAGACTGTAAAATAAAATTAAAATTAAAATTAAACTAAAATTAACTAAATGACAAAGTAAATTAAATATGGTTTACTTAATCAATAATAAAGGCCTAGGATTAGAATTGCCTTCAATACTTATTTGTATTTGTTTTACCCTCTTTACTTAACTAATGATAATGAGTTGTTAACTTAGAGTTCTAATTTATTTATAAGTATTTTTTGATAGTTTTATAAAAATATTTCTCCTAACCAATTTAATATATTCCTATGCAGATTGAATTAAAAGAAACTCATTAAGCTTTGATTCTAATTTGATTACATATGGCATGCTTGTGTTTTCCTATCTAACATGTAGATCAATTCATCCTAATGAATGAATATGAAACATATGTCATTTAATCCAGGTCTAAACACAAAATTTTCTTTTCCAAGTTCATTAAGGTTAGCAAATCAATCTAATTGGTGTCAAATCAATTAGAAGCATTAAAAATAAGATTGAACAAACAATTCAAATATCATTAAATCAAGAAAAGAAAATAAAGTAATCTAAACTATATGATAAGTTCCATTGTAACCCTAGAAAAATAAATTTAGTTTATATTAATTAAATAAAACACAAAACATTAGAGTTTCATCATCATAAACATCACAATAAAAATAAAAAAAATTAAGGAAAAACGAAAATTAAGAATTGCTGAGTCTTGGTCTTCAAGCTTCTCCAATCATTCTTCAATTGCAAAGTCTTGATGGCTGCTTTCCTTTTCAAAAAATTAATGAAAAATAAAAGTTATAGAGTAGCTAATATCTCTAAGTCTAGTCCTAAAAGTCTTATATATAGTCAAAATCTTGGAAATAAACTTGGTAAGCAAGTAGCTTAAACATATTTTATTTGAAAACTACTAAATTTAATCACTTTACATGATTGAGTTTACTTTACTTTTATATTAAGTTGTTATATTTTTGTAAACTCTTTTGGGTTTTGACTTATAAAAATAGAGAAAGAATTTAAATAACTAAGTGGAATATAAGAGAAATAAATACTACTAAATTAAAAAGTACTAATAATAAATAAAATCTAATTAAAAATCTTTAAGATTTAGCTAAAGTTAATGCACATAACGAGAGTAAATAACTCTATTTTATAGAGTTATCACCTTCATCTTTGATAATTTGGTAAAAATTCATTTGTAGTCCTTATACTATCTTTGAAGGTACATTTTAGTCCCTTTACTATTGAATTAAACATTTTCATCTTTGTATATTTGAAAGTAAAGCAAATATAAAACGCGTTTAACCGTATTAAACAAAATTTATTTAAATAGTAAAATAATTTTATAAAATATGTTGTGTAAATTCATACTTTTAGGTGGGTTTTCGAGTTTTGGATGAAATTCGATTGATATAATATTTTTTACATATCATATTTTATAAAATACGTTACCATTTAAATGGATTTTGTTTAATGTTGTTAATAAATCTTTTTGTTTACTCTAATTTTAAATATACAAAAGTGATTATGCTTAATTTAATAATGAAGAGATTAAAATTATTTTTTTACTATAATACAAACACTAAGGACTTTTATGCTGCTAATTTACTTGTTTCTTTGTCGCTACTTGAGGGCTTTTCAAAGTTTCCCTCGTCAGGGGGGCTATGCCCAATGGTACCTCGTATAATTTAAGAGATAGTCGGAGAAAGAGAGAGGGTGGGTGGGCCGTGGATTTCTCTAGCGGCACCTGCCTCGACTAGTCTTGTCTAGCACCACCGGCTAGTGTTATTATTGAGGTATGCATCGAAAGGAATATATATACACAATTTGCTTCCACAGAAGGATATGCACATATTTAAACGGACAACAGCTTAACTCGTGGGGTGCAGTGCCCTAGCCTCTATCGTTTTTAATCCATACAATTTTACGTGAATTGACCATGATTTGGTTCACAGACCAGACTTCCAAAAGGCCCTACGAACCCTTTGCTGCCATTTGCAGTTGCAGGCTCTTCTATTCATCTCTCTGCTGCTGATCAAACTTGGAGAGTGTCATTATGGTATGATCTCTGTTAGCATTGGGATGCAGGAACAACAGTAGAGAGTCTAAGGTTTTCGCGGTTTTTTGTACAGAAGTTACAAGGGTATGTTCTCGGACAGCGATATAATGTTTGTCTTCCAGTTAGAAAACTTTGTCGAGTTCCAAATATGCTGCCATTGGCATGCTTTGAAAGGGAGTTTTGTAAGAGCTCAAAATGAGTACTAAAGGCTTGAAAAATCATAGAGACAAGTGCCACTGGGACAAAGTTTTCTGGGCACTTGGTCGGGGCCAAATGGATCGAGCAACTTGAAAAAGGTGCAATATTCCATCAGCCAAGTGGTGTCGATGGCTCAATATGGTACCAAAGTGAATTAATAAGATGATGCTGGCTAGTAATGTGAAAATTTTAAAATTAAATAAATGGGCCTATTTTATTGAAATTTCAGGTGTCAACCGATGTTGTTTAAATGATGCTTTTCATTTTATTTTCTGTCTTTTATCTTAATATCATAGCTAGGCAGGCACACTAATTAATGTGATAAATTATATTTGTTTTCTACCTCTAATAGAAATTATAGTACATCAGAATCACATGCTTGTTCTTTTTCTTTGAAAAAGAAACAGATCAATGGAGGAATTAAATCTACATCCAAGGTTTTAAAAGGAACAAAATCATGTAGATTCTAAAATATGGATTTTGTAAACTAAGCACTTCCAAACATATATTATATAAAAATTTTCAAATATATAAAACCTTAAAAAAAAATGCTAGACTCTTTAGTCTTTATAACCATGGAATATATATAATATTATGAGTTTCAAAATATATATATATATCTATAGGATTAATTGCTTGGATAGTATTTCATGTTAATGACAAAGGGAAATGTCTAATGATTTTGACACAGTATTTACGATTCAAAAGGAGTCATCACACTGAAAGAGCCGTTGATGGGTCTCTCCGCCTTTCTACTGATGCAACATTACAAATTTGCAGTGCTGTACTCATTTTCCTTTCAAGATATGAAGAAGCTGGCCCAGTTGGATCTTTGTGTTTTCCTTTTCTTTCCCTCTATTTGTAAGCAAAAGAAGAAGCAAAGAAAAGAAAAGGCTAGAGCTGAAGAAACTGAACTAGTTAGCTATACACAAAATGGGTGATGAAGTTGAACTTGAACTTTAACCTGAACTGGATGACTGCCTGAAGCAGAATCTTGAAGTTTCTACCAATTAATTAAATGTTTCTGATAATTGTAATGTTGTACAAAATTTACATGAAAATTCTCAATAAATGATTAAAGTCAATATTCCATCTTAATGGAAAGTAGATTGGGAAAACATGTTTCGTCTGCTTTTAGATTGTGGAAAACAATTAAGTTGCACTTTGAAATATCGCTAACATACCATTGAAATATAATAAGGACCCTAAATTTATTTCATGGAATACTCTACTCATATTAGATATCCCAGTTTTCAAGTAAGTTTTTATTAATTAAAATTGTATCCGTTTAATTTGAGGCATTAATTCGATTAAAATTATTATTAGTACAGATTTCGTGACCTTCTGGTGCTATACCAGTTGGAAAAAGGCACTAGTGCTTAATTTAAGTGGGATACTTGGCTCATCTTGTGGAAGAATTTTTTTTTTTTTTTTACCTCGAAGTAGATGCCAGGGGTTTGATTCTCGGATATCTTAAGGTTTTTTTTTTTTTTTTAATAACTTATGCAGAAAGCTTATTTGAGCTTTTAGTCGAAGTTATAAATAAAAACTTCTCCCAAAAATACTAATATTTAGTGCAAAAGTTTTAATTATCTTTTTTTCTTTTACATTCTTATACACTTCAATAATTTATAAAGTTGCATAGAAACCACAATTCTTTTAGTTGGTAGATTTTTTTTAATTGATTTTATTTTCTTTATTTTTAATTAAAAATTATTTCATTAAAGGCTTATGATTTATTTTAACGAAATTCAGTAATATATTTTTTTCCATTTATTAAAAACATACAAAAATATTATAAAATAAAATAGAATATTTCAACTAACATTTTTGCGTAAATTAAGTTTACCAAAAATCACTCTAACTTATCCCCATGATGCTTTCAAAACAATTTATTTTTACTCCAACAAGATTTTTTTTTTTTTTAACCGGAGGGTCCGGACCAATCAAAGCATAGACATCAGGCCACCTCCATCGGATGCTGTTCCCCTTTTGGTTACTAAAGGGAGTAAAGGTGACTGATCAATTGTGACTTGTGAACGGCACTCACCACTGAGTCTACTTAATTTGGCCTCACCAGTTAATATAGCGAGACTGATGAAATGCAATAATAATAATAATAATGTAGCTGGCAATTACATAGTCTCTCGGCTCCATGTTTTATAAAAAAGAAAAAAAAAAAAAAGCAAACCTATTATTCATTTCCTTTTAGTGCTGTCAAAAACAAAATGGGTTCACTGTAATGTTGGGGGATAAAAGGGGACTAAGATAAGGGAAGCTCTAAGACGAAGGATGTGGCTGAGAATGGATCAGTTTGGTTTGAGAAGGATTTGGGTGTTCAATTTGGAAAGCAATCTTCATTTTAAATGAAGAGAGTTTCATTTTTATCACTGTTTATTAGTAGAAAAGCATAAGATAAACATTTTGTTGATGACGCATTGGTTTATATATATATATATATATATATCTCTGATTTGAGTAATTAATCAAAGTTATGCCATGCGTCAGCCAAGGCCTCGATTTCTCGCTTTTCCTTTGGTTTTGCAAAATATGCGATTCGCAACGCAAAAACGAGCCAATGTAATAAAATAAAAAAATTGCCGTAGAGGTCACGGCGTTGCATAGTTGATAGATCGATAGGATCCAAAGAAATTTGTCTGCGCAACTTTCAGCTTGCATTTCAATGGCTTTTTTTAATGTACACAGAATTTGTGACCCACCGCTCCTCATTTGTGTGTGTATGTGTGTGTGTATATATATATATATATATATTTATTTATTTCAGCTTGTTTTTTCCTTCTCTCTTAGTTTGTTGAAAGTTTTAAATGATACTTCATATTACAAGTTTGACAAAGAGCGAATAAGAATGATATTTCTATAGATGACATCATTTTCAAATTAAATCCTCATTTTCTGACAACCGCAATTTTTTTATTTATTAATACCGATTCAACAGCGTCTTCAATTAATGAAATTATGAGGTAACCTTTTTCACAAGATATATATATATATATATGGCTGGCTTGGCCAATGGGGCGCTGTTTGCAGAAGGCAAGTGACGGTGATCTGGACCCTGGCAACTATCTGAGAGAAATGAAATGATGGTAAGAAGCACACAAACAGCAAAGCCAAAATCCAAGAAAGACTAGAAGATGGAAATAAGAAAGAAAAAGAGCGGAAATTCAAAGGAATGAAAATGACATGCGAGTATGACAGGAATGGGTCCCTGCTGTTTTGAAAAACTGTTGTTCTGGTCGCCGACAGCATATCAAGGCCGTAGATTTCTCTGACAAAACGGTGGATTACGATTATATATATATATATATATATATATTTATGGTCTTGCTCTGCTCCTTTATCTTCTCTTCTTTCACTTCCTACCACCCTTTTCTCTTATCCCCTTCGAAATTTCAAATATTTCGACTCCTTTGATTTGTCCTTTAACCTAACCCTATCATTTCTTTTCAAAGATAAATAAAGACGGAAGTAGTAGTACAAAAACTAAGGAGCGGTAGGACATAGGGAAACAATCCAGTGAAAGGATTAATCTGCAAAAGATGTGACTAAATATATAAAAACAAGGAGACAAAACTAGGGAAGGCGATCGTGAGAAATGACTAATATAATATGGCTCCCATCATCTCACATGATAATTATACGATCTTTCATATCCTTACCTAATTATCACGACTTACAATCAACAATGTACCTGTGATAAGTTTGTTTACATTATATATTCTCTACCCTTTCTCTCATTTTATTTTTTGCGGAAAGGGTTGCAAAGAGAGAATAAGTGAATCTGTTGTGCAGATCTTTCACTTTGTTTTTGAGGTTAAAAAAGAACCAAACAGATGATGGAAACAATTAAAATAGTAAGTACCCAAATCCATATTGAAAGAGCCCAGAGGTTAAAACAATACCTATATGGCATATAAAATGGACAGCTCGCACTGGAGCTGGGAATCCTACTGTTGTTGATGAAGGTTAGTTAATTTCACGGCAAAATTTGCATGGTGAATCGGTTCATTAAAGTCTAGGCCATTGGAAGGCTGAGTTGGGATGGATTGCTTGGTTTAAACGTGAGGTCCAAAGCGGTTCTCCTCGAAAACGAGCCCTTGAATTTTGATCCATGGTGTTGGGCCGTCATGACTTGTTATTTGAAAAGGTGGTCCAAAATCCACCTACTCTAAACCAGAAAGCTATAGAGTCGAGGACAGCAGGATTCTAACCTCCGCAAGCAAAGGCCCAATAGATTTTGAGTCTGTCTCCTTAGCCACTCAGACATATCGATCGACCACTTCATCTGTGGAACTCAGCAAGGTAAGTACTTATGTTATTATATGAGCTTCCTTCCATCAAAAACTATGCGCCGGCAGACCCACTGGGTCACTCAGAAAGAATAGGAGTTTTAAGGGAGTATTGAGGATGTCTATTATCGTGGGGTGCCGACAGCATAATGAAGCACCTTCCTTATGCACCCATCCACATATTCCAAGTCAAAGTTGTGGACACGCTACATGCTAAATTGCTTTAGGCCTAATAAATACACACACAATGTCAAATCCTCTTCCCGACCCGATGGCTTTGACTCCCCTTTGAAATCCCACCCCTCACCAAAAGAAAAAACCTATTGGGTCTTGCCTGCGCAATAAATTATAGTTACACCAATCCGCTGCTTATGAAAAGGTCTCGGCCTTAGGTGTTTTGTGTAAGGCCCAAACCTGATCCGAGTTGGTCAAATTAGTTGGGCCTTAAAGTAAACAATCAGAGGATTTAATGACTCTAGGCTGTACGCCCGGTGATTTTCCACTCACCAATCAAGTCAGAAGCGTTTGATGATCAAGGAATTGTCATGCCTTCCAGTCACCTCGCCGCACTATTTAAAGAAACAAGCGTAAAACAGGGCCTTTATATTTCACATCACACAATTTTTATTGCACCCTAACTCTCTTTCTTTAATAAGAGATAAGAAAACCAAAAAGCCCTAGATATATCTTGAAAGGATGTACGGTCAAGATGGAGGTGAAGCTGCTCTACCTTCTTATGGTGGTGGATATGGCGGGTCTGGAGGCTATAGTGGTGGCGGTGGCGGCGGTGGTCATGGGGGTTATGGAGGGGACAGTGGTTATGGTGGAGGTGGTGGTCATGGTGGCCGTAGTGGCGGCAGAGGAGGAGGTGGAGGTTATGGTCGTAGTTCACAAAATCGAGGTAAATTTCTTTGTGCTTAATGATTTCATGTTTTTAGATTTGTGGGTTGGTGTTTTTGACTATAGTTTTCTCACAGTTGTCTTGTTGGATTTTACAAGATCGATCCAGCTTTTAGCTTTGTTCTTATTGTCAGTAAATTGGATCTGGATTATGCAGGAGGCGGTGCAGGCTATCAAGGAGCAGACCGTGGTGGAAGAGGCGGTGGAGGCTATCAAGGAGGAGACCGTGGTGGCAGAGGTGGCGGTGGAAGAGGCGGTGGCCGTGGTGGAGGAGGCAGAGATGGTGATTGGCTTTGCCCGAACCCCAGGTAAATTTATTTCTCTACTTTTGATGTTTTGTTGAGGGAGGTTTTTTCCCCTCTTTATCGACTTGTAAGGTTACTTGCAAAAAGCTATGTTTCCATTTGCGGATATTTCGATATTACTGTTAGTTATCTGGATTTGTGAAATTTAAACTGGTACGTCTATGTAGCTGTGGAAACTTGAACTTTGCAAGAAGAGTTGAGTGTAACAAATGCGGTGCACCCTCTCCTGCGGGTGCTGGTGATCGTGGTAGTGGTGGTGGTGGTGGTGGTGGTTATAACAGAGGAGGGAGTGGTGGGGGATATGGTGGCAGTCGTGGGAGGAATAACAACTATGGAGGCAGAGATGGAAATTATGATAATAGAAGTGGTGGTAGTAGAGGTGGTTCTTATGGAGGTAGTCAAGGGGGGGAAGATGGTGGGTATGGTCATGTTCCTCCTCCAGCACCTAATTCGTATAGTGGCAGTGCTGGTGGCAATTATCCACCTGCTCCTAGTGCATATGATGGGAATACAAATTATGGAATGGATGCAGTTCCTCCACCTACAAGCTATACCGGTGGACCCACATCCTACCCTCCATCTTATGGTGGCCCTGCAGCTGGTTATGGTGGTGAGGGTTTGAGTGATGTGAGGACTGGTGGTCGTGGTGGACCTCCTAGTGGATATGACAGGGGGTATGGATCTGGTGGTACTCGACATCAGGGAGGTGGTTATGGTGGTCCTACTGCTGATGCAGCTGTTGAGATCAAGCAGTGTGATGGAAACTGTGCGGATTCTTGTGACAACACAAGAATCTACATATCAAATTTGCCACCTGATGTTACTATTGAAGAGTTAAGAGACCTTTTTGGCGGCATTGGACAAGTAATGGTCAAATCTTATCTTTTAAATCAATTTGCTCTCTGATCGGAATTATATCATCTACTTAATTGTGCATACTGTGTTTCTGTTTTATTTCCAGAGATGGTATCATTTTGGTTTAGGATAAGTGTTCTTTGAAATTTTTTTATTCTCTAGTTCCATATTTTGATGGAGTCTCTTCTGGTTTAGGTTGGAAGAATTAAGCAGAAGCGTGGCTATAAAGATCAGTGGCCATGGAATATTAAAATATACACAGATGAGAAAGGAAACCCGAAAGGTGATGCAGTTTTGTCTTATGAAGATCCTCAGGCTGCTCACTCTGCTGGCGGTTTCTTTCACAGTATGCAACTTTAAACTTCTCTTCATTTAGTTTGTTGCCTTCAATATTTGTCCTCACCCATCTGGAATCTTTTCTCTCAGATCATGTCATGAGAGGCTATACAATCAGCGTGGCTATGGCTGAGAAGACTGCACCTAAAGTATATGATCATGGGTATCATTTTAACCCTTTGATTATCTTACTTGTTCTATCTAGATGCTGTTTCCTGACAGGAAGTAATTCAGATGATCTCTTGAGCTTTTCTTTTGATTGAATTAATCTATATTGCTTTTAGATGCTTCGTTTCAACATGCAACTTATGAAGTTATGATGCCTATAAAGCATTTTTCTCAGTCTATTGTATTGTATGTTGCCATATTGACATTACTGCTGATAAAGTTTTGCTTTCTTTAATTTACTTTTGAAAGCAAATTCTCAAATTATTATCTCTAACTACTGTTAACTGCCTTGGTTTTGGTTGTCTTGTTTCTGAGAATTTTTGTATGTTTTGCATATGATAGTGTTAGATTCTCCTTTATGCTTGTCACTGTGGAAGTAAACAACGGAAAAAATTACTTGAAATTATTTTTCATTATTGTTTTTTCAAAGTCAAATTGTTCTTTGCTTAAATAAATTGTTTTATTGAAGCTTCATTATTGACTGTTTTGTTATTTGACAGAGGTGGTAAAGGTGGCTATGGTGGCGGTGGGGACAGGCGCAGGGATAATTACAGAGATGGAGGTTCTGGGCCAGATAGACATCACTATGGTGGAAACCGTTCACGCCCATACTGAGAGACTTTCAGCTGCAAGTATTTTATGTACTAGGAATTGTGATCTAAGGGTTGTAGTTGTGTTCCATTGACAGGGTTGTTCTTGAACAGGAGACTGAGAGGTAGGTTGTTCACTTGTTTGGGCAATACCCCTTTTTCTCCTTCCTCCTTTGTCTATCTACTGTTAGCTGGAGGGGTTTTTATTCTAAGCGTTGGATTGATTGAATTTGTGTGAATCTTTTTATAGAGGCAAGTGGATTAACTCCAAATTTCTTGCTGCTAAGGTAGGTTGATAATTTCAGGTGAGTGCTGCTCTTTCAAATCACACATATACCCTTTTGTTTGGGAATAACCCTTAGCGGGGGATATGATATTGTTTTCTGTCTGCTCATCATTTAATGTGGTGCGAACAGGTTTGTGAATTATATGCATGCATGGGTACCATTTAGATGAGAAATGTGCTTGCTATTAAAGATGATGGGATTTAGCATCCCATGCTAGAAACTAGATGTTATCAGTCACTGTCAAAGTTGTTACTTTTCAAAATTTAAGTTTCATTAATCTGTTGGACAATTGATGAATTAGATTTGGATGTTTCTATGGCATCGTATCTAAGCCTAAACTATGCCACAATACTGAGGTCGTATGCTTTAATGTGGGTTAATTAGTTCTGTTTCGGGCTTTGAATTGTTGTCATATGTTGCTAACCCAAAAATGGTAATAGCTGTATATGCTATATGCAATTGTGTTCATAGTTGTTTTACTAAAAAAAATATGGTTGGGTACGGTAAGTGGTAGAAAATGGCAATCGATGATGGACTACTCTTGGTGTGGCTGCTGTCACATTCCTCAAGTATTAGAAGAGAGTTGCAGAATAGTGGCAGGAGAGTTTTCGAGTGTTTGCGGTACTTCATGATCTGATTTTAGCTGTGAGCTGAACGTCGCCTTGGGATGGGTCATGTTATTTATTAATTTATTTTTGTTTGCTTCTCCAATGAGTGAAGTGGTGAGTGAAATTTTGATCGTGTCTGATGCTCTAATATTTGTCGTAGTGCCCATAGTTGTATGGTTTGAGGCAGCACCGTGGCCATTGACTCAATTACATTTATATTCACTATGATTCTACCACAAAATTATCTTAAATTCTTTCTTGATGGATGCTTTTTTATCTCCATTCTTCTATTGAGCGAAATGTTCCCAACGTTATCAATCGAATTGTCTCTGTTTTTGCTTCATCATTTCTTTCTAAATGTAATAGTACAATCTGAGGCAAACTGGTTTAATAAAACACAATCTGATTTTGAAAATAGTGTAGTTATCGCAAATGCGAGTAGTGGTGAAGGATAATGCATCATATAAATATGTCGATTTCAAGCGGAGTTCAATCTGTTTAGGTATTTCATTTTTTGTGGAAGCAGTATCGAAGAAGAAGCAGATGAACGTTTTCTAGCTCTTTTTGTGGTTGCCAAAGAAATATAGCCTATTTCAGATGAAAAAATTGGCCAAAGTAATTCTCGATTATGTATTTTATATGCAATTTTAAAATGCCTATGCTATAGGTGAACGACATGGTTTTCATGAGGAACGTTAGAAATTGGCCCCGTCACAGATGGTAAACCTGGTTGATTCGTATTAGGTGTATGGGAGCCTTGACCCTCCATAGGAACAGTGGGCGTCATCGTCCCAGCCCCAGGCACAAATTGCTGACCAGCACCCCAGCAGCCTGAAATTAAGTACTATACATTTCTCAGTTACGGGCTGTTAGTTAAAACCATCGAGTGAGGCTACGTGGTAGTGCGGCAAATAATAAAAGCGGAAATTAATTAATAAAAGAAAGGTTATCCACATTTTACTTTAGGAAACAAAATTAATAACTAATGTTCATTTACATTCTTAAATTTCATTGTGTACCATTTCCACCAAAATTGAATTTTATAGTCTAAACTGAAACTGAAAATGAAAAAGACTTAAAGCATACCTGAGGCATGGAATACGCGTCTAGATATGAACTTCCTCCATACTTGGCATCAGTATCAGTATTTCCGTAGTTTAAATTATATGTGGGGTCTAAATACAAAGAATTTTAAAGGTCAAGAACTGATCTGAGGAAGTTGACATTATAATTGGCGGAGAACAAGATAAGAGGAAATCATTACTTGGGTTTGCTGTTGCTGCTGCAGCTGCCTCCCTTGCTCTCTTCTCTATCTCTGCATTAGCAAGTTCAAGTTCCGCATGCAGTTTTTCTATTTCCCGAGCCACAATGATTGTATTTTTCTCCAATATCTGGCGTTGTTCAAGGTTACTAGCACGTGTCTTCTTTTCACGTTCAATAGCGGTCCTATGACAAACAAAATCATAATTATATAAAGGCAACATGAATTGGTGCTTCTATACAAACTTACTAATTGGCTTACAACTCAATATCCTGGTTTCATGACTGTCTCTTGCATCAACCACATCCAAATCGAACACTACTCTATATGTTATAAGGTTATCATCTTTCAACTGTAAGTTCTTATTTGCTATTTAGATTGGAGCTTCTCATAGACCCACATTAAACGCCAATATTGAAATAGATAGCCTGCAGTTGGTTTAATCCAAATTCACAAAACTGGAATAGACTCAATTCAAATGCAGATAAAGAAATGGGTATAAGAATATCCATTCTTTGACATTCCTGACAAAGCCATCACTTTCATTTTCTGCATTTTCAGGTAATACTAGAACCATCCTCATCCATTATCATGAATCATGATAGGATAGGAGTTATTTGGAGCAAGCAATCCCTCATTCTCAAATATCAACACACTTTTTAGGCCACTTATATCTAACACTAATGATTTCAATCTTGAACTAGTTCATAACCAAAGAAATTCTCAGGTTTACTTTATTTGCACCTAGCCTCTCGACTCATGTATCAAATTATCAATAGCATTTATCATATAATGAAACAATCGATGACTTGCTTTTCAAACCGCTGCCTTCCCAATCCTGTAATCATCAAACAATTTCCTCACTATCTCCTTCATCACTATTCTTTCCATTAGAAGCATCAATGAAATGACAAAAATGAATAATTCCTAAATTTCCATTCAAATTTATAAAAAAAAAGCCCATCATTAGAACGGAATTGAGAAGAAAGCCATCAACTTTTTGTGTAAAAAGGAATACACTTTGCATTGCAACGAATTACCTTCCTTTATGAATTTCTTTCCGTACAGCTTCCATATCCGCCATAAGTATGGGCACTTGCTTCGCCTCCATTCTTGCCTTGGCTAACTCATCGTTGACAGCCTCCAATTGCGCCGTTAGCTCCTGATTATCCACCATAAACTTCTTTACATCAGCCCGTACACGAGCCATCTCAGCACTCATCGCATCGAGGGCACGCGCTTCAGCGTCCATCTTCAGTGACCTCTCAAAGAACTCCCTCACCTCCGCGTCCCTCTCGGATTTGACGTTGGCAGCGGCCGCGGATAAATGGCGGAGCTCTTGCTGGGCGAGTGCAAGATCCTGCTTAAGAGCCACATGGGAGGCGGCGAGGCGTTGGTTGTCGAGGAGGAGGGATTGGATCTCGCGGTGTTGGATAGCGATTCGGTCTTCGAGGTGGTGGTGGTGATGAATTATATGGCGTCCCGTAATGGCGCGGTTTAATGATGACGGTGGTGTAAGGTGGTTGCGGCCGGCCATGCTAATTCGCCGTCGATTCAATCTCTGTAGCTATTTTCCTTTTTCCCTTTTATAAGCTGTCAACCTTACTATAATTTGTATGTTTTTATTTCTCTTCAATTTTGTGGGCTTTGAGGCCCAAAAAAATGTTTAAACCAGTCCCTTACCCGCTACTCCCCACTTCATTTTACAGGCGGAAATATGGGTAGCTCAGCTCAGCAAAACTTATCTCACCCTTCCGCTCCCATTCCCAAACCAACAACAGAAGGTTTCAGTTTCATCCAATGATCTCTCACAAAATCTCCCATGTTTTAATTACGTTTGAATGCAATCCATTTCATCAGTAAGTATTGAATTAGACTCAACCGGAAATTAAAGTCCACTGCCCAATTCCCCTGCACCGAGCATTCTGTCA
Organism: Adansonia rubrostipa; assembly: GCA_038381775.1. Lineage (NCBI taxonomy): Eukaryota > Viridiplantae > Streptophyta > Magnoliopsida > Malvales > Malvaceae > Adansonia > Adansonia rubrostipa. Next base: position 9,817,059 of record JBBYHM010000019.1, read on the forward strand.
CATAAACATGCATAAATACATTACAAGAGTAAACATTGCAAGTTCTCTTCTGATGCTGTTAGTTTTACTCTTAGATTCTCACGTAGTAGGATTTGTACGTAAAATAATCTGGTAGATGACGATATATTAATTAGCTTATCTCCAAAAGCAAACTTTTGGGAAGCCTGGCTCCTGTAGCATCACATTGTCTCCGACTCAAAACAGTCTATTGTCTTTTACTTTCAGTTAAGGCCCCATGTGTTGTGTTAGCAATGGGCTCTAGCAATTCTACGGAAACTGGAGCTAGTTTCACAACCAAAAATCCATTCATGTGATGGAACTTATTGGTCCTTGCCCAAATTTTGCTTATTTATGGGCCGACTTTATCTATCCATTTTGCCATTGCACTATATTTCGGATGCCCAGCAGATTAGACTAGTTTGGCTTGTTTGGCATGAAAGAGATGCTCGATTGTGTATATATGACTATATCCCCTAAAGAAAACTTTATTTAATTCGTTGGATGGACTATAGACAATATATCCTATACAGTGTAGCCATAGTTAATAATCAATACTATTGCGAAGGGTAGAAATCAACATTTTTGAACAATCTTTTTCTATTAGATTTTTTACGTTTTCTTACGAAGTAGGTAAACAAGGGCGGTGTTAGTTTTGTTGGTTTTGACTTTTGACCTTTGGGGAAAAAAGGGGATTCTATAATACACAGAAGTCACCATTAAAGAATTTAAGATGTAGCTTAATTAGCATTTTAGAAAACAATATTGGAAAGTTGAAAGAGATGATATTGGTCTTAAAAAGTTATATCTATATGCTTCGGAAGCTAGCGAAAAAATGTATTACGATATATTTTGAGCTTAAACTTAGCACTGCATCAACAAATTTGCATGTTACAATGTTAACTTGATCATGTTCTTAATTAATTACTGCCTTCTCCTCAATTTCCTTTTATTTTATTGTTCACTGAGTTGATAGTACATAGTCTTATAAACATTTTGAATCGGTCTTATATATATATAAGCGTTGGAAATCTAACTCCACTCCGTTCAAGCAATTGAAATTTTCATGTCAGTCATTGCCGCTTGAGCCCCTGCGTTGAGGCTTTTCAATTGTCAAACATTGCTTGCTTCCAGTTTAGTCTCCACAGTATTTTAGAATATTAATTCAAAAATGTTGTGATATATAAAATATATACACAACGCATACATATAATTTCAAGAACCGAATCTTCCAAATAACCAAGCTCATTTAATGTCTGCTGGATCTGCCTGCGTTGGAGCTCGGATGCATGTTTTATTGGCCTCTGAGATTGTGAAAAGATGTCTGTTTTCTCCTCTACCTTAAAATATTACAGTAAAACTTGGTTTACAAGGTTCTGTCCGTCTGGACAATAGGGCTTTTTAATTCCTCCTTTCCCTAGAGCTTAGTGCCAGTGGTTTGAAACTTGGAAGGAAACCAGACAGACACAGTGAATACGCGCTTTATGTGGTAGTAATGCAATGAATGAAATTTCAAAGGGTGGCCCCAATTACCATATACATATATGGTTTTAGGTTCAAATAAGACTATAAATTATTATTAATTCAAAAGAATTACATGGACTTGGTTATAAGGCTAAGCACATATTAAAAGGAAAAAAAGGATTCTGCATACACCATGACAACACAACAAGGGAAGGAGAGCTTCTTCTTTTTTTTTTCCTTTTTTTTTTTTTTTCTCTCTCGATCGGAAGAGAAGATTAGAACAAGGGCTTGGAATCATGTGGAAGACATTTAATGCAACAGTCCGAAATTAGTCTTAGGGTTTCTACAAACTCAGCGTATTTTTTGCTTCAATCTCTCTGGAAATGGGCTTCATTTTTAATAATCCTTAAACTTCAGCTTCATGTCGGATCCCATAACTGGTTGAAAGTAATTGCTTCTAGGTTTATAGCTATAGCTAATTTATGGTATCCTTATGTATAAAAAAAACTATATATTATCAGGAAAAGATTATTCCAATTTCCATCAATGCGACAGAGTAATGATGGATTAATTTCAAATGAAATTTCTGAGTTCTAAACTACAGCTAGTATAAGCAAGAGTAACTAATTACAGTACCTTAATATATATATATATATATATATATATACACACACAGACACACACATTATACTTCTATTTGGACCCCGATAAATGATGGTGATGTCAGAAATTAATTTACTCCAACAAAAAGGAAAGAAAAAGAATACTATGATTCTGTGAGCATTCTAGAAAGAAAGAAAGATTAGGCAAATTCAATATTTTCTGCAGCATTTGATGTTTTATCTGAATTGAATATTAAATACTAAACGTCCTTTAATGGCAGCCGACATCGTCATTCCCCGGGGGGGGGGGGTGTCAGAGAGAGAGAGAGAGAGAGCGAGAGAGAGAGAGATGGAGAAACAAAAAGAGATAGTTATGTATGCATGTTTACATGAATGTAAATATCCGCCAACAAACATTCACGTTGAGCCCATTTGTCATGGAGTCTCAATCAAGGTTTATAAACTTAAGACTTATTTTCACCCGTCTTTCTCAATTCTTACCGTATACTATACTATTATATATCCAAAACCCTAGGACCATTTAGTATTGTTATTGACACCATTTTTTAAGATTAAAAATTACATTTGATCACACCTTAAGTAAAACTTTTTTATTTTTATAATAAAAATTTTGGTTTGATAATTCAAATAAAATAAAAAAAAAAAAACCAAGAACATTATGTTTTTAAACTACGTCGACTTGAAATAAAAATGATTTTATTATCTTTACTTCTAAACATTCATTATTTTAAACATATTTTTTATCATTTTAATTATTCATAATGATTTTTTATAATAATTTTAAATACTAAAAAATTTTTAAACTATGTTTTTCAATTATACTTTCTTAGCTAAAAAACTTTTTTCAACCCAATTTTTTATTTCAAGAATAATGCTGAATTACCCCTTAAGTCTCAACTCAAAAATTATAACTTGTTCAAAATCGTCTGACCAAAATTTATATTTCTTTGTTTTCTGAAGAAGTAGGAGTGCACTATCTTTCTTTTGGTACAATTATTTAAAATGCATCCGATCAATGCAAGAGTATAATTAATTTTGCTCTCTTTCTCGTTTCGATTCGAGTCAAACAACAACAACGTGGGAACTACACAATTCCACCTGCATGGATGACAACCTATCACGCGCCAACGCGAACCCGGTGGTCAACTCACACCCGTTGTTTTCCATTATAAGATCTTCTACTGTCTTCTAGACTGACCTTATTGCCCTCGTTAAAATTATGACATTTTTTGTGAGAGAAGGACATTAGTGTAATTAAAATAGAATTTATATTTGATAAAGTCTATATACTATTTATTAGGAAATTAGATAATGCAATTTTATTAAAATTAAATTATATATATTTATTTTTAAAATTTCTTAATAATGTTACATCGATTTAATGATAATATATATACTTATAACAATACCAATATATTAAATATAAACATATTTATACAGACATATGTAAAGTGATTGTATATATATATATATATATATATATATATATATAATATTAGACTCCTTACAATCAATTCGATCCAATAATTAAAAGTATTTTTTTTATAAATATTGAAACGTAAATGTGGATTCATTCCACATTCGCTGCTCAACCATTATAAATAGCCATTTTAATCTCCATTCTCTTCAACTCTAAGCTTTGTCCTCGTGCAATAACTTCAATTTTCTTCCTTCTACAGAGAAAACTTTTCTACATATCTTTTGGTAGTTTTCTTCAGACACAGCAGCTATGGGAGGTTCTTCACCATGCGCTTCCTGCAAACTCTTGAGGCGTCGCTGCGCGAAGGACTGCGTCTTTGCCCCTTACTTCCCTTCTGATGACCCTCACAAGTTTGCTATTGTTCACAAAGTCTTTGGTGCTAGCAATGTCAGCAAAATGTTGCAGGCATGTTTCTTTCCTTATACGTCGTTTAATTTTTATATGCTTGCACGTCTTAGCTTTCCTGGAACAAAAAAGTTTCTATTCCATGTCAACAGTTGTGCAATTTGTTCATGATTGGAAGCTTAATTTCAATAGTGAAATTTCAATTTCAAATACAAATAAAAGAGCATTTTGTTTTAATTAAAGTATATCTTCTTGTAAATCTTGTAGGAGCTTCCTGTTAACCAGAGAGCGGATGCTGTAAGTAGCTTAGTTTATGAAGCAAATGCAAGAGTGAGGGACCCGGTATATGGATGCGTTGGGGCCATATCCTACCTTCAAAATCAAGTATCACAGTTGCAAATGCAGCTTGCAGAGGCTCAGACTGAGATACTTTGTATTCAGATGCAACAGGAATCGGCTTTGTCAATGCCAACTCAAATAGAACAAGATAACAAGTCTTCCCTTCTAGCCACTAATAACTTCGATAACGTTTCCCAATACCTTAACTTCGCTGCTTCTAGCAATGTAATCCAAGAACCAGCTCTCAAAAGAGAGTCTCTTTGGACTTAATTATAATTAGCTGCTTTTGCCCTCGTCAAATAAATTTTTGTCCTCTCATTTTTATTGGATATGTATGTTTCTCGGAGCCTGGATGAAAGAAGAGAATGATCCTCCATGGCATAATAAAGGGTAAAATGGAAGAGAAAACCTCATCATCAAGGCTTTATATTTATATAAATTATAATATTCTTGAGTTGCGAAAAGGAAGAATTGATGGGTCAAACTCTGCATGTGAGGTAGCAAGAATATTAGGGTTTAGACTTTCTTGATAAGGAAGCTGTAACGAATGACTGGCTAGTGATCTAGTTTCCTTCTCTCTTTCTTCAGTAGGAAGTAAGTTGAATCCTTTTATAGTCTATACCTCATCCTTCTTTAATTCTCTCCTAACTAATCTCTCACATCTGAATATAACTTTAGACTGATGTGCCAAGCAGGGTAAATAATTGATATTATCAAAATTAACACGATCAAGTATTAGCACAACGTTTTAGCAGCTTAATTAGTTGGGTTTCATGGGTGATGAGATTCAAGAAAAACAGCCCATGGCATCCCATCACTCCGGGAAGCCAGCCACCATTGTGTTCAGTTCTCTGTCAACCTTTTATGTGCAACTGGCAGTACCTTCACAAATAATTTTTTTATATATGTAAAATATGATATAGTTAACCTAGCTTAGCTACGCTTCTTCACGTGAGGAGCTGAAGTTAAGAAGCGCTGTCTTCGTAGAGTACTAATTATATATGATATGTACAGTAGTATATCATAAAGTTGAATATTTTACGTACAAGCAAATTCATGTCAAATCAGAGAAACATTTTTATAATTAAAACAGTAATTTTGGAAAAAAAGAAAAAAAACACCAAAGCTGCAATTTCCTAAATCCTAATTTTATGCAGAAGTGTCAAACTTAGAAGCTGTCCCTGCTGATTCGTTTAACTTGTCTTCTTGCTCTTTTTTATTTACTGCTGCAAAAAGGTTAATAACCAAACTCGAAACTTTCTTTTTTCTTTGACGGCTATATGCATGGTTGGTAAATCCTAGTTGGTCGTTTTTAAAACCGTGTTAACCCTTTTAGGGATTGATCGATCAGCGTTTTACCGTTGGTTTTCCTTGGTGACCTTAATTAATTACCAAGACATATTTTTCCCTTAGCCATGTTGTTGGAAAAAAACCTATGGAAGGGAAAATCGCTAACAAAGAATTCAAAATTGAAACTCGGGGTTACTATTTTAACCTTTTCGACTAATTTGTTGAGTAATTTCATAAAAGAAGATATTTAAAAATACCAAATCATTAAATTTTTGTTAAATTAGAATTTGCGTTTTACATTGATGAGAAAAGAAATTTGATTCACATCTCCCTCTTTCTTTTCAACCAACAATCACATATAGTGAATAAAATTCATATTTAATAATGTAAGTAAACGTAAATCTAATCAAAATCTAATCATAATGACTTTTATGATTTTAATAAATGAAGTGTAACGTCCCTTTAATCACATAAACAAAAATCTAATCATAACTCTTTTTAAGACTGAAAATAACATTATGGTGAGAACTAAAATTGTACCATTAATTAACGAATATTATGCCTACTTATTAAGAGATATATGGTAGCTATGGCACGACAAGGGGCATTGAAAAGTCAAAAGAAGCAATACGTATTCATCATTGTGTTTGTTGATTTTGAAGAATCCAGGCTGAACTTAACTCCGTGGCTTCCTTTTTTTGCTCAGTTTCTTTCCTTAGGCCTAATGTTCTACTACTACCACATCTGTGCCACCGACAAAGTCCCGTAAATGTGCGCGTCCGTTCGCTGGGTAGCTCTTGTTGCGGCCATGTCATGTAATGATCAACTCCCTTCTTCCATTTTCCTTAAAATTATTGAGAAGGTACTAATAATTAATTAGTTAGCATATAGTATATCTAGAACAACGTGCGAGAATATTGATGAGAAAGAAATTAAAAATTAAGATATATACTAGTCATATATATAGTAAGCAAATAATTATCAAAATTGAAGTTTAATTAAAACATTCATACAACTATTGTTATGATGTAGTATTTAATAAATTGGGTTCAAATCTTAAAACCGACTACTGTTTCCTTATCTCAGATTACGGCTACCTTAATAGAATTAAAAAAAAAAAAAAACAACCCCAAAATACCCAACCCCACGCTTAAGCTATAAACTTAAAAGGTCCTCCCTCGCAGTCTCATGTCTCATCTTCCATTTCATGTTTTTTTCCTCCTTATTTGGGGTTTGATTTTTCCGTTTACTTGTCCTAATATTACTAATAGATATTTTTCACCAATTTAATTTGCGAGTTTATATTCACGTATAAATGCTTATAAATTTTTTTTTTTAAAAAAAAATCTTTAATATAATTTTTAATCAAATATATTCTAATTATTATCATCAATGTTGGGAAAAGAAGTTGTTTTGTAGTAGTTCTATTGCCTTTTAATTTGGGTAATAAAACTTCACTACTTATAACATAAAAATGTTGGGGGAAATCTTTTTATGAATTATGGTTTATGTACATCATTTTGTGCACAAAATTGTTTAAAGATAAAAGTGGTTTCACCTTTGTGGTATAATTTGTTATCTTAAAATTATGGGGATGCCTGGCCTGCAAAGTACTGCAAAGCTAATATCCTAATATTTTGTCTCCATTAAAGCACTATTTCTCAACAATTAGTCTAATTATCATATTCATATGAAAGTGCCGTGGAAAGTAACTTTCTTTTAATCACATGCTTCTTGATATGAACATCTTATTTTCTTCTTTTTGCATTGGAGAGAAAGAGAGAGATTAGTTCATACTTCAGAATCATATTCAATTTTCAATATTTGAAAAAAAAAAAAAAGTGGTCCCAATTCACATGCAGCAAAAAGGTCCAAAAGGCCCCACTATCTAGTTCCAAGCTGGAACCCAATAGCCAATCAAGAGAAAGTATAAAAATGAATTGACCAATAGCATGAGGATAAGGTGCCAAGTAGGATCACAGAAAGCATTAAAAAACGAAAGAAACACTATGAAATATCCATTCCTTTCTCCCATATTAAGCTGAACTTGCCCATGCAATGCAACAACACAGTGCATAAAGAGGGAGTACAAGTAGAGGGACAAGAGCAAGCTACACATTAGAAAAGATGGGGTATAATTCATTCTTAAGGAGCCCAAAGAAGGAAGAACAACAAGTCCCAGATGCCGCTGCCACTGAATTCAACGACACCAAAGAAAGCCAAGCACATGGAGAGATTGATATTATTGATGAATTGGAAGGTATTTTGGGGGTTGAAAATGAAGATTTGCTAGGGAATAAGATATATCGTCATCTCAATTGGGACTTCATGGACTGGGAAAGAGGATTTCAGAATGTGGAAGTGGAAGAAGAAGATGAAGAGGACGAGAGAGACCACAAAGTTTATACTGGCAAGTACTTTGAAGGAGAAAGTGAATATAACCAGGTTGTAAAGGGAGAAAATCTTGGTTTCTGGGAGTTAAATGATGAGAAAAGGGTTTCTTTGAACTTGAATTTGAATTATCAAGATGTCTTGGATGCATGGTCGGATCGTGGGCCTCTATGGGCTGATGATTACTCGATTTCAACGGCTAGCAATGGCTACTATGTTAGTGTTCGAATAATCTATAATCAGTTTCATCATCTATGTTTCCCTTCTTTTTCAAGGATGAAAATTTACATTCTATACAGATTGAGAGACTGTCTAATGTCTGGTCTATTATATGTAAGTAAGAAGAGAAAAACAGAGTCGTCTACATTGTAGGCTAGAATTTCAGTCGGAGAACTTCATTTAATTTTGAATTTTGAATTTTGAATTTTTTTGATGATGATTATATATTATCCCTCATGGATAAGATATCGTTGAAGTGACTATTAAGTAGTGAATTATCTTAAGAAATAGTATTATAATAATAAGTAGGTATTCCAAGTGTTGATATATTCTTAGTTTAAATTAAATTATGCAGATGGGAGAGGTGCCAATTATGGAAGAAGAAAGAACAAGAAGGGAAGCAAGTGTTCTTAGATACAAAGAGAAACGTCAAACTAGATTGTTCTGCAAGAAGATAAGGTATCAAGTCCGCAAACTCAATGCAGATAAAAGACCAAGGCTCAAGGTTTGTCTTCATCGTCTCTTTCTATTTTATAATTACTTGCATTGTATGTATTCAAAGTTGGATATTAAGAAAGCTATTTTTAATTGCTACAGGGCCGGTTTGTGAAGAGAGTTTCCTAGGAAGAAGATAACCTAAATGATCTTTCTTTCAAATATCTGATAAAATATCTTTTACTCTGTGGACTTTTTCTTGCATAATATGCTTTATGTTTATCTCAATGAAAAAAAAAAATATCTTCCCCAACTGTCGCCCAAAAAAAAAAATATATATATATATATATATATATATTTGTGTGTGAATTGTGAAATATCTTTTCATCCCAAGCTTTTTGGGCACTTCCCAGTGGAGCTTTCTGTCGTGTGGACCTAAGCTCCATTATGCACGTAAATTGACCCTGCTGCTATTCATACCCAAGGAATGGTCTATTTCTGGCGTTTTGTGATGGACTGAAATGCACCAACCGCAATTCACAAGGCATAGAAAAAGGTTTTTGTTGTATATATAAATCAAAAAGTTCAAATGTCAGTGAATTATTTAGCAGGGAAATGCATCAAATTGTTGTGGGGACTAGACTACTGAAACCAAACAGTGGTCCTTTTGTACGTTCATGATTTTATTTCTCTCTTTTCTTTTTTATTCTATTGCTGAGTTTTTCCTGAGCTTTTCCTCTTTAGGAGACCCTTTTGTGTCTACTGTCGTTTTCTGATTCGAGGCCCATCCACCAGAAATGTTTCGGAAGGAGACTGCCATTGATTAATTGGAGGGTGCCCGTGCACCGTTTAATTTTTAACTTAGTCAAGGCGACTCAAGAAATATTATGCTCTTTAACTTTATTAAAACTGTGCATTCTTCCTTGACTGTAAACGGCAGACTGTTAAATTTGTAATTTGGAGTTCATGCTGGCTGAGTCAATACTTCATTTGGGTCATTTAGTATCTGAACCATCAATTTTATCCTTGTAGTTAACAAGCGAAGTTTCCGATTCCTCCATTATTAATTCTCTCCATACTTCCGATTCCGAAAAAGACACCAAAATCATTAATTCATTATCTAATTGTGAAATTTTGACTGATTATCTGATTTTAGAGTTGAGACAAAGGTAAAAGAATATACACTTGAGAGTTGAAGGTACAAGGAAACATTAACTGCTTGGAAAGTAACTAAAATTAGACATTACCAACCAACAATTGCGAGTTCGTAACTAAAACGCTGGCTTCTTATTCTCAAATTAGACACTTTCAACCAATAATCACGCAGTATATGTTACCATAATTCTGATTAACGAAGCCTAGACGCGCCTATGACAGCCCCGAAATTTTGGTAAATTTACACTTGTTTTGTGAAGGAATTTGAATAATCCTCTACAGTCTATACGCTACAATCTGTGCCCGAAATTTTGGAATAATCCTCTTAAGTTTAGGTGGTCCTCGCTAAAGGACAATGAATGGGGTCACTGTGGGCATTGGAATAGCCCATTTGCTTCTCTTTTAGCCTACCATTCTTGGCCACATTGCACTTGCCTAGTACTAGTAACTTCCAATGGTCTATTTTGCACTGTTTTTTATTATTTTATTTTATTTTATTTGCTTTTCCATACAATTTTTAACTATTTTTTTTTCATTTAGAAGAAGTTGCAAGAAAAATCCATGCCCACAAAAAATTAATGACTTTAATTGGGCTGAGAAAAAGATGCTGTTTATTAGAAAAGCCTAGACCCATCAGGCTCATCAAATTTGGGCGAGTTTCAAAGCCGAGTGAGGCACTCACTTTCTAATTAAAAAGGCCAGAAAATTATTTAAAAGCTTTATTAAAACGGTAAATTCACGGTACTACACTCATTGAATTCATCAGTCGGTCCACCACGTTGATCATGACGTCGTCCCCTTGTCCCCTAAGACATGAATATATCCAAGGCAGTGGATAAGCCACTGGCTCTAGGCGCTAGCATCTGTCCTAAGTTAATGACTCGCAGGATGGCCGGCAACTACTGTCATATTATTTATAATAATTATATTATAATTAATAAATTAATGAATAATTATATTATATAAAATTTATTAAAATTATCTTTATAATTATAAATTATTACATAATTATTTTTAAATATAATTAAAATTATAGTTTATAATAAAAAATTTGGAAATGAAATATCCCTCCAAGTGATGCATCGTTGAGTGAGTCCCCGCACTTTGTGGAAATACGAAGACTGCAAATAACAAAGTTTCAAAATTCCGTTTCTATATAATTAAGTTCTACTCCAGGCTCCGGGTTTCTTATAATTTAACCAGGATCTTTCAGGTCACCTGAGATGAATCACGTCGTCAAGGAACCAATCGCCGTCTGTCATCTGCTGGCCGTCCCTTTCCCTTCTCGGGGCCACATCAACCCCATGATGAACCTATGCAAATCAATACTCTCCAAAGACAAAGACATCCTCGTAACCTTTGTTGTCAGCGAGGAGTGGTTTGGCTTCATCGGATCGGAGCCCAAACCTGACAACATTCGCTTTGGCACCATCCCCAATGACTTCACCTCCGAGCTAGACCGCTCTGGTAACTACTCCCCTGACTTCTTCGAAGAAGTTTTAAGGAAGATGGAAGCTCCACTGGAGCAGCTTATCGATCGGCTTGCACCCTCTGTAACTACCATCATTTATGATACTTATCTGACGTTTGCCGTCAGGGTGGGGAGTCGAAAGAATATTCCGTTGGCGTCGTTTTGGACTATGTCGGCTTTGGTTTATTCCGTCTTCCATCATTTTGATCTGCTGGTCCAGAGCCAACATTTCCCCATTAATTTGTTAGGTAATTGGATGATAAAGACCTTTTTTTTTTTTTCTATCCTTTTGAAATTTCAAAGCTATGTTATTTTTTTTAGGTTTTTTTTTGTCCTGACAGAACAAGGAGAGGAGCTTGTCGATTGTATCCCCGGAGTTTCTTCAATTAGGAAAGTAGACCTTCCCACTTGCCTGTATGGAAAAGGTCTAGACGTATTGCATCGAGGCCTGGAGGCAGTTTCGGGCGTGTCCAAGGTGCAATATCTCCTGCTTGTTTCAGTATACGAGCTGGAATCTCAAATCATTGACGCTTTGAAAGAAAAAATTTCAACTCCCATTTACCACATTGGCCCTCCCATTCCTTACTTCAAACTGGAAGACAATTCCGGGGTAAATGCTAGTGACATGAGTTACTTCCAGTGGCTAGATTTACAACCTCCATGTTCTGTCTTGTATGTTTCGCAAGGAAGTTTGCATTCAGCTACGAGTGCCCAATTGGATGAACTTGCGGCTGGGTTGCGCATTAGTGGTGTTAGGTACTTTTGGGTTGCACGCAAGGATACTCCTCGTTTCAAAGATGAATGTGGTGAAATGGGTTTAATAATGCCTTGGTGTGAGCAATTGAGAGTATTGTGTCATCCGTCCATCGGGGGTTTTTGGTCACATTGTGGGTGGAATTCTACGTCCGAAGCCATTTTCGCCGGTGTTCCTATGCTTACTTTTCCCATTTATTGGGATCAAACTCCAAATAGTAAGCAAATTGTAGATGATTGGAAGATTGGGTGGAGGGTGAAGAATAAGTTGGAACCGCAGAGTTTGGTGCCAAGGGAAGAAATTGCTGAGATTATCCGGAGGTTCATGGATTTGGAAAGCGAACGGGGGAAAGAAATGAGGAAAAGAGCAGAGAAACTTAAAGAGATTTGTCGCCAAGCAGTTCGACAAGGAGAATCATCGGACACCGATGTTGAAGCCTTTGTTCATGACATTTCAAAATGCCACAAACAAAATTGACCCGATGGAAAGCCTTTGAAGGATTTCCTACCATTTCATCATTACATCCAGAGCAATCGATAGTAGTAGTGTTCAACAGAACTTTATGGGCATGTGTCCTTTTGCCACTGAAATAAGGCAAAATTTGAACAAAGTGCAAAAAAATTTATCCCTCACTATTAATATGATAGCTACGGAGATTTGATTTTGGCAGACTTCTTCTTCCCCTTTTTTTTCTTTCGAAAGAATGACTTCAGGCGGTCCAATCATTTTGAAACCACACTGACACAGCATTATTCGATGCCCACAAAAACAAAAAGAAAAAACAAATTAAAAAGAAACCACGAACATGGGGGAAGCAAAGCCGTATACGACATTTAGAGTCCAGCAATAATTAATGAGGCGGATTTTTAGTAGCATCCATCCATCACATTGGCATAGTTATATTTCAATTTCTTCCAATGTCTTGTTTCTTCCTTATCGTCTTGTTCTAAATGCATATTGGAATAACCACGAAAGCCTCATGTGGTTAAAATAATGGAGTTGAAATGTCAGAGAGTTATTTCAATCCCATTACACCTCAGCTCAGACTTTGCTTTTTTTTTTGTCTCATTAAGAGCCCAGATTTTGCTTACGAAAAAAAGAAGGAAGGAAACAACAGGCTTTTCAATCATTCGAAAATAGAGCCTTCCCCGCAATGGGGAACTGGGAAACGTGGTTGTAGACTCGGTAATTATAGATTTGTGTAATGCTTAGAAGTTAAACTCGCCTGTTCACCTATAGCAGCACTGCTGCTTTCTTTGGATAATAAAGCACAATTTATCTCAAAAAATTCTGATTTAAGTATTAAGCATTCTATCAGATCTAGTCACTGGCATCAGGTTAGATCTGCTGCACCAGCAGCATGAGTCGGTTGTTGGCAGTGTGGATCTGGCATGCTAGCGATTGATTAGGAAAAGACACTCCGGCACCCGAAAATTGTCAAAAACATGCTGGAAATAAAATTCGGTGAGCAATTTTAACAGTATTGAAGGGTAAAATTCTTATTATTTATTTTTTTGTTTGATGTTTATAAAATGAAATTTTTATAGTCATTCGTTACCTAATTTTTTACTAACCAAACATCTTAATAATATTGTAATTAATTTCATTTTATTTCATTAATCAAACTATAAAATAATAATTCTTCCGCTACAGTATCCTATGAAAGTAGCTATTCTATTTCACTCCTTTTATTCTGTAAAACAAACGTGCCGTCAAAGTCTTAAACATTTTTTATCCACCAATCAATCACACCTTTGTTGGCTGTTGGCAAGTCCAATATTTCTTTTCACACTTACTTATAACTCGGTAATTATAAGTAAAGGACTTAACACATACAAATTGTTCCGCCACTCACCTATCAGTCATCATGTTAAAAGTTTTTAACTCAGAACATGATGTCTCTTATGAATTTATGATAATGCAACAGGCACTGAACCCCCCCAAAAAAAAAGTTAGTTCCTGTTTATTAATACCTATCTACTAGATTTAAGCACAGCCTAATCGACAAGGTTAAGGTAACTTGAAACTGGAACTGTGGTGGCTATTTTCGTAATTAAACCTTGTTTCTACTTTCTCTTTTTTTTTTTTTTGGTGGGGTGGGGGGTGGGGAGAGGACGGGGAATAAATGTTAGAGCCACAAAATGAAGCGGCAAGTCCCTGGCTCGTACTAGTTTCAGTTTTGGATCAGTCTTCAATCTCCTTCAAAGCCCAAACATATCGGGCAATCGACCAAAGAGTCACCAGAAAACTTCCCGGCAATGGAATCACTCAAATCAGAATCAACCAGCAGCACATGCCACGTTGTGGCCGTACCTTATCCTAGTCTAGGCTACGTCAATCGATGATGAACCTCTGCAAGTTGATCTGTTTCAAAAGCCCCAACATTCTCATAACATTTGTTGTCACCGAAGAGTGGTTCGGTTTCATTGGTTCGCACAACAAGCAGGCCAACGTCCGATTTAAGACGATCCCCAACGTAATCCCATCTGAACTTGTTCGAGCCAAGGACTTCCCTGCCTTAGTCGCAGCTGTGCTCACGAAGATGGAAGCTCCATTTGAGGAGGTCCTTGATCGGCTTGAACTCCCGGTGACAGCCATTATAGCTAAAACGTATATGGCTTGGACGGTAGAAGTAGGGAAACGAAGGAATATTCCGGTGGCTTCCCTTTGGACTATGTCTGCATCGGTGTTGTCGATTTTTCACCATTTCAACCTCCTCGTGGAAAACCAGCATTTCCCTGCTGATTTGCCGGGTTTGTCTTTTTTTTTTTTTTCACTTCTTTTCTCTTATGTCTGTCTTCTGTTTTATTAACCTTTTTTAAGTAGAACTCAACTTAGTATGTTTAATTTACATAAGCTTAAGCACAGATTAATTGCGTTTACTCCGGTATTGGAGACAGTGGTGATTAAAAGAATAGTATTAAACTCTATTATTTTCTTCTGCTAAAACATTAAAATAATATATACAGTGGAGCTTGCATGCTTTGGCCTTGTTTGTGGCGGCTAGTTGTTTCATGTTCCCAAGAGATTTGCTCTGAAATTCGCCTTTAGCATCAAGCAAATTTAAAATTGAATTAGGTCAAAAAAAAAAAACTGGTCTAAGTTTGAACCAATAGAATAACTATTGTCTGTTCAATAGGCAAGGAAAAACTTGCATCGTATTATAGTATCCTCTGAATCACCTGTGACATTTTCCTTAATCTATCATCCCATGGCAAAATACCGAATAAATTTGTGTAGCCATTTTGGCAACTTGGATGCCAATATTGAAATAATAGAGACAATGACATATTCAATGAGGTTTAGGTTAGAATATTATTGCAAATTTTGCAATATAAATATCAAATCATAAGGCAGAAAGCTAAGTCATGTTTGCCTGAGGTTCAGCGTCTTTCGGTCATAACTCTAGATGTAGTATTAGCAATTGTTGTACTATAATTTCGGAGCAAGGATATCAATAACTTCTTTTTAAGTGACGGTGTTAACTTTACGTGAATCATGTATGCTGCTTATTTGTTTTTGCCTTACCCACTTACGAAGCTGGAGATATGCGAATAACAAAATATTAATGGGTGTAATTTGCTCTTACCTGCATCTTCCTTTTTTTTTTTTTTTCTGTGCATATTAGAGCATGGAAATGAAAGTGTGGATTACATCCCTGGACTTACTCCGACACGTTTAGCAGATCTGCCAACAATTTTCTGTGGAAATGGCAGCCAGACCTTGCACCTTGCTCTGGATTGTGTTTCATCAATGCCCAAAGCACAGTATCTTCTCTTCACTTCTGTCTATGAACTTGAATCCCAAGTCATTGATGTTTTTAAAGCAAAGTTACCTTTTCCTGTCTATGCAATTGGCCCTAGCATACCTTACCTTGACCTGAAAGAACATTCTTCAACAACTACTAGTCCTAATGGTCATGACTACCTTCAATGGCTGGATTCGCAACCTAAAGATTCAGTACTTTATGTCTCCTTGGGAAGTTTTCTATCAGTTTCTGCTGCCCAAATGGATGAAATTGTAGCTAGGGTGCAAGACAGTGGGGTTCGCTACTTGTGGGTGTCACGCGGAGGCTCTTCCCGATTCAAAGATTGCTGTGATGGTCAGGGTCTAGTGATTCCTTGGTCTGATCAGCTGAGGGTGCTACGCCATTCTTCTGTTGGAGGATTTTGGACCCATTGTGGGTGGAATTCCACTCTTGAGGCTGTGTATGCTGGCGTTCCAATGCTGACTTTTCCTATATTTTGGGATCAAATTCCGAATAGTAAGCAAATAGTAGACGATTGGAAGACTGGATGGAGAGTGAAGAAGAACAAGGTAGGTGAACATTTGGTAACGAGAGAGGAAATTGCAAAGCTCGTGCGAAATTTCATGGATTTTGAGAGCAATGAGGGGAAGGAAATGAGAATAAGGGCTGGAAAACTTCGAGAAACATGTCAAATAGCAATTGCAGAAGGCGGATCCTCAGATATTAATTTAGACTCTTTCATCAAGGACATCTCGGAAAGGGACACTCATTAGCTAATCTTGTTTACCGATCTGTTGTTCCAATTATGTTAGCGCTTGCGGATTTAACATTTGTAGATGTCTATTTTCGCTCAATAACATATGACAAAGATACTTTAGTATAAATATTTTGGAACGGGTACTTTAGCACAGACAAGTACTCTGGCACAAGTACCTTGGCACAGGTACTCTAGAATAGGTACTTTGGCACAGGTACTTTGGAACAGGTATTTTGGAGCAGGTACTTTCACACAGGTATCTTGGAACAGGTACTTTGGTACAAGTACCTTAGCACAGGTACTTTGGCACAGGTACCTTAGCACAGGTATTTTGGAACAGGTATCTTGGAACAGATTCTTTGGCATAGGTACTTTAACATAGATACCTTGGCACAAGTACTTTGAATCAGGTACTTTGGCAGAAGTACTTTGATATAAATAACTGAGCACAGGTACTTTGACACAGATATCTCAGAACAGGTACTTTGGCACAGGTACCTCAGCAAAGGTATTTTGGAACAGGTATCTTGAAACAGAGGTACTTTGACATAGGTACCTTAGCACATATACTTTGGCATAGGTACTTTGGCATAGGTATTTTGGAATTGGTACTTTGGCACAGGTACTTCAAAGTAGGTACTTCAGCAAAGGTACTTTAGAACAGGTACTTTGGCACGGTATCTCATAACAGTTATTTCAGCACAGGTACTTTGGAACATGTACTTAGGCACAGGTACTTTGAAACAGGTACTTAAGCACAGGTACCTTGGAACAGGTACTTAAGCACAGGTGTTTTGGAATAAGTACTTTGGTACAAGTACCTTGACAGAGGTACTTTGGTAGAGATACTTTGGCACAACACTTTTTGGCAATAGCGTTACTTAGCACAGCAAGTTTTACATAATAAAGACTATAGAGTCAACATTAGAAGGTTGGCAGGATTCTTAGGTTTTCTCCACGTATGGGATGTTTTGGAGAGTATAGCTTGGAGGCTCAGATATGAAAATTGTTAAAAAGTGCTTTTCTTAACCTTTCCTTTAATACAAGTGCTACCATTTTTTTTGTTGCACAGGAAGTACATTTTTAAGCGTACTGTCGTATAACCAATGTCTACTTTATGTTACCGAAACATCCTTAATGGAGTAATTCTATAATTACCTTAACCCACTACTTTGGTAACTTACTCCTCAATCCACTACTTCTGTAACTTTCATTTTATCCCATTACTTTTGTAACTTCTATCTCAACCCACTACATTTGTAACGTTTACCTCAACCCACTACTCTTATAACTTCTCCTGGAGAGGTTATAAATAGGGATTCTAAAGTTTCTTTGAAGGGGCTTTTTTTCTTTTTTGACATCTTTGGGTAAATTTATAGCTTTAAAGAATTTTTTATAACTCTTTTTTTCTGAACTCTTATAACCATCGTAACCTTGACCATCTCAGCGACTTACTACCTTTATTATTATCGCTTGCCACCGTACTTGCCTTCCAGGGACTGCTTCAATCTTTCTCTCCATCATCTTTTTATTACATTTCATTTTACTAGTTTGCAACGTTTCCTCGTCCATTCAAAAAGAACTCATTGCAACATTTTTCTAAACCAATCTAGGTTGGTGATGATATTGAATTGTGCGCATGGAATTGCATTGTTTTCTGGCATAAAGAATTAGATTGTTTCGTGATACATTAAGCTTAAGCTAGGGTCATGCTGCACTAAATGATTCATTAATTTGCATCTTGAAAAAGTGAACCGGATGAACTGAATGATCAATGGTCATTTTTCTAATAAGAATGCAATCACCTAATGTTGATTATGGAAATCAACTACTACTCAATATTCAATGAAAATCTGGATCCCGCTTTCCATTTGTAAAATTAATTGGAGAGATGGGTTTGAGATAAGATTAGTGTACACCTCAGTAAAGATACATCTAACAGCACTTTACGGAAATAAGTGATAGGTAAACACAGAAGCCTTTCCTTCCAAATGCCGACACCACTCTTGGAAGATATACAAATACGACAACCAATCTCCTTGTGCGTCCTGATTCTGAATCGTGATGAAGCTCCGACAACACCGTGATTTTCTTAACCGCAATTTGACAAACTTCTTAGTCTCTCAAAATAAAATTTGAACATCATTAAGAAGTATTCTATGCAAGGAGTAAAAGTACAGTTAGATTGAAGTGAAATGAAAGATTCAAACAAGTGATCTAAGAGAAAACGTTGCCCCTCAAATAATGTAAAAAAAAAATGGTATGAAGCAGCTTTTATATCTGAATGTTGCTAGCCTAGCAGACCAGGCAACAACAAGAGGAATTCAATTGCAAGGCCCTTCCCTTCCCTTCCCATCCCTTCCTTACTTCTGACAGATACTAATCTTAACCAAAATGAAAACAGAAAGGAAAAGAAACTTTGGTTCCAACTTTGGTCAACAGGCGTAGCCCAACAAGTTGTCCAGTGTCAAAGTTATTATTACACGATATTATTATTATTATTGTTATTATGATATATTTACTACAAAAGTGATTAAAAAAATGTTAATAAAAATTTTTTTTTTTTTAAAATTGTAATGAACGAGTGAAGAGTTGTTTTTAATATAGGTACATAGTGTAAATTATTATTATTATTATTATTATTATTGTTGAGGAGATGATTGCGACGGATTCCAAATTTCAAACGACCCAGAAAAACACAACCAAAAAAAAAAAAGGGGAGGGGGGGAAGATTGATTCTTTATTTAAGCCATGTGTGTCAAAGTTAAAATTGAAAAGAAACCCGTAATTCTTGGAGCCCTCATCCTGGTATAATGCAACTCATCTAACGTCATCTCTGACTTTTAAAACCTTCAGTATCTATGACAAGCAAAAATCACAAGAAACAACAAAAAGAAGGAAAAAAAAAAAACGATTTCTTTCGATTTTGATCTATCTTCAAATATGCAATTCAATCTGAGTCTTCCTATTTTGAAGAATAAAACTTTGTTTGCATGGCAATAACTCCACCGCTAAACCCATTACAGAACCTTCATCATCCCCATTCTTTATTACGACAAACCCAGTTTTCCCCATTTCTTCGTTCTTCATGGCAACGGAAGCTACCGCAACAAAGTTCCACAATTCAGACTTCCAACCGGAGCCGCAGCCACAGGATTTCCACCCGGAAGTGACTTTAAGTCCCCATGACGGGCTTCACTTTCGTCAGTTCATGATTGCTGGCTCCATCGCCGGCTGCCTTGAGCATATGGCTATGTTCCCTGTTGATACCGTGAAGACCCATATGCAAGTCCTAGGCATCGATTCGGTGGGTGTAGGTCACGCGCTCCGTTCTATCCTCAAATCCGAATGACTCCCGGGCTTATACCGGGGAATCGGGGCCATGGGACTCGGGGCTGGGCCGGCCCATGCCGTCTATTTCTCTGTGTACGAAGTTTGCAAGAAGTATTTTTCGGGTGGGAACCCGAATAACTCGGCGGCTCATGCGTTTTCCGGTGTTTTCTCGACGTTAGCAAGCGACGCCGTTTTTACGCCTATGGATATGGTGAAGCAGAGGTTACAGTTGGGGAACAGTGCTGGTTATAGAGGGGCATTGGATTGTGTTAAGAAAATTTTGAAAGAAGAAGGTTTTGGGGCGTTTTATGCTTCCTACAGGACGACGGTGGTCATGAATGCGCCGTTTAAAGCGGTTCATTTTGCAACCTATGAGGCGGCGAAAAGGGGTTTGATTGAGATTTCTACAGAGAGTGCGAGTGATGAGCGGGTGATTGTCCATGCTACGGCTGGTGCTCTTGCTGGGTCATCTGCTGCGGTTGTCACTACACCGCTTGATGTAGTTAAAACTCAGTTGCAGTGTCAGGTGATTCAAGCTTTGGCTCTGGTTTTTTCTTGCTCGTTGGATTTTGCTGCCGTGAGCTGAAGCTATAATCAGTTTATTGCTAACTATATGAGGAAATTTTGTTTAGTGGCTGTAGTAATCGAAAACTTCAATGCATTGATAGTAAAAGGGAGCCCTCATAACCTATTGTTTTACAATGTTGAACATAGTTAATCCTTCGTTATCCTGATTGAAAGCTTACTGATGCTGACCTGTCTACGTTTCCGGACAGATGATTGTAATGAACTAATTTTCTGTTAGGTCAAACACTTCATTGTCATTTTGAACTTGCCGATACTGTCCCTTCGAGAAAAAAGGACCAATCTTTGACAAAATTGTTATTCACCACCGTGTAGTTTTTGAATATTCTTCAAATGGATTGAATTTATCCAAAGCTTTAGCTTGAAGGATCTGGATGGTTTTAATCATACTCATATTTTCTTTTTGTAGATCATATTATCTCCATTATTGTCTGCTATTACCTATCATCTCGGATCTGGAAACCAACATCTAGAAAATATTGCTGTGAGTCTGAAGATCCAGCATCCAGTTTTAATTACTGCAATGCCTTTAATTTCGATGCCTTCAGAACAGCGTCATCCTGAAAATAGATATCCTTTTTCTGTATTTGCTTTCTTGCATTCATAGTCTAGTTTCTGACTGTTGTAGATGTTTTTGTTATTTTCTTTTGCACCAGCTACCCCTTAGCACTACCCCAGATGGTTTAGATCATCTATTTCCCTCAAACTGAGTGTTTGCTGTATTTTACTAAGCAAGGTTTAATAATCATCTGCGTACTTCCCTTGTATTTGATACGTGTGTATTTAAGTCCTTGCTCATAAAGTCTATTTCTTGGTTCAACTTGCTTTGCTTTTAATTTCACGTTGGCGGTTTTTTGCCAATAACTGATATACATCTATTCACATCCTTTAAGACTTGTATGTTTATACTTAATGAGCATTTATTTACTTGGACTAATTATGCATCTAGCTTCTCTGATGGTTGTATTATTGTTATTAAAAAATTGTATCACAGGGTGTATGCGGATGCCATAGATTTAAGGGTACCTCGATAGGGGACGTGATTAAAACAGTAGTGCAAAAAGATGGCTGCAAGGGCCTCATGAGGGGATGGATTCCTCAGATGCTCTTCCATGCTCGTGCTGCAGCAATCTGCTGGTCTACCTATGAAGCTGCTAAAACTTTCTTCCAACAACTCAACGCTAGCACTGAAAGTGGCACCGTCACCTGAAGTACCATTAAGGAATTGCGTCACTGTATACTGCAGCCGCGTAACCAACATCTAAGGTTATGGTGGAAAGTTTTGCTTCACACGGTGGATACTGGATAGATGAGCAAGACACATGTACTTTCAGGCATCTCAACAGTCTATTTAAGTGGCATACGTAGGGTGTATACTATGATATTTATTATTGTCAATTAAATAATAAATGTTGAGTCATTTCCTACCCAGGAACCCATCAAATTGTCATCTGTGATAATTTTTTGTTATTTGTTTTTGGTTTCACAGACAATGTGAGGTAAAGTTGCATGACAAAATTTTGAGTTTTACCCAAAAGATTCAAGTGTTGAAAGCGTTATTTTCCTAACGCAATGTCCAGGGACAGTTGCTGCTGCTTGTTGACTAGTTCATATGAGTCTCCTCGATAAATCTCATTCAATGACTTTAATTGTGGTCATTACGTATACGGTTCTCTTGTTCTGATTTCTTACCTCTGCTGTGCTTTTTGAGGTGAGCACGGAAAAGCTCAAGTCTGACATGGATTTATAGTGTGTTCCGATGGTTTTGATACCCATCGATGGGCCATTCGGATGGAATCCAATTATATATTAGAATTCATTATTAAATAATTGTTCAACGTTAAGGAAAAGGGTAAGGGCCATTGAAACTAGAAGAATCCCCGCTTATAATTCTGTATATATTTTTTTAAGTCCTCCAAAATGTTAGACTGGGAACCTTTTCAACATTTTCAGTGCATTTTGTGTTTTCCTTTGTCCCATTATGGTAAAAATAATAGAAAAAATAGACATACTGGGAGAAAAAATCTCGAGCATTCCTTAAAAGAGGAAAAAACCAAAAGAAGGGGTCTCTCTTTCATTTCATGGATTAGTTCTGAAAGTCCGCGGCACAAATGACTGACTGAGCCCTTTGGTCCATATATTTACATATATATATATATGGATTAAGATTTTTGTACTTCAACAATCGCAGTAGTTGCCAAGGAAAAGACAGATTGCTTTCACAACAAATAATGGCAGATTTGTCGAAGTCTGTCTTGCGTCCTCTGAAGTCTAAACCCCTTCGGTTATGTGAGCCTCCTCGTTCAGAACAGCGATGGGTTCTGTTCCCTGTGTCCTCTGAACCTCGTTGAAGTTCAAGATACCAATGCTTTCCGTGGCCTGAACCTCCTCTGTTCTCGGAACCTCATCCGATAAACCAGTGCTTGGTGAGGTTATAACCTGACCCACAATCACAGTGATATCATCAAGCTTTCCACCTGCTCCAAAACAAGAATATTGGGTCAACTGTGGATGAACAAAAATAGAATCATTATCACAGGAAAAATAAAAGAAACCACGCCTGTTAGCTTCATCCCCAGAATTTTCTTCCAGAAAGGAACATCTAAACCCTGCGAAGGAATCCCGAAAAGACATGTTAAATAAAGGCATCACAACGAGGCATGAAGGCCGCAGCAGTTTTAACTTATTCTCACAGATAGTTTTACCTTGGATCTGGCCTCTAATGAGTAGGGAGACTCGAACCTTGAATCCATCGAGTGACTGTTTGCCAGGTTAGCCAATGCCTTTGCTAGCATTAAAAATTGAAGCAGGGAAATGCAATTTAGTCACCAAGTGTGAGGAGTGATACTAGTCCTTTAACAGACAACAGTAACAAGAAACACATACCAGCCTCCGCAACATCAGTATGTATGGCCAAAGTTGAAACAATTTCTCGATCAAAAACATTGTCAAAGAGCCCATCCGAGCCCATTACTATAGCGTCTCCTTCCACTAATTCTACACTGCTAACCTGTTTTTTACAGAAAAAAAACCAAAACAAGAAAGCATTCAAGTTCTGAAGCTTGAATATTAAGATTCATATGTGTCCCATGCAAATTGAACTTGTTTTGACATGCTTAGTCGATTTTGGGTTTTATCTTTGTCCTAGACAGCAGCGACTGATAGGATAAATGACTCCCATGACAATTACAATTTGACAGATAAAACTTAGCATTCATACCACAGCATCAAGATAAGTTTGGCCAACCATCTCCGAGCTCAATTGATACGGGCAGTCGAAGTAATGTTCTTGTGGAGACGTAGAAAAGATTATCTGCCCTGTAGTAAGCTAATTAAATGACTAAACCTTGCCATTGCTGCAGTCAATGAAAACTAAAATACAATTGAGAAAGAACCACCAGAACAAACACAGTATTTGGTATTTACCTTTGCGGATAACTCTCAATCCACAATCACCTACATTGGCAACCTTCATTCTTCCGTTCCTCTCTAGCATCGCAACAATACTACAAATCAATTGAAAAATCAAGGTTAAAGACAGTAGCATAAAGTGTAAAATGATGTGGAAAAGGAAGAAGTCTTCAGAATATTATAAACTTACGCAGTAGCTGAGCCTTTAGAGGAAGTAGCAGCATGTGCTTTCCTTATGAGGATCCGGGGTTCGAAATTAACCTGGTAAAAGATGAATTCAGATATAACCGGAAAACAACACTGTAGATGTGTAAAACTGTTAAATTTGGAAGTCTGACGAACACCCAAATTTTTATTTTAATCAATCATTCAAATCAAGATCAAAATTTGACAGTTGGCAAAAGAAATTATAGGTTCAATTCAAATATGCCAATACTACCTCCACATCCGCTACAAGAGACGAGGCATTAGCCATCAGCTCCTTGGAAAATAATGAAGGATCCACATTTTGTTCAGCCCAACTGTCAAACCATAGAAAATAATATAGTCAAAAACGTCAGGGAGAAACTCAAATTTCATAGATACTTTACATCTGCGCTGCATAATGACACAGTTTGCCTACTTGTTGAAGAAATCAGAGGCATGTTTTGATTTTATTTAAAGTAGTCTACTTCATTTCTGGGAAAAATAAAGAATGTTCAGAATTCAGATAGCTAGAATTGTAAAAATGTGGAGAAGTGGAAAAAAAGAAGTCTTCTCAGAAAATTCTTGTTGAATGTCATTTGTGGAATCACCGAAAAGGAATGCACTTTTACCCTCCGAGGAACAATATTTTACCTTTAAAAACAAAAACAAGAGAACAAAATAGTAATAACAATAATAAGAAGAAGAAGCAGAAGCTGAACCTCTTTGGGAGTTACTCACGCATTAGATTTCGTTTAGAATAGATTAGCAGACAAAAGATTTGAAACTTGTTAATCTAAAAAAAACAGATTACTGTCTTAGAATAAGGTTTTATTACCCAGAAACACCGTCAGCAACCGCAATAACTCCCCCATTGAAGTTGCTAACAAAGAAAGCATCTTCTCCACCTCTCTCCACCTGATAGAAACACAAAAACAATCTTGTGTTTGTATCCAGTGAAATTGAATTCAAACATGTCAGTCAGATACAAAATTTTCAAAGCTTGGAGCACCTTGTTTGGATGAGGAATGAGGTGAGTTCCAATATAAAAACTCACTTCTGACCTACAACCACACCAAAGTTACATCACAACCCTTCTGATCAGCTTGCTTAGGATTAAAAAAAAAAGAAAAAGAAGCGGAAAATGTGATGTTAATGTGCTAACTGCTAACCGGACAGGGTTGAGTTGTGAAGAAGCAAAACAGAGCAAGTTACTCTTCTTTGGACAAGATTGTTTATTGAATAAACTGGGTTGAAAAAGCAGCTGAGATTGAAGAGTTGAAGCCCTGTAGACAGTATTCGCCATTTTCTGCTTCTACCCTCTCTCTCTCTCTCTCTCTCTCTCTCTCTCTCCCTCCCTCCCACGGTCCTACTCGCAGATTACTTTGCTGCTAAGCTCCTACTTGAATGTGCGGTTGAAGTCATCCTAGTAAAGCTACAATCTAGGATTTTTATTGTTTCAGTGCCTAGGCGTCGTTGATCTAATGGTAGAATAGCACCTGACATGGTGCAGACCCGGGTTCGATTCGCCGCTGGTGTATTTGTTATTACACTTTTGGCAATTTTTTTTTTTAATTTTTAGATTTATTTGATAATTTCTCTTTTTTTATTTTTTATTTAAGGCATGTCTTTCTGGATCTCTCTGCATTTGCTACAAAATGAACGCTAAGTCCACTTCTCCGACCGATCTTATCGAAGGTAATTTTTTTTTAAACATTTATATATTTTCAAACTATCAAAATGGTTTCTTGCGTATGTTTGCAGAAAGCAACAATCGCAGTGGCAGCGACTCCGATACCAATCATGATGAGGCGCTTGAATACTATCAGCCTATCTCAGCCGTCGGTGATGACGAAGATGAGGATCAAGAAGGTTGGGCGGATCAAGTCAACTCAGATGAAGAACACCACTATCATAACCTGTCGAATGGCTATGCCAATCGAATGGAAAACGGAATCTCGTCTCTTCATCTAGGCGGCGTTGCGGCGGAGGATGAGGAGGAACAAGAAGAAGAACAAGAAGAAGAAGAAGTCAGAAGGAGAGAGGCGTCTGATAGGGCGATACGGATAGCGTTTAGGGAAGACGAGAGCCGAAGAAACGCGCCGTTAACGCCAGAGAATGCTATGAGAGTTAGGGAAGCGATGCGTGGCGTTTCATTTGATGGATTGACTCCTGATTGGGCCAGTCAAGTTCCTGAGGATCGTTGGATCGACCAGCTTCGAAGATTAAGGCAACCGCAACGCTCTTCCACTACTGTTTAAAAGCAATCTAAAGTTGTCTTCGATGATTTGTTGTTCCTGGAAAAAATCTATCTTTGCTCTAATATTTCGCTTTTAATATTATATGTGGCAATAGACGTTGTTAAGTGTTTGAGATTGAGTTGTAGCAAATAGCATTGCACTTTTCCTTTTTTCTTATCCTTTTTAGAATAGTCTTTGAGAGCATGTTATTAAGTGTTAAAAGTGTTTTGAGAGTGAGTTGTAGCAAATAGCATTGCAACTCAAGAATGTTAGAATAGTCCTTGGGAGTATGTTCTTTTACCCGTGCTGGGGAATCGAAAGAATACGCATCAACAGTTGGGTCAAACATCCTCTGTATCCATCCTAGTAAGCATATCCTATTTGTCTCGTCGAGACTCGTACAAGTCAGTTCCAATTCCAAATACAAAATAATCTCAGTTTGATGAGTACTGGTATTTAGATGAGCTTGGCAAATCTGATCAATCATGCCCGGAAGGATATGACTAATTTGCTGATTGTATTATGTCTTCCCCTTTCACGAGCCTCCATCTTGTTTTCTTTTTTATTTTGTTTGCTTAATGTTGCTTACTTTTTGATATGCTAGCTCTATGATTTTTTTTAATTAAAAAAATGGTGGATTTGGGAATACTGGACCTTTTAAATTTATTGAATAAATTAATAACTTGCTTTGAGAAATACTGGAAAGCATCAAATGATATTGTCCAACAGTAGATCACTGAGGAAACAAACTAGTTCAAGTTCATAATAGCACTACTTATTTGTAATAAATTCTTGAAAGAATCAATATTATACGAATGCTAATTATTTTCATAATCTATCTGTATCGATGCTTCGCCCGCACAAGCTCGAAAACAGCCCCATTGGCCCCGCCGAGCCCTGCTTAAGAAATCCCCTCCAAAATTGGGTTTACAACTTACAGAATCGTATAGATAAGCCCATAGGCTTTGTTTTCCTCTGACCAAATTATGGACCATTGACCTTCGACTAGCCCTTTCAAGATTGGGCCTCTGGTTGCTCTATTTGCCCATGAGTTCATCACCAACATCAGTTCCATTTCCACCAATAAAAAAAAAGCATCATTTTCCGATTGGAAACATTTAGCAGTAAAAACCACATACCCTTCCCACCCACTCGCCCAAATCAATTTCAAAACTCCGGTCAGCAATTTCAAATTTGACTAACCACCAACCTATATATGTCGCATCTTCTTTTGTTCCTAAAATGATAAAATTGTACCATTAGTTACCTTATCTCAAATCAGCATGAGATACGGTCCAAGATCCTTTTAAGTAGTATCAAATCAATTTTATGGGATATATAATTGTAGGGTCTCAACTCTCAACATATTTGATTGTATGATTTTCAACTCGAAAGGAGATTCTATTTGATATCCCTTTGAAGTTTGATCTACTATATATATTTGTTCATTATAGCAATCATTCTATTTAATAAAAGCTTTGTACTGCTGTCCATTTCTTATTAAAAGAAATATTTGAATGATTAATAATTCATTTCATTATCAACAAGGAAACTTTAGTTGGAGGATGGTGATATCCATAATGTCTTATCTCTCAGACAACATAAAAGATCGAACGGTTGTGGACCAAATTTGATAGTCGGGACTTGGTAGAAGTGGGTGGGTATTGCATTGCACGTCTCTAGCGACTAGCAACTAATTTCTGGAAACCTTGGATGAGGCCGTTATGTAGATTTTAACCCCCCCACCCCTTTTTTTTTATTATCTCGCCTAATTCGAAATCTTACGAAGAAAGAGTGATACTAGTAATTCCAATTCTTTCTTTTTTTTTTTAATCAATTTCCTGAGGAAGTAGAAGGGAATTAGGGCATGTTTGGTTGGTCCCTCATTCCAAAAGACACAATAGTATAAAAGAAAGAAAAAAATAAAAAACTCTTTGTGGTGAAGCAAATGAAGGCTATGCAGGTATAGGCTCCTCCAACATGACATGAAGTTCAAATGAAAGAGCTAAAGTAGTACTGTAAGCGCGATAGAAGGCTTAAAAGAGGCCGCAAAGCTGTCAAGTTCCAAAAAGAGGAAGATGGATATTGGTAGAAATTAATTAATAGGCTAGTCGTTCATGCATGCACAAACAAACATATGTATATATATAAATATATATATATATATATATATATATCGACCTCCACAGCTTGGACATTAAATTGTGTCCCCTACGTTACATTTCTTACATTTTCCATTGTACCAAGCTCCAAAATTACAGCTAAAACTTGTCTGTGTTAAATTTTTTTATATGTTGAGAAACGTACAAATCAACTACTATGAAGTCTAGGTATCAACTTGGGAGGTGATGAAAAAACTTTCGGAAGCTCCTACTATATAATTTAGTTGTCCGGTACTGCCGGATTGAAGGATTTTGGGGGAGTTTTGAGTCGCGAAACATAATGTAGTTTCAGCTTAATTTCTCTTGTTTATAGTCAATTATGACAGGCAAACATTTCCTGCACTTATTCTCATATCAATTAGCATGCATTCACAGGAAACCAAAGCCAGCACAATGTTTCATGAAGACGGAGCTTGATATGTGTGTATATATATATATATATATCTCCTCTTCTAAATTTGTTTTTGAGAGGGGTAATTCATATTCATAGGCTTTGGAACAATTAGTATTTCACAACTTATTTAACCTAATTTTTCTTAGGTTATGTGGTTGGATATTCCGTATATATTCCTCTTCATCTTGTTCTTAACTCATCAACCTAAAGGAACAATATAAATCTCTCCCATTCCCATATGAGGGAGGTGAGAATTTATTTTGAGCAATTCAAGTTTTTGATGGAGATCTACTTGCACAAATGCCTATTTCCAACCATTCTTATGATCCTTTGCAAGGAATTGGAGGTCCAATGA
>JBBYHM010000019.1:9846289-9881539 GCA_038381775.1 Adansonia rubrostipa
TTATTGATTAGGATTTCCTTGTTCAATTAGGGCTCTACAGATTGTGGCCTATATAAGGGAGTCTTATTCATGTAATTCAGAGATTGGAATACAAAAAAATAATTGAGAGTGTCTTCACTTTGTGAGACCTTCTTTTTTGTTTTTTAAACAAGAACTCCATTTGATCTTATCAGGGTAACTTGTGGTGATCAAAATTGTTATAACTTTGGTTATAATCAGCATGTTTGATTGGGGTCGAGTTCTCTTTGCTTGACTTTGAAGACAATCCTAGAATTCTAATTTCATCCAACCGGGTTTTAGTTTGTGTGTTCATCCTAAGGTTCGCATTAATTTTTTTTTTCTCTGAGACTTTTTGGCATCTAATAGCTACATTGAGCCATCAATGTATGCAAGATACTTATTTACTTTGAATTTGAGTTTGAATAATAACTATTTAATTTGGTTTTTTTAATAATTTAGTTCAAATGATGCCGCTAAATCAATTGATTGGTTAAAAACAATTGAATTTTATTGTTTAAAATCCCCCCCTCTCTCTCTCTCTCTCTCTATATATATATATATATATATATATTACTACCAAAAGGCCTTGGATTTCAAATTTTGAAAATGACAATAAATGATGTTATTTTAGTTGACACATTCAAATTAAATCGACAATTGACGCATCATTCTTTGTATTCCATTCAAAAGGTCTTACTTTGGGTTAGATTTGGAGTAGCTGTCCAGCAAAAAGGTCACTGTTGTATGAAATGAAATTAATACCACAATAGCAAAGGATCCTTTGCCTTCTTAAAAGTTTCACTAAAATTTAGAACTATAAAAAAAAAAGGAAAAAAAAATTTCAGCAGCCAATAATCGATGGTGTACGTAGGGTTTTGATCGAGGCGAGATGTATGCTGCAAATCATTATCAAACGTGCCACATTGCTTTGACACCATGAAAACGAGGCCGGTGTCTAGGGCCCGGGACCAGGTACCTTATCCGACTCTGCCGTTAGTTGTATAGCTATAATTTGGACAAGTTGGAGAGCAAGTGTGAGGAGGCTGTCGGCCGGCCTCCATTTAAAAGTAATTCTCTATTTTTTTTAATAAAACATTATGGCGATGTTTAGTCGGATGAATAGAAAATTTTCAAAAAAAAAATGAAAAAAAATGTTTTCTCATAGCATGTTAAGTATGAAAATGAAAAAATAAAAATAAAAATAAAAATTTAATTTATTATTTGATAAATTAAAAAAATAAAAATAAATTATTTTACTATAGAATTTTAAGGTTATTACGTCTTAAAAGATATCGTGATATACTAACAAGTGATTAGTTAAATTGATAATTTTTTTTGAATAAAATTTAAAATTTAAATTTTATTTATAGAAATACTCTCGCTAGATGAATTTTATCTCTGTTATAAAATTTCAGTTAATTTAAGTTAAATTAATCAAAATGTAATTGACCTTCGAATATCAGTGATTAAAAAAATGGTGCACATTAATTTCATGTTCACAGTAGCAGTAAGAACTGCTTAAAATTAAAACTAAATTAAATGGATGAAAATGAAGTTGAAGTTCGGTAATAATGCCAAAATGGGGGGAGAGAGAGAGAGAGGGCCACGTTGAGGAGGGAAGCCTTGGCTCCACGTGTAAAAAATGGTTGATGTGACTGTGATATTGACTCAAATAAAATTGGTGTCCAAAAGATGGGTGCCGGTGGACTCAGCTGGATGGCTCATTACTGAGCCCCTCGCCATCGCCTCTCCGCAACTCCCTTAACTTGCCCATTGCTCATTGGGCATTGCTACTTCTCATATCCTGCCCAGCTTAGGATCCAGCCTTTCACAATTTTCTTCCTTTCTTGTAATTATCGGATAAATTGAAATTTTCAATTTATTCAAATAGATGAACTATCCCCCCATCTTTTTTCTCCTTTCCTCGGAAGTTGTTTTAAGTGAGAAAGATTTGCAAATGCAACAAAAACAAATTCTTATAATTTTAATCTGGTTCACAAGCATTTTCGGAGATAGAAAAGTGAAAAATCCAATTTCAAAAATGTTATTGTGAGTTCTTTTACTATAGCAAATAAAATATTTTAGTTATACATTATCAAATTTAATATTTTATTTTGTGCATTTTTAAAATTATAACAAATTAATTTAAATAATTAAAAGTGATAAAAACACCCTTAACGGTGATAAAATATTACCGTATCAAATAATATCAAATTTTAAATTTTATATAAAAAAAGTTCGGGTTATAAGTCAAATTTAAGTATTTTTTATATAAAATTTAAATTTCTAATCACATAATATATCTACATTTAATCAATATATAAATAATTTTTTAACATTACTAATTATTTTTTTATTATTTTATAATAATTTTAAAAGTACAAAAATTTAAAAATTAAATTTAATAATATAAAATTAAATATTTTTAAATTAAAAAAAAAACATTTCCTTTCTTTTTTAACACTAGTCATGTTTCATCCTTTTAAGTGTAAAATGTAAGTGGTTGGGTCAAAATCCTACTCATACTTACCTTTCCAAGCATGATGACAGTGTGCCATATCATTTTGACTACTAATTTCTCAAAGATAAATTAATGAAAATATGTAATTATTATATTGTTTTTAATTTTTTTAAAAATAATTAATTTGGTGTAATTTTTTTAAAATTTAAATAATTAAAAAATATTTATAAATAATCGTTAATTGAATTTTATAACTTAAAGAAAAACATGGAAATTTTAGAGGAACAAAATTTAAGCATTAAGTGATAGGCAGACATTAATTCTTTAAATAAAACTTTTGAAAGCAAGTGAGAGCAGGAGTACTCACCGGGAAAGAGAAAAAGTAAGAGTAGGAATAGGACCCATTGATCTCCATAACAGGCCAAAAAGGATCAAAAGTAGATTTCACCTTTTCGTCAGAGTCAGACTGAGGAGGCTGGCTGGAGGGGAAGTCTAAGAGAAGAGAAGGAATAAAAGTAAGAAATATGACTAAAATGCCCAGGTTTTGGTTTTTCCTTACGGAGAAACTGATGCACGTAGAAGAAAATAAATAAATAAATAACAGCAGGGGAATTGATGTGCTGTTGCTGCTGCTGCTGAGAGAGGTCAGAAGTTGTGGGGGCCTTAATGTCCTTTAATGTCGTGTCCCAAATTTTAATGGATGATGAAATCCTCAGAGATAGAAAAAGAAAGGAAGGCCCAATGCCGAAGGGCCCCTCCTCGAAGTTGGAGAATTGAGATATTGAGAAATCTGGAGCTGGACCTGAAAACCTGAACCTGGGGGCCTCAGACTCTGCAAAATGTACTACTGGAACACACAAAATCAGAGAAAGAAAGAGAAAAAGCTCTAAGCTATGACATCTAATCAAAAGAAACGTAAGTCTAGAAAAGAAAAGGGTCGAGGGGATTGTTGATTATTTCATTGAAGGATGCGTGGTGCAAGTGCCGAGGCAAGCCCTCCTTCCGTGTCAGAGAAACATGGCATGGACTTATGACCAGGGCCCAGGCCACATTTCCCCCCCTTCTACACATCTTTGCCGCTCACTCTCAAGTAATTTATTATTCGAACAAGTACTTGAGACAGCTTTGTCATTTGCCTCCTTTGAATTTATCCCCGTTATATATTTACTGTACAACTCTCTTGAACAATTATTAATTTCCACTTAACTATGCCTCTATAGCATACGCGTACGGAAACTAAAATAGGAAATCAAACATAAATGCTTTTGTTGCTTATACGCACGACATGTGTTCATATGGTAACCTTACTCTAGGTAAATTCTAGATTGGTTAGTTTAAATTCAAATGAATATTATCATAAATCAGAAAATAATCTATACATTTGGGGGCATTCTTGCTCAGTGGCTTAATATTGACAGGTCAGATTGAAAAAAAAATAAAAGAAGTTAAGAAAAAAATAGTTCCTGAATATTAACAACACGGAGTTTAAAAAATATAATAAAAAATAATTATTTTATGAGAATAAGAAAGATTTAAATGAAATAAATAGTTATACTAATGATTTAGTTTATGAAATAAAATATTATTAAATTCGGATCATTTATAAAAAAAATTATATCTTTTAAAATAATTTTGAATTATATACAAAATCGAATTAATTATTCAACAAAAAAATACAAAATGACTATTTTAAAAAATTTTAAAAATAAAATTATATTATTATAAAATATAAAATAATTTTTAATAAAATAACTACACGTACGAATAAAACATGATAAAAATCAGTAAGAAGACTGTAAAAGTAGTGTTACGTGAAATGACAGACGAGATAGTGATTCACATTTGCCGACTGCAATAGTGATTATTAAGTAATGATGATATTATTGAAGAATATGGGGGATGGAGATGAGGATTCTAAAATTGTTAACTCACAGGACATGTTGGGGGGATGAATCATGATTGACCTACCAAAGGTTTAAAGTTTTAAATTTAAAGTAATCACATCCCTTTGCTTTTTCAACCTGCTATTGCTGAAAAACTAAAAAGAAAAAGAGGGACATCCCACAAGTATTCAAGACTTTGAAAGTTGTAACATTATCTTTTTACATACATCAGATGAGATTAATGGCATTTGCTGAAATCAAAAGATAAGTTAATTGCTTTAATTCGACTCTCTCGCCATTACAAGTATGCCCCCTATAGAGAATATTTTTTATTCCCCTATTTTTATAAGTTGAGGAATAAGAAAATAAATCAATTTTCAGATAAAAAATGTATACTATTAATGATTTGAACGTAATTATTTCAAAAGTGCTATTGCAGAAATTGAATAGGATTGATCAACATTACCAAAAATGAATACATATAATACTACTAACAAGTAGCGGTAATACATAGCAAATGAATTGTCATTAAATTTTAATTATTAAAATTAAAAAATTTAACATCCTAATAATACATTACATGTTGACATCGCACTTATTAGTTATATATCAAATTATGAACATACTCACATATAACGGGAACTAATAGCTTATGAATAGTTTTGGTGCCATTAAGTATGTCCTATATTCTAATAAAAAGTATGCCATCATTGTATATGGTTCGTAGGTGCCAGTTTTAATTAAGATAGCTTAATTAATAATAAGATAGATATATATATATGATAATCTGACTTCTAATATAACATTAGGTAAATTCAGTAGTCCATAGGGGGACTGCCCTGAGACTTCCCTCATGGTAACTTTTAATATAAGAATTCCAGAAATTAAATTAGGGTTCCCCCCCCCCCCCCTCCAGGCACAGCAGCCATAGTGGGAGAAGATGTGATTTTTTTTTTTTTTTTGGGTCGCATTAACATAGTCGGCAGCGTATAAGTTAAGAAGAAAAATCAATGCATAATTAAAAAATAAATTTATTCCAGCTCTTATCTGATAAGTGTAAAATTTTACAGTCACTCCACAAAACCCCCATAATTTTACTTGTTCTTTTATGAAGAAATACTTTAATTACTTCAAACATCATCTGTTAATGTCCTGATCCAATGGAAGGTGACTCATGCCCCACGCCCTCTCCCTCTTATAAATACCGCCAATCCACTTCCTTCCTTCCTCGCCATTTGTGCTCTGATATATATTTTAGAGCTTAATTACGCAGCTTATCTGAGCTCTTAAGACGTATTGATGAGAGCTTGTTGAATAGCTTTAAAGGTTTTCCATAGAAGACGTAGGTTTCCGCTGCTATAAGCTGAAGTATGGGAGAATCTTTAAAGCTCAGGAGGGATAGCGCCATCTCAAGGTGTTTTTTCAAATAGCATCTGTGGCGCTATCTATCCTGAGTTTCATGGATTCTTCTTGCTGTATATAACTGGTGCAGTTTCAGCTTGATGAATGATGCATACTTGTTATCTGTCTGCCAATTTTGGGTATATATTTTTATTTGAGCTTTTTCCTATAAGTTGATTGTTTTTTCTTGATTAAATTCTAAGGGCTTTTTTCTTGATTAAATCCCATAAAGGTGACCAATGTTCTCCGGTGGCTTCCAGGCGGCTGGGGTCTGGGTCTTTCTTATTCTTTGTTTGTAGACGGACTTAGCTGCCGTCTGCAGGTATTCCCTTGCTCTATGGGATTGATGAATTTTTCCCTATCCGAGGGAAAGTTGCCAGAATCGAGAGAAAAAAAATGATCTTTTTCTCTTTCAGGATAAGAAAGGATAAATTGATTTGGGAATCTGCAAAGTTCAAAGCTGATTACGATTTTTTAAAAGGAAAAAAAAAATAGAGGGTTGTTCTCGGATTTTTCCCCTTAACTTATCCTCAACTCTCTTAGATTTTCTCAGATGGATTTTGATTTATCAAAAGCTGGCTCTTATTTTCTTTTATCAGCTTCCGGAAGTTTTGTACCATACTGCTATGTATTCTTTCTAGGTTACAAACATGACATATTTATAAAGACAAAATCAAGTAGTATTTCAATGATCTTACCTTATTGTTCCCAAAGTCAGTTTTGGCCAGATTCACTGATAATTTTTTATCCTCGTTCACCTAAGGTTTTTCATGTCATCGGGATGTGCGCTTAATATATATGTATATATATATTTTTTCTCTCGTGAACTTCTTGCATTCAATTGGCCTTAATCGCTTTCTTTTTTTCTCACCTCCTTTTCTTACGTTAACCTTACTAAATATAATATGTTCGGTAAGATTTTTTGGGACCTGGTTTCAGAGGTGGATATCCGAATATGCGTTACATTTACTTAGTACTTGATATTGTCTTTAAGTTTTGTGCATTAGTCTTTGTGAAAGACAAGACTAAACTAAGACTAATTAATTACTACGATGTTCTTCTTGTTCTTGGTTTTTTTTTTTCTTACAGTAGTAGCGAAATATCATGGATAGATAGGTAAACCTCTATGTTATTCACAGCTGCTTCATCTTCATCTTGGTCCTCCTCTTACCCTTTCCATTTTACTTTGATGATTTGTTTATTTTCCATCATAAGACGACAGAGATTTAGGGCTTTCCTTCAGCTGTTGCGAGAATCATGCACTTCTTCCCGGCACGTTGAAACCGCTGATAACCAGGCAAGAGGCTCTAGTATTGATCTCCAGCAAGTCTAGTCCAGCTGGCTAGGGTTTTATACTTTTGACTTAAAAACTGTTTGCAGGTTTTATTTCGTTCAATGTTGACTCCTTTCCGACTTGGTTCAGATCACGGTCCCCTGGCTGTCCTTCCAACAATTGTAATTAATGTGATGCAATTAATAATTGTAATATATATTTTTCATGCAGTAAATGCAATTCTAGCACTCAGTAATAAATATATAAATATATATATATATTTTCAGCTGGGATGGATTTGGATTATTATCTGGTTAGGTTGAGTTTTTAACATTCGAATTCTTTTAAGCAAAGCGAATCTCTTCCTCGTTGAGATGCAATAGAGATCATGCGATTGGTCTTTACTGTATTGGAACTAGGTTTAGGGTTTAGTTTTAGTTTGAGTGGGAGTGGGAGCGTTAAGTAATTTGATTTCAGCTCGGGCTTGTGTCTATCTGTATTAGAACGAAGGGACCAAATCGTCTGTTATCATCTTCAAGATATTAATTAATTATTAACTATCTATATTTAATACAATTAATGATAATAATCTTCAAAACAAGGTAGACACTGTTGTCCCACAGAAACACCCAGCTCTACAGTTTTTTTGAAGTTCAATCACTTTCCATTTCAACATCTTATTTGCGTGCCCATCATTAAATTACAAAATATATTAATATCTCTATAATTATTTTAGGTTAATATAAATTAATGCATCTGTTTTTGTACACAAACACGTTCTTGTGTTATAATTTATTAATGCTCTAACATCCATGTCTCTGTTGCTTGAATCATTTTGGTGAGAAATACAAGTGTCACACAATGTAATTATTTTAAATTAATAAATTTGTTACTGTTTACTATTTTCATATAACTTGTAAGTTAATAATCATTTTGATCAATTGTTGGACAAAATAATATATATATATATATATATATATATATATATATACGTATGTGTGTGTTTGTAAACCCGATCGTTTTTGTTTTAGCCACGTACGTGAGTAGTGTAGAGGGTTAATTCCAAAATATGTTCATGGAATAAGTGTAGTAAACTCAATCATGGGTAGGATCAAGTTTTCGTCCAAAATTTTTTATTAAAATATTAAAAACTATTTTTATATTATTATTTTATAATTAAATTTGGATAAAAAATAATTTCTATTCAAATCATTCAATTTAATTTATAGAACCGGAGAAGTTGTTTCGCCCTTTGAACCAATTTAGTCAAATATATTGTTCGTATATGCGAGAACTCTTCCAAAAAAAGGTCTTCTCTTGTTGCAAATGCAATGAACTCCTATAAATGTTTTTTTTAAGGGTAATATATTACTGGGGAAAAAATGTAAGCTCACTTTCTTGGATCAATGGAAGCAAAGGTTTTGGGTTTTTCATTAGATATACTGGAAAATTCCCAGTTATCCCAGGTCACATTATATATATTTTTAAAAGGTTTTTTTGGGGTTGGGGGAGGGGTGGAAGAAAACAAGTGTTCTTAGAGTTTTTTAAAGCTAATTAATATATTATTTATAATAAAAGTATTATATTAAATGTAAAAGTTAATATTTATTATTTTTTTAATTTATTAAATGAAAATATTATTATATATAATAATAACATCTAGAGCACTTATTAATAAAATCTTTTTAAAATTATAAATGCTGTTGGATTGTTTGCGTTGTAGTTTGTATGCATGTCTTTTCATTGTAAAATTGAGTTTAAATATTCTAATCAAAATATTCAAGCTTTATAATTATCTCTAAAAAATTTACATTATGAAAATTAATTTTGGTGGTAGGGGACCAATATTTTTTTATGGTAATTTTTTTTTCATTTTTGTTCTACGTTTTGGAGAATATTTTGTCGAAAGAATGGAATTTCCATAATTTATCAAAGCTGCGATTTTTATTTTTTTCGATTTTTCTATATACTTTTTTTTCTGATTAGTTTTTTTTTTGTTTTGGTGTTGGTTTTTTATTTTATCCTTTTGTTTTCTAATTTTTTGGGCGTCTCATGATTGATTGATAGATAGATATAGCTTTCGGAGAGTGGGAGATGGGGGGAGAAAGGGTTTTTCGTTCCCCCCCCCCCCCTAATCCTATGTGAACATTTTGACTAAAATACTAAAAATGTCTTTAACTTTCTCAAAATTTCAAATAAACCTTTATGTATATATATTTTTTGTCATACACTATAGACCCATTGTAAATTTTTCATTAATTAAATCTTTGTTTTGCATGAAAATCACTAAAATCTGTTAGAGAAAAGAAGGATTGAGTTAAATAAAGACAATCCTTTAAGGCTTAATTATGCAAAATAATATTTTAATGATTTAATTAGATAAAAGTATATATTATGGATTTAATTAAATACAAGTAATATTTTTAAGATTTAAATGAATAAAATAAAAAATGCAAGGTTTTTAAGAAACTTTAAAAAATTATAAAGATTTTTTAAAAAATTAGTTTATCATAACATTTTAGATATGGGAACATATTGAAGGTAGACGCAATATTTTAAAGTTAAATACTGGAGTTTAAGAATAAATTTGCTTATGGTTCGATCGGCTATTTAAAAAAATTTTAAAATTTAAATTTAAACTTTGAATTCAATTTTACCTAATAATTTTAATAATTATTTAAAAATTAAAAAATTAAAAAATTTATTTTTATATAAATATTTATATATTTTTATAATTAAAATTAAATAAAAATATTATATAATTAAATAAATAATTATTTAAATTGAATTATTAAATATTATAACCAAATTTGGTATGAGCCGAACCATGCTGTCGAACCCAGTGGGACTACCCATCTAGTTGAAAGTAGGACTAAAGATTTGAATAAATGCGGGTAAAGACTCAAGATTTGAATGAATGCGGGTAGATGAAGGTAGCTTTCACGGTACATATAGTGGGTCGGGAGTACATGAGAGGACTTGAATTCCTTGCCTGCCTGCCGTAAGAGTGGACCTCATAGATAGATCCAGAGGCAGAGGGAGAGGGTGGTTTCGATGGCATAAAGCTTGACAGTACGTACACCACCAGTCCAGGGATGAATTTAAATCTCCCATTTAATTTGTTTCACTCTATGTTTTGGACACACGCACCTGCCTTAGGCTTAGAGGAATATATGTCCACCTGATGAGAATGATTTATTTATTTGCCTCTTTCGGGATCAAACAAATATACATCACCATAAGGAGGCTGGCAAAGGCATGTCATGAACGCAGCAGGTTAAATAAATTTCAGGGTTTTCGTAACTAGCAATTTTTCACGCCAAACTCCATACCATCGGTTGGAAATTAATTAATTAGTGATTGCAAAGGCAAAAGATTAGCTAGCCTAGCGTAACCATCCTCTGTCCTGTTCCTGTTGCACATCCATTTTCTCTGTCAAATAGCCTCATCGAGCTCTCGGTCTCACTATCTCATTTTCGCAATAACAGTTCCCATCCCCCCCACCCTGTTGCACACATCCATTCCTCTCCTCTTTCAAAATTCGATGAATTGAAAAATCTACTGAATTCATCAGAATAATTTCAATCGATTAAAAATATATCTTTTTTATAATTTAATTTGGTTAACGATTAAACTATAAAATAATATATATATATATATATATTTGATGAATGCACATCCCTCTTGGAAGGGTTAAGATGGAGAGGCAAATTCAGGTTGGGATGCAGGGGGATGGGCTCCAATTCCAATCCTATCCATGTTTTATAGGGTCGGTGTGGCATTTTCTTCTTTTTCTTTGGGCATTGGACTCTGACAAGGGGCGACAATGTTGCATGCAGCTGGTCCATATTAAAATCCTCTTAATTCACAAAGCAGATCAGAAGCATAACAGACGCCTTAGTTTTAGCTGCTCTGCCTCTCTGCCTTTAATATCTGCTCCCCTTGGCTTTCAGTTCCAATTATAAGCCAAGAGTCAGTGATTGCTTCCTCTTGTGGTATTCAAAGCATCCCATCCACCACAAAATACCAAAAAGATCAGTTCATGAATTTCAAACTCATAACTAAAATATTATTGTTTTTGGTACCCAAAAGCAAAAATTAAATTTTTAGGAATATTTGATTTATAATTAATACAATATATATATTATATTTTTGACTATTTACATTTTGTAACATTATGCCAAAGAAACAAATACAAGTTGCATGATCCCTAACAAAATACGATTGTGGAAGGTCATGGATGCATGAATAGGAAATTATGTACTAAAATTAAATAAAAGATAGAGATTTTTTTTAAGTTCAAATTTGAAACTTCATTTTTATTTAATCTTTGCATTGAATAAGAAAAGAAATAAAAGAACATTTACTTCGCATTAATGCATGTTAAGGAAAACTAATAATCTGAGCGGAAGGCGAAATCCATCTCCCTCTTAGCCCAATTGTAGCTCACGTCCACATCTCTCCTGATCGCAGCATCCCTGTCCATCTACATCTTGTTGCAGTGACAGATAGATAGATAGATAGTGCTAGCCTAGGTTGGTTTCTTTAGGTACTGTTTTTGCATGGGTAGGTTTTTCCCAGCTCGTATCAGCTTCAGGCCTCATGGATGGCAAGGCCATGCACAAGGGCTACCAACAGCAGCCCACAATGGGAATTAGAGGCGCTAAGTTCCGGATCTCCAACCGTGGAACTGCAGCATTACCACATGTGCGTGTGAGATCACATGAATCTCATTCCTTTGGCATTTTCAATGGCCAAAACCAAATGAATTTCTCCTTCAATGTTATCCTTGTTGGTTTAATCTTGACCACTTTGATCACACGGACCGTTCAATTTCTTCTCAAGTTTCTCAGACAGCCTAAATTGGTTTCTGAGTTAATTGAGTATCTATCTTTCTCCGTATTTCTTTTCTTATGTTACGCGCTTTGGATTTATATTTTTTTTCTCTTCTTTACGATCAATAATCTTAGTATTATTTTTTTTGGTCTTGTCTTTCATTGATGATTAAATGATATTTATTTCAAGGGTGGCATTATCATTGGACCGTCTCTTCTGGGGCAGAGCAAGAGCTTTACCGATATGGTGTTTCCCCTTAATTCCCATTTCGTGCTAAGAAACGTGGGAGTGATGGAGTTTACGTTTTTTGTGTTTGTAAGTGGAGTGAAGATGGATCCACGCTCGTTAAAACCATCGGGAAAAAAACACTTTTATATTGCCTTGATGAGCGTTTTTGGACCTTTCATCATAGTGCTTATTGTTGCATTGAGTACTCGAAAATCAATGGACAAAGAACTTGCAAGACTTTCTTCAATTGGAGTAATTGCCTCATCTACGTCGGTAACAGCATTTCTCATTCACTATGCTATACTTTGAAGAATTTAATCTTTTAGCTCCGAGGTAGGAAATATGGCCTTGTCCATAGCATTAATTACCGATAGCATTGGCATGAACTTTTTAGTGGCTTTTGAGGCAATGAAACAAAGTGAAGTATCTGCTGAAGATGGTCTTTGGTATTTGATTTCCTTGTTGGTTCTTCTAGCTTTCCTGGTTTCTGCCATCCGACGAGCAATGTTATTGGTTGTGGAAAAAACCCCAGGGGGAGAAGCAGTGGATCAGTTATATGTTGTTGCCATTTTGTTGGGAGTGTATGTGATGGGCTTTTTGACGGACATGTTTGGCATCGCCGTTGCTTACGGCCCATTCTCGTTAGGATTGGTGATTCCAGACGGGCCGCCGCTAGGGGCAACCTTGGTGGAGAGAAGCGAGACAATCTTAATGGAAATAATTATGCCATGTTCCTTTGCGTTTATCGGACTCAATAAGATTTTTCTGCAACGCATGAAGCGGGCTGGTCTACCTTGCGACCGCTATTTGCCTTGGTTATTTCAGGTTACCTGTCAAAATTCCTCTCAACTCTGGTGGCTGCCAAGATGGTAGCTCTGCCATGGAGAGATAGTCTTGCTCTCGGCCTTGTTTTGAGCCTGAGGGTCAAGTGGAGCTTATTCTGTACGTCCATTGGGTGGACAAAATGTTTGTTTTCTTCTTTTCTTCTTTATTTTATGCATCTCTATCCTCTACTAAGTAATGCGCTATATACATATATATCTAATTAAAATAAAATTTGTGCATTTGGTTTTTGGTTTATAAGCAAGCAGATAATAGGGATGCCAGGTTTCTCAATGCTGATATTTGTAACGACGACTCTAAAGAGAATTCTTACTGCTTTTTTATTAAAATAATATTAAATTTTTTTTATTTATGGTTTTAAATCATTTAAAGATTATTTATCGAAATAGTTTAATTTTAAAAATTTATTGAGAAATAAACATTTGAAATGTCAATTTTTCAATGTCTAGGTGATAAATTATCATTTAATTAGGCGATTTCTCGATTTCTCAATTTCTCAACGTAATTTATGAGAAATCAATAAATAAAATACTGATTTTTTGGTGCAATTACAATAGTTAGGAAATCGCCAAACATAGAGGTAAAAAGTCATCCACTCACATGACGATTTCTCAAACATATAACTTTTAATTTTTTTCAATTCTTGGGACACACATTTCATATATATACATATACATATAATTATATAAATTTTTGGAAAATTTTCGAAAAAAGAAAATAAACTAATAATTATTAAAAGAAGCAAAATCACAAAAAATAATTATAAAAAATAATAATTATTAAAATTATTAATAAAAACTGTAATTACTTTTATACCTTTGATTTTATTTTTTCTTTACTGCTCCTCTTCTCTATGTTCTTAATGGAGCCTACATTTCTCATATATATAAAAATATATATAAATTATATATAAAAATTATATATATATATTAAAAATAATATTTATGAATAATAAAATATTAAAAAATATTTTTTATTAATCTTGAGTTAATATTTAAAAACTAATAAAAATAAAAATATTTTATATTAAATCCCGATTTATCATGTACAAATAATAAAAAATAAAAATCATGAATTATATTTTATATTAAATCTTGAATTACTATTTAAAAATAATATAATAAAAAAATATTTTATATTTTGGTGCTTCGTTGACTATTTTCTCAATTAGTGAGAAAAAAATACTTTATTGACAGATTTCTCAATCGATGCGATACAAAACAATTTGCATGAAAAAATTTTGAGAAATATACAAATAAGAAAAATTTTTTTAAATATTTTATATTATATATAATATATTAATTCAAGATTTACTATAAA
The DNA here is from genome assembly GCA_038381775.1 of Adansonia rubrostipa. NCBI lineage: Eukaryota > Viridiplantae > Streptophyta > Magnoliopsida > Malvales > Malvaceae > Adansonia > Adansonia rubrostipa. The sequence goes on from JBBYHM010000019.1 coordinate 9,860,535, forward strand.
CTATTTTTAATAAAAATATTTTTAAATTTTATTATTCTAAATAGTAATTCAAGATTTAATATAAAATATAATTCAAGATTTTTATTTTTTTATTATTTGTAAATGATAATTCAAGATTTAGCATAAAATATTTTTATTTTTTATTAGTTTTTAAATTGTAATTTAGAATTTAATATAAAATATTTTTTATTTTTTATTATTTTTAAATATTAACTTAGGATTGATAAAAAATAATTTTTAATATTTTATTATTTATAAATACTATTTTTAATATAGATATAAAATATAAATATTATATATATATATATATATATATATATAAAAGAAGGGTCAATTCTATTAAAAACGTAAAGAAGAACAATAGCAAAGAAAAGAATAAAATCAGGAGTAAAAAGTAATTATAAATTTTTTATTGATAATTTTAATAATTATTATTCCTTACAATTATTTTTTTTGGTTTTTCTATTTTTTAATAACTATTAATTTATTTTTTTTTGAAATTTTAAAAAAAAATTATATAATTATGTGTGTATTGGGAAATTTTTCATCAATTTTTTTTAAAAAATTAGAAATTATATATTTGAGAAATCTTTGATTTCTTATCTATATGTTGAAAAATCGTCATTTAATATGACGATTTCTCAACTAAGAAATTGAGATATCGCTTAAACAAAAAGACAATTTTTCACCTAGATATTAAGAAATAACCATTTGATTGGGCAATTTTTTAATTATTTTTTATGTTAAAAAATCAAATATTAATTTTTTAATATATTTTCAGAATTAATCTATTTCGATAAATAATTTTTTTAAAATCGTAAATAAAAAAATTTAATATTATTTTAATAAAAAAGCCAATTCTTGCGCTTTGATTAGCATTTTGTATGATCCCACAAAGCCTCACATGGTAAACACGTGGAGGAGTATTCAACACACCGCTCCTGGTGCCCAACTTAAGATACTACTCTGCATCCAGGACAAAAAGAACTTGCCGAGCCTTGTTAGCCTCCTTGAAGTCTCTTATCCTACTGTTAACAACGCATTCTCCGTTTACGTTTTACACCTTGTGGAGCTCATCGGCCGTGCTAACCCTTTGTTTATAGAGCACCAAAATCAGAAAATGGCGGAAGACCTTTCCAGCAGGTTCCCGGACTCCGAAATAATCCACCATGTTCCAAAGCTTTACCAAGAGAGGAGAGTTGACTGCGTGGAGCTCCATTTTTGCACAGCTTCAACAGCAAAACGAACAATGTATCAGGATCTGTGCAAGTTTGCTTTGCAAAGCAAGGCTACTATCATCATTTTACCTTTGGAGAAGGAATGCGATGGCGAGATCGCGCAATAACTGAGCATGGGGGTGGTGGGAATCGGTCAGTAATCACCCTAGTGTTGGACAATGCACCTTGCTCCGTCGGACTTCTTGTTGACAAGGCCGATCGATGGCAGCTGCCCTTAACTCACTCCTTCCTTGGAGGCGCTACCCACACCTTTATTGTGCTATTCTTATGAGGAGCAGATTCTAGAGAGGCACTTGCTTATTCAGATCGGATGGTAGGGAATCCAAGCGTGTCACTAACTGTAGCAAGGTTTCTTTGTTCAAACAGTGAAAGAGATGATAAAATGCAAAAGAAGCTGGACTATGGGATGGTGACTTCGTTCTGGGTGAAGAACGAAAGAAACGAGAGTGAATTACAGAGAGTTAGTGGGGATGGCATAAGAGAAATATTATCATCTGTGGATCGTAGGAAGGAAAGCAGGGATAAATCCTAGTGTATTGGAGGGATCGTCAACTTGGACAGAGAACACGAGAGAGCTTGGCATTATTGGGGATTATGTTTTATCTTCTCATTGTGTTAACGCGGATTCAGTGCTGGCGGTGCAGAAGCAATTTTTGAGAGGGGAAGGATAAGGACCCAACACCAACACTACAGCTCCTGCTCCTTCACCAACTTCTAATTTTTTTGCGCCGCGTCTTCCTTTTATTTATTTATTTATTTATTTATTTCCAGATAATACAATTCAATTCAAGGCAATATCACTCTTACATTTATTTGCTTCTTACTTCTTACTCATACTTGAAACTATTTTTTTATTTAAATGTAAATCAAGGCTTCCCGTTCCGCTTTAAACATTGTATTATTATTATTATTATTATTTGAGTATTAATAGCCTACCTTTAGAACCATTTTCGCAATTATCTGTCGTGTATATCAACAAATCAACAACCTATTATGTCAGTCCCCAACTTCCCACAGAAAAGAACCATTTTCCTAAGAGAGGAGTATAAAGTACGTAGGCAACAGCTTTTCAAATAAGATACCATTCACTCACTCCATTTATGTGAGCGAGTATTACAATGCAAGAACTCTGAGCTAAGAAATACTAAACAATAACCGAAATGAATTTCAACACAACGACAGAAGAAAAAGGAAGGAATTTATTTAGTGTACATACTAACTCTCCAATAAGAAAACCTTGCACTGAATACCAAAACTGTGGAAATGGCCATAATATGTCAATCACAAACTAACGCTTTATATGACTTACAAATCTGCAGATAAAATGGGGGAAAACAACAAATCATGAATAACAGACACGAACTCAAAACATCGATTCCTTCAACCTCTACTCTTCGCTCTACAAGCCAAACACTTGGATCTGCTAACCTTCCCAGGGTCAATGGGAGGAACAAAAACATCAGGCATAACACATGCTTCAATGTTACTTGCCATACATAACTGTCTCTTCAGACCTGGGCTATCTGCTGCTTTAAAGCTTTTAGAGACTTTATTTTTGATTCACAAATACGACAAAATTCAGAGAGTACTGTACACTGTCCTGCTACTACTTTTCTTGCCACATCAACAGGACTCCAAGACCTTAAAGCTTGGGAGATCCGATTGCCAAGCTCTATCTCATTTGGGGAAGATACCAAAGTTCCCAAAATATGGAAAACCTGTCCAGGTCCTCCATCCTGTCCATTTCTCTGAAGAGAGGACACCAAAATGTCTATCCTATTGTCCTCTGGGCTGTTGATCTGATCTTGTGACCATTTCGCAACCTCTTCTAATATGCCGCATAAAGACTGTATAGAATCCTTAATTGCATGAGATAACAAAGAGAGAGACTGATCTATAGATCCACTCTTCTTCTTCTTCTTTCCAGATGGAAGACATGACCGAACACAAGACTGAATTACAAGGCTATGCCAAGCTAATGGTTCAGAAACCAGTTGGACCACTACAGGTAAACCACCCTGTGGAGAGTGAATCAGAGGATCCATGGATCTGACTTTTCCCAAAATGTACTTTTCCAGCAGAGAATTAACAAGATGCCAACTACCAGGAGAACATTCACCTCCACGCTGCTCAAACTCATGAGAATTCAAGTTCCATGCATTAAAAAATACAGCAAAGTTCAACCAGTCAATCACGTCTGAACCGAAAGCCTGTATAAAACCTCAAAATTAATTGTCCATAAGGTAATTAACATTTTATGATATTTAAGCAGTATAGACATCAAAATCTACTAGCAAAATCCGGGAACTGCAACAACCAACCTTTTGTTAATATCAATAAAGGCAGATAAACATCTGTTCTGAGTAAAGAGAAAAATGTAGACCACAATGCAGCCCCGATTTTCTAAATATAGACAATGTGATTAAATATTCAAATTACCTAATTTTACCTAACATGTATTGACTTTTGTGAAACAATGTTTAAACCTTTACATCTGTAAGATTGGAGCATAGCTTGACAGAGAACATGAATATCCAGTACATAATCTCATTAGATAGCATATCAAATTGTGTAACCGAACACATGATCCTGCAACAATTAGAATGGATGAGCATAAGTTAATGGAGGATATGCACAGAGCCACACGGATACCTCATAAGACTTTAGCTCATGGGAAACTCCCACAACCACATCTATTGCATCATTTAAGGAGAATCCCAACATTTTTGCATAGCGTTCAAGCAAAGTCTTCAGTTCTGATGACATTTTGGGATCAGCTAGAGCACCATTTATTTCACTGTTATCCTTGTATAAGACTGATGCACTTTGAATGGACAAATATATCATCCGAGGAAGAAGAGACTTCCTCTCAATGAATCCCCGAACATTTGCTTCCCTTTCCTTCGTCTAAATTTGATCAGCAAAAAAGAAACTCAAAATTAGATAAATAATGAGACAGGCAAAATATGCAAGACATAATTGACAAGAGAGAACCATGGAAAATAAATTCTTTACATAAAAAACATTATACACAAACTAGGAGTCTACAAGAAATTGAGGCAGAGTTCAATACCAAGTTTTCTTTAGGATAGTAGGAGATTCCTTCAAATGGACCTGGAGCAGAAAAATTTTTAAATCAGTTCAAGGAATATAACCAGAGGAATAGATCAGGGGTTAGAAAGAAAGACCTCAAAAAAATTTCAAACAAGATAATGCACAATAAACCAATCAGGTATTATTATAAGGCATGATATACACGGACCTAAAAGATAGTTTTTCTCTGTAGTTGGTGTCCACCAAGGTCGTGACTGGAAATCCTCATTGAAGGTCAGCGATTTGGATCCAATCTCCTTAGAGAGCTCTACAAAGTCAATCCCGCATTTCAAGCTCTCAAGAATACTCTAGAAGACGGAATGTTAATGTCAGATGCATTCTATAATACAGCCAAACCTCATACGTGATAATTCCTCAAGGATTTCATATATACTACCTCTTCTTCTTCAATGTTGTCTGCACTCTGCTTTAGCTGCAGAATAGATTCTTCAACCCCTGCCACCAAATATTGACTCGAATGTTGCAACCGCTCTTTGAACTGAACAAATTCTATTACCTAGATTACAAGGTACAAAGTATTTCCTCAGTTCACATAATTAAGATTTAAATAGCATTCCAACAATTAATTTATCATTGTTTTCCCTTTTAGCTTGCAACATCCACCCACTAGGACAGAGCCTAACAGTCAATATTACATTTTAAGAAAATTTTATATATTGCACATAGACAGGACAATGAAGAAACAGGGAATTCATATATGGTTGCCATGGAATAGGCTGCTTATAAAGGCAAAATCAAGAAGTGTGTTCACCGAAGAAGCAAATCAAGCTCAGAATTCACTTAAGTTTCAAGGTGATTGAGAATGTTACAGCACAACTATAAGGAGTCCATCACTCTGGGACCAAAATAATTGACACATGGCATAAAAAGGCAAAAAGACAAACTTTACAATAGAAATAACAGTTTATTTTGTACAAAAAGAAAAAAAAGAAAAAAAAAAAAAAACCTAGGGCAGGTTCCATTAAGCTGGCTGATTCAATCTTCAATATCCTCTCCTATTTAGTTGAAAGTTCATTATTGTCATCCCTGCTCATCAACTATTCAAGATATAAAAATAATCCAGAAATACAATCACTTGTATCAAGTTTAATAGGACAGATGATGTTGTACTGCATTGCACGCTAAACTAATCTCCCCCAAAATGTAGTAAAGGAAATTCTTGTATGTACTCATTGTGTAAAGATTCATTAATCGGCCTTTCAGGCACAACAGCAGCTACAAATGGATTTGATCAGTGGATTAAAAAGCTGACCAGAAACTTAAATTGAGAAATGCATAGAACATAATGTTTCCTTTTAGAGAAAGCAAGTAAATAGTATTGCCTTCATCCTCCAGGCATAAAGTTTTCTTTATTTTACTGTGTTACACTTGCAACAGACGATTAATATTAATTATTTGCACCAAAAAGCACGGAAAACAAGTATCATTAGCTTTAATTATTCCTCAGCGAGAGATTACCAAAAACTCAAACTTCTTTGTTTCTTCTTCTTGTGGATAAAAATGAATGAAGGGAACAAATATAGATTTGAAAGGAGTATCAACAAAGGTAAAAAACATACTTTAGAGTAATTTCTATGGCGATAAGCCAGAAATGTAAGATCTGCAGATTCTCTAAAGTGATCATCCATAAACTTGAGGTAATCTTTCAGCAGATTGCTTAAATCTGCCCACAGTGGAGACACCAACATCTGGGGCAAAATCTGATGTAAAACAGTTTCCAACAAGATATTTTTCACATCCAATGATTTATACCTAAAAAGGAGAAAAAAGAGTAAATTTTACACCTAGAGAACAGGATGAGGATGTATCTAGAAACATGTCAGAAAAGTGAATACATTGTCAACTGTTGAGGCAAAGTAATGCTTTTCTGTAGTAATCATAAAATCCCACTCACCTTTCATACGCCAAGGAAAGGGCACCAAAGTATGAATACAAGTGCAACAATAAGATTTTGTACTGCCATACATATCTGCCAAAAGGAGCACACAGAGAGATAACATCTCCAAGAGTAATAATTGCCCTAGCGAAACAAAAAGCTTTCAAACAGAAAGCAGAAAATTTTGGCCAAAAGTTATTTTAATGCCATAACACATCATCATCTCATTGAACAAGAACCAATCGGTCAAATTAAGCAAACAGTGATTTTCAATCCAAATTAATTATTCATTAGTTGCTGCAATACCAAGTTAAAAAAATAATTTTTTCCTGACCTTCGGATGGTTAACCCAAACTCCAAAACCATAATTGCCTCAACAAAATAGCCAAGATGTCTCGTACGCCAAAATAACTAAATCCAAAAAGAAAAGATATCTCAATAACTAGCTGAGTAAAATCATGCGCAACAAAGTCCAGAACCAAAAACAACATGACATAACAGGAAAACATGCACTCACAAAATAAAATATACATTCTTGTATCAAATTCTGAAATTAGAAACCAGAGAAAACATAAGAGGAGAGATATATGTCTTGCTTGCTGATTAGCATTCATACTGAGGTAACTCTAAACCAAAGAGAGTATCTGAGAGAACATACCCCTTCAGCCCTTAGAGAAATGATGTAATCGTGATATCATACTAGCAGTGGGATGTAAGTGAACAGGCTGAGCTGAGCTTCCTGAATTGGTTAAATTTTAATGAACTTGAGAAATTACCAAGCTGGCTAAGTTAACCGAGCTCCAGCCGAATACGAGCTTTCGTCAAGCTTCTCTCATAAACCACAAAAATTGGCTAAAAAATCAACCTTGAAATGCCAAAACCTCTTAAAGGCCTATAAAAAAGTAGGCCAAGCTACAGCTCAAACGGCTAATGGCTTAGGTTCTGAAAGGCTAATAAAGCCAAGGGGACAAAGCTATTTATAGGGAAATGTCCCTCCTTGCCTTTAGTGTCTAAGCAATGTGTGATTTTGGTACAACATGTGGACACAGAATTTCCTTCTTCTACAGCTTTTTAACTTGTTTGTTGCTGTCCCTCTTTAGGCACACAAAAAAATACAGCGAGCGGAATACTTTTTAAAATATTATGAGATTTTCAATATATGATAAGTATACTTTCAATGGCATGCCTTCCAAAATTTTTTCAGAGACCAATGAATTTTAACAACAGATACTTATACCTACCTCTTTGATTGTAATTTTACTGTACCTAGTTCCTATAAAATTTACAATCATTAATGTGAGATAAGACATTATGCTCCATCCCTTATATATAATACAATGTGAAAGTTTTAAATTCAGAACCCTATTTATTTTTCCTCACATGGTAAACATATCAAATATATTTCAATTATTTAGTTTAACTCTGTATTGAGATGCAAAATCAACCCAGGATAAAATGTGTCAAAACTGCACACTGCAACAAAGTTGATAACAAGCAACCTAATGGTCTTTTTCCTACTGCACCAAAACAAGTCCTAACATAACTTGCAAAATGCACTCATTATCACTCTAAGATGTTTCTTTGGTGGAAACTGTGGATGCACCACAAGAACAAGAATCAAGTTTATGCTATAAAGTGTAAACCACAACCAAAAAAGGAAGAAATATTGAAAACCTAAAAAGGAAAAAACAAATAGTATAGACTAAGATGGAAGAAGTGCAAACTGCAATTTAGCAAAGAATTTTGAAAAAGAGAAGTAAACAGACTTCAATGGTGAAAGAACGAAAAAGGAAAAAGGAAAAACAAGGAGTGCACCTGAACCAACACATTGCAGATAACTGATAACAGCTCTTCACCGTGCATACTCTCTTGTGGATCCAAATCCTTGGAAAGCGGAAGGCTTTTACAATATAACTCAGTCATTTGTACAGCAGAGTCTTCAAGTTCTGGGAATGAACAGCTGAGTTAATAATAGATCTTTCAATGAATAACAGTCCAATAGTAGAATAAACTAAAGGTAAAGTAACGTTATACACCATTGTACAATCCTTGTAGTCACTAAATGAGTTATTGTACTCACCACCCACAGAAAGCCTGAACATGTTTCCAATCAGTTCTTGTGTCTTCAGAAGTGTTATCGACTGCCCTAGAGCTTTAGTTGGCACTGATGAAAGGGAGTTAGAGTTTCTAATTAACATATCCAGAAACTCCAACTTCTTTTCTGGTGACAATATTTGAAGAAAGGCCTCAACATCAGAAGTGAAGCAAGCCAGGTGACCAAACCTGCACTCAGCAAACAAAAGCTCCATATATCATTAATAAAAAGTTACCATGTGTATTTTCTTATCTCAGAACTGAAGGTGCAAACAACCCAAATAGCATAGAATTCACAGCATCATTACTGCAGATAATTTTTGCAACAGCAAAATTGGTCAATCAAACAGCAGGAAAAGAGACCACTAAAAATAGGACTATTAACAAGTTAATACATTTGCAACTCTATAAAAATCTATAAGAATAAAAAACCAATTAAAAGCAACACATTACCTGGAAAAATGCTACATGAACAGATCATAATAGGATAAATTGAAAGTTCAGGTTAAATTATTCGGAAGATAAATAAAAGACCGACCTGCACACAATAGTTCAGTAACAAACTTTCGAGTAATAATTGAAGTCCAAGGCATACCTTGAATAATATTGCAAAAGAGCTTCTATAAGACCATCATCGTTGTTCTTTCTAAATAGGCATTTCCTCCTTTCAATTTCAAGACGTGCCAAGTATGGATTTCTTAAAGAATCATTATTAGCTTCTGCTTGTAACCTTTGTACAAAATCCGATGCAGTTGATACACAAGAATCAAACTGCAGATTGACCATATTGACTTTTCAATAAAATACGCTTGCATGGAACTACATGAGAACTAAAAAGTAATATTCAAAAGTTATTATTAGTTTACCACTTCATCTGCCAAGTGTGTAACCTTGCATTCTGCATATTTTGATGGATTATTTGGAGCACTGATGGATTCATTGGACCAACTGCTGTCATCCTCAAATAAACAGCCTAGATAATGTAGGAAAGCCTCCCAATCATCCGCACTGTCCGTTAACATCAAAAGTAAAGAAAAAACCAGACTGTTAAAGATGGCATGTTCAGGAGTAAATATTTCAACTCAGAACCCAAGTACATGCTAGTAACCTGCCATAGTTACTGATGCAAAGTTTTGCTATAAATTTCTGTAACATCCGTATGCATACCATAGTTCTAAGATTCTCTGGTATACGTTGGTAGCAGCGGCATAGTCACCTGCCCGAGCAAGAAGCTTCCCCTGTCCACTTAAAGTCAAAGAATATATTTTGATAAGAAAAGAAAAGCAGAAGAACAACAATTCCCCGTGAAAATAACGTACAATCTTACACGTGACAATGAATTTTGAATAGGTGAGATCCATATGCAGAAGATATTTCCAATATCAACATTTATATGATATTAACAAGTATGGAATATAAGCTTCAGAAAATACCTGTATCCGTAGCTTATCAACTTCAATCATCAGAAGGGATCCTAATTCTCCCCCGAGAATTTCCAAAGCATCACCATACTTTGCTTGTTGCTCCAATATTGAAAAGTAGACAATAAGAGCTGCGAAGATGTAGGATAGGATATCATATGTAAATGAGAAAAGAAGAGCAGCTCTGCAGGTTGCTTGCAAAGGCAAAGACATTGAAACAGAAATGTACCTTCAGGCTCGTGCAAACCATGGGAAGCAACATGCTTCTTAAGTAAACCCTCAGCTAAGAGTAACAGCTTATCTCCACCATTGCCACAAAGAACCTGACAGAATCAGACCCCACAAAGTAAGCTGTTGAAGAAGACATATTCTACAGTACAAATAATTAGTTATTCTGAAACATCTATATCACTCTGTAGAGTACATTCCGGTATAAAGTTCCATGGGACAATCAAAGTAGACTATAAATTCAATCTAAACACAGGAAAAACCAAGCAAGTCTATATTGCAGTCTGACATCAATTTCCACAGAAAATTGTTAGTTCCAAACTGCCTGCTTGTTACAAATTTTCCATTCTACTTATGAAGAACACACTAACTTCAAATTGTTTTTGTTATGAACAATAACAATTAACGGCATGCTCAAGAAACTGAAAAAGGAGCAGCTAGGAAAACTCCCAGAACCTGCAACTGGATGCTACAAACTGCCCAGAGCAAAAACCTTTCTTCACCGACAAGCTTATACATTTTGATGGCTGTCTGGTAGAAAATAAAACTAGAATAAGTGACACCAATTATGTGTTAATCTTCGAAAAAACAAATGCCCGTAAAATTCCTAAAATTAAAAAAAAAAAAAAAGATAAGCATACACAAACCTGTTGCTGCTTAACAAACGAATACTCTCGAACATAACAGTTGAAAAGACCCATCATTAGTTCCAAATTGTTTGGGAATTTCCCACAAGCATGCTCGTAACAGCTAGTAGCCAACTCCACTGATAATTACCAAAAATATCATATAACAAGGTACTTATCGACTATCGACAATTGAAAAACTAAAAAGGAAAAATAATTGATGAGTCCATCAGTTTAGCGAAAAAGAAAAAGAAAGAAAAAACTGACAGTGATCGAGTCGTTGGAAAACAATTTGCAGAGTGCTAAGAGTAAGATCATCCATTAACAAAGACTCATTCTTATACAAAAGCTCTCTGGCATTTAAACAAACAGATAATGCTTCATAGGGTTTTCCCATCCTTTCCAATATCAAGGCCTTGAGAGCCTGCAAAAAAATAAAATAAGACTGGTCACGTAAGCTAAAAGATCATAGTTGAAAAGAAAAAGCTTAAAATCGAATAAAGAGGTACAAGAGCGTAAGGAGAATGGGGATGTTTGGAAAGGAGAGTGGTAGTGATTTTGAGAGCATTTTTGAACTGTCGAGAATCGATGGCATCCCAAATGGGTCGGACCCGCCGCTCCGGAATTCCACCAGCTAATCCGAACTTGGAAGCCATTTTTCAGGTTAAGTACGAGGTTGGAGTATGCGGATTGCAATCAACTATTCGATATCTATATCTCCCAATCTGTTCTTGGCTTCGTTGCAAGCAAGCAAGCATACAAGGAAGGAATGAAGGCAGTTGAAGCGAGAATGGGAGATGTTGGAAACCTAATCGGAGTGTTTGGATGCAGGTTTGCAGGTTGGCTCTTGTTTTACTTTTAGTTTTACCCGACCACCTATCTAGGCTTTAGGTGTAAGTCTTTACCTTTGGGCTCCAGTTTTTACGTTTCTTTCAGGCGTTTACGCTTAGGCCCACCCAAAATTTCACTCTCTCTCTCTCTCTCTCTCTCTCTCTCTCCCCCTTCCATTAATTACTAGTAAATATAAAATACCAACAAATAATTGTATTTTCACAGCATTTAATGTAAAATACTTTAAGCTTTCCTCCCGAGGATTTATATTAGACTCATAACTTATATATACAAATTTTTAATTACTACAAAATTTAAAGACTTTCAACATTGCTATTCACATATTTTATTTATTATATATATATATATATAAACTAGAAACAAACATGTACATCTATTCTATTATGTGCAATGCATACATATTTTATTGCGTCAATTTTTATCACATTTAATATTTCACTCTTTTGCTTTCCCAAGAGTTAAGCACGTCTTAATTACAAATTACAGTATAAATAAATTATTTTAAATACAATAAAAGTATAAAAAAATTCAAAAATTGTTTTTAGTGTATATATATATATATATATATATATATATATATATAGGAACGAGACGAGCAAAGCTCTACAAATAAACATCCAAAAGATTAGCCAGTATACATTCAATAATGACATTAAACGCACCGCAATTACCGGGAAAGGTCCAAGCTAAGCAACACGCCGTAGTACCATAAGTGGCCCAGTCATCCAGGTCTATTCCAAACCCGAAAACAGGCCTACCAAACTAAACCAAAGTCCAAACCAACCCAGTCTTCGAAGAAACGAAACCCGACTACAGAAAAGCACAGAAAAAGAGAATCCGGTTTTCGTGTCGTTTTCGTTTCTTTCTTCCTTTATTTCTTCCTTTCTGTGCGTATCCTATCTGCAACTGCTTCATATTTTTCATTCCATGCCCAGACGGACATTTTTATTCTATTATTGATAATTTTTTTTATTTTTATTAATATATTTTTTAACTTAATTTTAAAAATATATTTATTTTTTATTTTATATTGGAAACTCATCATCTTAACATCGAGAAGCAAATATGATGAAAATTCACTAACGAATTCAGTGAGTTTCCAACCAAAAAAATTATGAAAAAGTAAAAGTAGTAAATAGTTATTAAATAAAAATGAAAGAAAAAATAATTTCAAAAAAGAGAATAATATTTATTAAAATTATTAATAAAGATATTAAAATTATTTATGTACTCTTTTTTGATTTATTGATCAACTCTTTTTCATATATATATTTAAATTTTTATATCTAATTTTTAAACATTAATATATTCATATATATTTTAAATTTAATATATTCACATGACACAACCTATCAAAAACTAACAATAATTTTAAACTATCAGCATATATCATTACTATTATATCAAAAATTAAAAATCTATAATATTTATTCAAGTATAAATTTAAATTCTATCATTTATCTTATTATTATAAGAAAGAAAAAAATATGTGTTGAAAATTCACTTTCTGACATGACAGATAATATTTTAATTAATGATTACTAGATTTTTTGAAACCCGAGAGATCTGACAGATGAATAAGAAATTAGATATTTTCTGATACGATAGGTAATTTATATATTTATACATAATTTATAAAAAATATATATATAAGGAGAGTCGATTAGCAGACCAAAGAGATAAATAGATAATTTTAATTTATTTATTAATAATTTTAATCAATATCATTTCCTTCTTTAAAATTATTTTTTTTACATTCACTTTTACTTAATAACTATTTGTTAATTTAACTCACCGTCAAAGATGACGAGATCCTTGCCCGCTGAGAACTCGTCATAAGTGGCGAGTTCTCGATAGCGAGTTCTCAACGATAATCTTTTTTCTCGTTAAAAATTCATCATTTAACATAACAAATTCTCGATTAATTAACTCGTCATCTTCTATAAAAGTTTCCGGCATAAATAAAAATTAACATATTTTAAAAATTAATTTAAAAATTACTGTAAATAAAAAAATTAAAAAAAATTATTATATTGGTATAAAATAGGCTGCCCCGACGCCCAAGGCCAGACCACGTCCGACCTTGTTTTCTTCCACATAGCGCCCCTCCCCTTCCCTCCCCAAAATATCGAAAACAATGATTGATGCCCTTCTTTTATAAGCAGATCCCAACTCCTTTAATTCTTATATTTATATATGTATATATATATATATATATATATATATATATATTTATTTATATATGTATTTCCTTCCTGTCGAATAAACTAAGAAGAAGATGATGGGCTGTGAGAACCAAGAGGCTCACCTCTTCGCTTCCCGTGAAGATATGGAAAATGTCCTTCTCCACGACCCTCTCAGCAACCATAACAACCATCCCAACAATAACTCCCACTCTAGCTATCGAAGTCCCACCTCATCTTTCTCCGATACGACGCACCACCCGTTGTCCCCTCCCACCATAGCCACTCCACCCGACTCCAATCCTTTTCTCTCCCCTCCACTCTCTCGTTACGCCAACGCTTCTCATAACCACTCCTACATCGACCCTCCTTCTTACACTGATGTAATCTTCACTCCTTTCCATGATAACTCAGTCAACGAAATCAACGCCCTCAATTCGTCTTCTTGGTATTCTGACTCTTCATTCACATTCTCCAGATCGCCATCTTCCAGCTCATATTACATCAAAATCACGGTTTTCCGGCCCCAAAAAAGAGCAAGAGACCTCGATTTCACTCTTGCCCGGAGGTAATACTTATTACACTTATTTAATTAAGACGAGAACGAATAATCCAGAATTTGGTTCCTGTGAATTTAGTGTCCGGAGAAGGTTTAGGGATGTGGTGACGTTATCGGCTCGATTAGCGGAAGCTTACCGTGGATATTTTATTCCGCCAAGGCCCGATAAAAATGTGGTGGAATCTCAGGTGATGCAGAAGCAAGAATTCGTGGAGCAAAGAAGGGTTGCATTGGAGAAACATTTGAGGAGTCTGGCAGAGCATCCGGTGATTAGATTAAGCGATGAATTGAAGGTGTTTTTGCAGGTGGAAGGGAAGGTTCCGTTGCAGAAGAGCACTGATATGGCTTCATGGATGCTTGATGGTGCTGGGAAATTGCCGAAGCAGTTGTTTGGGGAAAGTACCGCAGTGGTGGCGCCACACGAGGTGGTGCAGCCTGCGAAAGGCGGCAGGGATTTGTTGCGTTTGTTTAAGGTATTGAGACAGTCTGTTGCAAATGATTGGGGCGGTTCTAAACTGCCTGTAATGGAGGAGGATAAGGTGTTTATGGAAAAGAAAGAGTGGATTCATGATCTTGAGCAGCAACTCAGCAATGCTTCTCAGCGGGTAATCTTATTGGTTTTTCGGGAGTTTGACATTTACATCTGAATCTTGTGCAATAAAGTTTTTGATGATGGGATTTATTCGGGATGTTGTTATTTTTCGTTTAGGCTGAGGCACTTGTTAAAGCACAGCAAGATATGGGAGAAACACTTGGAGAATTAGGGTTGTCATTTATTAAGCTGACTAAGTTTGAGAATGAGGAGGCTAAATTCAATTCTCAAAGAGTACGAGCTGCTGACATGAAGTGTTTGGCAACTGCTGCAGTCAAAGCTAGCAATTTTTATAGAGAATTAAATTCACAGACTGTCAAGCATTTGGTAATGTGCAAAAAAACTATCCTCATTTTACTCTTTAAACTTAAAACATTGGATTGAAATGTCCACGAGTATGCATTTGTTGGCTATTTATTTTCAACAAGAAAATGAATTTGTAATGTGTCAAATCTCGGGTAATCAGTAAGTTTGCCAATTGAAGTATTTGAATGGCTGGCTTCTTGATTGCTGAGAAGCTAATTATTGTTGTTAGTTCATGTATTAATTGAAATTTAAGGAATTATGCTGGTGATTGCAATTTCTGTCAAGGTTTCTATGTTTGAGAAGGGAAGTTTACAATTATTTATTGATGCACCTTGTTTGTTGTGCGCTTCAGGATACACTTAATGATTATCTTGGGCTTATGTTAGCTATGCATAGTGCATTTTCGGATAGATCAAGTTCTTTATTGACAGTGCAGACTCTTCTATCAGAATTATCTACATTGCATTCAAGGGCTGAAGAACTTGAAGCTGCATCAGCAAAAATATTTGGTGGTGAAAAATCAAGGATACGCAAAATAGAGGAGTTGAAAGAGACCATAGGGGTTACTAAAGATGCCGAAAGTGTTGCCATAAGAGAATATAAGCGGATCAAGGTCAGTAATTTTCATACTATCCCTTCTATTTATCTAAATTTGAGGATAATCTTTTCCTCTTTGTTGTTGATATGCTGAATTTTTCTTGTGTACATGCTATGATTGTTACTATATATCCTTTGTATTTTCATTTCATGTTTGTATCACATATTGGCTCCATGCTAGATATCCAAGAAGCTGTGTGTGATAAGGATAATTCACTCCTATTTGATTGAGTTTTGCCTATATGAGCGAAGGCTTATAACCCCAAAGATTGAGGTATAACTAGTTTAGCCAACCTATTCTACCTTTTAGGTATTATTAGACGGTAGCTCCTGTTCAATTTTCATATTGTGGTGTTCCCAACTATTTCACTTTCCAGTTCTCCTATTACTTTTAGGTTGATCCTTTCAATGGACTTGTGCATGATAAAATGCATGCCTACTCTTTAGAGCAACTCTTAGGTCACAGCCTTTTTTTTTTTTTTTCATGGTGCAAAGGAAATCTTGGGATAAGAAAAAGGGTTGCAAATGCTGAGATTCAAACCTCAGACTTGCTGAATACAACCTCTTAAGAGTGACTGCATAAACTGAGGAAATGCTCCGGGTTCTTCACAATCTTAATTAAATCTTACTAAAGCTACTTATATAGGATGTGAAAGAGCAACTAAAGATGTGATAGGATTAACTTAAATGGAAATAATGGTAATAGTAAATTACATTACTAGCTATGCAATAGCTTTCACTGCCAGTTCCCTCTCCCTTTCTCTTTTCTACTTTCATGTGCTAAAATTAGAAGAAAAGATGGGTGCACAACTATTCTTGGTTCATGTGCTTAAGAAGATCAAGTCGCAGTGAGCTATGACTTTTGCATCAAGCAAATGTACATTGTCGGGTCCTTTTTATTATGGATTTTAGATGCTCCTAGGAGTTGATTTGTGTTTGCACTGGCTAGTACAAGGTCTGCATATTTTATGGTTATTTTCATTATGTTCTAAGTTTGTTTCATGATGATGTAATTACGGGAAAATAACAGGTTTGAACTTGAAAGGCTTGACAACGAAAGACGGGCAGACTTCTTGAACATGTTGAAGGGGTTTGCTATAAATCAGGTAAACTGATTTTTGTTTTCATGTCCATATTATATTATGTTATTGTCTAAATAGAGCTCCGATTAACTTGGTTTGAGGGTACAGACTATCCATTCGCAAACTTGTTTGATTAAAATAGCAATATCCTGTACCTTTAATTTATTTAGTACAACATGTGTTATCTGTGTTGAAAGCTTCATTAGTCACTGAACTTTATCTAATCAAGCCTGATTGCTATTGTCTTTGCATTATAAACCAATGGAGTTGATTTGCTTTTAGATGTATTTTTTATCAGCTTCGTGATCATAATTAGTCTTGAGTAAAAGATGGTCCCATATCTCTGTATGGTTACTTCATTTATCATGGGGGGAGGCTTTCTTCCTTCTCCCTCTTACAAGAGGTCCTAGTGGATGGTGTTTGATTTAGTTCCCAACATGCAATGTGAACCATTTTAATTTTCCCTGTTTTGGGATATTACTTTAAAAGGTATTGTTACTAGTGTATGCCGGCTACTTCCCTGTCCTTTTTTAATTCCTGCGTGTTAAGGCTGCTTGTTAATAGTGGGTTCTTAAATTTCTGCTGTTATAGCTTTCAACAGATTTTGCTTCTTGGCTACTATTTGTTGTGAAAATATAACAGGTGGGATCTGCTGAGAAAATTTCAAACGTGTGGTCAAAGGTTGCAAAGGAGACGAGTGGATATGTAAAGGATGGCTGTTAAATGTTGCATCGTATATTCAATTCCTCCTGTCTTGTCCCCATCTTTTACTTTACACACACGTGGCGCGGCACGCACGCTCGTTCGTTGAGGAGTTGGTTTTACGTGTACATTCATAATAAACAATGAAAAAAAGGGAGCACCACGCACGCACGCGCGCACACACTGGTTGAGGAGTTGGTTTTACGTGTACATTCATAACAATGAAGAAATGGGGGCACTTGGGTTCTTATTATTATTGATATTGGTTTTTAGATTGGTTTTTAGTGTTTGTAAATCTGAGAAAGGTTGGTTGTTACTTAGTAGACTGCCAAACTTGCATTTGATCTGATTTTGATGTTGTCAATTGCATTGTTACTACTTGTTTGATGTCCTACCCTGGCAGTGGCAAACTTGCATTGTGATTATTAACTAATGACCATGTCAGTCTAATTGCCCATTAAAGGCGTTAGTAGGAGACCCTTTCTTAACTCTCCCAGATATTGCCCACGCTTCGCTGCGGGCATGTTATCGGATTTCGGATTTGAACGAATACTTTGAAATAATTTTGGCAGCGCAATTTATTTGACGTTTGACCTTTGACCTTATTATATTTATCCATTTATGTTTATTCATCGCTTAAGGTTAATATAATGAAGAATTTCACAAAGCGTTTAATTCATTCAAACATAATGAAGCTACCATCCTCGCTCTATTTTGAAAGCTATATTTAAGCTACGTTTAGAAGCTCCAACCGTTTGACTGCAAAAAAACCAATCAAGCTAGTTTAAAAGACACGTATCAAAGGTTCGACAAACAATTTAAATATGTAAAGCCAAGGCAGGAAACACACCACCAAACAAAAGGAAAAGCAAAGTTGAATAACAATCCTAACAAAAAAAAAATTAAAAGAATATGGTGGCCCAAAAACTTTGGTAAATTCATAAAGTGGAAAACAATAAAGCAAATAAATGCTTAAATACAAATGGATAAACTTAGGACACAAAATCAGCAAAGATGCTATTGCCACCAAAAAAAAGAGTAAAGCATAAAAACCAAGAGAGACAAAACCGTGCAGAATGAAAGCAACACAACCTGATTCCCCATGAAGGAATACACCATTTCTGAACAAAAGGGAGAGTAGGAGAAGATGGTTATATCTGCAGTAAGGTTTGTTTAATTAGAAATATTAACCTCGACAAAAATCAAAGCACACGAAGGAATGAGAAAAATATAAGAAATCAAGATACGGTATTCAAAATTTAATAATACTAAAACTAACAATTAGAAGAATTGATTAAAAAAAGCAAAAAAAAAGAAAGAATCGAAATTGAATAAACTACAACATGGCAGAATTCGTGTTGCGAACAACCACTTAAATAGAAGATAAAATAACAGACAGAGGCATTAAAGCCAAGATAAACTGGTAGTCAAAATAATAAAAGTATAAAAGGGATACAGCTTATTGGAGCCAATATTTCCCAAAAAAAAAAAAAAAAAACAAAGTGTTCTTGAATCAAACAACGATCAAAATTGGCTTTAGATTACAGAATAAACACATTCAACATTAGCCTGTTAATGATCTTTAACACAACAAAAACGAAAATATGCAAATACGTTAACATGAGTGGTAACATGAAAAAAAAATAATAATCAAAACAACATTGAACGCTTTACCGCACAGAATGAAGCCAAGTTACAATCATGGACGAAAGCTGAAATGACAACAGAAAATCACGGAAGCAACTGAGGCACTTGGAGTTGAGTATCTAAAAAAGTTCATCTGAATCAAACTATAATCAAAATTATTTTTAAATCCATAGAACAGGACAAGTACATATATGTAAAGTTTAAGATAGCTAACTGACACAACAATATCGCACTTAAAAAAAAAAAAAAAACAAATACTTAAGACAATTCTAAACGCTTAAATGCATAGAGGAAGAGGATTTACAAACAAGTTGCATAGTTAATAAAAAAAAATCAAAGAAAAAATCGACATCAAATCCATTCAATAGCAGGAATACAAAAATAGTGTAATTAGAAGGTAGCAAGCAAAGAAAAATAAAAGGAAACCTGAAAAAGAAATAAGGGAGAGCTCAAACTCAGAAAGGGAAAATCTAAGAGTATGGAAAACAAACATGCAACAATGCATCACAGATGCTCACCAAAGAAAAAAGAATAGCCTAACGTTGTACTACTAAAATGAAAAGACCCGCTATTTAAAGGAAAAAAAAAAGGAAGCCAGCAAGAGGTTGATGAACAAAAAAGATAAATCGAAGAAGAAGACTGAAGAAAAACCTTGCTTAAGAATAGAAGGACAAAATACAGAGGTCAATAAGTTAATCGACCTGCAAAACCCAAAGAAGCAGCCATATTTATCGTAGAAAAACACAGCCAATTCTCGCAGGAGAGAAAGAAGTAGCAACAAAAATTTGTTCCATCCATTAATATCCTAATTAAAGATAAGTGAACGGAAAATTTAACCCAAAAGTTTATTGATACTCCCAAAACACCTTTAAAAGACCCAAAACAACATGCCAATCCAATTTCCATTCAAACGTGAACCCAAATGTGATAAGCCTTAGCTCACAACTAAATAATATTTTGTACTTCTAACAGTACACTAATTGAATAATAAATGAACGGAAAATTTAACCCTAGAGTTTATTAATACCCAAAAACATCCTTTAAAGGACTCTAAATAATAGGCTAACCTCATTTCAATTCAAACGTGAACCCAAATGTGATGGGACGTAAACTCACAGCTTAATAACCCAAAAACCCCTTAAAAGATGATCAATTTTATTGCTTACTCGGTCGAACAACATGGATCTAATTTCTTTAATCGAAGCCTAAAATTGAATTTGAGGACAATTTTTAAGACGTGCTATAGATAAATAACAATTAAATTTTGATTCAAAACATTCATAACATCTAAAACAACCAACCACTAAGCAGTAGTTCCATGCAAATACTTTTATAACATGCAATCTCCATTATTTCAAAATCACATATTACTTTTCAAATATAATAAAGTAACATGAAAAGCAAGCAAATTGTATAAAATTGATTTAGCATTTAAAAGGATGCTTCGAACGAATGCTTACATTCCAAAAGGATGCCGGCGTGTCTTTCTCCTCTTCTCTGCTCTCCGCGCGAGTTGACTGAAAAACCCAACAATCTGGTCAAAAAAAATGAAAGATAAGCAAGAAAATCTGAAAAGAAAGTGTTGATGTCTTCTTTAGTTGAAGGGTTCCTTATGTTGTAATGTGGCGTGTGTCTGTGTTAATATGGCGTGTGTATAGTGTGAGTAAGGCGCTGATACATGCTGTTTATCTTGTGTAGGGGAGCGTGCGCCGGAAGAAGGGATTGAAGATGTGGGAGAGATGAGGGCTGCTGCGGAGGTGGCGGGTGATGAGGGGGAGAGTAGTAGGGCGAGTGGGGCGGAGCGGACAGGTAGTGTTGAAGGGGGAGATCGCGAAGCGAGTCAGGGGATGGAAGAGGGTATTGGCTCTAAGTATTCGTAAGTATGAAG
>JBBYHM010000019.1:9890831-9993941 GCA_038381775.1 Adansonia rubrostipa
AAAAAAACAGAATCATTCAGGAAATCAGCCATGCATGGTGGCGCTTTGAGAGGGAATCCGAAACACTAAAAGAACTCAACCATGCTGTGCAAAAGGTGCAACATTTTTACTATTTTTTTCGTGTTCTGCTCTTCATTGTTGTTTTGATTCAGATAGTTAACACATTTCCTTTTAAAAGTATGGAATTCCAGTTGCTTGTAGATGGGTTTAAATCAATTAAATAAAAACATATGAAAAATAAGGAAAACTCGTTCTGGAAATTGTCAGGAATTTTATATTTTGGCTAGCAATCTTTGTTATTTGAAATCAAAGCTATATTAGAAAGAACAAGTAGTTTACTCAACAAAGAAGCAAGTGCTGTATAATTTGTGAAGTAGTCTTACTGTGTAGTAAAAATTGATTAGGTGGGAATCTCATATGGAAGAGAAAAATTCTCAATTCGTTGTTCATTGGTTAGGTGGGAGATTGCCACTAGGTCTCACGTGAAAAGAATGATAGATCTGATCAATTTTTGTTATGCTATCTGTACCAATTACATGCTGCAAATCTTGACTCCATTATAAATGAAAATTTATATTATTTAGTCTTCGACAACCGTATCAATTCCCGGACGTTTGAATGTTTGAAAGCTAGTCTAAATAAGTGGCATAAGTGTTTGGATAGAGTTGCTCTTCTTTGAGTCACTGCAGTTTTCTAGCACAGTGGATTTGACAAAAGAAATATTTTTGTCTATAAAAATGATTTTTTATTTTCCTTTATTTTCAGTGGTATCATCCCCATTAGATAATATTCGAAATAAGCTTTCGAAAGTTCATTTTTGTGGTTAGATGAGTTTGAGAAAAATTTCTAAACATTAGCTGTTTCTATGCTTTGTTTTCAGCGGCTGGGTGTTCAAGCGACCTGTTGTTGGTGGGTTAACCATTTTTATTGATTTTTTTTTCATATTTTTCAATTAAAATGGTTAAATAACTTCCAAATCATATATGGTACATTGTAGACGATCTCGAATGAATCAGGAATAAAATACGTAAAGTTTGCTATTCAGATATTCTGTGCAATGCAATAATGTTTGATTCAAAAAATTGATTCGATAGCTCAATGAATTTTTGAGATTTCTTTCAATATTTTTAATGTAAAATATATTGAGTCAGCTTTCATAAAAATTTTAATTTGTAAAATATTTAAATACCTTAAAATTGATTTCAAAGTGTAGTTTGGGAAGTTCATATACTTAGAATGTCAAATGTTATGATCCTAATAGCTTAAAGGCTCTCAATTTAATAGAAATTTAATAAAAAATTGATTTTCGCTTTGAAAACAAAGTTTCATTGTACTCAATTTAGTATTTTCTCCCATGGGATAATATCTTTTGAAACAAGTCTAATTTCTGAAATAGTTTTGAATTGATACTTGTTTTGGAATTACTTTTATAGTCATTGCACTTTTATGAAATTTTCCTTTTTGCAAAACTTTTTGCTCCAAGTTATGCAATGAATTCAGGCTAATCGTGGACCAACATTTAGTTGCTCTCATGGGTACCCGATATGAATTTTGAGATACATATTTTTCTTTTTCATTAGTATATGTGTGTTTTTATAAATAATTGAGGATTATGATTGAATATTTGAATATCTAAAACTGAAAAGAATGAGATATATATAATCAACAAGTACCAATTTGTAGATGTTACATGAGGGATTGATATCTTACTTATGCTATAACTAACTTTCGAATTTGAGTTTTATAGATGTTTGGATTGCAACAAATCATAAAATTAATCCTTTTAAGTTTTGTTACTTTTAAGTTAATGGTTTTAGGTGTCTAACCACACCTAACCCAAAATAATCGATGTCAATTCCTTTTTCCCAACCATCTTATAATACCTTTATGGAAATGTTGGATGAGCAATTTGTTTTGATGGTTAAGGCCCTAAAATGAATTAGAGGTGTCCCTACTCTAATATATCAAGATTCATATCTGGGTATTTTAAGAGAGATTTGGCAACTCCATTGAGGAGAACATTGAGTCAGGCCTTAAACTTGTAGCATTTTACCTAAGTCTTGATTTTTCTTAGTTTTAGTTGGTATTTAACTATAATCCCCTGGTATTTATTATTGTGTTTGTTGATTGATTATTATGATAGTTTTATGGATACTAATCTTATTGACAACTTGAAAGCCAAAAAAAAAAAAAAGAAAAAATAAAATGAAATACGTTGTTGTTCTTGCTTATAAGATATAAAAAAATGCTATTTATAAATCTTGTATGGTTAGGCAAGATAAAGGTGTAATAGGTTTTCTCAGCACACACTGTGCACTTGCATATACATTAGACTCTCTTCTGAGAGGCCGTTTGGGGAGAGAATAGGACCTATCCAGTAAGGGTTAGTAGCAATTGCTACATGATTCTCTATGTGTAGCCAATGGCTTTAGGGCTAATTCTTCTTTTTTTTCTTATACTCCTCTATATGAACATGAGCAGTTTACTTACCTGGATTAAAACTATTCCGTTAATCTTGCAATGGGCCTAGGATCGAGGTGCCTTGCTATCTTTATCAAGCAAAAGGAGTAATTTAGGGACTTATATTTATAGTCATGCTGAAATGCATATTCTGTGCACTATGCCATAAGAGCTAACTTCAGTTAACCATACCTAGATGTTTAGAGGTGACCTAAAGATTTGGTACAGCTGGTAAAACAATTTTTACCTTTTAGTCTTACTTTATTTTATTTTTATAATTTAAGCTTAGAGGTTAATTGGTGGGAAACTAACATCATTATTTAATGTTGCCATGTGCCATTTTTTGTTTTTATCTTCGAATGATTTAAAGCTAGCGCACACGACTTAAAAGATATATGGTGGTGTGGCTGAACCTTTGAGTTATCCTTTGGTTAGGATTTGGATTACGCATGATAATATGAAGGGAGAGAAACTGTTGGATGAATCACTTATCTGACTAGTCTTGGAAAGTTACCATGAACTAACCATAAATTTGGAGTCACCATCGACTATTTTGGGCTTGGCATAATCGGATGCCTATTGAAAACAATATCTTGAGTTATGAAACTTGAAACATTGATTTCAAGGTTTGTAAGGTCCAAAGATTCCTGGTTGGATTTAGGAGTTGGTAATGCATGGAGAAGCATTAGTACCCCCACAACGCCTGAAATCGGTATCCGTTAACTATATTTCACTTTAGTTTTGGTTTAATCGATTCCATTTGGTCATTATTTATATAAATCCCTATTTATGAATGATTTTTTCTGAAAATTTAGATCTAGGTTTTGAAAGAAAATTTATATCACCTATGTGCCACGGATGTATGATGAACATAGGGGTTTTTAACGAAAATACTTTTTGGATTAAATTTTAAAAATTTGAATATTCCATTTTAAGCACTGAAGAGATCCAGACACAAAATGTTCGCTTATAATTTTTTTTGAAAACAATTTTTAAATATGAATGCATGACGGTCACTAAAAAAAGGAAATGTATTAGTAGAATGAAAAGGAATATAATAATTGCATCGACAAACAATCACAAACAAAAGAACATAAAATGAGGGACGATTAGAATGTATCTTGTAGTTACCTTCGATTATTAAGGAATAACTAGAATGACAATTTGGAAACGTGTTTGGATTTAGTGGTAATTTGAGAGGTGAAAAAAGGTTGTAATCGAAATAGTCTAAGATATCCGAAAGAGAGAAAATTTTTTTAGGTTTTAAGGTAGGGCAGGTTATAGTATCCCCTTAGAAAGGTGGGGTGGAGTAGTTCAAAGATAAATTTTTTTATATCTTAAGAAAATGGTTAGGAATCTAGAATAAATCTAAGAGAGAAAATTCAAGTTTTTAGTGTAAAATGAGGTTGGAGTATCTCCCCAGAGTAGTGGGGTTGGAATATCCCTAAAGATAAAAATTTTGATGTTTTAAGAAAATAATTCAGAATCTTGAATAAATCTGAGAGAGAAAATTAAAGTTTATAGTAGAAAATAGGGTTGGAGTATCCCCTCGAGGTGGTGGGGTTGGATATCCACAAAGATAAAAATTTTAACATTTTAAGAAAATAATTAGGAATCTCGAATAAATTTGAGAGAAAAAATTCAAGTTTTTAGTGGAAAACAAGGTTGGAGTATCCCCTTGGAGAAGGGTTGTGGTTATCCCCAAATATGAAAATTTTTGATGTCTTAAAAGGAAAAGATATTTTGAAAAAAAAGTATTTTGAAAGTAAGGAACCAAAGATTTGAATACAATAATTTTGTCTTGAGCCTTGATCTGAACCTAAAAGATTTGTGTTGTAGGAGAGCCAATCGAATGTATTTCGAGAAGGTTGAACATCTTGATGATGGCAATTTGGTAGACTGGGTTGATTTTAATTCTAAAGAAAACAGGGGTAGCATTGCACTATCCCCCTTCCTAAATTTATTCAAGTTCATCCAAAGGCTTTAGGCAATAAATGAGGTACTTTTGGAAAGTTAACTTGATGAGGACTAATATAAAAATATTTTAAAAATCCTAAAAAATCATCTTTAAGGTGGAATTAATTTTTAGGTTTAGGTTTATTTGGCACTAGCAGCATGTAAAGGCAAAGGGCATGATAGACTTTGAAAAATCATTTCGGGTTCATCCAGAATCGTTAAATTGTAAGCAATACCTCTTTGGAGAGGGAATTTTACAAAATTTCTAGGAAAATTATTTAAATAATATAGAACAATCATTTGTTAGCCCGAAACAACCTAAACAAATGTAATGTACTGGTTCTAGGGGTTTTAGATAGCAAAGGTTCGAAAAATCATAATTCCTTCATGTAGAATGATTTAAGGGCAAATGAGACACTGTTGGAAAGATATTTTGATGCCTTTTATGAGAAAAATATCAAAAATTTCTAGAAAAAACATTTATGGTTAAAAAATAATTTTTCAAGTTTGGACTATGATGCTAACAGAGCAAAAATAAGGGTTATTTGATTTTTTGAGTTTCTTGAGGTCAAACTCGAGTTATGGACGTTCGAACGTCTACAACATAGAGAAAAGAATGACACAAGCATCATGAGTTCATAGCACAATCCTGGAGTAGTTTGGAATAATGAAACAACTCGTTGACCTTGCCATTGTGAAGGTGTTAAACTTAAGATCAAGGCTTAATATATATTTTTTATCAGCTAAAAAGTTCATTTTTGTTTGAAAAATATCATCTATAAACTTATTTTATCATTAAAATGGTTTAATTTGTCCTTAAGATTGGAAGACAAATTTTGTGAAAACATTAAATTCATGCTATTCTTCATCCATTGGAGGTAGCATGAATTTAACTTATGGATTTTTTTGTTAAATCAGATTTTTAACAAACAAGGAAGCATCTTGATAGAGATGTCATGAACAAAATATAACATACACAAAGCTGAATAGGATAACACATGCAAATACACCAACATAACATTTTGACATAGAAAAGATGATAAAAAATGTAAGGAGGTGACAAACCAGATGCATGGAAATGATGGTTCCATGAATGGTATCAAAAATCATGCTATGAAAGATGACATGAACATATTAAAGCAAAGAAGAACATTCTGGAATTTTCAAGATAGCATTTTTGTGCCATGAGACTCTTTAAAATGCAAGAAAATGCATGAACATACTTAATGCATGCCAAGAAAAATATTCAAGCACGAGTTAAGCATGTGCAAATAGGTGAAACTTGACAAAAAAGCCATGAATAATAAGGGACTGCTTTGATGACAGAATGAAAGAGAAGATGTTTGGCCTACAAAGCAACATTAAGGCATTTAAAGAACATAAAAATCCTAAAACTACCATAACCAATGCAACAATAGTGCATAGGAGTCCTAGGATTGTCATAGCAGCATAAATGGTTCACTAAAATGATGCAAGTGCTAGCAACAAGAAAAAAAAAAGAGCTAGGTGAGAAAATATACCAAAAGCCTCAGGCTCTAGCCTTTTTCTTCTAGCAATAACTTAGGACTCACATTCTTTTTTTTGTTTTGATGTTGATGTGCAAGGAAATGATGAAAAAAAAAGAGATTTGAGAGGAGAAAGTTTTAAGAGGAAGGGTGATTGGAATAAAGTGTCTTGGAGGTGTTGTTAGTGGTGATTTTAAGGAGCTACGGAATAAAAAAAGGTTTAGGGTGAAAAGCAACTAAACAGTGTTTTTGGGCTGGGGGTTGTTTTGAGATTGCTAGAAAAACCATTCCTAGCTAGCTTAGCTAGCTTGGCTAGAAAAACCATTCCTAGCTAACTAAGCTAGCTTTGGCCTATTTTTAAATTCAAAAGTCAACCAATGCTTTTTAGAGACTAAGTAGGGGCATGCTTTTTATCTTTCATTCATGTACTAGGGGACAACTTCAGGTATTATGCTTAGTTGCCATAATTTTCATTAGTTTTACCTTGCAAAGTAGTGGTGCAGAAAGGCTATAATAGACTTGCAACAGGAGAAGAGCCAAATATGCCTTTTGATAAACCATATATTTTATGAAAGCATCCCTTGTCATTGGCTATTTGGGCTTTAAAAATTTGTTTAAGTCCAATTATGACCCATAGCTAAGGCCTAGTGTGAATTATTATGATTTTCAATGCAAGGGATGTATTTGAATCAGATTTTCAAAGGCTGGGCCAAAATACCTTAGTTTATCAATGCACAAGGTAATTTTTACCCTTGATTTCATTGTATCGATACTAAGAGCAAAAAAAAAATATGTATTTCTAGTCTTGAGACTTGGAAGCCTGTATCAATATTTCATGGATTTGTATCGATACTCTTACTTGTGTATTGATACATTTTACTAAAAATCATAACTTTAGCTATTGCCAAAGCTCATATCAACACAGACATGCTAAATATCGATACCATAACTTAGGTATTGATACCAAACTCTCTTGTATCGATACTACATATAAAAATTTGAATTTTTGGCAATGTGAAAACTTTGTATCAATACTTATCCACCAATGTTACTTGCATGTACCTTAGGCTCTTTGAACACCTCACTTTGGTCATAAATAGTGCAAAATTGACCTATGCTTATCTGAATGACTTTAGTGATGCCCTAAATAGTGAACTTTGATTCCTTATTTTTATTTTTATTTTTATCATCTTTCGATTATGTCTCGGAATGCCAAAAATTGGCTTGAACAAAATGAGGTGTTTACAATTTCCCCTCTTTGGGTTATTTTTAGTCTTAGGAGCAAGGCAAATGCAAATAAACACCATTTTGTTCAAGTAAGATGATGGTTCTGTATGCTTGTAAAAAAATAGAGATTTGGTTAGTATTATGTTGAAGGAGGCTAAGTATATTAGTAATGTTCCCAACTGATAATAGAATTTCAATAAGTTTTATAGGGTTTGAACTCCCTACTAGGTTTATAATTTCCTGGGTTTAACCTTCTAAACAGGTGCCAGTTAGTTAGCGCTTTGACTTGATATGCATCCAGCTCTTTGTAGACTGAGGTAGGTAAACATCTTGCTCTTTAAGGATAAACTCAATAAGTGTCTAGCTCGTTATAGATTGAGATAGGTAAGCGTCCTACTCTTTGAGGACTGAGGTAGGTAAGCATCCTGCTCTTTAAGGACTAAGGTACGAAATTGTCATACTTTTTGAGGACTAAGGTAGGTAGGCATCCTGCTCTTTGAGGATTAATATAGCTAAGCGTCTTGCTCTTTTAAGATTGTTATAGGTTAGCGTCCTGCTCTTTAAAGATTGAGGTAGGTAGATGTCTTGCTCTTCAAGGACTGAGGTAGGTAAGCATCATGCTCTTTGAGAATTAAGGTAGGCAAGCATCCTGCTTTTTGAGGAATGAGGTAGGTAAGCATTCTACTTTTGAGGACAAAAAGAAAAAGAAGGTGTTTTACTCTTTGAAGTTTGAAAAAAAAGGCATCCTACTCTTTAAGAACTAAAAAGAAAAAGCATCTTGATCTTTGAAGACTAAAAAGAAAAAGTGTTTTGCTCTTCAAGGACTAAAAGAAAAAAAAAAGGTATCATGCTTTTTGAGGACAAGGTATGTAAGCATCCTGCTCTTTGAGGACTAAGGTAGGAATTGTCATACTTTTTAAGGACTAAGGTAGGTAGGCATCCTGCTCTTTGAGGATTAATGTAGCTAAGTGTCCTACTCTTTTAAGACTGATATAAGTTAGCATCCTGCTATTCAAGGATTAAGGTAGGTAGATGTCTTGCTCTTCAAGGACTGAGGTAGGTAAGCATCATGCTCTTTGAGAATTGAGGTAGGTAAGCATCCTACTTTTTGAGGACTGAGGTAGGTAAGCATTCTACTTTTGAGGACAAAAAAGAAAATAAGGTGTTTTACTCTTTGAAGTTCGAAAAAAAAAAGGCATCCTACTCTTTGAGAACTAAAAAGAAAAAGTATCTTACTCTTTGAAGACTTAAAAGAAAAAGTGTTTTGCTCTTTAAGGACTAAAAGAAAAAAAAGGTATCCTACTCTTTGAGGACAAAAAAAGCATCTTGTTTTTTGAGGACAAAAAAGAAAAGAAGACCTCTTGCTCTTTGAAGACTAAAAAAAAAAAAAAGGTCTTGCTTTTTGAGGACTAGAAAAGGATAAAAATGTCCTACTCTTTGAGGACTAAAGAGATATAAGTTTAAGTACCTTTCTTGAATGGCTTTTTAATTTACGCACTCATAAGATAAGGGATTTTTACCTAAAACCTTTCGAGGCTTTTTGAAAACAAGATTTTCTATCTACTGTTTTATTTAATTTTGACTTTTTAGAGTAGTAGTTCATACCTAAAGAATGTTAGTTATTGTATGAATGATGCATGAAGATGTAAATGCATGCTTAAGTGATGCAAAAGTGATGATTTTAATATCTGATTCGTCAATCATTTTTTCACCATTTTAGTTTTTTGATCCTCTAAGAGTTTGATAAAGTGGCTTTTCACCTTAGGGTCTATCAATCTTGCACTAGATTTCAAGAGGCTTTGAATGTTAAGCCCATATTTAGGAGGTACGGGCGGTCCACAATTATGAAATAATGGTCCTGAGCTTCGATGGCTCATGTTTAAAGACTTTTGTTGTATTAAATTTGTTGGTGAGTATGGAGGCTTTTTCTTTGCCAATTATGATTTAGGGGGTGTCTTTGACGGTCTACATGGATTGTTTTAAACTTTGATTATTAGGATGATAGTTTGAAAAACACTTTGGCCCCTTATCTTTAGGTTGAGATTTACTGGGAGGAGGTTTTGAGCATGTTTTCAGGATGTGATGTCTAATGGCAAGACCAAATGTTACATTAGGGGTTCATTCTTGGTCTTTAGACATGAAAAAAATTTTCTGCAAAGTTTTATCTTTCCAAGTAATGCTAGGATATCCTGTTATTAGTTTTATTCATTTATTAAGTATTATTAGTTAAATGATAAATATTATGTAACATGGGATATAGGAGTTACAAAAGGACCTTGTAAGAAGTAAAGCGATTGTATTTCATTCAAAAGAAAGAAAGTACAAGTCATGACAAAATTTAAGATCATAAAAGGGTTTTCCTAGTTGCTTAGCCCTTTATGCTGATGACATGAGTTTTTCACTGAGTGTCTTTGGAAACCTTTCTCAAGCACTTAATCTTTTTTATGTTGGCCAACTCAGAAAAAGATTCAGATTAGCTCATGGTAGGATAAAGGCCTCAAAGTTAGTTTTTGTTTCTCAAGTGTAGGTAAGGGTGAGATTCAACGGAGTAGCTAGCATAGAATGGAAGAATTAGGTTATGACTTGGCACTTTAATCAGGGTTGTGAGCATAGTTTAAATTGGTTCTAGTCTAGGCTTGTGAAGGTTTGAGATTGATTTTAGTTCAGATAAAAAAGAGTTTGGTTACTTAAGCTACCCTCTTGGGTTTTCAACTTAAGCTGGTTTATTTTCCTATATGCCTAATTAGGTTGTTATCCAAGATTTTTTTTTAAGAGTAACAAAAAAAAGAGGATAGGACATCTTTTAAGGTTTTCATCTTGGGATCCTTTCAAGCATAGTATTTCTTGAAAGAATCAAAATTCATAGGGTTGGGTAAGTTACTCCCATCCATCTTAGTTAAGATTATGGCTCCCAAAAAAATACATGTTTTACCATATACGGCCCCTCCTAATTAAGAGTCCATTTTCTTCGAGCATCTTTATAGATTAAGAAGATTTGTTTAAGTACTAGGTCACCTTCTCTGAGTTGACGAGGATGGATCTTTTTGCTATGGGCTCACATCATGCACTTTTAATACATCTGCTTATGATAGATGCTTTCATTTTTTTTCTCTTTGATGAGATTGAACTACTCATATCAATTCTTGACCCATAGCCTCTCCAAGTTGTGATTCCATTAAGACTTTGACTAAAAGCATTTCGACCTTAATAGGTAGATAGCCTCTGTGCTATAAACAAAGAGAATAGGGTAAAACCCATAAAAGTTCATACTGCTTTTTGATAGGCATGTAAAGCAAAAGGTAAATTTTCATGCTAATCTTCGTGCGTCTCAACCATCTTTTCAACTATCTTTTTAATATTCTTGTTCACTGCTTCAACCACCTCATTCATTTTCGAATGGTATAGGATGAAATTACGATGCTGAATCTTGAACTGAGAGCAAATTGCTAGCATCATTTTATTTTTTTAGGTTGCATGCATTATCAGTAATGATCTGCTCATGAAGGCCATATCTGTAGATGATATCTCATTTTACAAATTTTCATACAACATTTTAGTGACATTAGCGTAAGAAGTTGCCTCTATTAGTGAAATAATTAATAGTGACCAAAATGAAGTGGTGCCAATTAGAAGCTTTAGGGTAATTGGTCCAATCATGTATATGCCTTCCATGCAAAAGGCCACGGAGCTATCATAATATTAGAGGTGCCAGTGGGACATGGATTTTGTCTGCTTAGATTTTGTATTCGTGGCATTTTTAAGCATAGCCAATGTAATCTTTTTCAAAAGTCAACTAATAATAGCCTGATTGCATGACTTGTTTTGCCATTTAGTATCTATTAGCAAGCATACTGCATATTTCTTCATGGACTTCTTCGAGAATTCGTTTGGCATCGAAGGCATCCATGCAGTAAAATAGTACCTAATCCCAACCTTTCTTTTGCAAAACTCCACCATTTAAAACAAAGTTTGTAGCTATCTTTTGGATGGTTCTCTTATTAGTTTTGGTAGCATATTTAGGGTATTGCTGATCCTTGATGTACTAAA
The DNA here is from genome assembly GCA_038381775.1 of Adansonia rubrostipa. NCBI lineage: Eukaryota > Viridiplantae > Streptophyta > Magnoliopsida > Malvales > Malvaceae > Adansonia > Adansonia rubrostipa. Next base: position 9,902,027 of record JBBYHM010000019.1, read on the forward strand.
AGAAGTCATGATACCATGGTAAGCCATCTTTATCTTCTTCAACATTTTGAGAACGTGCTGAAGTTGTATAGATGCTTATCTATATAGGAGTAATGTCCAATTCTTGATTGACTTTGAACATGAATGACAAGATGGCTAAGGCATCAGCGATTTGATTATATTCCTGAGGTAAATACTGAAAGCTTATATCATCAAATTCTTTTTTGAGTTTTGAGATTAGACTTTCATAATGAATCAGTTTAGCATTATGCATTTTGCCATTTTTCTTTGTATTGGTAGATGACAAGGGCTAAATCTCCAAACACTTACAATGTTCGGATACCTCTTCCAATGCATACTTAGAGTCCCATGATGTAGCCTCGTATTCATCTATATTATTGATGTTGTCTAGGTTTAATCTTACGATGAAAAGGTACTAATTTCCATCAGGCGAGATAAGGATTGTCTCGATTCTATACCCCAGTATACTCAAAGCTCTATTAAAGTACATTTTCCAAGATTAACTGCATTCAATAGTGTTCTCTACCTCGGATATACATAATAAGTCTTCATTAGAGAATTCAGAGTCCAAAGGTTGATAGTCATCTGTTGCTCAACTTGCCAAGAAATTTGCAATTATGCTACCTTTAATGGCTTTCTGGTTCACATAGATGATATTTTACTCAGAAAGCAAGACTATCCACCTAGCTAATCTCTTTGAAAAGTTAAGAGCTTCACACAAATACTTGATAGGATTGAGTTTGGCAATTAGCCATGTAGTATGTTGTAACATATATTGCCTTAACCTTTGGGTTATCCAAACTAGAGCACACCATAGCTTCTCTACTGTTAAATAGTTATTTTGACATTTTGTGAACTTCTTGCTTAAGTAATAGATAGCCTATTCCTTTTTATCTGACTCATCATGTTAACCTAATACATAGCTTATCGATTTGTTGAAAACTGATAAGTATAGGATTAGAGGTCGACCTGGCACAGGTGGTACAAGTACCAAAAAGTTTGAAAGGTAATGTTTGATTTTATCAAAGGCTTCTTCGCATTTTTCATTTTATTTTTGAGATTTTATTTTTGAAGTAGCTGATTGGATTGCATTTATTGGTCAGCTAAGATATAATCAAGCTATGTAATTCAACCTTCCCAAAAAACTCCCCACTTCTTTTTAAGTTCAAGGTGGCAACATATTTTGAATGGCCTTAACCTTATTGGGATTAACTTCTATTCTTTTTTTGCTCATAATAAAGCCTAATAGTTTACCATATGTGACATTGAATATGCATTTTGTGGGATTTCACTTAAGCTAGCATTTGTGAAGCTGTTTGAAGAGTTTCTATAAATTGGCCACATGTTCATTTTCTTTTAGCAATTTAGCAATCATATCATCCATCGATTTCTTTATGCATGAGATTATGGAACAATGGTTTGGTAGGTTGCCCTAGCATTTTTGAGCTCAAAAGGCATCACTTTGTAGTAGAAAGTGGCCCACATAGTCATAAAAGTGGTTTTCTCCATGTCTGCAGTTGCCATTTTGATTTGGTTCTAAATCGGTCCATGAAGGAAAATAGTGCATTTTTGGCAATGTTGTCTACTAAGGTATCGATATGGAGCAAAAATAAATTATCTTTTGGGCTGAATCGATTTAAATCCCTATATTCTACATATATCGACACTTTACCATCTTTCTTTGGATTTGAGACTATATTGGCTACCTATTCAAGATATTTGGCTACTTTGAGAAATCCTACTTTAAATTGTTTCTTCACTTTTTTTTTAATCTTTAGAAGCATTTCAAGTTTCATCCTTCTAAGCTTTTATTGTATAGGCATACACTTAGGTTTGAAAGGAAGTTTATGGACCAAAATATTGGTGTCTAATCCGGGCATGTCCTAGCAAGACCAGGCAAATATATTCGATATTCTTGGAGGAGACTTATTAGTTTGACTTATGTTGATGGTTTTATGGTGGTTCTAATTTTGACTTCTTTTTTATCTTCTTCTGTTCCAAGGTTTATGATTTTAGTGGGCTCTTTATGAGGTAAGATTTGCTTTCTTCTTGTTCAATTAGTCTTTGTAGGTTTAGAGGTATAGGGTTCTTTTTAGAATCCCCTTTGGACTCGACCTCATCGATGTAGATTGGTTGCTTAAAATTGATATCGAGAGTCTCAGTATGAATATTCATGTCACTTTTATTGGGGTACCTAAAAATAAGGAAAGGAAACAATATAGGCAAAAAAATATGTAGAGAAAGGTCTAAAACTTGGCAAGAGCAATGAAAATGAACGCAAAAGATGAAATGCATAATGCTAAGTCATTTTCATTGATAATACTTAATAAAAGAATGCCTGTACAAAGGACTGTACCATGCTTTTGGAGAAAGCATGTAGGTTTAGTTCATAGTATTACTTTGAAATAGACTTAAACAATATAGGAATCATTAATGTCTCTGGCTCATCAATTGCATTAATAAAGAGATCCCTAAATGCATTGTTCAATATGAGCATAATATGTCCTTATCGGCAAAAACTTTCTTGAAGTGATGGAAATATCATTGGTTCATATCCTACGTCTTACCCTAATAGACGAGCCATCTCTTTCTTTCAGTTTTTCTGAGCTTGTTTTTTTTTACTATACACTGAGCTTAAATGCTGAACCTTTTTTGTTGACTTTTTAACAATGTTTACGATTCTAGCAATCCCTTGGAGGTGTTTTTTGAGTCCCTTTTCTAGCCCGGGCACTTTTGCCAACAATTAACTTTAGACCCATATGAGTGCTCTTCAGTAGGTGAGGCTTTAGCATTTGTAGCCCCTCTTTGACATAAGTGGAATTGACAAACTTAAAGGATTAAAACAAAGATTCTGGGACATCATCATCTGGTTCGATATATAGGGCTTCAGTCGAGGTAGCAGTAATAATATCTTCTTCTTTTCCAATATTGATGACTTTATTTTTTATGATGAATTTCAACTTCTTATGTAAAGATGATGGCACTGCCCTGATAGAGTGAATCCAAGGCCTTCCCAACAGTTAGTTATATGGTAAGCAATATCCATCACATGAAAGTTTACTTTATAAGTGCATGGGCCAATTTGGGGTGGAATGGTGATGTTTCCCATAATGTTTCTATAAGTTCCATTGAATGCTTGCACCACCATGCTACCATTTTGGATATGAGATGTGTCAATAGGGAGCTTGTTCAAGCATGATATGGGCATTCCATTCAAAGCCAACCTATTATCAGTGAGCACTTTAGGCAATATTCTGCCTTTGCAGTATGTAGTGATATGAAGGGCTTTGTAGTTTGCCCTTCCTCTATGAAGGATTCCATCATCACTGAAAGATACATAGTTGTTAGTAGTGATGTTGCTTACTAGATAATCCAATTGGCCTATTAAAAGGTCAAAAAGGACATAGCCTTATTTTATGGGCTTTAGAATTCAATAGAAGTGATAGCACAGATCTTGGTGGGTTGCTTGTTCAACTAATTGATGATGCTGTATTCATTGTGCTTGATGAACTTAAGGAATTCCATAGCTTTTTTCTCACTCACTAGCTCTTTGATAGCTATCGCATTTGAATCTTTAGTTGTAGACTTTGGTGCTTAAGAAACAAGGGTGGTATTTTTTTGTTGAGTTTCATCTCTTAATGCTACTAGGGCATAACATCTACCACTCCATGTTAGATGACTTACCCCTGAGAGATCAACATTTGTTGCCTGTTAACTAGATTCTCCAATTATTAAGTTTTTGCTTTCATAGTTTTAGGGAACAACCTTGTTATCCTTAAAGGAAAGGGAGATGGAAGTCAGATAATCATCTTCGGTGTAGGCTAAACAAGGGTAGCTTGAGTATTTGATGGGTTGTTAAGTAAGACCAATAGCCTTCTAATCCTATATGGAGGATTATTCTCTTCTTTTTCTATAATGTTAACAGACAGTGTTGCATTTGCAAACTCAGTTTATGAGGCTTGCTTTTTATCATATAATTTGATTGCTACCCTCGTTCATCATCCTTTGAACTATAGCATAGAATTCTTTGCATGTTTGAAGAGTATGGCCATAGATGATTTGGAAATCACAGAAATCATCAGCTTTTTTTTCATCTTTTTGACCCTATTGACTAGTTTAGCTTATACCAAGATTTACCATACTAAATTCATTGTTGTTCTGACTTGGCCTATGTTTTCTACGGCCTCGCAGTCTTCTTAAAAAACCACTTGCTTTGTATCTAATTCAACATAAGTCTATAATGAACTAGCTCTAGTGCTAGATTTTGGTTGTTGTTTGGCTTTAACTTTTCTTTTTATTTCAAAAATATTTCCTTTTCTTAAGCTGCTCTTCATAGTTTCACCGATCATTCCACACAACATGACTATATATGTGAAACTTTTTAAGAGTCCTTTTCAGTACCTCCTTATAATAAGGCACTTATAATGTGCCAATAAATCTAATAGTCATTTTTCTCTATCAATAAGGGGTAATCTAGGTGGCCTTTTCCATCCACTTCAAAGCATATTGCTTGAAGCTTTCGTTAGCTCTCATTTCCATATTTATAAGAGAAAAACAACTTAAAACTTGGTCGATGGCAAGTCTTTCATCATCTATGGCATTAATAGAGGGATAGATGCACTCTTCAAGGTCCTTATAGAACTCAACTTTGGACCAATCCATCATACCTTGGACCATTTCAAGGAAAAATAGACAATACTGAAGAATATGCTCTTGATTGAATTATAGTAGGATGGTTTAATGGTTTTTATGCTCTAATTTTTTACATTTGATACTGTTCTAGCTTTCACAAAGGCTTGCTAGGCCTTGCTTATCGGGGTTCTAACTTTTCGCTGTTTCTTTTGACTCATCATCTTTTCCCTTCAATCACTATATTCACTTTTGGCTTTACATGGTTAGGAAGTGGATTGGCTTTAATGCTAGGCCTAGACCCTTGTTTAACCTTAATCACATCTTTTTCTAGTATACTTTATACCTTTCTCTTAAATAAGGTACAATTCTCTATAGAATGGCCTTGCACCCTAGCGTGGTACTCATAATAGGCATTTTCATTATACCATTTGGGGTAAAGATGTGATCTTAGGTTTGTGAATATTGGGGCTACTAATTGACCTGCCAATAAACAGGAGTAAAACTCTTTATAGGAGCAATGAAGTGGCTTGAAGTGTCCTCTTGCTCGAGGCACTTGTTGATTATTTAGAGCTCTTGCATTGTTTACATTGCGAAAGTGTGCATTATGGGCTATGTTTTGAATAGGATTCACTGTAAAGGTTATTGTCGAAATAATCCTGATAGAATGGACTGATTATGGCACCGATGAATAGGGGTCAAAACTTGGATGCAACATGTTCGGGAAGTACATACATTGTGTCGAATATGGATTTCAATTAATCCTGGCATAACTTTTGCTAACAGCACTCACCTTCTTCTCTTTACCTTTAGAAGTTAACTTCTTAACTTACTGGGGTGATTCTCTAATGGATATCTTGCTACTTTTGATTTTGCCTAATATAACCATATTAGTAAAATTCTTCAATGCATTTCCTACCAACCATTCATATTAAAGAGCTTACAAAGTGCTGATAAATATGACCGTTATCTCTTTCTTGGTCAGATGAAGGTGAACTTAAGCTGCTTCCTCTTCTACCTCTGAGTATATTGCCTGTAGCTTTTAGAGGCTTTCTTTTCCTTGTTTAAAAGAGAGAGACGATCTAGGCTCCAATTAGATGCATGCTTATATTGATCAAAGAAAGCGCGAGCCAAATCTGCCCATGTCTAAATTCTTAGGGGATCAGGCCCTATATACTATCAGATAGCTACCTCAATTAGGCTATCCTCAAAGTAGTGAATCAGTGGCTTTTCATTCTCCTCATACTTGGCCATCTTATGGCAATACATATGAAGGTGGGCAGTGGAGTCTGTAGTCTGATTATACTTTTCAAAATCCGGCACTTTGAATTTGGATAGGATAACGGGACTGAAAACTAATCCCAAAGATTTTATGTCTATAACCTTAAATTTGTCAGTTTCTTTGATAGCTTGAAGATACTTTAAGTTTAATCATTTTTAGAGGACCTCTTTGTTTTTTCTTATTCTATTTGCTTATCGAGATCTAGGACTATGGGCCTTGTCGATGAGGAGCTTACACCCTGGAACCCTTGAACCAGATGGGATGCTGCTGTAGCGTTAACGTATATGTATGGTTGAGTACATGGGATATTTATTGCCAGAGGATGTTGTCCGTGTAATGCCTCTTTCTTCATGTTGGTGGTTTCAATACCAATATTTAAGTTACTTTTTGGATTGGTTAGTTTTTTTCTCGCATTAACGGTGGTTGTTTGCCCATTTTCCTTTAAAGTCTCAGATAGTAGCTTAGTCAATTCTGCAATCTATGCTTCAAGTTCCTCATTCTTATGGAGTGACTTCTCTTGTGACTCTCTATACATAAGTTTGAATAGCTTAATGTGGGCTTGGTGATCATTCTCTATTGCTTTTCGACTATTGCAAGTGTTATACTAATGATGAGCTATAGAGTTCATGTTTTAAAGCACCTTCACTTTAGATTATTATCATATTAGACTTTTAGTATATGTCATGAGCATGTTTGATGAGATAAAGATAAGCATGCAATTAGATGACAATTAATATAAATGCATAAAGTAGTAAAAGGATTAGATTAGTCCTGTAATTGCAAGCAAGATGATCAAACTTAGGGAGCAGCTCCATCAATAACATCATTCATTAAAGCAATAGAATATCCCTGTTACATTAAAAAATGCCTGATACAGTTACATTGCTTGATCACATATTCCATAAAATATAATAATTCATCTTCATGGCTCTGATGGGTAAGATGTCATGTGTCAAGGATTGAGCCACATCCATTATGTTCTTGACCTCTAACTAGGCTACTTGAATATGTTAAGTGAGATGACAGTGATGGTCCTGGTAATTTTGGCATGCTTGATCAACCACTTGTAGTCATTCTGGCTCCCACTATTCGGAGGCTCTTATTAGTTCATCAACTTGGTCTTGACGAGCTTGAAGAAAATGCTCTAATCTTGAATTTTTAGTGTTAGAGTCTCATTCTTAATATGGTTTTCTCTTAAATCCCTGACTGAGCTTTTGACTGTCCATTCCTTTTTTGTTAAGTTGATGTGAAGGCACAGGTTCTAATAAGCTTCTACTTATTAACCTTAGCTGCTTTTCTCTATTAATATAGTTCTTTCTCGAGTGTAGTAATTTTTGCCTTCCACTTAACTGATAACTTACCAAGGTGTCGAGACTTGCTTGCTTTGCTGAAGGCCACATAGTCTTTCCTTAAACTCTTAAAATCCTTCTTGAGGTGGTTTTCCTCTTTGATAGCCTTGTTCACCTCGCCATATCGGAGATATAGTCTATTTCCAATTAGCTTTTCTTTTCCTTAAGTGGGCGATTTCTTTGGCGAAGGTTGCCTTTTCTTATTTAAACTCTTCTTGAGCAATTCAATCTTAGAGGAACATTCATCAACTAGTATTTATGATGTTCCAACACTAGATAAAGACAAGGTGTCATTGATGCGATAAATATAACAGGTTTGTCTCCAAGCAAGGAAAGCTAGCTGAATTTTAACTTGTAATCGAGTTCACCATAGTTGAATTCCCACTACTCTAGGTCTTAGGCAAAGGGAATAAATTGTAGACACTAAAATGGTTGCACAGCTAGTACTTCCCATAATCTAATAAGTGGCACACAACTGTAATCCACACATTGGTATATGATTGTCTATGATGAATACCAAAGGGCCTTCCATGTCACCTTTTCCCCATTGAGATTTTTAGAATTTCTAGACCTATTGCTATTCAAACTTATCTTGGGGCCATTCCTTCTCAAGGACATTAGAGATAAGGCTGAAGTTAGGTAAGAAGTTGTATGACATTCTCTTTTGTCCGAGATAAAAGTGATTGACAAGCCAAATGGGAAGAAGTGGCATACATCTAATGAAATGACCCATCCCTATTTTCTTGCAAAAGATGAGAACTTGAATAGTTAAAGTAATGATAATAGGTGTAGGATTAATGTTGCAACACAATCGAGAAAAGAGATTTGCTACCATTGCTTCAATATAGCATGAAATTTTTGGAAATATGACCATGCCATATATTGCCAAAGTGTAGGCATCTTTTGATTTTTTGGATGTCAATGATATTTCTCATTGCTTCTTTTAAATTGGCCCATGAAATGCACTCACTGTTCCCCTTCTATTTTATATGATTTTCAATCCAAGACTTCATTGCCTTGAGGATCTGAGCTAAGATTTTCTTTAAAGTTGAAAGGTGTAAAGCCTTACAATATATTTTATCAGTTTTAGCCTTTTCAACATTGAGTAGTGAGGTATATTTGTTAACTAAGAGGATTCATGATTAAAAGTGAAGCATCGATATGCAAGGTTCCAAAACTAAGATGCTGCTTGCAATAGACCAACACCTAGATAGACTTAGAGCAAAAGGGTTATGTTTTTGTACCTCTTCGTGAATAATTCCTTCTTGATATTATCCTAACTGGTCCGTACATACTTTAGATCTTGCCAATCATTCTGATGGTATCTTATCTTAATCATTTCATGCATTGTTGCGATATGCCAGAGTTTGAGAACATCCCCGACTTCATGCTACTAGAACTTTAACCCTACTTGGACTTCCTCAAAGGGCTTCAAATCTAAAGTGGACTATTTCTCAATGATAGACATCCATTGATGAACATTGTACCATTGGCGAATTGTCCCATAATGATGATGATTATGATAAAATGATACATGTATCAAACAGAAAAACAAAAAGGAAACAAGTTAGTGACATCATTAAGTAATAATTACAAAAATAAAGGTAAATACAACAATAGAAAAAAAAATACGTCACTGAAATAGCCCCAACAATAGGCGGTATGATGCCAAAGGCCAAACACAACAATTGAGGTTAAAAAAGTTCATAAATCACACATTGTATACAGTTTATTTTTTTATTTTTTGTTATGCTTTCTATCTTTATTTTGGTTACTTATGTTCGTTTTTCAATTCCAGATTTATTTTGGAGAATATAGCAAAAGCATATTAATGAGCTTATAATATTAGAATTACAAATATGGAAGAAGATATTAAAGCCCAAAAGATTGAATTCTTTGGTAAAAATTTTATTCTTGCACTTTAGGTAATAAGTACATACTCCAACAAGCAAAAGAATAGGTCAACCAAATCTACCATGAAAGTAACATCTAGATTTCCTACTTTAAATAAGATTTTCTGACTTTACCTAGGGTTGTTTTTAGCCATTGTAACTTAACCTTGGCATTCAAGGGGAAAAAATTAGAATTAAAAGGCGACTGAGAGCACAAGAAGGACAAATCGAATGGGAAAAAAAGAGAATAAAGAGAAGACTAAGAGAAAAACGAGGAGATTTCAACTAGCCATAGCTGAGTTTCTTCTCTCTTTCTTTCTTTCATTCTTCCTAAAATTTTGTTATGAATCTATTATTGAAACATCAAGCATGTGTAACTATGTTTTTTTGGTTAAGGATAATTTCAAAGCCCTAGACATGATTTTGTAACTGAATTTTAGAATTATTAAAAATTATCTATTAAAATTGCTTATGTTATTTCACAAAATAGTTTATAATTCTTGTCTTGATTTGTTCAGGTGCATAACTAAATACACCTTGGTAATTATCTTTGCTAGATTAGAAATGTTGATCTGTAGTTGTCATGTGTTCTTATTCGGTAGTAGCAATTTGTGATCAATCAGTATGGTTAAGTTTTTATTGATTGCGATGTGGAACATAACTTAGGTTAAATAATCCAAGCTAACTTAGGTTAAATAATCCAAGCTTTTGTGTTTATTGCTTAGATCAACCTATCTCTTTTTATCTTTAAGCTTATATTAAATTAAATCTTAAGAGCATATTCAAGGTTATTTAATGGTTATAGAAGAAACTAAGGAAAGATTGGGGTAGCAAAGCTTATTGCTATCTATAGTTGGCAATTTTAAGAGGTAATTAGAGATAACTCTGATATTGATTTATAGTTTATGTTTAGAGGTGGCAAATAATTCCTTGCCTATACTTATCATTATTATTTTCACTTCTTATTTTGTTTTCTTAAATCTTACTTTTACTTTTAGGTTTCTTATTCTATTTGCATCTTAATACAATCAACCCTCATCATAGTTTAGTTTATTTTTTTGTGAAGTCTTTTTTTTTTGTGAAGTCTTTTTAATTTGTTTGATTGTATTAGATTAGAGTTATTCATCAATAACTATAATTTGAGAACTAGCTTTGTGGATACAACTGTTTCTTACTACTATACATAATAACAACCATAATTTAGTGCAATCACTTTTTACTATGCACAATAACGACCATAATTTAATGCAATCATTTTTTGATATGAGGGAACATATGATTTTCGTGAAAGAAAAGTATGCCGTAGTGAAATAATGGTAGGAAGGGATCCAAAAAAAATATGGGAATGCTTTGAAAGTCAAATATGTCTCACTATTCTTAGCCAGAGTAGAGGTTGATTTCCAACAGAATGACTTATTGGATTTATGAGCCATATGGATCTAAAAAGGACTTGTTCATTCGACAATATTGGGACACTGCATTGCTAACCTAGCTTTGGATAAATAAGGGTTTACTATGAGTAATAGCATGGTTCTGGAATCCAAGATGTCGTTGCTTCACTTTCAACAAGGAGGATATGGTTTTAATTGTTAAGGAGTATTCTAACCTACTACTTATTACACTGTTCTTTTTCATCAAGTCTACATTAAAGAGTCTAATTCATCATCATTTAGGAAATGATTAGCTAGTTTTTAGGTGTACCGATGACATAGGTTGGGCTGTATGTTGTCTGAAAAGGTTAAAGTGAGAGTGGTAGAGATAATGGACTTTGATGGATAGTTGCCCAGACCAAGAAAGAAAAAGTAATAGTTTTGCACTGGTGGTGTATAGGGTGGTTATCTTCTCTTTAACCTTAGGGTATATCAATATGGCATTAGTCAACTTTTTTGATCGACTAAGGTACAAAGTTAATTCAGCCATGGCCGTCTTGACTAAGACAGTCTAATCCCTAAATTTTTGCAAAAAAAATAGTAAAGGAAGGTTTTGGGTGCACAGTTGCTATACATTTCGATTCACAGTCACTTTTGGAAGGATAAAAAAGTCATTATTCGGGTGTCAGTGTTTCAAAACTTGAAAAGTAAAGATATGACCTAGAGTGCTCCGTGGAGAGTTGGATTTTTCTTTTGACTCATATTCTGGGCAAATTGGATTTTTCCTATGAAGAAAATGGCTATACAAAGAAGATACGAGCTAGGACTAGTTAATGGAGACAAACTTATCATACTTAGTTAGCTTGATATCGAGATGATGTTACCTCAAATTTTGAAGGGTAGGTAAAAAGGTGGTTTAGTGACAACATATTACTTTTTGATGATTATGTGATTATTTTAGCTTAAGAACCACTATGCAATGTTGAACTATTGAAAAAGAAATTTGAGTCTAAAAAGATGGCTTTTAAAGGAGAAATTACTTGGCTCAAGGTAGAAAACGAGCAGTTGAAATACAAATAGGTCATTTGTGAATAGAAATTGAATGATGTCAGTAAAGAGAAAGACAATGTCAAGCAAAATATGATAGAGTTGCATCAAAACAACGAAAGGTTAAAGCTTACCTTGAAAAGTACAAAATTAGTTATGTACAGATAAGCAAAATGGAAAGTTGAAGTGGCTAAACTAAATTAGAAATTGGACCAATGGAAAGTTAGAGTGAAGAAAAGCATAAAATGGGTTGTCCAACTCTCAGCTAGATTGCTAGTAAGCCAGAAGGAGAATGACCATATCCTTACTTGATTACAAGTTTATAATGATATCATGTTGGAACCCAAATCACCATTATTGCATGGTATACTAGTTGGTGATGACGATCAGAAGTTCAGCATCATCCCAGTTGTGGATAGAATTAAGGATTGTTTTAATGTCCCCAATAATGAAATCTGACGTTTCTTCTATATCAAAAGGATTTGAACTTGTTTTTATAGATGTAATAATTGATTTGGATTTGATGCAAGTATTTTCTTAAAGCTTTTACCTTAACCAATGCCTTCAACATATATGTATGTTATTAGTAGTCATTTAATTGCATTCATTTGCTATTTCATCTTTAATATGCATGTGTGCATTCGTATTTATCCCAAAGCATGTATAATATCATAATACAAGGTTTTGATCTGGCATTATTCTTTAAGGACAAGGATTACAAATACGAGGAAAAGTATAAGACTACCTATTTAAAGGAGTTTTAAACTTAGTGCCATCTTAGGAATATGGAAAACAATTTAGTAACTAGGATGGAGAAAATAAAGAAGGCACAAGAAAAATGATGAAAGATCAATAGGAGCTTAAACTATAGTTGGCTATGACAATAAAGTAGATGACAATTTCAACTAGAACTAAAAAACATGTTAGAGGATTGGTTTTAGACTGAAACAAATGATCTGAGGGATAAATCTATTGAGGCAGTGGACGTTTCATGGGTAAATCTACTATACAGGCTTGAATTTGGGTCTATTCTAAGTAATTTGTCATACTCGACCTTGATAATACTACTAACTTAGAGAAGCTTGGATGGAAAGATCTAAACAAGCTAAGAAAGTACAATGTCCTTGGTAAGTACTAGAGAAGAGATCAAGAGCTATTGAAGATTGGTGTAGTATTTAGGTTGGTATTCCTATAAAATTTAAAGCTTAGGATTTTGAAAAGCATAACGAAACTACTTGTCTAGCTACCCATATAACAATGTATTGTTGTAAGATGGTAAGGTATGAAGATAATAAGATACTATTAATCTATTACTTTTATGGTAGTCTAATTAGAGCAACTGCTCACTAGTAGATTGGGTTAGGTAAGGCCAAAATCCAAACGTGGTTAGATTTAGACTAATCTTTCTTAGATCAATATAAACATATAATTTATTGGGGTTCAAATAGGTTGTCTTTATAGAATATGAAGAAAAAAAAGAGTGAGACCTTTAGGTATTATGCTTAATATTAGAGAGATAAGGTTGCTCTAGTTTATCCTCCCTTAATGGAAAAGAAAATGATAGTCACTTTTATGAATACTTTATGGGCTCCTTTCTATGAGAGGTTGGTTAGAAAAACCACTAAGAATTTGTTAACATGGTGCTACTTGGTGAAATGATCAAGAATGTTATTAAAAGTAGCAAAATGTTAGTTAAAGAGCTTTCAGGTAGTAAAAGACCAACCCTAAAGAAGAAGAAAAAGTAGGGAGAAGCTAACACTGTTAGTCATTAAAATCATACACTCATGAACACTGCACCATACAGTCTTTACTACCTTACTGCACTTAGATTGAGTCCAAGTTTCTAGCTATTCACCACTAAATTGTATACTTTATTATTTGTAGCCTAATATTCTCTTATACACCGAACAACAAAAAAAAAACACCCAAAATACCATGAATGCTCTTAAACTTACTAAACTAGTATAAACCAAAAAATAGTTTAACCCAATTCCCATGGTTTACCATGGCCTATACCTATGGTTGCTATAGGAATAATTGATAGCACCAATCTATGTTCCATATATTAAACCTTTGTACCCAAGTAGTATGATGCTAGTGTTCAACATGAGTATCATTTAACTTTGCAGAGGCATTCCATATAAAATTGTCTAGCATTTAAAATAAGAGTTCAAGTTCTAATTTATGGTAGCATACTATAGTCCAAAACAAAACCAAGGTTGAATATTGCTGATGATCCTTTGCCTATTCATACTGAAGCTATAGTGAATAGATTGTTAGTGGAAAAATCATTTTGAATTAAGGAAAAAGTTAAGGAAGTAAAAATTTCAATGAAAATGGTCTTAGAAGATTTCGTGAAAGCTAAGATAGTTTCAGGGAAAGAAAGTCCAGTTAATCAGTTGGAAAAGTTCTATGAGTTTTATGATATTGATTAGCATAATCTATAGTCATGTGATGAGTTTAGGGTTATTGTTCAAAATTTGAGGGTAATAAGGAGATAGAATTCTCCTAAGAGTTGCATGAGCTTGTAAAAATGTTAGTAAATGTGATCGATGAGGGTTTACAATGATTCTATATGGAATTGGTAGACTAATGGTTATTTATTGTGATGAGCCATTGACTAATGCTACAACCATTAAATCTAATCCCTAGATGATCATTGAGGTCCCAAACATTTTTCATATAAGGATAATAAGGTAGCCTTATTGAGTTACGGATATCAAACTGTAATTATGGGAGAGGCAAATCCTTAAGTTGATGTTGTGACAGGAGTAAGCCATATGGCTAGGAGTTGTCAGTGTTGATCTTTAAGCTATTGAGAATGAGAAACCAATGACTGACAAAGGGAATAATGACATCCTAAAAGTGGTGAAAAAACTATTTCTCAAGAAACAAAAAAGCTGACTAGTGAACAAGAGGCAATAATTTTAAAGTTTATTAAGCACAATGAATATAGCATTATGGAGCAATTGAATAAGCAACCTACCAAGAAATCAGTGCTATTTTTTGTAATTGAACTCAGAGCCACATAGGAAGGCTTTATTGAAAGTTCCTAACTAGGCTTATTTGGTCCACAACATTTTTATAGACAAGATGGTTCAGTTGGCGGATAACATCTTAGCTGACAATTTCATCTCATTTAGTGATGACATCTTATCTTGAAGGAGGGGTTGTGTGAAAGCTCTCCATATCACCATTAATTATAAAGGTCATTCATTACTAAGGGTTTTGATCAATAATGGTTCTGCATTGAATGTGTTACCTTTGGCTACTCTACAAAGGATGCCAGTTTATGCCTCTCATATTAAATATAGCTATATAATAGTCTGAGCTTTTAATGAGACTTCACAAAAAGTGGTAGACATGGTAACGGTTTCTTTAAAGGTAAGCCTATGTACCTACAAAGTAGAATTTTAGGTGATATACATAACTCCATTTTACAACTATACATTAAGTAGGGCATGGATCTATTCAATAAGGGCAGTTTACTTATCATTGCACCAAAAATTGATGTTTATTGTAGATGGTAACTTGGTCACCATAGCTGGAGAAGATGACACCAAATCTGTTCTAATAACTGATACACTTTGCATAGATCATGATAGAGAGTTTTTGAATGCTACATTTTAGGGAAATGACTACTAATTCTCAAAACCCATTTATCCTACAATACTAGGATAGGTTTGAAAATAATGGTTGAAAGGATTACTGAGCCAATAAGAGATTAGAAAGGCACCTATAGGGAATGGTGTGAGCCTTAAAAGTAGTAAATTAGATAGGCAAAAATAGGTTAGGCTCTAAGTTAAGTGCTGAACTAAAGAAAAGGATGGCTGAGAAGGCAAAAGATAAAAGAAGGGCCAGGATAACAGGTTAAGAACTAGGATTTCATGTGAAACTTTTTGAATCACTTTAGGACATTTTTCATTCTTAAGGTTATTTGGATTTGAGTAAGGAAAGCTATCCAAAGGAAATACTAGTGATGTTGAAGAAAGCCTTTAAGAGCTTTAGTGTTTCTATTGATAGTGGAATAGAAAATTTTGGAGCAAGGTATTCTTTCTGCCCATGATTACTGAATTTGGAATGATACCATGATCTTTATAGCTTATAGGCCTTTTTCTGATGAATGTTAAGAACTCTACCTTAAACATTAGTGCCCCAAAACATTTAAGAGTTTTTTTGTATTGGGCACACTTTATTATCATTATTAAATAAATAACAAGCATGATGGATTTTTTATACCCTTTTGTGTCTCATTATTTTATGAATGCTTTATTTTTTTGACTTGATTACCTTAGATCTTTGTTTGAATCGATATCTTGATACCTGTACCTATATTGCTCCATTGCTCACTTTTTCTTAAGTATCTTGATATAAGAGATATGGAAAATCATGTTGACACTTTGGGGGTTGATATGTGGATTTGAATAAAAACTTTAAAGACTATGTCTTGCCCCTGGATTTGTTAAGATTGATTAAGCAAGAGGAAAGACAAATTATGCCTTGTAAGGAATCTACTAAAATGATAAATTTGGGAATAGAAGAGTGCAAGAAGGAAATTAAGAGTGGAAATACAACATCTTTATTCATTCGGGAAGAATTGGTGTTCCTCTTAATGGAATTTAAAGATGTCTTCGCTTGATCATAGATAGACATGCCAAGATGGGATACAAACATAGTGGTGCATAGGCTTCCATTAAAATTTAAGAAAAAAGCCTGACATGCTTCTAAAGTAGATAGATGCAGGGTTTTTAGTGTTAGTATATGTGCTAGAGCCAATCAACTTAGATGAAGCATATATTAGTTAATAATGCAAACTTATCACTTAAATAAGTGATACAAGGTTTTCCTTCCCGTTAATAGCATGAATGACAATCATGAACTACTAATTGGATGAAGCCCACATAACATATGTGGCCTTGCAAAGGTATTATAATAAGTTACAATTATGTGATCCTTATGTATCACAGCTGTGTTATTAAAACTGTTCCTAGTCATTATAGTACAATTATGACCATAAAAGCCTTACCCCAAAGAAACCTCTATTTTGGTACTGGTAGCATATAACCCCTAATTGAAAAATTATTTTCGAACTCTAAATGATTTTTCTAGAATTTTCTAGTATTTTTCCTAGAAAAGGCTTCAAATTACCTTTGCAAGATACCTTGTTTGCCCCCGGATCATTCCAGATATGAGAGTTATGATTTTTAGAATCTTTGTTGTCTAGAAACCTTGGATCAACGATTTGCATTTTGTTCAGGCAATTTTGATCCCTAAAACTATTTTTCTAGATTTTTTAAATATTTTTCCTGAAAAAGTTATAAAATTCCAATTCTGGAAAGTTTGTTTGCAATTTAATGATTCCTAATGAGTCTGAGATTATTTTTCAAAGTTTACTATTCCCTTTTCCCTACTTTTGCTGTCAATATTGACTCAGACTCAGTTTCCAAAATTAATTCCACCCATAAAACAATTTTTTGGGATTTTTAAAATGTTTTTACATGAATCCTTATCGAGTTACCTTTCTAATGGTACCTTCTTTGCCACAAGAAACCAATGGACCAAACCGAAATAAATTTGGGAAAATGGATAGCACAATGCTTCCCTTTTTTTTTGGTTGAACTTAGGAAAATTGCTTGAATTTTCCCAAGCCAATATTTTTAGTCTTTTGAATGACTCAAAATGTATTCAATTATTTTCCCTATAAAGTCACGACTCATGACATAGTTCCTTTTAGGCTTGGATCAAAACTAAAATTTGTTTTTAAAATTAATTTTCATTCTTAATTTAAAATATTTTGCATCTTAAAATTTGTTTTCTTCAAAATTCCTAAAAATTCTAATTCTAAAAAATCATTCAAATTCTTTTTTTCGAAGGGGTTCTCCAATCTTGCTTTTCAAAAATACTTTAAAATCTAAGTTTTCTCTCCTCCAAGCTTCCTCGAACCTTTTATCAAGCTTTTTATGCCCAAGATGGCTTCCAATTCCAAACACATCTCAAAATTTGTCAATTCGATTATTCCTTAATAACCAAGGTCAATTATGTGATACGTCTTAATTGTCTCTTCTTTCTGTTTCCATGTGTTTATTTTTAATGCAATTTTTAGTATATTCCTTTATGCTTTACTATCTCATTTCTTTTCTTGATGATGATTTGCATTCATGTCTTCTAAAAAATCGAATTTCATTAAACTGGAGGCAATGCTCTTTGTTAGTATCCCTTCAGTGCCCAATGTAGGTTATCTTTTTCTAAACCAATTCGGATCTTATTTTACTGAATTCTCTATGTTTCTTCCCCCTTTTGGGTTGCATAGAGGGATATTAATTAAATCTTTATTAACAAAACCCGTATCTAATATTTAAAAATTTCTATTCATAATAAGGGGATTACACATAAATAATGATCGCATGAAAAACCAAAGAAAACTGAGACTTTGATAATTTATGGCTAGATGCTACCAATTTTAGATGTCTTAGGAGGTGCTAATCCTTTCCCATGCATAATTGACTCCTAAACCTTTAAAACAAACTCTAGTATACGCAGTTCGTAAATCACCAATTTTAATAGGTATCTAATCATACCTAGCCCAAAATAGTTGGTGGTGACTCCAAGTCATAACCCTTTCATAATAGCTATTCAAGACTGTTTGGATGAGCGATTCATTTGATGATTTTCCCCTTGGCTTTCTTCGTATCATGCCTAATTCAAATCCCAATCAAGGGATAATCTAAAAGCGAACCCCACTTCTTTTCTCGTTGTTTTTTAGTCGAAGTGCTCCACACATATGTTTAAATGGGCATATCGCGATAACTTAGCAACTCTTTTGGGGATTTTATTTAGAAGTCAGGCCTATAACTAGCCAAATATTGTCATGATTCTCAATTTCACTCGATTTTAATTGTTATTTATTTGTAATCCCCTTTTTTTATCTACTTTGTACATGATATTTATTTGCCATCACTCTTTGTGTTTTTATACTTCTCATAATTTTTAGGGTTTTTTCTGCCACCCAAAAGAAAAAAGAAGAAAAAATGAAAAATACAGCAGTTTTGTTAAAACGGTAATAAGGAGTGAAAAAAAGATTTGATTGTTTCTTTAATAGACACTATGCACTCACATCTTATTAGACTTTTAGTTGTTCTTTAGGAGAAAGTGAGCTAATTGTCCTTCGTGGTATATTTTATTTACTCGCAGGCTAGCAATATCTTTCGAGGTGTAAAGTACCTATGCTTTTGTGGTATTCTTTTTATCTGTATGGGCATAACAAAACACATCCACCTGAATTAAACTTATTCCATCAAGCTTGTGATTGACCCAGGATCAGGGTGCCTCAGCTGGCCCTAAAAGATGGAGAAACAATTTGGGAACCTTTTAGAGTCAACTTAACCATACATAGGTGGCCATAAGAGCCAAACCATGTCAGGCCATACTGAAGTACTGCTAGATTGACCCAAAAAATAAGACACTCAAGGAAACACTTCTTACTTATTACTCCTCTTTATGATTTTTTTTTTGTTGCAAAAATGATTATGCCTTTTCCTTCACCACAAGTTATATCATTATGTTATTTGATTGAAGGCTAATACCTTTTCCTTTACAAGAAAAATATTTGAATACTATCACTTGGCCTACCTTTCGAGGTCGGTATCGCCTGTTAAGGAACTAAACTTGCTGCCAAATCAATGGCTTGAAATCCATCAATCACTAGATGATGATAAATGAGTAAAAACCTGAACAAGCCGTCATGCTATTCAATCAATGGCTTGACATTAGCTTGTAATTGTATGGTGACGAAGGAATTGTTACTGTCTTTGGTGTTAATTTTTATTCTCAGAGGAATTGTTCTGGACATGCCAGTATACTATTTGCATAAGTTTAAGTTTAATAGACAAATGTCTATATCCATATTTTTTCATACTCGCCTCGAGGCATTGCAATGATTTATTTCTTGTTTTTGATACATTACTAACTT
This sequence comes from Adansonia rubrostipa, assembly GCA_038381775.1. Classification (NCBI taxonomy): domain Eukaryota; kingdom Viridiplantae; phylum Streptophyta; class Magnoliopsida; order Malvales; family Malvaceae; genus Adansonia; species Adansonia rubrostipa. The sequence goes on from JBBYHM010000019.1 coordinate 9,921,565, forward strand.
AGAGTTTCTTTTGTTGTTGTCTTTGCTACATGCATTATGTCACTTCATACCATCTCGGGATAGTTAGTTCCAAGGGTAGTGTCCATAGATAAGTATCTTACCATGGTACAAGCACTAGCCAAAGGTTTCAAAGACTTTAAGACAGTCAAGACAAAGTCCAAAAGAGAATAGAGAAAGAATAGAGATAGTCTTTAGCCCAAATATATCTTAGAATCCCAGAATGGCTGAAATAATTTTCAGGTAACTCAACCACCAAGAGTTAAGAGATGTGTGGAATGGTTGGCATGAGAACAATAAGGCAATCTCTTTAGAAGATTATAAGGATATTGCTTTATTAATCCAAGTCAAAGTCTACTTCAGATTACTACACGTAGCTATACAATTTTGAAATCTCATATATAGATGTTTCACCTTCAACAGGTATGATCTAGTCCTTATTATAAAAGTATATGTTGCCATGCTTAATATCACAAGGGCCTAATTCAACAACATTTATTCTAAGTGGGCAAAACCTCAACCCCTCAAAAAGAAGTTGGCCGGTATGCTTGAAGTCAAAGAACAATGGGTGGACTCACATCTAGTCAAATAAGGGAATACTACCGGTATCACATAAGGCAGTTTAAAATTTTCCATGAGTACCCAATTAGACAAGAAAAAGATTCAAGATGCTTTCGCATTGGCAATTTATGGTTAGGCCATTTTTCTATAGGCTTTGGGACACGTAGGGTTTGTTATGGTAGATATTTGCTCAAAATTAAGTTATGGTATTAATCATGCTCTGGCCATCTTAGTAGAGACTATTTAGTCCTTTAATTTTGGGAGAAAAAAAGGCAAAGCATGCTTTATCAAGTGCTCATCAATGTTGTACCTATGGCTCCATAGTTATTTTTGGAGTAAAAGATCGCTATAGCCATATATATTGAGTTTTAGTCCTTTCACCAAGTTCTTAGAAAAAGAGTGGATGCAGGATACTACCAAAATCAATGGATTGTAAAATTCTAAGGTCTAAATGCTAATGAAGTAACTTAGATAGTTTTGTAATCATTTCTAGACCAATTGTATACAAATGCAAGGCATTTCATTGGGTGCCTTTTAGTGGATTATAAGGAAGCATCGCTTACACTCTGCTTATGGGTTTACAGTCATTTAATTATCGACAGTTTGTTCCTACCACTTGCGAGTTATGTACACTAGATTTTGAATATGGAGGAAATGGTTATACAAGCCAAGTGCAAAAGAGCTTTGATGCATGGCAAAAGACATGCCAAATCATATTAAAAAGAGAGAAAACAATGATTTCAGCTTATAAAGATTGGATAGTTAGGTGAGTTGAGATGTCGTATTGTTACCTACTGAAGAAATCCCTCATGTTCTAATGGATAATCATCCATCTGAGATTGAGAACTTGAAACGTGATTTTGCAAAAGAAAGAGCTACTTTTGCAAAGAAAATTCGTCAGTTACAAGAAAAAAAAGCCAATGGGAACATGAGTTCAAGTTTGAAAGGGATGGATATGTGATTTTGTCAAGACAAAAGACGCCATTAACAAAGATCTTTAGGACTTCAAGAAAGACTACATGGCATTTCAAAAGGCAAAGAAATACTAAGGAACTAATAAATCCCTAACCAAATGGGAAGTGGAGCTTATCTCTCTTGCTAATAACTTAGAGGCTTGGAAAGCTTGAGTGGAGACTACTATAGAAGAACTCACAAAACCCATGCAATTACATTACTTTATCAAAATAGAAGCAAAACCTTGGTAGCTCAGGTAAAAGTCCTTCAAGAAGGAAAGGTTAAGGATAAAGCTTTGGCTGCAAGGGTTCAAGAATTAGAGCATGCCCTTTAGGTTCAGTAAGATCAGGTTGAAAAACTGTCAAGGACTTTTGAAGAATTGTGCCATAATTGGATCTTGGCCAACCAATCTTGATCAAAATATAGGGAACGTCTCTAGAATCTCATTAAGCAAATCCTTGTGGTTCAAACTAGTGCAAATAACATGGTTGAATTAGCCAGATTTATGAGGCGAGACTTCATTCCCATGAGTGATAGTGGACAACAACTCTTGAACTTTCTAGAACTTGTAATCAAACAATGTAATCGCATAAGATATTTTTAGATTTGATTACTTAATCAGCTATAATTAATGCTTTGTTCAAATGGAAGATAATTATTCTAGAGCTATTACAAAATCCAAATGTCTATTTTATTTACATATATGATTTAATTTGTTTAATTAAATTTCTTTCATAATATCATCACATGCATATGATTTGATCTTCATTCTTGCATGCCTTATACTCATCATTCTAATCTAGCATCAGTCTAGAATGTCAAGATCCTTAAAACATTGAATCGAACACCCAATACCAGTACAATACCTATTTGCATCAAAAGGCAATAGAGAATGATCACCAAGCTTGCATTGAAAGGATTAAAGTTATGCATCGAGAAGCTCAAGAGCAAATGCTTTGTAAGACTGATGAACTAAAAAGTTAAGTTACTAAATTGACAAAACTGTTTATTGTTGCTTTAAAGGATAAAGGGCAAACAAATATTGCTAAATAGGGCAATGCACTCGCTAAACTTAAGGTTAACTTGAATAGGGGTCTTGAGATCACTAACACTTCTGAAGAAGCATCCAAAAGGCAATTACCTCTAATAGCACCGATCCCATCTACTTAACTATTCATCTATATAAACCCTATGATAGCACTACATCTGGCTCAAGGATACCATGGCATGAATAGGGGATCGTCACTAGCAAACCCTTTAGTTCCAAACCTTGATGAGCAAATAAAATAAAAAAAAAAAGCAATCAGTTCAAAATGTGCTAAGGCTATTGAAAATGAAACAAAGTACAATTTATTAGTGAAAAGCCTCAAAGCTATAGAAAGGAGCAATAAGTTCAAAATTGTGAATACCAAATCCTTAGGCTTGGTTTCAAACCTTGTTAACCCACCTAAGTTCAAAGTACTACATTTTGACAAATACATTGAAACCACCGACCCTACCACACACATCCATATGTACTATCAAAAGATGGCTTAGCATAAAGACAATGTGAAACTATTAATAAATTATTTCTAAGATAGCTTAACCGAAGTAGCTGCAAGATGGTAATAGAGCTTGATCCAGTTAGAATTCATTCATGGATGGATTTAGCTTAAGGTTTCCTTGATTAGTATAAACATGCATCTAATTAGGCTCTAGACCATCTCTCTTTATTGGATTTGGAAAAGAAAGCTACCAAAAAATTTACGTAATGGTTAAAAAATTCTCCCAGATTTATCCCTTACTAGCTGAGAAAAAGTTAACCGTCAAGTTCATTAGCACTTTACAGATTCGTATTATGAGGAAGTACTAAGAAACACACCAAAGAATTTAGCACATGTAGTTGTATTATGCGGAATGATTGATGAGTTTATAAAGAGCAACCCAATCAAGAGGGCTATCTTTAAAGATAAAAGAAAAAGTGTATCACACTGTACAATGGCTGAAACCTAATATTGGAACCAACTTATCTAAAATTTCTACCAAATTAGTCATGAATACAATTGGCACTGAAGACGATTATGAAATCGTAAAGAGTGTTGAGCAAGTTAGGACAGTAATGAACTTGGTCTAGGAAATTCTAGTACAAGTGGAATCGATCAATGGAGTTGAAAAAAGTGAAAGAAGACCTTGTCGACTTTTGTAACTTCCATACTATCTTCGGTCATACTTTTCAAACATGCAAGGAGTTTTGTGCTATGGTCTAAAGGTTTATGAAAGAAGGAAGCATTAAGTTCTATGACAAATAAGTATCCTTTATTTAGTTAACAGATGTGGCCAAAGAAGGTTTGCACATGGTTGAGCCTTATTTATCAAAATGCACTCACATAAGTCTTCGACTGACCGTTGGTAAAGATGCTTGGGCTCGAAGAGGACTAGAAAAACATCTATAAGGGATCTCTAAAAGTGACTCATCAAATTGACAAAAGAGGTTTAGGATTCAGGCTTAATGCCTATCAACAGAGGAAACAACCTTAGAAAGTGCGGGAAAAGAGAATGGCCTATCTAAAAGGTTAAGATTTGGAATATGAACCAATGGTGTTGCCATCGTTACAAAAAACTTTTCATTCAGGAAAACATATCAATTCAAATTAGAGAAGAACTACTAGCTCTGGCAACATAATGGTTATGTTGAGTACAACATTCAGAGACTTTTTTATTAATTTAATCGATGAGCTAGGAACTTTATCAATAGGCCATGAGATTGGTCTGTGCACTTTAGAGTTTGTTTCAAGTATTTCGACCAAAATAAAGATTCACATATTTTTTGGATCTAATTTGAAGTAATGCTACAAACTAAACCTATATGCTTCAGCCCAACAGCATTATAGGATCCTTTGTACGGGCTTACTTTTATTAAGCATTATTAATGAAAATGACTAAGCATTTTGCATTCCATCTTCTATGTCCATTCTCATTTAAGCATTATTAAATACAGACATATTGGTTCATAGACTTTTTTTAAAACCCGAGTGCAAACTCATATAGAAAAAACTTAGAAGAATGAAACTAAAGATGCTTTTGAAAATTAAAGAAAAAGTAAAAAAGCAATTTAAAGCAAGATTTTTTGAGGTGACCAAGTATCTTGAATAGGTAGCTAACATTGTCATGATTCCTAACAAGGATGGTAATGCCGATGTGTGTAGACTATAGTGACATTGAGCTAGCCTTAAAGATAATTTCTCGCTACCTCACATCGATACCTTAGTATATAACACTACCAAAAACCTTATTTTCTTTCATGAATGGATTTTTGGGCTACAATCAAATTAAAATGGCACTTGAAGACATGGAAAGAACCACTTTTGTAACCATGTGGGGTTCTTTCTGCTATAAGGTTTTGCCTTTTGAACTTAAGAATGCTAGGTCAACTTACTAAAAGGCAATGGTGACACATCCTATAACTTCATGCATAAAAAAATAGAGGTCTATGTTATAATATTATTGCCAAGCCCTCAAAAGAGGTTAAGGATGTCGCTAATCTCCATGAACTCCTTAAACAGCTATGCAAATATCAACTTAAACTAAACCCAGCCAAGTGCACCTTTGGTGTTACCTTGGACAAGCTATTAGGCTTTGTTCTGAGTGAACAAGGAATTAAGGTTGATCTTGACAAGGTAAAGGCTGTCCAAAACCTTCCACCGCCTTGTACACAAAATAAAGTAAGGAGTTTCCTTAGGAGATTGAACTACATAGCCAGGTTCATGTCTCAGTTAATCGACAAGTATGATCCAATCTTTCACTTACTTTGAAAAAAAACCTCGTGAGCGAAATGATGAGTGCTAACAAGCTTTTGACAAGGTCAAGCGTTACCTTTTGAGCTCACTAATGGTTGTACTACTAGTGCCGCATCGACCACTAATCTTGTATCTATTAGTCTTTGACAAGTCCATCCGTTGTATACTGGGTCAACATGATGAGTTGGGAAAGAAAGAATAAGCTACTTACTACTTAAGCAAGGAAGTCACAGAGTATGAAAACAACAACTTCATAATCGAAAAGTTATGTTGTGCTTTGTCTTGGATGGCTCAGAGGTAAATGCAATACGTGTTATGTCACATTACATAGCTGATTGCCAAACTAGAACCTCTCAAGTACCTGTGCGATGCTCCTACTTTGTCAAGAAAACTATCTCAATTGCAAGCCTTGCTTTTTAAATATGACATTATTTATTTGAGTTAAAAAGCCATTAAATACAGTGCAATAGCAGAGTTCTTAGCAAGAAAGGATTATGAACCATTAGGTTTTGAATTCCCATTAAAGATCGAATGTGTATATCTAACATAGAAGATGGTATCAATTGTGGCCAAACTTGGAAAATGTACTCAATGAAGCTTTAAATGTATTAGGGCATGGAATCGAGACTATTCTGACTTCCCCAAATAGAGATTACTAACTGTTCACTAGCAGACTAAACTTCAACTATAGTAATAACATAATTGAATAAGAGGCCCATGTATTAGAGCTCTGTGTGGCCATTAAGCGTAGCATTAGGACTTTACAAGTGTATGGGGATTTTGCCTTAGTAATTTATCAACTTCAAAAAGAATAGGAAACATGAGATGCTATTCTATTCCAATGTAGTAATCAATGAACTAAAAAGCAATTTGATGAAATCAACTTCCAACATTTACCTCAAAGAGATAACTAAGTTGCAGATGCTTTAGCGACCCTGGCTTCTATGTTTAAAGTAACCCAGAACTCAAAAGTCACATCCATTTAGTTAAGTATTCACGAAGTTCCTGCTTACTATCATAGTGTAAAAGAAGAAAAAAGATAGATAACTATGGTAACATGACATTCTTCATTATATTTGAGATCAACAATACCAGCATGCTTAAAAAACTGAGAAGCAAACTATCTAAAGAATGTCTACAAGTTTCATTTTGGATAGTGAAATCCTATACAAGAAAAGCTAGGATAAAAAATTACTTTAATGTGTAGATGTTTCTAAAAGGAAAAGCAAGCCAAAAGGTTCCTCAAAGAATGGTCGACATCGGGAAAATTGGTTACTTGAAAAAATCTTTTGAAAGTACCCCAATGGAAGACACACGTCATTAGCATAAAAAAGATCTAACTATTGGAGAAATTACCTTCTAGAATGTTCAACAATTATATTATTTTTCTTTTAAAAATGAAATACAACCATTTCATTTTTTGAATCTCTTTTTTTATGCCTGTATATCATTTTGCATCATGCTTGTTATACAATTGATAATACTTAATAAATTATGCAAAATTGATAATAGGATTTCCTAGTGTTACTTTAAAAGAGATAAAACTTTACAGGGAAATCTTCTCAAGTTCAAAATAGCTGAGAATGGATCTTGAAACCATAACTAGCCTTACACTTTAAACTTTTTCCATGTTGAAAAACGTGATAAAAAATGTCCCCCATTAAACCTTAGCCAAAAGGTAAAGCCAAATCAATGATCATTGATCCTTATCTTCAAATTACATTCCTATTAGTTAGTCTAGGCCATCATGTTCATCCTTCCAAGCACGCTAAGAACTAGTTCACCAAGTTTATTAACCAATTAATATGAACTAATCAAACTCAGGAACTTTCATATGCATCATCGGTCACCTTAACCTTTAAAAATAACCTCGACCATCTGAAGAAATTCTTTTGAACATTGGCAAACTTAAAAGCACAATAAACCTAATGAAACTCAAATTCGAAAGATGATTCAAAACTCTAAAGATAATTAACATATTAGGCTTTTAAATCATCACATTTGCATCACCTAAGAATGCATTTACATCTTCATGCATCATTCATAAATAATTAATATCTTTCAGGTACAAACTCTTACTCACAAAAGCCAAACCATTAAGAAACCTCAAGTACAAATTCTTTCTTTCAAAAAACCCCAAAAGGCTTTGGGTAAGATATGTAAACTCACATTTTTTGTCTACAAAGAGCTTAATGCTATTTTTTTCTTTTTTTTCCCTTTAGTCTACAAAGAGTTAGATGTCTTTTTTCCTTTTAGAGCCAAATGCCATTTTTCCTTTTAGTCTACAAAGAACTGGAAGCCTTATATTTCCTTTTAGTTTGCAAAGAGCTAGATGTCTTTCTTTCTTTAGTCTACAAAGAGTTGGATGCTTTTTCTTTTTAGCCCATAAAAGGCTAAACACTTTTCCCTTTTAGTCCACAAAATGCTAAACATATTTTTTCCTTTTAATTCACAAAGAGTTAGATGTCTTTTTTCCTTTAGTCTATAAAGAGCTAGATGCTTTTTTCTTTTAGTCCATAAAGAGCTGGATGCTTTTTTCCTTTTAGTCCATGAAGAGCTAGACATTTACTACCTAAATCCATAAAGAGCTGGATGCCCACCTACCTTAATCTACAAGGAGTTGGATGCCTACCTACTTCAGTCCATAAGTAGCTAGACGCCTACGTACCTTAGTCCATTAAGAACGGGATGCCTACCTACCTCAGTCCATAAAGAGCTGGATGTATACCTACCTTAATCTATAAATAGCTGGATGCCTATCGCATTAAAGCCCACACTATCTGGCACTTGTCTGGGATGTCAAACCCAAAAAACTATAAACCTAGTAGGTAAGTCAAACCCTATAAAACTCATTAAAATTTTCTTGTTAAGACCGCTGCTAGTGTATTCTACCTATTTTAGCTTAGTATTAACCAAATCTCTATTTTCCTATAAGCATATATAAGGCAATGTTATATCCTAGATAAAATAGTGTATATTTATCCTTGTCTATTCTTGATACTTAGCAACATCCAAAGAGAGGTAGTTGTAGACACTCTATTTTACCTAGGCCAACATTTGGAGCATAAAAAACCATCGTCTAAGGCATCATTGAGATCATTCATATGAGCACGGGTCCAATCCCTATCATTCCTAGCCAAGGTAAGGTCGTGAATTATTTAATTTAAGACCAAGCCCCATAAAAATATACATTAGATAAAATAGAGTCTATATGCATATTTAATTAGTTTATTTAAGCCTATTTTATTTAATTATATTGGGTAATAAATTATTTAATTTAAGATCAAGCATTATAAAAAATATATATGTTAGATGAAATAGAGCACACGCGCATATTTAATTATTTTATTTGTGCCAATTTTATTTAATTATATTGAGTCATAAATTATTTAATTTAAGACCAAGTATTATAAAAAATATATATTAGATGAAATAGAGCCCATCTGCATATTTACTTAGTTTATTTATTTTATTTAATCATTTTAGGTCATAAATTATTTAATTTAAGACCAAGCCTTATGAAAAAATATACATTAAGTAAAATAGAGCCAACATGCATACCTAATTATTTTATTTGGATCTATTTTATTTAATTACATTAGGTCATCTTTTGAAACACTTTAAAATTTTTGATAGGCTTTATTAAAATTATTTTGATTCAATATGTCCATTATTTGAATTAATTTTAGGCCTATGAGGTTGGGTTAATGATTTTTTTTAAAGACTCAATTAGCTCAATGGTAGGGTATTTCATGGCAAAAAGTGATATTCAAGGGGTATTTTGGAACTTTAATGGTTAGTTGGTACTCAAGTATTAGTACTTGTACCAATTAAAAATTGAAAGCACACTCTAGTACACCATGACTTATTATTTTTTTGATAACCAAATGACAAAAGTGTCCTCTTTGCCCTAGCATGATGTTGGCCAAATGGCTTCTTATAAAGCCAAAATGTTGGCTTCCAAAGAAAAGATCTCTCTCTAATTTTCCCTTATTTAGCTGCCAACCTTAGAGAAAAAAATTCAGCAACAAAAAAATTTGTAGCACCCAAAAAATAAAAAAAAAAGGAAATGAAAGTCAAAATCAACCAAAACATAAGCATAGAGGCACCATATTGACAAGGAGATTAAGCAAGCTTCAAAGGTTTATTTTGTGGTATATTGCTTTCTTTCTTTTATATCTTTTTCTTCTTTCATTCTTGTTTTTTCATGCAATTTTAGCAAGCTTTTTGAATGATAACCATGAACCTTGTAGGATTCAAGCATTTCTTTGAGCTTGTTTAATGTGGTTGTGTGTTTAATGAATTGTTATGATATTTTGGTGGCTAAAAAATCATGTCTCTTGCCCCATTTCCATTTGATTAGCTTGTATTTCTATCTTCATATTTTTGCTTCATCTCAACACTTTGATTTGTGATACTAGATATTTATTGTTACATGACCAAATATTGTTTGTGTCATTACTCATGTTTTTGTCAACTAATGCTTGTTTAAATGCCATATTATGTGTGCCTAACTGTGCCTTAAGTGTTTGATATCATGCTTACTTATATAGTCTATAACATGTTTGCTATAATGTTTGCTTGATAACTGCCTATACTATTTTCTGAAAACCAACCTAAGTTAAATCTATACTAATCTCAATCAATGGAGATTAGCATGGATTTAATGTTTTAATATATTAGTTCTCCAATCTTGGGGATATATCAAGTATAAATGTTTGGGATCATAGCCTCATTAGGCCAAATAAATTATGTTTTTAATCAAAAATTAAGAATGTTTTCAAGTGTTTAATTTAAACATTGTTTCAACCTTATCATCACCATTGGTTATGGATAATGGATGATTTGGCGGCCTATTCTATGAGAACTAGATTGGTCTATTACTTCATTACCATGGACCTCAATGATTGGACATTCACATGTCCAATGCCTTGACACGTGATCGTAAAAGCCTTAACCCGAAGCTATTTTGGTACTAGCAACATAATGACCCCTAATTGAAAAATTATTTTCGGACTCCAAATGATTTTTTTACAATTTCTCGATTTGTTTCCTAGAAAGGGCTTTGAATTTCCTTTACAAGGATACCTTGTTTGCCTTTGGATCATTCTAGATATGGAAGTTATGATTTTTTGAATCTTCGCTGTCTAAAACCCTTAGAATCAACAATTTACATTCTCTTCAGGTAATTCTAACCCATAAAACTATTTTTTGGATTTTTTAAATATTTTTTCAAAAAAGTTATAAAATTTCTTTTTCAAAAAGGCATCATTTGTGACTTAATGATTTTGAACGTGCCCAAGTTGATTTTTCAAAATTCATTATTCCCTTTTCCTTGCATTTACAATCAGTACTAACTCAAACTCGATTTCAAAAATTAATTCTGCCTAAAAATTAATTTTCTAGGATTCTTTTGTAATGTTTGTATTGATTCCAACAGTACCTCATTTGCCACTAGAAATAATCAGACTAACTCGAAATATATTCAAGAAGGTGGATAATGCGGTGCTATCCCTTATATTTGCTGAACTTGGAAAAATTGCTTGGATTTTTTGGAACCAATATTTTTGGCCATTCAAAATTACTTGAAATATATTAAATGATTTTTTGTATGAAGTCATGACTCACGATATAGATCCCTTTAAGGTCAGATCAAAACTCAAAATTAATTTCCAACTTAATTTAAAATATTTTCCATCTTAAATTTGTTCTCTTCAAAATTCACAAAAATTTTAACTTTCAAAAATCACTCAAAGTCTTTCTTTCTAAGGGGATAATCCAACTCTACATTCTCCAAGGCGATACTCCAATCCGATTTTTCAGAAATACATTAAAATCTAAGTTTTCTCTCTTCTAGGCTTTCCTAACTTTTTTATCAACGTTTTTACGCCTAAGATGGCTTCTGATTTCAAGCATGTCTTAAAATTATCAATTTGGTTATTCCTCAATAACTGATATTAATTATGAGATATATTTTGATCATCTCTCTTTTCAGTTTCCATGTGTTTATCTTTAACGTAATTTTTAGTATATTCCTTTATGCCTTACTAACTCGCTTCTTTATTTGATGATGATTTACATTCATGTCTTTAAAAAAAATCAAATTTCATTAAACTCGAGGTAATCTTCATCAGTATCCATTCAGTGCTTGATATAGGGTCTCCTCTTCTAAATCAATCTAGATCTTATTTTGCAAAGTTCTCTATGTTTTTCCTCCCTTTCAGGTTGCATAGAGGGATATTAATTAAACTTTTATCAATAAAACCCGGATACAATATTTAAAAATTTGCATTCATACTAAGAGGTTTACACATAAGTAAAGATCGCATAAAAAATTAGGGAAAACTAAGAATTCGATAATTTATGTCTAGATCGTAACACTTTTAAGCATCATAGGGGTGCTACTCCTTCCCTACACATAACCAACTCCTAGACCCTTAAAGATGGACTCTAGTATACACAGTTTGTAAAATCAATGTTGTGATTTTCATTACTCAATTTTAATAGGTATCCAGTCATATTCAGCTCAAAATGGTCGATGGTGACTCCAAGTCATAGCCGTATCATAATAGCCATTTAAGACCATTTGGGCAAGCGATTCATCCAATAGTCCTCCCCTTCACTTTTTCCTTATCACACCTAATTCAAATCTTGATCAAGGGATGTCCAAAGGCGAGCCCTACTTTCTTTCTTATCATTTTTTAGTTATACTATACCATGCATGTATGGAGAGGCATATCATAATAGTTCCCTTCCATTATTTATAACAAGATACTAGAGTTCTAACCATGGAAGACTTGTTGAGTCATTCAACATCAAGCTTATTGCTTGAGTTATAAATGGTGGGTTTTACTCAACTAATGCTATGTTATTCGTATACATATAACTTGACTGCATAGCATTATATATGGTGGTTAAATGAAATAGATATGATGCATTTAGGCAAACTGTTACCCTCTAATTGATCTAGGAGTTTTATAAAAATGCAAATGGTAAACTAAGTTAAATACTCAATTAGTTTTTACATGGTTTGTTGAGTCACTCAAGGTCATTAAGGGATGAAAAAGGTCCTAGCTCATTAAGAAGTTCAAGTGTTTGAATCTCTCAAAAATAGTAGTGAGGAGCTATTATTTTGATAGAGTAATGAAGAAAATTATTGAGTTGTAAGAACTTACTTAATGATTGAAATTGCAAATTATCAACTATGAGATGTTTTGGTTTAAAATAGATATAAAGACAACTAACTAATTAACTATTGCTAAGTAGTATACATGATGCTAATAAGTTGTAATGGGCCAGACTTTATTGACCCCCATATTATTAAGATTGTCTTAATACTGCTTGAAAGGCATATCCAAGAATAGCCCACTATGCCAATGGCATCCATCAAGTTCATATTGATGACCTTAATCAAGCCACAATTGTGATGATGGCTAGTATAATGCCCGAACTCTGAAAAGAGAAAGTGGCTATTTAAGCTCTTGAAATCATCTGAAATGTTAAAGAATTATTTTAAAAGGATAATCACAATGAAAGGTTTGACATCCCTAAAAAATTATTTTTAAGCTAGATGTTAGAAGGTAGCCTAATTAGGCCTCATGTAATAGGATGTAATTCAAGACTTAAGCACTTTAGATAGGTCATAGGTCATGATCCATGCATTGTCCATATACTTTCTTTTAAAGAAAGGCAAAGATAATGATAAAGGAATGTGCCAACATTATGGATAGCTAGATTAATAGAGTAAAGATTGTAAGGAATACTTTGATAAGATCAAAAATAGGAAGCTTATAGAAGTTTTGATACTAGATATATATTGAAATTCACTTTTTTTGGTATATTTTACTTAAAAATTGGTATATATATATGTATTGCATATTGTAAAGCCTAAACAAAAAGAACAGTGAAGATTGACCAAAAAAATGGCAAACTTGTTGATATTAATCAAAGCTTGCCTTTTTGATTAATGTTTTTAAACTTACTCATGATTTATTCATAAACTTAGATGTTTATTTTGGCATTCACATGCAAAATAAGGATGATTACATTGCATTCAATGCTGTGCTTAGATTTTATCTTCATTGAATAAATCATTACTCATAGAATTTGCTCTATGTTATGGTCACATTAATCTCATATATGCAACTTGCAATATTATTGAGAATACTAAACACCCTGAGACTTACGGGATTCAAGAATAGATTTTGAATCCAAATCCCTTTAAATCTACAACTGTAGGATTGAATATCATAATTTGACTTAGGGATAAATAGTTATGATGTTAAGATACAGTAGCTAGGGATAAATATCTATCATATTTTAAAAGTATTCCAAACTACAAAGAATTGCATGTTTATATCCTAAAGATTATAAACAAACTCTTTTGTTTAGGCTTACAAAAGGAGTTACATTTGGATTATTAGCATACAAGCTAATAAGAGATTCTATGGTTGTTAAAGTAATAACTAAGCCATATGATTGGAATCTGGGTCTCGTTCTGATATGGTTGTCATGACTTCACTAATAAGATCCTCATGCATATGATGAAGCATATTCTAAAAATAGTACTAAAGTTTTGTCTAAGTTGAGACACAATTGCAAATCGAAAGAGTTTGGTATTGGATACTTTAGTGATTGGCTTAGTGCAAGTGGGAGATGTTAATATATGCCCTAGATACAAATGACTTAGATGGCATGTATTAGTTAGTAATGCAAACTTATCACTTAATTAAGTGATACAAGGTTGTTTTTCATGTTGGTATCATAAATGACAATCAGAACTATTAATTGGATGAAGCCTATGGAACACATTTGGCTTTGCAAAGAAATTATAATGAGTTATAATTAGGGGATCGTTATGCATCAAAGCCATTTCCTAAAGTTGTCCTTAGTCATTGTATTTCCAAGATAAGGCAATGGCAATGCCAAAAGACTAGCACATTTTCTGCTTTTTTACTTGTAAAGTAAGTAAATGATCTCATAGGTTAAAGTATATGGGATATTTACGATGGTATATAGGTGTTTATTTTCTGGAAACAAGTTAACTGAACATGGCTTATGTGAGAACTCACCATTTGGTATTGTCACTAAAGTGCCTATGGAAATGTCTCATGTGCTAGTAGTGTAACTAGTTTTTTGACTTATGATATAGGTCATCTTGTATGAGCAGTGTCATTCTTTGATTGCATCATAAACAAGTCTACAATAGATGGGTGCCAAAGGTAGGGCAATTTTAGGTATGGCTTAAAGCATAAGAAGGTGGATGAGCGATCCAAAAAGGATTCACCACTCTAAATGACATCGGAGACATATCTCATTTGTTTTTGGCTTTGGTTAACTTGATAAAGTCATTGGCAAATGCATGATGAATTTAGGATAAATGGGTTTCTCTAAATTCATAAGGCTAACCATATGCTGCAAGAGTTAAAATGGATTTATATATGAGTAAATGCTGCACCATGCTCATGGTTTTTTCATGATATTTGGCAAAATAATCAAATTACATTGGCAGTCTGGTTACTGAAAAGTTTCTTCGGGGTTATTTTGACTTTTTAACATTTGGGTGGTCATGATGGATCGCTAGATCCTGCTCTTGATCTATGAATATAATTAATAAGATTAATTATATTCATTGCTAACATGTTGGGAATCTAATAGGCCACACACCATAAGATGACCTGCTGGATTAAATCTAAGATTTAATTAAGTATGGTTTAATTAAATAAAAGGTATGATAAAGAGGACTTAATTGAATTAGTTTAGTTAAGTATTATTAAAGACATAAACTAGATATATAAAATCTAATTAGAGATGTTTCGTTCTTATGCAAATATAACTAAGTAGGTGGTATACAAATTGATCAAGAAAGAAATCATATGTTGATGTAGAATTTTTGAGAGAAACATCACTAAAAATGCTTCAATTTAAAAAATAAGATGATGTGCTAAGTATGTGTGCAGTTTAAGAACAAAAATCATAATTTGACAACATAGCACATAAAAATAAATAGTGCAATAGAAGCAGCTAATAAAAACATAAAGAAGATTGTATCAAAGATGGCCAAGAATTAAAAATATTCACCACAGAAGAATATAACTTTAGTAGCATTATTTTGAAGTTTTAGCGACGTTTTTAATAATGGCATTTTAATAGAACACCATTAAAAGTGCTGTAAAGAACTACATTAGGAAATTTAATGATGTTTATAGCATAAAAGGCCACTAAAGTTGAGGCATTTTATATACCTTTTACGGTGTTTATAAACGACGTTAAACGTTTGAATTTCGTAGTTAGGAAAAAGACATCAGTGGTGTTTCAAGAAATAAACATCGCCAAATGTTGAAATTTAATGGCAATTATGAGATACAAACGTTGCCAAATAGTATTATTTAAAGGCGTTTAATTCTTATTAAACACCACTAAATATTAAAATTTAGTGGCATTTGTAAAACAAAAATGCCACTAAATTTATAATATTTTTCAACGTTTATTCTTAAAACGTCACTAAATGGGCCTTTGGATATTCATTAAACGTCAATTTTAATAGAGGCATTTTGTTCTTGATACACTGCTTAATTTCTAAATTTTTTTTTAAAATTTTGCTTTCCTTATATTACATTCACAATAATCTTATATTAATACCATATTTTCTGATTTCTCATACAATTCTTTTAAATATTTACATTCATAATAATCTTATACTAGAAATTAGAGAGAAATTAATATGAAAGTATATGAAAACATAATTTTATATTATAAAATATCTTTATACAATAATTTTGTTTCAGTACACCTAAAAAAATGTGCTTAAAACTTAACATAGCCTAAAAAAATGTGCTTAGAACTTAACATAATGCAAAGGTTAAAATCGCCACAAAGCTAAAGTAGACTCAGTCGAATATTGTTGCCTATAACATGATCGTTATCATACGATTAACCCTAATATACAAAATATATATGAGATTAACATATATAAGTAATATAAATGATTAAATTAAATAAGTGAAATAATTTAAAATTAAGATATTATATTACCTAAAATGGCATATCTTGTAAGAACTTTTGCTGCATTAAATTCATTAACGAGTCAAACTTTGATCGGAGTTACTCACATCTTCTCTTTTCTTCTTCTCTTGCTTCCTCATTTCTTCTTTTTTTTCTCTTGCTTCCTCCAACCTAGCTATCTGTGCTTGTCTTGCTACTTCTACTTCTTCAAAATGCTCTTGGATGGTTCTCATCCTATGTTGTAACGTCTGAACTTCCTATGTAAAGTGAGTTTGTGAACAATTATATCATTGAGCACTAGCACCATAGTAGGTGGATGACATTGAACCCATTCTAACACTTTAAACCCGTCCATGTCTTTCTTTTCTAGCAACATCAGTGAATATTTCATTTTTCACATCATGCATATTCATTAAGCTATATGATGGTGCAATAGCTTGATATTCGACCATTTTTTCCTTTGTTTTTTCCTATAAAACAATTAAATTACTCTTATTGTTATAAACTATGTTTCTAAGTTTTAAAAAATAGTATATTTCTTTTAACATACCATGACTTGTTGTGTCTTAACATTCAAATAGGAACTATCCTTCTTTGTTGAGTTAACTAAAATAGTTCAACTCATCCTCTTTTTTCACCTCGCTCCACTTCCTATAAAATAACATTTAATACAATATTTATATTAAAACATTGAAAATAATAACAATTTTTTCTATTAAATTTGGAAAACTTACTTTCTTATATGCTTTTCTAGTGAAGCTTTTTGAACCACTTGTGTGACTATATTTCTGCTGTCTTCTGCTAGAAAGTTTTACTCGTTCTCGTTTCTATACATTACACAAATACATAAATAATTATATATATTATAGAAAATTTTATTATAAAAAATACCAAATACTTAATCATTATTATACCTTTTTTTCTTCGAATACCAAAAGTTGACAAGTTTTTCATACTATCAACCAACCACATCAAGTGCTACATTTCATTTTGTCACAACAATATCAATATTTTGATCGAACTACTTTTTCTTTAAGTTATGCTTAAAATCTTTCCATTTTTTCCCATTGACTTTAGAACATACGAAAGCAAATCATTGCTGAAATGAAAGAAAATTACAAAGTTTTTTTTAGTTAGAAATAAAAATTTTAAGGTAGTATGTCAAAAGTAATGTCAAGGAATTTTATACTGGTAACTCAACAAAGGCCAAAACCTTAAGCTTGTCTTTTTCTCATGCCATGATTCATAATGGATTAGTACATTTCTCTCATTTCAAGCAATCATGCCTAGAAGCCCAACCAATACTTCTGTTTTCAGACTAATTGGTTGATTATTACTATTTTTAGAGACAATAATATGTTCATCAGGAGGTGGTTCTCCTTACTCTTTCAAAGTAGTTTGACCTCGAGTTGTACGTTGCCCAGTATTATCGACTACGAAAAAAGTGAAATCAGATTAACAACTGCAAAACATTGAACAATTAACATAAGTAAGAATTTCTATGGCATTCAATAATACCTGCATTCAAATTAGTATAAACTGCATTATCTATAGTCGTATTTTCTAAAAGGTTATCTGGGAATGTTGAAGAAGGTGCAGCCAAAGCATCAGCAGGCTCTGGCTCTAAACGAGTGTGAACAATATTCAAACCCTTCAATCTTTTCCTTGACATATTATCTGCAACAATTTTAAGTTAATAACACAAGTATTACTCGTAGTAAAATACAAAATGTATCATATAATAAAATGCCAAAAATATTAAAAATATATATAATAAAAACAATTGTGATATAATCTTACTAAATTTACTGTATTCATCAAGGTTAATAAATGTCTTCATCGACATCTTCATGAACCCATTGAAATTCTATACTAGTACTAGGGATATTGTCATCCAAGTTTTGATCGACAAAAGGTAAGCATTCAACACTTTGCTAAATATCGTCTTGATGTTCATCACCTATACCAAATAAATCTCTAGGTGTGTTATGAAGTATAACATAAGAACCCTCATTATTTGGATCTTTAAAGTAAAAGACTTGTTTTACTTGAGATGAAAAAAGGAAAAAAACATATGGCTCATTAATCAATTGTTGGCCAGTGTGAATTAATCGAGAGAAATTTACCATTGTAAATCCAAATTAACCTTTTTTAATACCTCTAGGAGTATTCACATCGAAACAACACGACCTTCCATTTGCCATAATAATCCAACTCAATGATATCATTAATAATTCTAAAATAATCAACATTTCCTTCCACAAGATTACTATCCCTAGCACTAGCATAGCTTGTTGTTGAAGAAATAACAACTACTCTACTATTTTGAGTTCACCTAAATCTTTCACAAGATTTGGTATGGAATCCAAATCCATTGATGATGAATGCACTATATCTTTTCACTATTTTGTTTGGTCCTTTTGAAAGATACTTGACTTCTTCACTAACATCATTTTCACTCCAAACCTATGAGAAGACATGAAAAACACATCATTTTCTATGTGAAATGGAGGACAACATACTTAACATAATGAATTTAGAAGGAGTTGTGTTACTCATAATTTTTCCTAACCACTCATGAAAATTTTCTGTAAATAACTTACCAAGCTCACGAAAATGTGATCTTCGAGAATGTAGACAAGCTTTTAAGTTGTTTCTATACTCACTATGAACAAATTAAATGTTCATAGACAATTTCACGCATATGCCAATCAATATTATCACACCTCAAACAATGACATAGTATCCTATTATCGTCACTTGCACTGTGAAAAGCAAAGTTAAGAAACTTTTGTACTCCATCTAAGTACTCTTGACTTAGGCTTGACTTTTGCATCCAATTCTTATCCATTTCCTACTTGAGAAAGTCTAAATATAAATATGTATATAATTATAATTTAATACAGCCAAAGCCAAAAGAAATGACAATTAAAAAATTAGCAAATACAATAATCCATTTAAAGCATTCTAAATCTATTATAACAAAAACTAATAACGTCATGACACCATCACATTTCTTAACTCATTCCATGCATTAAGCATGATTTATGCCAAAGCCTACCGAATAGTATAGATTTAATAAATGCTATGTGTTGTGCTTAAAAAAGGCCTTAGACATAGCATATCTTAGAAATCATGATGTCATCCTTAAAAAATTAACAAGAAGCATACAACCCTTAAAGCCAAATCTCCGTATTGCAATTGCTATGGATCAGAATTGAGGATAATCTTTCAACCTTGAAACAATAAATGATCTCCTAATTTGTACAAGAACATAATAAAATGAAATTTGAACAAGACATGCTAGAAATAAATAAGAATCGGAAGTAAATATAAAGCATGAGTTTAAGTTTAAGATAATAGTAAATTTTATAATTGAAATTGTACAAAAATATATAAATTACTTATAAAAATATAAAATTTTATAGCTTACAAAATGTCAAACTGCCCAACAGATTTTTCAAACGGCATTTATAATTAAAAAAAAGAATAATCCCCCTGGCTAAAAGTGAATTCCAAGCAACAATGTAAAAAAAATTAAATAAATCCTTAAGAATATATGGAATAATTAAAATTGTATAAATTTTAAAATAATACAAATTTATACAGTTTACTATTAATAAGATATATAAATTTATACAATTTTTACATAACTTATCAATTACATTGATCATAATTAATATTTTAAATGTGATTCAATAGAGTTTTCAAAAGGCGCCTATGATTAAAAAAGATTAAATAAAATAAATACTTAAAATTAATCCTTTCACCTATTTATCATTAGGATAGAGAAAAGATTTTTTTTTTAAAAAAAAAGAGATTTTGTGCCTCAAACTACGGAAAAAAAAAAAGGTAAAATCTTTGTTAGCTAAATTAAGTTCGGTTGTGATTGTGATTCTGGCTCTCACTGGATCATTTTGGTGGACTCTTTCCATTTCTACATTGTCTAAAGGTCATAAATTTCATGTTTATAGGTGACTCCAAGAGCAGCTTGTTTTCGATTTGTGGGATGTATGGGAGCTTTCTCTTAGTCCCTCAAGGTTGAAAGAAATAGAATTCTGCTCTGAGGTGTGAAAGAATTATCTTTCTTACTTTAATGTTTCAGAGAATTGAAAGTAAACATAAAGCATAGTTAAAGATCTCTTGCTCGTGGAAATCAAAAGCAAAAAAGACTGATAAGGTAGAGTAGAGTATTGGATTTCTTTTGCACTTTGTGAAACTGAGGTTTATCACAGGAGCGTAGAATCAAATGGAAATAAAGAGAACAACTGTGAAAATTAAATAAAAATTTAGCCTACAAAATTTAAAGATATCCAACAAGGTATAAGAGTATTGAGAGAAAAAGCACTACCAATTAATTAATATTGTGACAATAAAGCAGGTCACACATGATTCACCATTTTAATAGGAATTGACATTTAAGTCATTGATTAATTTTAATCTAAATAGTAATTAATCACTTTAAAATTAAGTAATAAATAAAAATATCAATAATTTTGCATTTAACTTCTAATGGCATAGTCTTTTAATGGCCTGGTAAGAGGCTCTTCTGGCTACCCAAGTATCCCATTTAACTTTAATCTTGTAGCTTTAATGTCACCTAAAATAATAATAATCCTTTTGCAATGTTAAAAGATTTCAAGCTACAAAGATTTGTTTAATTCATTTAAAGGGAAGTATTTTTTAATCTAAATAAAATCCTAAATGCATTATCACTTCGAAAACCAAAAAAAATTACAAGTATCATTTATTTTTAAACCATGTTATTTTCAAATTAAAAAAAAATAGAAATAGAGATGCAACAAGCTTGTCACAACATCAAATGTGAATATGATTTTAGCTATTTATTGAGTATTTTATTATTTGGTTTTTTGATTCGATGTTTTTGAAACTATTTTTCCTTTTATTTTCCTCTTTAATTTCATCATATTTATAAACAAAATGATAAAATGACAACAATCCAATCAAACACAATTCAGAACACTAATCAACAAAGGCACCTTAGCATAAACATGGTATCATCTCATCCAAAACAGTCAAAGATATCTACAACACACAAAAGATCAAATACTTGATTATACATATATCCATATCAAAAAATTCACAAAATAAAACTAGCACAAAAGAAAAAGCAAAAAAAGTCCTAGAATAAGAAAAAGTTAGCAGAACAAGATTAACCTTTGACTTTTCCAGAGGAAACTTATGTAAGAAAATTAACCCAAACTAAATGAAACATACCTAGAAAGGAAAAATTCAAGTTGGTTTTCCATCAGATTCTCTTGTACAAGGAAAAAAATAAAGAAAAGGATAAAAGATCATTGTTATTTTCAAAAATGAAAAGGGGGAAAAAACCTCTTCTTCTAAAGAGTCAAATTGGGGTTTTCGAGTAAAAAAGGAACACCAAAACCAAAGGATTGCCCAAAAAAAAGCTAAAAAAAATTAAATAATAACAAGAAAAAAAATTTTATTCCACCATGATTACACCCTTCCAATTTCACAATCCTAAAATCATAAAATCAAATTGGTAAATTTTGAAAATGTTTCCTTTAAATCCCTAATGCTAGAGAGAAAGATGCCTCAAAGATGAGGCACAGCCACAGCGAAAACAAAAGCGACAAAGATGAAGAGAGATGGAGAAAGAATAAAAATTTCTTGACATAAAACAAAAAAATAAAAAAAAGGATAAAAAAGAGTCAAAACGGAAGAAAAAGGTTAGGTGTAAAAAGTTACTGTAATGAAGACATTTAGTAGCATTTTCCTATCGAAACATTGCTAACTAATATAATTTAACGATGTTTATGACTAAAAGCGCTGCTCATTAAATAAAAGACACTGAAATAGTGGCTTTTTTTTTAACGCCACTAATTTATATTACATAGAGGCATTTTCACTCATAAATGCCACTAATTAAAATAATATAGTGGCATTTAAAATAGAAATGCTGCTAATAATCAATGGTATTACCTCCCTGCATTAGAATAATGGGAAATTTAAGCACCTAAAAAAATAACTGTGAAATTATAAATAACCATTAATAGCATTTTACTGCTCAAAACACTACTAAGTTTAATTAATTAATGGTGTTTATATTTCAAACACTGCTAAATTTGTTTTTCCATTTAAAAACAAAATCTGGGGGCAGTTAAAAAAAATGTCACGATAAAGTGCCACTACAGCCCCTGTTTGCATTATTGATTAGCATGAGAAGTTGCCTTTAGCCTTATATGCATATCAAACTTCAATCTGTACTTCCATAAGTGCTACACTATTTTCCTTGGTCCATAGAATGGAACCAATGCTCTTAATAGAGGTTGAAATCCTATCTAATAGAAACTAAATTGGAAGAGGTTGAATTGGTCAAATCCCACTACGAACAGCTGAACTTTCTTGAGGAGAAAAGATTGAAGGCTATTTGTTATGGATAGATCTATTAGACAAAAACAGTAAGAACACATGATAAGAAATTTTTAATCCTTGATAGTTTTGTGAAGGAGAGTTAGTTCTCAAAAAATGTTTCCCAATTCAAAAAGATGCCCAGGGCAAATAAACTCAAAATTGCAAGGGACCCTATATTGTGGAAAGAGCTTTCTCAGAGGAGCTTTGATTTTGACTGAAATGGATGGGGACGAGTTGCCTAGTCCTATAATGCTGATAAAGTGAAGAACCATAGTGGTTGAATGAGATAAGATATTAAATGCCAAGAGTTTTAGCATTTATGAAGCTTTAAGAATTTGTTCACTCTTACATGGGATGATGTCTTCAGTAAGAAGGATGCGATATTGGTGTATGCTTTTGAACCAATTAGATTGGAACATGGGATACATAGTCAATAACTATATACATGTTACTATTTTATGGTGACAAAGGTTATCCTTCATATTAGTGGCATGATTGACTATCATGCGACATTAATTAGATAAAGCCTATAAAACACATTGGTTTTGTAAAGGAATTACAAAGAGTTACAATTTTGAGATCCTTGTGCATCAAAGCCATGTTTCTAAAAATGTTTCTAGTTATCGTATTATCAAAATGGGGCATTACAATGCACAAAGACTAGCATATGTTAAGCTTCCAAGCACATGATGCATGAACTGGTCTCATAAGTTGAAGTATATGGGATACTTGGGGATAGCATAAGGGTGCTTATTTCGTAGAAACAAGTTCACTAAACATATAAGAACTCCATTTAGTACTAGTCACTTAAGTGTCTATGGAATATGCTTTCACGTGTTAATTACGTAACTCGTCCTCAAACTTGGGATACCAGGTCATCTTGTATGTAAAGTATCATACTTACAGTTCATCACAAACAAGTCCATAATAGATGGATACCAAATAAAGGTGGTTTTGGATATGATATGAAACAAAAAAAGATGGATAAGTGATTTAGAGAGGATTCACCACTCCAAGTGACATTGGAGATACATCTTGAATGATCTTGACTAGGTTAATTGGGTTAAAGTCTCTAGCTAGAGCATAGTGAATTTTGAGGAATAGTTCTTTAAAGATTTATGATTGCTAACCATGAGTTGCAATATTTAACATGAATTCAAGCATAAGTAGACACTATACCATGGTCATGATTTTTCAGAGATATATGGCAAAAGGGCCATATTACACTAATAGGCTAGTTATTGAATGGTTTTGATGAGGTCACATCGGCTCTTCAACATTTAGTTGGTTATGATGGGTTGCTAGATCCTACTCTTGATCTGTGAATGTAATTAATCAAATTATTGTGTTCATTACCAACATGTTGGAAGCCTAATAGGTCATATACAATAAGATGACATTGTCAAATTAAAATTAGGATTTAATTAAGTTTGACTCAATTAAAAAAAAATTATTGAAAAGTTTAATTAAGAATTAATTTAAGATAAAAATTTATATTTCATGAAGTCT
This sequence comes from Adansonia rubrostipa, assembly GCA_038381775.1. Lineage (NCBI taxonomy): Eukaryota > Viridiplantae > Streptophyta > Magnoliopsida > Malvales > Malvaceae > Adansonia > Adansonia rubrostipa. The sequence continues at coordinate 9,945,762 of JBBYHM010000019.1, forward strand.
AATTTTGTTATCTTCTTAAGACATAATGGATAAGTTGTCTCATCTAGATAATGTCTAAAATGAGACATTCCATGTTTAGATGGATAAAGTCTAAATATGACTATTGAGTAGACACTGTACCATGCTTATGCTCATTCCAGGATATATGATGAAAATACCATATTACACTGATAGGCTAGTTACTAAAAGGTTTTGATGAGTTTACATCAGCTCTTCAACATTTAAGTGGTCATGATGGGTTGTTAGAGCCTACTTTTGATCTACGAATGTAATTAATCAGATTAATTATTTTCATTGCCAACATGTTGGGAACCTAATGGGTCACATTCAATATAATGATATTTTCATATTAAAATTGGGATTTAATTAAGTTTAACTTAATCGAATAAAAAATGATTAAAAAGTTTAATTAAGAATTAATTTAAGAATAAAAATTTATATTTCATGAAATCTAAGATAAAAATTTATCTTAAGATAAAAAATGATTAAAAATTTATATTTTTATATTTCATGAAATCTAAGATAAAAAATGATTATATTTGTTGTCTCATTAATTAAGAATTAATTTAAGATAAAATTTTATATTTCATGAAGTCTAATTTTGTTATCTTCTTAAGACATAATGGATAAGTTGTCTCATCTAGATAATGTCTAAAATGAGACATTCCATGTTTAGATGGATAAAGTCTAAATATGACTATTGAGTAGACATTGTACCATGCTTATGCTCATTCCAGGACATTTGGTGAAAATACCATATTACACTGATAGGCTAGTTACTAAAAAGTTTTAATGAGTTTACATCAGCTCTTCAACATTTAAGTGGTCATGATGGGTTGTTAGATCCTACTTTTGATCTATGAATGTAATTAATCAGATTAATTATTTTCATTGCCAACATGTTGGGATCCTAATGGGTCACATTCAATATGATGATATTTTCATATTAAAATTGGGATTTAATTAAGTTTGACTCAATTGAATAAAAAATGATTAAAAAGTTTAATTAAGATTTAATTTAAGATAAAAATTTATATTTCGTGAAATCTAAGACTTTGTTGTCTTTTTAAGACATAGTGGATAAGACTGTCTCATCTAGATAATGTCTAAAATAAGACATTCCATGTCTAGATGGATAAAGTCTAAATTGCGATATACATGTCTGGATGGAAAAAAAATCTAAATTGAGATATACATATCTATATGGATAATGTCTAAATTAAGACATTACATGGTGGAATTATCCTAGCCAAAATTCCTTAATAATCTTATCAAAATATTGATTATTTAGATAATTAATTTAATAATATTATTATCAAATTAAAATTATTTTAATTTAATTTATGAATTTTATTTAGGTTAAAATTCATAAAAGGATTATTTAATTTAGCTAAATGGTTTTTATTTATTTATCATGCATTTAATTTTATGATAATTATATGAGATAAATAAAATTTATTTAAATGATAAATAAAAGAAATTAATTCAGATTAAATCTCTAATAGATACATAACCTAGCTAAATAATCTATGGTGTACAAAATTAGAAACATATCTAGATACATAGTACATTGGCCGAAATTCCCTGGAGCCATTTTGAGTGCTCGATTCCACCATAGATGGAAGGATGATCAAATTCATTTGCTTAAGGTGGAAGAGTTTCACCGAGATAGGGGGTTATGATTTGAAGAGATTGAATTCAATTAAGAATTCTAAGGTAATGGGGCAACTAAATTAGGTTGTAGGAACTGACATCAGTTTGGTGTGAATTGATTTTTAAGAAAATAGTTTTCTTTCAAAAATTCTCCTAAGTGCCGCCAAGCTATGGTTGAAAAACACCATTTTCACCACCATCATACCACCTCACAGTGCCATTCTTCCCTCACCTTTGGCGTAGTCATTATCCTAGAATAGTTCTTTGATGTGTGAATGAAGAAATAGTCTATGATCAACTTTTGGTTAAGACTTGTGAAGTCTTTTGGCTAGCACTGGAGAACTGCCAATCCTTGAGAAAGCTCCCATTATCATCCATGTGGATTATCGTTGGAGGTAAGACAAGTGTGTTGCTCGTGACCTCATAGATCTGATTAGACGGCAAGCCTATCACCTTTAGGTTTTCTCATATTGGATACTACTCCAGATTAAGATATTTGAAAGTTAGGTAATTCATTTTTAGATTATATGATTTAATTTTTATTAAATTTGATTTCTTAATATACTACACGTTTACACCCTTCTAAAGATCCACAGGGAAGTCTAGCTACTTCCATGTTTATTGTTTTTACTATATATTTATGATATTTTGTAAATTTTAAATGCCATTATTGCAAAAGGTTAAACTTCATCAGGAATACGGATTCCTTTCATGCAGATAGTATGAAAGAGTTTCCAAAAGATTTGATGAGTCTAAATAAAGTGGCTTTCTAAAGGGTATCATAAAGAGTTGAACCAAATCCACCTCTAAATATGTGGGATCTTAATAGTTAAAAGACTTATCCACTAAATTTCATTGATTAATTATTGAATACCCATTGAATTCTATTTGTGAATTGTTAACATTTTCAATTCTTGAAATACATACATATTGATTGGCATATCCCTATGTTGTGCCATAGCTTGTTGGTTTTTAAAACAATGATTAATTAATTGATAAGTAATAAACAAAATGCAGTAATATTTTGATGAAAAAAGACCAATATTCTATGAGGAAATTGGTATATGGTTTGACATTGCCCTAATTGAAAGAATTCAACCCCAAAATGCTTTAAATTAAAAAAAAAGTATGGAAGTGGAAAAAATATGAAGAACGTAGCAACAGTGTTCTTATGAAATCTGAATAAGTTTAAGATGTTGAGTAATAAACAATAATTATCATAAAAGGTTTTTCACTGAAATCGACTGAACCTCTAATGACATCAAGATGAATCATGCATTATGATTACATATCAACATGAAGTAGGAATCATGCACATGCATTTATCATTTACGATAGGACTTTTTGAACAAGTTGTCCAGAATAGCATTTTTTGGAATACAATATTCCCAAGTGGGTATTAAATTGAAAAGATATCATTCTTTCCTAGTGAATTAAGCTTAATGTTGCTGGCCATATTATAAGCCCACTAAGGTTATCCTACAGAGAGAAATGTCTGATATAGTTGGTTAGGTAGAAAACCAATAATGTTGGCACTTTTTAGGGAGGTTAAGCCCTAGTAAAAAAAAAACCCAATTTAGTTAGTTAGGAAGGAAACCAATGATGTTGATAACTTTTAGGAATGCTAAGCCCTAGTAAAAGAGAAAAAATCAATTTAGTTGGTTTGGTAGAGAACCAATATGTTGGCATCTTTTAAGGAGGTTAATCCTTAGTAACAGAAAAAAAGTTCAACTTAGTTGGTTAGGTAGAAGACAAATGAGATTTGCACCTTAGAGGGAGATTAAGCCCTATAGAAAGAGGAAGTCCATTTTTTATGGTTTAGTGGAGGACCATTAAAGTTAGTACCTTTAGTTTCTTGTTTAATTTTGGGAAACCAAGACCTGGATCTTAAAAATCCAAGTATGACAAAGGTTGACTAGTATATTTCTCTTTGAATTGTTTGATTTAGGAGGTCAGTGTCAAATTTGAAAAACCAAGACCTGGATCCTAAAAATCCAAGTATGACAAAAGTTGACTGGTATATGTCTCTTGAGATAATTAGAATGGTTATTAAAAACCTTTAGACAAAAAATATAGTGGTTTTAGAAAGTTAAACTCAAAAGTTAACATAAGCAAGGTCAACTATAGAAAGTCAACTATAAAAAGTCAACTATATTACGTAAAATTTGACTTTTGAATTAACGGAGTTCTAGAACTTGGATTTTGAAATTGGTTGCACCAAAATGAAATTGACCATGAAATCTATATCAATAAAATTCAATCAAGGTTCTATTGTAAAAAGACCTTAGAAATTAAGGTGATCAGAATTCCTAAAAACTTAATTCAAGAGGTCCGGGATAAGAAATTTTGAATTTTTTTAAAAGGAAGTCATTAGCGGCTATTTTTACTATTAGCTATATTAGCTTCGAATTAATCTCGGTTTTGATATAACAAAAACTTATGCTTAACTAGCTTGTAATTATATATTATCAACTTATTATTTTCCTTAAATTATTTAGAATATACTTTGAAAAATACTTGTGTTTAACTCTTTAACTTACTCAAAAATATGTTCTTAATATATACTATAGTATAAAAAATTTTTGGGATAAGTTTTACAAGCTTTAATGTCATGAAAAACACTTTAACATGATTTTCATATGAATGCATCAAGAGCCTAGGATATGTATCCAACTTAGCAGTAGCTAAACTAGCTTGAAGTCCCCATTTATATCAATACAACTAAGTAATGTATCGATACCCTAGCAATTGTATCGATACAATCCTTTAATTATAGTTTCATGGCTTTCTAACGGTCATATTTTGTATGTTTAAATGCAATGTAGCAATATCCTTGGTAACTGTATCAGTACGTCATCATGCAATGAATGAGAATCACATTAATGAAGATTTTACAGCTTTATTACATCTCTAACAAGTCCCAATGGCTATAATCATCTTCTTAGCTATAAAAGGGCTTCTCTAACACCCATATAAGAAAAAAAATTAAGAAAAGTATGAGTACATAGCCAAATCTTTCATCTATTTCATCTTTCTAAGTAGTTCAATTTGTGTATAGGATTGATTCTTCCTATTTTGTATTCTTTTGTAATTCTTCATCTTAGAGCCAAAACTATGTAAACACCAACCTTCTAAAGGTCTCCATTGTTTACAATCAAAAACTTTGTAAAAAAAAAGGTTACTACCTTAGCCATTAAAAGGTAAAGAGGTTGCTATATTAACCTTGAAAGATATAGAGGGTAAAGGTTGCTATCATAGCTTAAGTAAAAGCTAGGAAATTGTAAAAGTTATACCTTGTCCTTGAAAGTTAACAATTCAAGTTAGTAAATTAGGAACTCTTCAGCAAGTAAGGCTAAAGTAGAGAACATATGCATTGAAACTGAACCTTTATAAATTGATTATGTTCGCTTCCATTTCCCTTACTTATTTACTTGTTTGTTCACTAACTTACAACTCTAACTTATTCATTATTTAGATTTCTTAATTTATATATTCAAAGTTTTAATTTGGAAAAGATTTGAGAAATTAATTCACCCCTCTTGATTTTATTTACCATAATGTTTAACATTTACTACAAAAAGAAACATTCAATTGAATTTTTTCAAGTGTATATCATGATCAATTGGACGAAATAAAAATTTGTACAAGATTAAGCAATAATAATGCCTTGGCTTATTTACCATGTGCTAAAAATGGGAAATTTGCTCATCAATTGAAGAAAGCATAGTGTTGATTTCATCTAGGTTAGTTAAAGGAAGTTTGGTGGTTAGTAGCTAAGGTTAGTGCTACCTCTTAGGTAACCTACCTAAGAATCTATAAAAAGGTGGTGGCTATTAATTTTTAATGATACATAATATTCATTTGAAACACTTATCAAACTTAGATATTTTTTAGAAACTCTCTTATTCTATCAAAAAGGAAAAGCTTTAAAGGTAATTTTAGCTCTCTAATCTTTTAATTTATAGTTCAATTACATGACTTTTAGCTTGAATCTTACTTGATTTTGCTTTAATTTGATTTGACCATGGTATGTTTGTTATCACCATATTTTCGACCATCTCGATTCTTAGTGCTTTGATGTTTAAATCATGTTTTAGCTAATGATTACTTGATTTTATCTTGATCTAAGCATTATTTGATGATAATTTGGTTGAAATTGAACTAGAATCATGTTGAATAATGAGATTGAGATGTTCAAACATGCTAGAACAAATAGATCTAGGTTCATCAGTATGATTTAGCTAGATTTAGATTTTTTTTGTTGTATTAAGCTAAGATTGATGCATTTAGAGGTAAAATAAAGCAATATAAAAGTGAAACTTAATGATCTTGGGTTTAGCAGTGAAATTTCATGTTCTTGAGTTTAGAAAAGGTTTAACCAACTAGAATAAATTAGATTTAGCATTCAGCCAACTTGATTCCTTAGTGATCTTGGTGTAATTTGGCTTAAATCTCATCAAATTTTGATGATCAAGTGTAGATCTAGTGTAGGTGAGATAAATTAAAGATTAATTTAATAAGATTTGATGCTTATATGTTACATCTAAGCTTTGAAAGATAAAATCATGATTTTAAATGATAAAAATGGATCTAAGTTGATTTGAGCTTGACTACATGTAATTTGATTGAAAATGATGAGAAAATATATTGAATGAGTGCTAAATGAGCATGATCTTATTTGATAGATTTGTCTAAGGTAAATCTTGTCATTCTTGATCTTATTTTGTTCATTTGCTTGTGATTTATGTTTGTTAGTTTACTACACATTTGTTAAAATGTTTATGTAATATATAGAAACCTGTTTTTCTATAAAAGTCCCTCCAAGCACAAGCTTTAGCTTATCTAATCAATAGACAAGTTGAATTTGGTTTTCAATAAGTTCTTTTTGAGAAACACTTAGAGATATTCAATAAGAATCTTGGATACCAAGCTAATTTGGAGCCAAAAAAATATTTTCAAAAGCGTTTTTGAATTTGATTTAGAAACTTAAAGTGTAGCTTGTATGTGATTAATGTGAGTACCTAAGAGTAATTTGGTTGTTGTTACAGCATTGAAATGAAATGTATTGGTGTGCCTTACATTTGTTTAGATTAGCTAAGGAAAAAAAGAAAGTGAGAAGAGCGAAGACATTCGCATGCCTCTTGTTGGTACTTTCAATTAAATTTTCATAGTTTCTATGTAGAGTCTTGTTGTCTTTTGTTTGAGTCCTTAGTTTATCATATTAGGAATGTCTAATGCTGAGCTCTTGGACATTCGAATCCAAAAGTAGGTCCAAAATAAATGGCATAAGTGTTCGAACAAAAATGCCTTTCTTTGAGTGACTTTAATTTTCCAGCATAATGGATTTGACAAAAAATATTATTATTTATGAAAATTATTTTTCTAATTTTTCTAGTATTTTTTGTGGTAGCCCCATTGGATAAGCCTTGAAATGAGTGTTCAAAAGTTTGTTTTGTGGTTGGATGAGGTTAGGAAAAATTCACAACGTGGGCTATTTGGATGCTCTGCTTTCAAGATATGGTGTTAAAATGAATTATTGTTGGAGGGGTTAACCATTTTTCCTTATTTTTTTTCATATTTTTCAATTAAAATAGGTTAAGTAAGCTTTCCAAATATATGGTATGTTTATAGGCGTTCTCGGATGAATTAGTAATAAAATCCACAATAAATGCTACTCAAAAGTTATGTGCAATGCAATAACATCTACTATAGAAGATTCGATGCAAGAAATGATTTCTAAGGATGTTTTTTCAGTATTTGTAATGTATAGTATTAAGTCAACTTTCTAGTAATTTTATTTGTAACTTTTCATGTTCGGAATGGTTCAAAAATAAATTCGAGAAGCCTTAACCGTAAAATTGTCTTAATTTTCAAGTCTTTTTGGTTTTTATTTTTAATGATTTTGAGATATTCGAATGCCTTGAAAAATTGATTTCAGAAGTTATGTTTTAAGAGTCTGTAGATTTAGGAATGTTAAATGTTATGTTTCTAATGGCACTTCAAAGCTTTCATTTTGATAAAAAATTTAATAAAAATTTGATTTTAACTTTATTTTGATATTTTCATTTAATTCAATTTAATTTTTTTATCCTATTACATAATATCTTTTGACAAATGTCTAATTTTTGAAAGTTTCATAATACCTATTTTGGAATTGTTTTTAAAGTCACTACACTTTTATGAAATTTTCCTTTTCACAAAATGTCTTGCTCTAGGTCATACTATAAATTTGAGCTAGTCCCAGGCGAACATTTAATTGCTTTAATGGATACTCAATATGAATTACGAGATACATATTTTTTCTCATTTATATATGTGTGTTTTTGATAAATAATCGGGGATTATAGTTAAATATTTTTAAGAAAAAACTTAGATACATGTGACTAGTAGGTATTAATTTTTGGATGTCACAGGAAAGATCAATTCTTTACTTATGTGTAACCAACTCCCAAACCCAATTTTGATCCATCGTAGATTGTGTAGATCATGACATCAATCTTTTTGAGTTTCGTAACTCTTAAGTGAATGGTTTTACTAGGTGTTCGATCACACCTAGTCCAAAGTGATTGATGGCAACTCTTTTTTTCTAGGAATCTCATAATACCTTTGCAGAAGCTCAGATGTGTTTGCTCTGAAAGCTAGGGCCTTACGATAAGCTGAAGGTGCTCCTGCTCTGATATATCAAGATTCGTATCCGGGTGCTTTATGATAAGGTAATCTTGTTACATGGAGAAGTTGAAAACAAAAAACAAAATGTGATTGTAAGATCAAGTGTTGAGGCAAAGTTTAAAGGCATAGGATATTTATGAATTATTATGGCTAAAGGTGATCCATGAAGACTTAAAGATGAAAGGAGATAAACCTATAAGACTTTATTGTGACAACAAGTCCATTAGAAACATTGTAGAAAAACCTTGTGCAACATGACAAAACAAAGCATATTGTGGTTGATTATCTATTGGAAATAATTGGCAAATTTATTAACAAAGGGATTGAATAGTACATGATTCTAGGAGAACATTTCCATTTAGGAATGGAAAATACCTATTTTCTAATTTGAGGAGGAATGTTAGAAAATATATACTTACTATCCTAAATTAAAGTTATAGATAGCTGTAGATATTAGATTCTTTAAATCAAGGAAAATAGTCTTGGAGGTTTTTTGGTTAAGGGATTTGTTTCATAGGATTTAATTTAGGAAGATAAAATTTCCTTTTATCTGTTTTATTTTTTAAGATTTTTAAGTGATATAGCTTGTATAAAAAGATCTATAAGTGACAGCTAATGAGAATTAAGTTTTTAGTTTTGATAATTAGTAACTAAACAAGTTTAAGAAAAACTATGAACAAAGTCTTATGTACATAAATATATTGTGCAATGTCAAGACAAGAAGGGCTATGGTAGACATCAAAACAACCAATACATTTATCGCTAGTAGAAGTAAAGAGGTAAAGTCTCAAAGTTAAAAATAACTTTGAACAAATGAAAACAGCCAACTAGTTAGCCTTAAAATTAGTGGAAGCTCCTAGAATATGATGACCAAGCTTGGTCCCCAAAAGTAGGCCAACTTCAATATGTCCCTTATAGATAGTTTTGATGTTTCCTTAAAATTGAATTTCATGATATGGCTTAGGTGATCCCTATTCTGATTGCTAATTGCATGTTTTTCTTAAAAGAACACCTATGTATGGTGCCAACCATGATTATCCCAAAAAATGGAAAAATTAATTCCAGCTTTATAGTTAAGAAAGAGGTAAAGATAGAGAAGCTCTTTTTTGTCATTATGCCTATTTACAAGGACAAAGGAGGATCAAGATTAGTGCAAAGTGGGAAAGGTGTTAGAAGAGTTTAACAATGTAATAACATAATAATTGCCCAGGGTGTTACCACTTCAAAGAGTAATAGATGATGAAATTGAACTACTTTTGGGAGTTAAACTCTATCTAAAGGTCCTGATTGAATGCTCCTTTATATTTGGCTAAACTTAGAAAGTATTTAGATGATCTATTGCAAGTTTGTTGCATCATACCATTAGAAGCACTATAAGAGGTCCACTGCTATTTCAAAAGAAACATGAAGGAAACATGCGGTTATATGTGGCATATAAGGCCTTGAACAAGATTACAGTGAGGAACAAGTATCTAATCCTCTCATTGGAGACATATTTGATTAGCTAAGTCATGAAAAATACTTCACCAAGCTAGATCTTAAGTCTAGTTATCATTAGGTGTATGTATGCCAATATTGTATTTTATACCCTAGTGTCAACTTTTCCATGATTACCTTGACAAATTTGTAGTCATCTACTTGGATGGCATCATGATTTATAGTCTTGCATTATAGTAGCACTAGAAGCACTTATGACTTATGTTCGAAAGGCTTCAAGAATATTAGCTAACTATATGTGAAAAGAAAAAAAATGTGTTTTTGTCCAAATGCAAGTTCACTTGCGCAATTTTGTTGATTAGAGATACATTTGGATGAATATGAAAAATGTCAAGGCCATTAAGGAATAGGTAACTCCAAAAAAATATAAGAGAAATTAGCTCATTTTTGGGTTGTCTAACAATTATAGGATATATATATATAACAAGGTATTCTCCAAGAATAATGACCTTTTTTGAATAATTGAAGGATGCTAAGAAACTTTTAAAGGCCTCAAAGAGTTCATAAAGAGTAGAAATGGTTAATTTAGAATATGAATCACACAATATAAAAAACTTACTAAAAATGTCATAACACAAAAAATAACGCAAACACAACACTAATACATAAATGTGTCAAAGTCTATATAACATGAATTATTAATGTGCCAATATTTATATAAAATATATAATGCCTTAAATATAATTATATAGAAAAAATAACATGAACACATTACAAATACACATATTGCCAAGCTTAAAAATGAAAGAGCCTGTGCTAGCCCTCTTTAATATCAAGAAGTTTTTTGAAGTGCAAGCAATTGTATCAAAATTTTCCAATTAGAATGGTGTTTCTAAAAAAAGACACTCAATCGCATTTAAAAGCAGAAAGTTGAGTTACACAAAAAAAAAGGCATATTGCTCCTTGAAAGCTAACCACATTGATATATGTACATGTCATCCAACTTCTTTGGATTAGGTTTTTTTTTTTTTCAGAGCCATCCTCATCCAATGTCTATAAATGTCATCTAACCTCATTGGATAAGGTTTCCTTTGAGAGCTAACTTCATTCGATATTTGTACGTGTCATTTGTTCTCCTTGGATAAGGTTTTACTTAAGAGTCAATATTATTTGATGTTTAACATGCCATCAACCATCCTTGGATAAGGTTCATCTTGAAAGCCAACCTTATCCAATGTAGGTTCCTTCGTCACTTTATTTTTTCTAACTTTTAAAAAATGCCTTCATTTCTTTAAATGCTTCTTTTCTCTTGTTCGACATAGTGATAGCTCAAGTAGGTCTACCTTGGTCCAAACATCATCTTATGTTGACTTAGACCTTTGATTTTGACTGACTTTTCATTTTTCAAGAAACCATTTTTTTTTAATTTTGAGAAGATGATGATTCCCTCGATGGTAATTTTAGCCCTTGAATATTCCTTAGCTAAATTTGGTTACATATTATTGCTTGAAGAAGTAATTTGAGCTAAAAAATAAGTGCAAAGCCATGTGTCAAACTCCATTATTTCAGACAAGGCAAACTTCATTCTGGGCTCTTGACTTCTATAACTTCCAAAAAGACATTTTAATTTTATATCAAGAGTTCCATTTCTTCATTAAATATGCATGTTAAGATTTTTCTTGACAACTTAAGGACTGGCCTTTACCTCCATCTTTGATCTCCCAAGTGAAATGCTTTCATGCCTTATATTTTGGTGGAGTCATTGTCAGATTTATCATGTAAGTGCACGTATCATTAATAAGTAATATAAGAAAAGTAGAGCATCATTCCCATGAGAAATTGTACCAAATTTTCAAACTACTATATTTAAAAATAACTTATTCAAACACATAATTAAAATTTATAAGTGAAAAACTAAATAAAAATAGTAAAGTTGATAATTTAGGTTTAATTAATAGAGAAAGACATATGATTACAATTTCACTTAACCCTTTATTTGAAGATCTTTTACTCTCTTAACTTGATTAATGATAATGAATTGTTAACGTAAACTTTTTATGTATTTATAAGTCTCTTCCAATGTTCTTATAAAAACATTCCTATCAACTAATTAATTATATTCCTATGAGAATTAAATTAAAGAAACTCATTAACTCTAAATTGATTGTACATGATATGTAAGTATATTCTTATCTCACATGCAAGTGAATTCACTTAATTAAATGTTTTTGAACATATGTTATTATGTACTATGTCTAAGTAAAAAATTCCCTTTTTCTAAGTTCATTAAGGTTACCTAATCTATCTAATTGGTGACTAAGTAATTAGAAGCAATAAGTATAAGAGTAAGCAAACAACTCAATTATTATTAAATCAAGAAAGAGAGTAAATAATTCAAATTGCAACTTGAGTTTCTTTGCAATCCTAGAAAAACTAAATTAATACATGCTAGCAAAGGAAAATACAAGGCACAGGAGTGTCACCATCATCAATATTAAAAGAAAGATAAAAAAGACTAAGGGAAAATAAAAAATTACTATTGCAATGTCTTTCATCTCCAAGCTTTTATAGATCTTTTTTCTCCTCTTACAAACTTTTGGTAGTTGCTTTATCAAAAGAACTTAGTTTACAATGCTCAAAAGTCCTACTTATAAAGCCTAAAAACCTAGAATAGAAAACTTCCAATACAAGAAAAAAAGATCAGTCTAGCACTACGATGCTAGGCTCTTAGTTAAGATTTTTACCCATGGTATTGATGTTGGCGATGTAGTGCTAGACTTATTGATTTTTTTTGCTTTGCTTTTTTCTTGTCATTTTACCGTACCTCTAAACTGCTTTACACTTTAAACCTGTAAAAACACAAAACACTAAATTATTATCTAGTTTAAGCATAAAAAAACTAACCTAAAATCAACTATAAATTAAAAAATGAATAAAAAAAATTTCAAGGAAGTTTTTTTAAAGGCTAGAATTTTAGTAAAAATGGATAAGAGAAACATGGAACATGGACGCAAGGTCAAGAATCTGCTTAATGAGATATTCTGAAGACCTTAACAACATCTTATTCCCAGCTTTAGATACAATATATAAACGTAAAGCACAAGCTAAATATCCATCAAATGGAAAAGAAACCAACAACAATGATAACAACTTAATCCCACTATCTCGTAAAAGACTTAGCTCTGATAATTACTCTTAGATAGCATGTTTAAGGACATTTTGGTTATTGTTTCTTTTATCTTATCTTTTTTTCATTTTGTCAACAATGTTATCTTTTTTTCTTAAAAGTTGACCAACCATGAACTATAAATTCCTACTAGAGTTGTCATCAACGGGATAAAATCAAGATATCAAAGTAAGAATAACCCATTTTTTGGATTCTAGGAATCCAAAAACAAAACAATTTATTAGCATAGACATAGTGGGAACTGATGCAAAGGTCACTAATTAATTGAATTCATGTTTGAATGTTAGATTCTGTAATTTTTTATCTGTTATGCATATGTCAATTAGAAATTCAAAAGCAAATATGTTCAAACTTAATTCTCAAAGAAGGTGTTGTATATCAATTCTCAAGACCGAGCAAATTAAAGACTAGCTGTAACTTTGTCCTCAGAGATTATGTTATAAGATGATAAAACACCCTACCCTTAGCACTATTCCTATTTATAAGCATATGAGATGCTTGATTCTAGAATCGATGAAGATAAATTGCTGACCAGTACAGTTTACTATCTTATGCTCACCATTTTATGAATCATTCCTATTATAGTTTCCATAAAAAAAAATAGAAACATTCATACAGCAAATAGAGATTTCAAAAGCGATCATTTTTTAAATGTTTTCCAAAGATGTGATTGGAGTATTGAGGTCAACCAACCAAGTACAGAGTGTTTACAAGTAATTCAACTAACAAATGGTCGATAAATGTGACATTCTTGTTAAAGGCTTAAGGTGGGCATCAAAGCATCAACTCCTAAAAGGAAAAAAGGCTGCTCAATCATTGATCCAACATTTAAATTTAATGAAGGGTGATAGAAGGAAAACTTTAAGACCAACATTTTAAGCAACCTTGCTTCCACAAATCAATGAAACGTAACTCATTAATAATACCTGAAATCATGTTGTCATTCTTGCAAGAACTACAGTTAAGAGTTATAAACGTAAATTACTAAAACTCTTTTCCTTAAATCATTTGGGCTATCTTTGCTTAGTGATTAGATGTGAAACCCTTGTATATAAAGTATACATAATGAGGCACTCTGCTACATGTTGCAACATGGTCGGGATTTGAATCCTAAGTATCTAGGCTTAAAAGATAGGTGTACCCATTTTCCTATATATATATATCTATATATAATTATTTTTTTTGTTTTTGGGGGCCATATCATTATTTATTTTTATTTTCGAGGACCAAGTCATCCAGATAAATCGCTCACTTAACTTAACCATAAATAGTCATTGTGAAACGACCATTTTCCTTGGAGTCACCACTAATTTGTTTTGGTTACGTGAGATTGGTCACCTATTAGAGTTCACATTTCAAGGGTTATAAAACCCTAGAAAACAAATTTTGAGTTCTATGCCCATACCAGAGACCACATGAAAAGGCCTGAAAGTTAGTTATAATCAGAAGTAATGATCGATCCTTTCATGACACTTAGTAATTGGTACCTTATTAATCACGTGTTAACTTAAATTTAATTTTTATCCGATTTCAATAGCTGGTATTTAATTATAATTTTCATATATCAAAATAAAATTTTTATGAAGCAAATTTATTATTCTATTTAAGAAAATCAAGTTTTTAGTATTTTTTAAAATTAAAATATCTTCCGTACCCCACTAAAGAATCGAAAGAATACGAAAGATTTAAAAATTAAAATATCTTTTGCACCCCACTAGAGGAATAAAGGAATACAAAAGGCTTTATTTTTAAGAAATTCAAAAAAATCTCGATTTCTTATTTTTAAAAGGATATCTCATTATTAAAATAATCTACGAAACCTCTTCCATATACTGGGAGAAATTTCACGTACGACTTTAACTCAAAGACATTGCCTTAATTTTAAAACTTTTAGTTTTATAGGAAATAGTAAAAATTTGTCCTAAGACCCAGTTTTGACAAAAAGTATAAAATTAGACTCTAAGGACTCGAATTTGGTTGAAGAGACCAAAATGTCTTGTAAAGTATACCTTTGACATGAAAATATCCTGGTAACTCTCCTTAAGGTATATCTTTGACATGAAAGTATAATGGCAACCTAAAAGACTGATTATCTTGCAAATAAACGAGCCTTTTTCTACTATGCAACTTTGCCATGGAAGTATCTTAGTGATCACATATGACATGGTTCAAACATAAATTACTAAAATGTCCCTAAGGTCTACCTCGATGTGAAAGTATCACCATGACCTTAAAGGACTCGATATTATCATAAAAAAAAACCTATCCCTATTCTGCATCTTCAAAATTATGTATCCCAATATCATAAAAATCTCAATTCTAAGTTAAATTACTAAAATACCCCTAAGGTGTACCTTTGATATATAAGTATCTCGATATCCTAAAGGAATCAATAATGATATGAAATAAGAATTCTACCCTAAATGGGTAGTTTTGACATCAAATATGACCCCAAGTTTCTCAAAATTGCATTTTAGCCCTAAAATGGCTAAAAACGCTAGAAATGTTCCTAAATTACCAAAATACCCTAGAAGGGTAATTAGACTTGAGAAATGACCATTTTAACCCTAAAATGTAAGGCTTCACTAAATGGTCCCTAAACTTTTCTAACTTTACAAAATAGACCTTACATGAAATATAATACAAAATCAAACTATCAAACACATCAAAATCAATATGGAAAACAAATCAAAAATAATTTAAAATTGACAAGGTTACAATGGCCTTCGAACAAGTTTTTACTTTTGCAAACAAGTCTTTAAATTTTTAAAATTACAAAAAGGTCACTAAAAGGTTTAAAATGCATAATATGCATTTAGTCATGTTCAAAATGCATGAAAAACACTCCTAAATGTCTGCAAGTAATTCAGCAAAACAGAGGTGGCTTGGGAAATTTGTTTAATTTTTATAGTTTGGTCCCTATACTTTTTGTAATTGCAAAATAGCCCAAAAATATCAAAAACTTCACCAAATCATACATACAAGATTAGACCAACTTGGAAACACATTTCCAAGGCCTTTAAAGATTTTTGGGTAAATTATTTTTAGGCCCTTGAAAGTTTTAAATATTATAAAATAGTCCAAAATATCATAAAATCAAGCATTAAAAATTATCCAAGGGCCATCATCAAATTCAGACAACATGTATATCGATCAAAAATATTTTTTTTCAACACATAATTTCATGAATATCAATATAGATACATGTCCTAGTTTTTACGAAATTTAAATATGCATGAAATAATGATAAATCATAGACATATCAACATAAATCAATAACAAAATGCCAAGAAAAATAGCACAAAATATATACATATGAAAATAACATCATTTCTACCAACAAACGCAAATTATCTTGATGAAATTAACTTATTGCCAATAAAAATCAAATATAACAACAAAAACTCACTAAAAGGATAATTTGATCATAGCCTTTATACTTGGCTCTTAAACATGAATCAAATTCCATGAGCAGAAGTAATCAATAAGCTCACTAAAAGGAAAAATCCTCATAAAATGAACAAAAATTAAAGCTTTTACAAGAGAAACTACATTAAAAAGCTTGAAAAATTAAGAAATTTTAGTGGTTTTTTGGTGTTTCCTCTAATGGAATCATTAACCTTCTACTTGAATCATGCTTCTCATATTTATAGAGGAAGAATTCGGCCAAGGGGTGAGAAAAACCCTTGGCTGAATTTGTTGAAATTTTTCTTTATTTTTTTTACTTTTATCAAATGGATTTTTTAAGCTTAATTGATTAACTTTGTCTTTTTATGTGAATTATCATATATTAATCACTAATCTAATGTGTGAGTCATGTAGCCTAATCTTAGGTTTCATAATTATTTTGGTAATATTAACTTTAATGATAAAATTCAATCCTAATTAAATTAATTCTCGTACAATTAAATTACTAAATTCTAAAATAAAATAATATAACTAATTTTTTGAAAGTATATGAATAAATAAAATTATAATTGCAAATTTTATGAAAAATGAAGTGAAGGGATTAAATTACAAGAAATTAAAAGTTATAAATTGACAAATTCAATTATGAATTTAATAATGTAAAAGGCCAATTAAATTTTCATATAGAAATTTTGGATTCAAAAGAATAACAAATTTTGGAGAAAGAAAACATTATTGGGCTTTATTGTAAAATCCAAATGCGTATGGGCCTTGTTAGAGTAAAATGGGCTTGTTAGGCATATAGAGAACAAATGGGCTTAATAGAAAATCAAAAATGGGTTTTGAAAGGTTGTTGAGTTTGTTAAGAAATATATGGGCTTATTAGAGCCATTAGCAAAATTCGCAAGTTTTAAGCCCATTAAAGATATTTGGCTTGAAAATAAAAATAAAAATATATTTTTTTAAGACTTCATATCGAAAAAGCAATATCTTCCTCTGGGTTTCTATCCAATACTTCTCCAATTAGCATGTCTTAGGCATAACTATGTAATAGTAGACGAGTTGCATTTTCACCTTTCCTCTAAGCGATAAAGTCCTCCTCCAGTAGAGGTTTTGTTCTACCCTCGCCCACGCAGGATGCTTTGTCTTTCCTTAACGAGAGAGGCCCTTACCTTCCTGTGTACACCTACACCTAATTCTAGTTTGATAGCAGATCAAAGCAGAGATAAAGGGAATTTTTAACAAGTTTTATGTATAAGAAAGAAAAACAATAAAAATTCTAAAGTTTGAAGACTTTATGAGAAAAAAATTTATAGAAGAAAATTGATATTTGAAAAAATGAAAAACTCATAAAATAAATTAAAGTCTCTAAAACTAAATTAATATGAATTTAATGAAAGCATTTAAAGAATTTTAAAAATTCTAAGCTTATAAAAATTCTTTCAAACATCAAGTAGAAAACTTGATATTTTGAAGATGAGATAATTACAAAAATAAATCCAAATTTTAAAAAATAAGCTAAATTCAATACCTTGCTCAAAACATTAACTACTAGAATAATAAAGATAAAAAACTTCGAATCTGGAGCAAGTTTTACTACAAAAATTCACAAACAGAGTGGTGGCAGTACAGTGAAAAATTTAAAATTAATGAATAAATTTCATAACTTGACACCTTATGGTATAAAATGCCAATATGGATTTCTCCATGAATATTTTTATTTTTCAGAGTGCATATAGGCAAAAGAACTATATGGGTGTTGGTAAAAAATATACAATAATCGACTCCCAAAATTGCAGGAAAAAATTTTGAAAAATTTCTAAAAATGGGAAATTTGTCCATGATATCATTTGTAGAAATGAGTTTCTAAATTTTGGCAAGAAAATATTGAAAATTAATTTTTCTCTTGAATATTCATCTTTTTTATCCGAATTTGTTCCCTACAACCTTTAAAATTACACTTTTTCCGTTATGTGTGCATGCGATTTTCTAGGCATGACTAAATAAGTTTTTGAAAATGCCTAGTCTGCCTAAAGGAGGTTGACCTTCACTAGAACAACCGTTAGGTTCTCAATCTCAGATAATTAGGATTGTCAAAAAAAAGGGCACGAACGAAATTAAGTGTCTATAGTTACCCTTTTAGCTATTACTGAGAATCAGGAATAGGGAAAAGACCATAAGCAACCTTTTGCCTAGGCTGCAAAGTTTTAAAAAATAAAACAAACTAAATTAAAATAAAGTAAGTTAGGGCGAAACCTAGGTTAGGATGATGACTAGGTAAAACTTAAGTTTGAAAGGTTGATTAGGACAGAACAATACTAGTTAGCTTGAGTGACTAAGGCAAAACTTAAGTCTAAACGGGTTGACTAAAACGAAACCATACAAGTTAACTTGGGTGACCAAAGCGATACCTAGGTCAAAAAGGGTTGACTAGGAGGACACCATACTAGTCAACTTGCATGAACAAGACTATACCTAAGTCAAAATGGGTGAGCAGGGCAATACCTAAGTCAAAAAAAGGTTGATCGGGGTGAAATCATACTAGTCATCTTAAGTAAAAAAGGGTAGAACAAGACAAAACCATACTAGTCAACTTGGATGACCAGGCTAATACCTAATTCAAAAAGGGTTGATTAGGATGAAACCACAGTAATCAACTTAGGTGACCAAGGTGATACCCAAGTTGAAAAGGTTTGACCAGGGCAAAACGACACTAGTCAACTTGGATGACCAAGTTAATACATAAGCCGGAAAGGGTTGACCAAGATAAAACCATATTAGTCAACTTGGATGACCAGGGTGATACCAAAGTTAAAAAGGATTAGTCAGGATAAAACCATACTATTTAACTTGGATGGCTAAGGCTATAATTAAGTTGAAAAAGGTTGACCGAAATGAAAACATACTAGTCAACTTGGATGACCAGGGTGATACTTAAGTAAAAAAGGGTTGACTAGGATGAAAACATACTACTCAACTTGGATGACTAGGGCGGTACCTAAGTTAATAAGGGTTGACCATGATGAAACCATACTAGTCCACTCGGATGACCAAAGTGATACTTAAGTTGAAAAGGTTTAACCAAAATAAAACCACACTAGTCAACAAAATGACCATGGTGAAAATTAAGTCTAAAAGGGTTGACAAGAATGAAATCATAGTAGTCAATAAGGCGACCAGGGTGCAACCTAAGTTAAAAAAGGTGGACCAAGATGAGACCATATTAGTTAAATTAAAAGACCAGGACAGAACTTAAGTCTAAAAGGGTTGATTAGGACAAAACCATCCTAGTCCACTTGGGGGACCATGGTGGAGCCTAAGTTTAAAAAGGTTGACCAAGATAAAGCTATAATAGTGAACAAGGTGACCAAGGCAAAATCTAAGTAAAAAAAGACTGATCGGGATGAAACCATACCATCAACTTAGGTGACCAGGGTGAAACCTAAATCTAAAAGGATTATCTAGGATAAAATTATATTAGTCAACTTAGGCGATTAGGATATAACCTGAGTCTAAAACAGTTGACTGGGATGAAACTATACTAGTCAACTTGGGTGACTAGGGTAGCACCTAAGTCTAAAAGGGTTGACTAGAACAAAACCTTACTATCAACTTGGGTAACTAAAGTAAAGCCTAAGTCTAAAAAGGTTAACCAAAATGAAACCATACTAGTCAATAGGTGACCAGGGCAAAATCTAAGTCGAAAAGGATAAAACCATATTAGTCAACTTGGGTGACCAGGACAAAACTTAAATCTAAAAGGCTAACCAGGATGAAACCACACTAGTCAACTTAGGTGACTAAGGCAGAAGCCAAGTCTAAAAGGGTTGACCAAGATAAAACCATAATAGTTAATAGGTTGACCAGGGCAAAACCTAAATTGAAAGTGTTAACAAAGACAAAAGCACATGAGTCAACTTGGGTGACAAGGGCAGAACCTAAGTCTAAAATGATTCACTAGGAAGAAACCATACTATTTAACTTGGTTGACCAGGGTAGAACCTAAGTCTAAAAAGGCTGACTAGGACAAAACCATACTATCAACAAGATGACCAAGGCAAAAACTAAGTTAAAAAATGTTGACCCGAATGAAACTATACTAGTTAACTTGGGTGACTAGGGTAAAACCTAACTCTAAAAAGGTTTACACGAATGAAACCATACTAGTCAACAAGGTGGCCAAGGTAAAACTTAAGTAAAAAATGGTTAGCCGCAATGAAACCATACTAGTCAGCTTAGGTGACTACGGCAAAATCTAAGTCTAAAAGGGCTAACCAATATATAACCATATTAGTTAACCTAGGTGACCAAGGTAAACCTGAGTCTAAAAGGGTTGACCAGGAAAAAATAATACTAGTCAACTTTGGTGGCATAGGCGATACCTAAGTCAAAAAGAGTTGATCGGGATGAAATCATACTAGTCAACTTGGGTGACCAGGAAATATCTAAGTGAAAACGGGTTGACCGAGATGAAACCATACTAGTCAACTTGGTGACAATGTCAAATATTGGAGTTATTTGAAAGATGCAAGACTTATCTTTTAGTTTTGAGGAAGTTAACATATTGAAATGTTTTTCCAATACTATGCTTAATTTGCTATCTGCAAATTATCAAATGAAATTACATAAAAATGCATATGATGAATTCTCATGATTATATTTTTTTAATTTTTAGGTTTCATTATAAACAACCTCCGATCCAATTTATATTTGAAACTTGAAGGTATTTTTAGAAAATGTAACAGATATCTCATTTTTATTTGATTGGGTAAGCATGCACCTCTACTTGGAGTTTAAGGTATCTTCAAAAAAATGTTATGGATATTCCATTTCTTTTAGAAAGGTAGGCCTGTGCTTGTTTTTGGAGTTAAAGGTTTAAATTATTAAAGGGTGATTTCATGTTTACCCTATGCAATCCTTTTTTTTAATTTTAACTTTAAGAATCTAAGAATTGTTGGATTTTTCCTAAGAAGTCACCAAATATAGAATTAGTGTTTATCAATTCAAAGATACAACTTGATACGGATGGATAAAAGTCTACATTTTATTGCTCGACGCATGTTTAGATACTCGTATTGACGTAATGAGAAGTATCATAATTCATCTAAATTCCCAAATTTATGAAACAACATTACCTTCTCATTCTACCCTAGAAAAGAATCTACTTGATCAAAAACTATGAAAGTTTCAAAATAATTTCAACCATGAATTTGCCAATGTTACGGATAATGGACATGTCATCTTTATCTTTTGATGTTAGGGCTTTCTTGCGATAAATGATCATCATTTGGGACATCTTTGGATGAGATAAGGAAATGAATTTAGAAGCAAGAATGGGGTGGCACTTCTAAAGTTTGATTAAAAGAAATTAGTACAACAAGGTCAAAATTTATCAAAACCATGTTTAGGTGGATGTTCATTTCATAGGAGTTCTTTAAAAGGCAAACAGTCAAGTTATAACATTTTTTTAATCTTCAAATACAATAGCTGACAAGTGTTAAACTAAAGATAGTAAGAACCAAGTCTCAAAAGGTTAATTTGGAAGGCTTTTAGCAAGCACCAATTCATGAGGTTAAAAATGAAAGTTTTGAAAGGTTATCTTGAAAGGAATATTTTGGCATTTGACTCAACTTTTTACTAATGTCATGAGATTTCTAAAAGTTTGGGATCATTTTTAGATTATCATGGAAGAGTTTTTTTCCTTTAGTGGTTACTTTTATCAATTTAGGAGCAATTCTAAAACCTTTAAGTTTGTTTTTTACTGCTTTTTTCAAGTTTTCACCCTAGAACTTAATTTGTTTTCTTTTTTTTTCTTTTTCTTCATTTTTTTGATTGATTGCCATACCATATTCTTTAGGGCTCAAATATCATATAAAAGGATAATTTTTTGAAAAATTTCACAAGAATGACTTAACAGCTTAAATAGCTTTATTTGATCAAATTAGACTTTAGAGGTACTTAACATAAGTTCATGGTTTAGAAAGAAAAGGATACATAGGACCAAATTAAATGTTTAAGGGTAATTGAATCAAAGATCATTTCTCTTCAAAAGGAATTTGATGTAGCATGTCTTTCAAGATAAACATACATTTTTGTTTCTATATCTTGTTTGCTTTTTCATTTTTCTTTGTTTCTCTTTGTGTCTTTCCTTATCTTGCTTTCTGCATTCTTCACGTTGAAGGAATTTGAAATTTAAACTTTGACTAGTCTTCAAATTTACCTTGCGAGAATCGACTTATTCTTCTTGTAACTTTAGAAGGAAATTTACTCCTTCTAATCTTGAAGCTTTGCTTCAATTACCCATTAGTGTGGAAGGGAATCTTTGATTGGGTTTTAATAAGAATAAATTATTAGGCTTAAAGTGGATTGCAAAGGGGATAATTTTTTCTATATTTGCAAACAATAGAGAGAGATGCCACTTTTCAATTCAAATAAAGCCATTTGAATTTATAAGCATTTTACTAAGAAAGAGAATAATTTTCTTTTTGAAATCATTTTGAGTAACTTAGTAACACAATGTTGCACTTAATTTTTCAATTTTTTCAACATTTAGACTTATTGTATGCTTCTCAACATTATCAACTCCATGACCACCAATGAATTTTGGTTCTACTTGAGCCTTTAAGAAAAAATCGAATTGGTATAGGAAAACATCTTGGATTTCACATCTTATAAACATGTATTGGATTGAAAATGTTTTATCTGATAGAAAAAGGTGTTTTTGGCTCATGTTTATCTCGTTCTTCTTAAGCCAAGGATTTAGAAGAATGTTATGGAAGTTATGGCAAAAAGTTATTCAAATAAAGGAGATCTCAAAATTACTATCATTATTTAACACATGTCGAGCTATCAGTACCTAAATCTTTTAAGAGTATAACTTTTTTGTTCAACCCTCAAAGGATCCAAAACAGGAACATTTAGGTGTGAAAGGTCTATGATTCAAAACCCAGGATAATCATATATAAATAGAAGTGAAGGATTATATGAGAGAGTTTAATCTAATGGTGATCACCTATCAAAGAAAATTTTTTTATGTTATCATTACCCTAAATACTGAAAAACATTATTAACAAAATTCATGGCCTATGATAGGATACACAATGTTCATTCATTTCAAAATTCATAAATTTTAAAAGAAAAGGTACAAAGTCTTAAACCTAAGATAGAAACTATCCCTATTTGGCATATTACTACAAAGTCAATGACTTTCAAGCCAATCATCCTTGATAGGCATCCACGAACATTTAGAATTTTAACAAGTCAATATCCTTATGAGCTTGTACTTTACTCTTAAATATATTTTAGTTTTTTGAAAAGCTTATTAAATTTGGTGCTCGGATTGTACCACTATGAGAAAAAAGGTCTTTTAGGTTTTGATGGGATAGTAAAGATCATCCAAGCCTATTGAAGTTGTTAAGTAATAAAGGTAGGGGGTGAGGATGCAGTTCGAATGAATTTTCTTACTTTCTTTACTTTCTACGATATTAGCTTTTATCAGTTGTGGTTTGTTGGCATTTATTAATATAATCATTTCCTTGTCCTACATATGCTACTTGTTGCACCTTAGTGAGATTTAGGGATAATATGAATATGTATTATTGGACTGGCTCTTATATTTAAGTACCTTAAAGTGGTTGTCTTTCTGCTTTGGATGAGTCGCCAGTAGTATGGGCATAATAAGAGACTATCTGCAAATTCCTTTGGTCAAGGTTTTGCATTTTTTCAGACATTTTCTCCATAACTCCTTTCCTTTTTTGCCTTCTTTAAGTGATTTGAAGTATTTAAGGCTTCCGTTTCCCTTCATTATTCTGGACTTGTTTTGACTTATCCTATCAAGTAGTGTCTTCTTTTTCTATCTAGTGGGCCTGTGTTATTTCACCTTATAAATGGGAAAAAGAACTTAAATTAGTTTGCATGAATATGCATGTATCTTGTTAACATTAATCTTTATTATTATCCTTGTATGGTTATTGATGAGTGTAAAATGGATACATGCATGAATATGAATAAATGAACGAATGAATGAATGAGTGATTGAGTTAATGAATAGGGCTACATTTGATGGAATAGACTAGGTGCCAAACAGTTGGCTAAGTATCACATATGGAGATTATTGTAGGGCCAAGAATCTGAGGAATCGAGTTATGATTTGACACCATTGTTTCATCAATCAAAACTTCTTGATTTATTCATTCATTGTTGGCATACAAAGCCATATTTATAGGATTCAAAAAGAAAAAGTAACAAAAAGGACTACTTTCGCAAACAATTCATCTTTTATGTTAATGTTTCTATGGAATCTTTGCAAGTACTAATCATTCTTTTTGAACCCTATATTCACAAAGCCTACCAAGTAGCCAAAACATATCATCATAATAATTTCATTGCTCCTTAGCATTCTAATGCCTTCAATAATGCAAATGGAGTTCAGTAGCAACATTCGACCTAGGTTTGACCTAGAGTATACCAGCATTGAGTAGATCTTGAACTTTTCTTTTGAACCTATTGCATCTTTCTATAGAATTCCCACGTAACCTCACATGGTATTCACAATGCACATTGATGTCATACCATGTAAGATAAGAGGGTTCGTAGGAAGGAATGTGTATAAGAGCAATAGGCTGATCCTGGAACAAAAAGGAATACAATTCTTTCTAAGATAATGGGGTTCAATCAAATTGGCAATTCCTTTTTGGTCTTTCTTAATATTGACACTAGAAGATGACAAGGCAGTGCTAGGAAGAACAGCAGGTTTGGAGGGTAAGCTAATTGGTATATGTGCAGAATTAGACATCTTTACTTCACTTAGGTGAATAGACTAGGATTTGCATCTTTATCTAGAGGTACGCTCGATCTAGTCTTTGAGTCTTACAATGCTAAAGGTTGGATTAAAGGTATTGGTGACTCTTGAGGATTGCCCAGAAAATTTTTTATTTTTGTTAATTTGGACAATTGGTCCTTTATCTTTCAAATCTCAAGCCCCATTCCTCTAACTATTCTGTCTAAGGTATTTACTTGTGCTTTAATCGATCTCCTCGACTTTAATTTTCTAGATCATTAAGGATGATAATGCTCCTAGACATAGTTCTTCTTTTATCCTATGCAGATGGTTGACCATTGTTACTAGTCTATTGAGCAGATTTTCTATTCCTCGGGCTTTATGATTGTACCCTTCTTGGATGGACTCTAACTTGCTAATTCTTGCCTTTAAATTATCATCCATGTCTTAGTCTGTAAAATGCAATAAAAAAATGAACTTAGCACATTATGGAAATTATCAATGCATAAGCATATAAACAAAACAATATGTGAACCTTGCAGATGTAAAAAAATACTTGAATGAAAACAAGTTTTTTATGGGATATGAAGTTCGTGCAAAAATTGAAAAGGAAAAATCCTAAAACTATATTTTTTTTCTTTGGAAGACTTGAAAGCTTAAAAAATTGATCAAACTGATTTTGATTTTAATTTTTTTTCTTTTTTTTTCATTTTTTCTTCCTTTCTTCTCTTTTTTTTTTCATTTTTATTTTTTTGCTCTTTTTTTTTAAAGAGAGATTCATGTTTTTTCATTCTTTCTCTTTTTTTTAACAAAAGAAAAAATCCACTAAGTCCATTTTTTCCAATCACAGAAATTTTTGTTAAAAATAAAATAGTAACTACTAAAAATTGCTCCGAGAAAATTAATCAAAATATAGCAGATCAAGGCAAGAAATAAATAAAAATAAAATTTATCATAGCAACATGATGTACACCTATGATATCAAGAAAATAAAATCATAAGAGTAAAAGGTTAGAAGTTTTCCCCAATGTCTATCGAATTTGATAACATCTAAAATCTGATATGGCTCTAACTAGGTGAGGCCCTTACAATTCATTAGATGGAGTTTAGGTTAGATACCTAAAAAGGTTCTTAAATTGCTCCCTAGCCTAGAAAGAACTAACAAGGTAACCTAATCCTTACCCATCGTGAGTCTATGTAGGAAAGGGTTCAATTCGAGTGGGAGTATCTTCTATGCTTGTAATAAGGCTTACAACTCAGACAAGCATAGGAATTTACATCTAGTAGGTTTTTCACTAGCTCAGATAGAGGTTAACACTTCAAAAGATAGTGCTAATTCACCCCTACTAAAATATTGTGTAACCTATGCCCCGTCATATGCTTGGAGGAAATCTAATGGTATACATATGGATAATGTCTAAAAAGGAACGACCAAACCTTTTATGATTTGACTCTTTCAAAATTAATAAAAATCCCTATCCTATATTCCCTATAAAAATAATGTTGCTAAGGGAACAAAAGGGTTAGTGAAAAATATGAACAATATATACTAAAATTTCCATATAAATAAAAAATATAATGAAAAAATTCTTTGAAATTATAACAAAATATAGTTGAGCACTAGTTGAAGTTGAAGTAATTAAAATTTAGTTAGCATCTAATTAATTCTAGGCCTGACTCTCTACTTGTCCTCCATGGAGTTGCCAAGCTGTTGCAACATGGTCGAGATACAAATCCTGACTTGCTGTACTTAAAAGACGAGTGTATCTCTGGTTCTTTTATATATATATATATATATATATATCATTATTCTTTCATTTTTAACGGTCGTAAAATTTATTATTTTTTTATTTTCGAGGACTGAGTCATCAAGACGAATCGTCACTCGATTTAACCTTAAATAGTCATTGTGAAAGGACCATTTATCTTAGGGTTGCCACCAATCTATTTTGGCTAGATGAGATTGGTCACCTATCAGAGTTCATATTTTAAGGGTTATGAAACCTTAGAAAACTAACTTCAAGGTCTAAGCTTATACCAAAGATCATATGAAAGGGTCCGAAAGTCTATTAAAATCATGAGTAAGGATCGATCCTTCTTATGACACCCGATAATCAAAATAAAATTTTTATCAAACAATTTTATTATTCCTTTCGAGAAAATCAGGTTTTAAATATTTTTAAAAGTCAAAATATCTTTTGTATCCCATTAGAGAATAAGAGGAATACGAAAGGTTTTTAAAAATTAAAATATCTTTTGCACCCCACTAAAGGATCAGAGGAATATGAAAGGTTTTGTTTTATAAAATTCAAAAAATCTTGATTTTTTGTTTTTAAAAGGATATCTCTTTATTGAAATAATCTGTAAAACCCTTTCAATATATTGGGAGAAAATTCATGTACTACTTTAACTCAGAAACATTGCCTTAATTTTAAAACTTACAATTTTATAAGAAATAGTAAAATTTATCCTAAAACCCAGTTTTGACGAAAAAGTACGAAACTAGACTCTAGGACTCAGATTTGGTCGAAGATACCAAAATGTCCTGTAAAGTAGACCTTTGACATAAAAGTATCTTAATAATTTTAAGGACTCAGTTCTAAAGTATATTACTAAAATGTCCCTAAAGTATACTTTTGATGTAAAAGTATTTCGGTAACCTAAAGGACTAATGACATTGTAAATGAATGAACCTATTCCTACTGTGCACCTTTGACATGGAAGTATCTCGGTGATCACATAGGACCTGATTCTAACATAAATTACTAAAATATCCTTAAGGTCTACGTTCGATGTGAAAGTATCCCGGTAACCGTAAAAGACTCGATATTATCATAAAAAGATAAACCTATCCCTATTATGCACCTTTGACACATAAGTATCCTGGTGATCATAAAAAACTCAATTCTAAAATAAATTACTAAAATACCCTTAAAGTATACCTTTGATTGATAAGTATCTTGGTACCCTAAAGCACTTGATAATGATATGAAATAATGATTTTACCCTAAATAGGTAGCTTTGATGTCGAATATGACCTAAAATGAAAAGATTGCTAATAGGTCCCTAAGTTTCTTAAAATTACATTTTAGCCCTAAAACAGCTAAAAATGCTAGAAATGTTCCTAAATGACCAAAATACCCTAGATTGGTAATTAGACTTGAGAAATGACTATTTTGACCCTAAAATGAAAGGCTTTACTAAATGGTCCCTAACTTTTCTAAATTTAAAAAATAGTCCCTACATGAAATAAAATACAATCAAATATCAAGCACAACAAAATCAATATGGAGAACATGCTAAAATCATATGAAGTATTCGGCCAAGTTCTTTTGGTCTTGGAACAATTTTTTCCTTTTGCAAACATGTAACTAAACTTTTTAAAATTGCAATAAGTCCTTAAATTGTTTAAAATGCATTGTAGGCATTTAATCATATTTAAAATGCATGAAAAACACTTCTAAATGCAGACAAGAAATTTGGCCAAACACGGATGGCCTAAGAAAAATTTGTTAATTTTTGCAATTGGGTCTTATACTTTTCATAATTGCAAGATAGCCCAAAAATATCAAAAACTTCACCAAATCATATATACAAGATTACGCCAACATGGAAACGCTTTTTCAAGGCCTTTAAAAATTTTGGGTAAATTATTTTTAGGCCCCTATAAATCAAGCATGAAAAATTATCTAAGGGCTATCATAAAATTCGGCCAACATGTATATCAACAAAAAAATTAATTTTTTTCATCACATAATTTCATGAAGATCAATATAAATACATGTCCTAGTTTCTATCAAGTTTAAATATGCATGAAATCATCATAAATCACGGGCATATCAACATAAATAAACATGAAAATGCTAAGGAAAATAACACAAAAATATATAAATATGAAAATAACATCATTTCTACCAACAAACACAAATTATCTTGATGAAAATTAATTTACTAATAAAAATCAAATATAACAACAAAATCAAGAAACTTTGATGATAGACTTAATACTTGGCCTTTGAACATAAATCAAATTCCATGAGCACAATAATCAATAAGCTAACCAGAAGGAAGAATCATCCATAAAATAAACAAAAATTAAAGTTTTTATAAGAGAAACTACCATAAAAAGCTTGAAAATTTAAGAAATTATAGAGTTTTTTTGGGTTTCTTTTGTGGAATCATTAATCTTCTACTTCAATCATCATTCCCTATAAAATAAAGAAAGGATTCAGCCAAAGGGTGAAAAAAAACCCCGTTAGCCAAATTTCTTGATTTTTTCTTTAATTTTTATTTTTTAAATGGATATTTTAAAGCTTAATTATTAATTTTGTCTTTTCGTGTGAATCATTATATATTATCACAAATCAAATGTGTGAGCCATATAGCCTAGTATTAGGTTTCATAAATATTTTGATAATATTAAATTAATGATAAAATTCAATTCTGATTAAATAAATTCTCATATAATTGAATTATCAAATTTTGAAATTAAAATAAATATTCACAAATTATCAAAAATATATGAATAAATAAAATTACAATTGCAAATTTTATGAAAAATGAAGTAAAGGGATTAAATTGTAAGAAATTAAAAGTTATAAAATAACAAATTCAATTGCAAATTTAATAGCATGAAAAGCCCAGTTAAATTTTCATATTTAAATTTTGGATCCAAAAGAATTAATAAAAAATTTTCAAGAGAGAAAATATTATTGGGCTTTCTTGTAAAACCCAAATAGACTTAGTTGGGCTTTGTTGGAAAGTAAAATGTGTTTGTTGGAATAATAAAAAATGGGCTTGTTGAGCTTGATAGAAAATCCAAAGTGGGCTTGGCAATCTTGTTTGGTTTGTTAAGAAATAAATGGGCTTATTTGGCCCATTACCAAAATTTGCAAGTTTTAAGCCCATTAAAGATATTTAGCCCAAAAATAAAAATAAAAATAAAAATAATAAATTTTTTTTACAAAAATTCCTAGTGTTGAACTCTAAAGGGCATTTTTGAGAAGTTTTATGTATAAAAAGAAAATAAAAATTCTAAACTCATAAAATTTTACGAGAAAAATCTTTACAAAAAAAAATTGATATTTGAAAAAAAATTAAAAACTCATAATATAAATTAAAGGTTCAAAAACTAAATTAATATGAATTTAATACAAATATTTGAAGAATTTTAAAATTCTAAACTTAAAAACACTCTAAATGCAGAGCAGAGAACTTAGCATTTTGAAAACAAAAAAATTCCAAAAATAAACCCAAATTTAGAAAAATGAATTGAATAAAATACCTTGCTCAAAAAATTAACTAGTAGAAATAATAAAAATAAAAAACTTGGAATCAGGAGATTCGAGAGCAAAACACTCACAATATAGTGAGAAATCCAATATTAATGAATAAATCTAACAACTTAACACTTCATAGTATAAAATGTCAACACAGATTTTTCCATGGATATTTTTTATTTTTTAGATTGCGTAAAAGTAAAAATATTACATGGGTGTTGGTAAAAATTTACAATGATTGACTCCTAAAATTGCATGAAAAAATTTTGAAAATTTTTTAAAATGGAAAATTTAACCATGATATCATTTGGAGAAACAAATTTCTAAATTTTGATAAGAAAATATTAAAAATTTAATTTTTTCTTGAATATTCATCTTTTTTATCCAAGATTTATTATCCACAACCCTCAAAATTGCACTTTTTCTATCATATGCACATGTGCTTATTTAGGCATGACTAAATAAGTTTTAAAAATGCTAGTCTGCCTAGATGAGGTCAACCTTCACGAGACGGTCATTAGGTTCTCAATGTCGGATATTTAAGAGTATTAAACAAAGAGGCCGGGATGAAATTACGTATCTACAGTATAAGGTTTTGCATTGTCTTAAACATACCAGAGAGACATCAACTAAAGCAAAAGTATGAAAACTCTCACTCATCGTGATTGCATTTTAACATTTTTTTCCCCAACTGCTATTTATTACAGTGATAAAAAAATGTTACACAAAATAATGTATCTCTTAAATCCTTGCTCTAAATTATGATTGTTATTGTGTATAGTAATAAGTGAGGGTTGTATCTATAGAGATTGTTCTTAATTTATAAGTTATTGATGCAAAACTCTAATCTAATATAACCAAACAAATTAAAAAGACTTCACAAAAGAAATAAACCAAACTATAATAGGGGTTACTTGCATTCAAATGCAAATAAAAAAAGAAAACCTAAAAGTAAAATTAAGATTTAGGAAAATAGAATAAGAAGTGACGATAATGAAGAAAGGTATGGTTAAGAAATCATTCACCACATCTAAATATAAACTATGAATCAATATTAGAATGAATCAAATGGCTTTGTTTGAAATAAAAAATAGTCTTCTTTCCTTTTCATAAACCAAATACTTATTTTCCTTGCAGTCCCCTTTGAGCCTAATGATTTATTCTTTCTTTAGACCCTAATTAAGGATCACCCTCCACACCAGGGACAAGTGAAGCAAAGCTTCAAGATTAGAAGAAACAAATTTCAATTTAAAGTTATAAAAAGAATAAATCTATTATCATGACACAAAGTCGAAGACTAATTTAAAGTTCAAATCCTAAGTTCCTTCAAAGCGAAGAATGAAGAAAATTGATAAAGAAAGAAATAAAGAAAAAACAAAAGTAAAGAAAATGAAAAAAATAAAAAAGAAGATAACGAAATAAAGATTTATGTTCATCTTGAAAAAGATGTCGGATTAAATTTCTTTTGAAGAGAAATGATCCTTATGTCAATTACCATTAAATACTTAATTTGGGCCTATATATCCTTTTTCTTTCTAAATCCTAAACCGTGGTCTATGTATGATCAAATGTGGCTCTTTGAGTTGTCAAGTCATTCTTGGAAAGCTCATAAAAAATTCATCTTTTTGTTTGATTGTTGAGCCCTCAAGAATATGATGCGGCAATCAATTAATTAAAGAAAAAGAAGCAAGAAAGAAAGAAAAAAAGAGCAAAATGGAAAACAAATAAAATTCTAGGGTGAAAACCATAAAAAGGTAATCTAGAACAATCTTAAAGGCTTCAGAATCACTCTAAACAAATAGAGGTAGCCACCAAAGAAAATGACCTCTTCTATATCAATTTAGAAATGATTCCATCAGCAAAAGGTTGAGTCGAATGCCCACACATTTTCATTCAAGACAACCTTTTAGAACTTTCGTGTCCAACATTTGAAATTGGTGCTTACTAAAGACTTTTTAAATTAACCTCTCGAGACTTAGTGTTTACTAAAATTAGGTTAACACTTATTGAGCTATTGTATTCAAAGATTAAAAGGATGTTATGACTTGCTTGTTTGCCTTTCAAGGAATTCCCATCAAAAGAACATCCACATGAACTTGGTCTTCCTCAACCTCAACCTTGTTATATCAATTTCTTCAAGACAAATTCCAATAGTGCCACCTTATTTGTCCTTCAGAATTTATTCTTTTATTCCATTCAAAGATAGCCTAAATATTAATCATAAATCATAAGAAAGCCTTAAAAATAGAAGGATGAAGATAGCATGTCCATTATCCTTGATATTATAAAATTATTGTTTGAAATCACTTTAAGATTTTATAACTTTTGATCAAGTAGATTTTTTCTAGGTTGGAATAAGAAAGTGTTCTTATTCTATAGATCCTAAAATTTAGATGACTTTTGCTATTTTTTAGGATTTTAATGGAAAATTATAAATATGTTTTGAGCAACAAAATATTGACTCTTATTCAATTACATAAGTTGGATCACTAAATTGATAAA
Organism: Adansonia rubrostipa; assembly: GCA_038381775.1. Lineage (NCBI taxonomy): Eukaryota > Viridiplantae > Streptophyta > Magnoliopsida > Malvales > Malvaceae > Adansonia > Adansonia rubrostipa. The sequence goes on from JBBYHM010000019.1 coordinate 9,978,676, forward strand.
CACTAACTTGATATCTATTGACTTTTCAAGACAAATCAAACAATGCTTCTTAAAGTCAAAATTGAAAGAAAGATTTTGTAGGGCAAGCATGAAATCGTAGTTCAATGTTTCAGACCTTTAACAAGCCATCAGAAGAATAGAAATTAGCAACCATAAAGCTCGGATTAATAAGGCCTTACCAACATAAGAACATTAACTTTTATGATGTTGTAAATTAAGATGTATTTTTCATTTGATCCTGTGAAAGGTAAGTGAAAAAAGATTTAAGTTTGCTAGCTTCATTTGGCTGGGAGCCTGTAGAACAAATGTCTTCTTTCATTTGATTTTGTGAAAGCTAGGTGGAGAGGATTTAAATTTGTCGGCTTTGCTTTGTTAGAAACCATTGGAGCGAGATGCCCTCTTCATTCGATCTTGTAAAAGGTAGTGAAAAGGATATAAGTTTGTCAGCTTTGCTTAGGTTAGGGACTAGTAGAGCAAGATATCTTTTTCATTCGATCCGGTGTAAGGTAGGCAAAGAGGATTTAAGTTTTTTAGCTTTGCTTGGTTAAGAACTAGTGGAGCAAGATGTCCTCTTCTTTGATCCTATGAAAAGTAGGTGAAGCAGGATTTCTATTTGTCAACTTCATTTCATGATGAACCAGTTAAGTAAAACGGCCTCATCATTTGATCTAGTGAAAGGTAGGTGAAGAACACTTTAGGTCAACTTTGTTCAATTAAGCAGAAGAATCGGCAAAATTCTTTTTGTTAACTCTACTTGGCTAGGAATTAGTAAAGTAAAATAGCATTTTCATTCGATCTTGTGAAAGGTAGGTGAAGAAGACTTTAAGCCAACTTCATTTGATTAAGCAAAAGGATCAGTGGAGTTTTTCTAGGTTCTCTTTATTTGTTAGAAAACCAATGAAGTTGGCTTACATAAAAGCCTAAGAGTAGTTGATGGTTCCACCTTTGTTAAAATTGGCATCAAAATGAAAAATCCTAAGAATAGCTAACAGTTTCACCCCTGTCAAAATTGACACCAAAATGAACAAGCCCAAAAGTAGTTGATGGTTTCATCCTAGTGAAATTAGCCCTAAAATATAAAAAGCCCATAAGTAGATAATGGCCTTGGCCTGGTCAAAATTAGAACTAAAATTTAAAAGGCTAAAAGTAGTTCATGGTTCTGCCCCTGTGAAATTGGCACTAAAATTAGAAAGCCTAAGAGTAGCTGATGGTCATAACCCAATCAAAATTGAAATTAAAAGGACAAAAGCCTGATGTAGTTACTTAGATTAAAAAAATAGTACAATTGGCCTATACAAATATGTATATGCATATATTTATTTATTTAAAAAAATTATAGAAAGGCTCATCACGTTCTAAGCAAAATTATGTCTATTTAGTCTTTGCCCTATTCCTGATCCTCAAAAACGGCCAAAGTAGGGTAACGGTAGACACCTAATTTTGTCTGAGCTCTTTCCTCGATAAACTTGAAATATCCGAGACCAAGAACTTAGTAGCCATCCCGATGGAGATCAAACTTCTCTAGGTGGACTAAGTATTTTCAATACCTACTTGATCAAGTCTGAATGATTGCTTGTGCACATAATAGAAAAATCACCATTTTGAACATTGTAAAGCACAAATCTAGAACAAAAAAGACAAGAATCAAGGTTAAAAAAATTAGTTTTTAACTTTATTCTTTGGAAATTTTAAAATTCATCTTTGCGATGATGTTACGATCAAATTTTTCATTTTTAAGGATTGTTTTAGATTTTCTTTGTGAACTTTTGGAAGTTGACCATCATATATTTTTATCGATACTCATTTAGTATTTATGCCAATAGTCGCCCTAAAAAATCAAAAGTATTTAAGAAAAATTTGTATTGGCATTTTGTACCACAAGGTATGAAATTGTCTAATTTATTTATTAAAATTGAATTTTTCACAATACCGCGAGTATTATACTTGCAAAATTTTTTCCATAAAATTTATTCTAGATTTTTTATTTTCATCTTCACTATTCTTGTAAATTAATATTTTGAGTAATGTGTTAAATTCAATTCATTTTTGTGAATTTGACGTATTTTTGAGATTTTCTCATTTTCAAAATATGGAGTTTTCTACTCCTTAAATTTTTCAATAAAATTTTCCTAAGTTTAGAATTTTTTAAAATTCTCCAAATACTTTCATTAAATTCATATTAATTCAGTTTTTGAAATTCTAATTTTTTATGAGTTTTTTATTTTTTTTAAAATATCAATTTTTTTCTGTAAGAATTTTTCTAGTAAAATTTTAAGAGTTTAAGATTTCTAATGAAGAATTTCTTTTATTCTTATTGTGATTTTTTCCTTCATTTCTAAAAATTTGTTTATGTTTATTAATTTTAATTTCAATTTTTAATTTTGGAATTAAATAAGCTACTTTCCTGGGAAATAGTTTAGTTAGATCTCAGTTTTCTCCCAACCAATTTAGTTTGAATCCAACTAAGTTAGTAGTTGATTTTATCTTGATTATCATTAAGATGATGGGTCATATATGATGACTCACACGAGGTGATAAATTAATTTAATTCACACTTATCTTAATCCACATAAATCCATGAAAAAAGTAAAGAATAATTAAAAAATAAGATAAATTTTTGGCCAAAGGGATTTCCCCCCCTTGGCTGAACCTTCCCTTTATAAATAGGGGAGAATATTCTAAAGCAATTGGCTTTAGATGAAAAAAAACACTAAAAAAACATTAAATTTTCCAAGTTTTAAAGCTTTTAAGGTAGATTTTCTTCTAGAAGCTTCAATTTTGTTGATTTCATGTATAATTCTTCCTTTTGGTGAGCCTTTTGATGACTTGAGCTCATGGATTTTGATGCATGTTAAAGGCCAAGTTTGAAGGCTATGATCAATCTTTCTTGATTTCTTTGTTATATTTGATTTTTATTAGTAACATATTATGTGTGTGATTTTTGCTATTTTTCTTTGTATTTTCATGATTGATTATTGTTAAAGTTTGTTCATATGTTCATATTTCATGATTTTTATGCTTGATGATGATGATTTAAACTTGGTAGAAACTATAGGATATATGTTGATATTCATGAAATCATGTTGTAAATTTTTTTTCCTTGTTTATTGATGTTGGCTGAATTTGGTAATGATTTTAAGTGAATTTTCATGCTTGATTTCCTGATATTTTGGACTATTTTGTCAATGTCTAAGAGTTGTAGGGACCTAAAAATAATTTTTTAAAATTTTTGAAGGCCTTAGAAAGGTGTTTCCATGCTTAACCAATTTTAGCAAGGGTTTATTTCTGAATTAATTATTTTTTAGTCTATTTTGTAAAGATGAAAAGTTTAGGGATTAAATTGAAAAATTGAAAAAAAAACATTATTTTAATACTTTTCATGCTTGGTCAAATGTTTGGCAAACTTTTAGGGATGTTTTCCATGTGTTTTTTGCATGATTAGATGCATATTATATATTTTTAACCTTTTGAGGCCATTTTATAATTTTAAAAATTTTATAGATTTATTTGCAAATTTTGGAAAAATTGACCCAAATCTAAAAGTGCTTGGTTGAATCGCCCTTGTGATTTTTGTTATGATTTTTGGTGTTGATTTGGATATATTTAATGTTTGATTTTGTGTTTTGTATCATGTAGGGACCATTATGTAAAGTTAGAAAACTTTAGGGACCATGCACTAAAGTCTTGCATTTTAAGGTTTAAATGGTTTTTTCTCATATAAAACCACCCATTTTGGATATTTCAAAATAAATCTAAGATTGAAAAAAAAAAATATAAGTCACCAAAATAAAGATAGAAAAATAATAAAAACTAAGAATAAAGAGTGTATAAAATAAGTGATTTATGAACTTATCAAACAATCATGCACATTGTTGATAAAAAATAAATTCTTAAACAAACCAATCCATGTGGATGCTGAGACTAAAAAACAAAGGGACCTGCAATCAAGCGACAAGAAAGAAATCAAAAGAATATGCATCCTGGATTTGCTGAATTTAAATCCTATACTAATAGAGGTAAGATATTTACTTGCTTTTTATAATTTTGCTTTGCATGAAGGAATTGATTATATTTTTTGGTGCTTCATTATGCTACTGGAGCACACAATTTTCATGCAAGCTAAAGATAATAGATGTCAAACCATCTAACAGTTAGTTCTATAATACCTACAACTATTGCTTGCCTTTACTTGACTATTAGATCATTTTGGTACGACTCATAATGGAAAGAAAAGTTTGTTGCTCACACAAAACTCTTGATGACCTTTCTAACTGTATGTGAATATTTAAGCATCACAATAATAGTTGTTTTGCAAATTTGCTTATGATAAGTAGAATGATGTTGAATATGGTTATAAAATATAGCACTAGCCACATGGAAATCCTAGCATTTGCCAGGGTAGTAGAGAAACTTATTAAATCAATGAAGGTAAGAAAAGCTTCCAAGGAAAGTAGACAAACTGGCACCTCTTTTACATATCATTAAACTACTTGATCAAGAAAGAATTATGGATGTATGACTTACATAGGAAGTGATAGAAAACAATGTCCTTTGATTCAAAATTTTTTATTTAAAGAAGCTTGATAAAGAGAATGTTGTTGATCTCACACCAACTCTAAGGATGGATCAGGCTGTAGCATCAAACCACCTATATAACTACTCAACTCCGATCTTTCTTTCCCAAGCTCCACCTAAAGTAGATTTCCAAATCCTTTATATAAATCAAGAAAAGCAGCAGCTCAACAACACCTTCCAACTTCATCATCAGCATCACAAACACAGCATGATTTATTCCTTGGAAAATTACCTACATCTATTTACCTTTCTAAATTTAAAAAAAAAAAAGATTTGCAAGAGCAAGAAAAAAATGTATGATCGACTATAGGATTGTGAGAAATGATCAAGCTGCTATTTTTTATCTAATTATAGGATAAGTTAGAATTGATCAAAATATGATTTAAACATAGGGTTATTGTTGCTTTTTTTGTTAAATACTTATTTTAGACACCTAATTTTATCCTGGCCTTCATGCAAGTATTTTGAGGCATCATCGATGCCAAGTGTCCAAGTATGGATCCAATATCCATCATCGAGAGCTAAAGTAAGGTCACAAATTGTTTAATTTAAGGCCAAACCTTATAGCAAAATATATTAAATAAAATAAGGCCCATGTGCTTTTTCAATTAATCTATTTAAGCATATTTCATTTAATTATCTTAGGCCAATTTTACAAGTATTATTTTAAATCAATGCCAAGACTATGAAAACTATTTGAAAGTCATTTTAGTCCATATGACTATTTATTTAATTAATTTTGGGCTTACTGGATTGGATTAAATGAATTTGTTTAAGGTCTAATTAGCTAGATGGTGAGATATTTCATGACAAGATTTCATATATAAGGGATATTTTGGATATTTTGAATATCTAAGGCTACTTGGTACTCAAGTAGGGGTACTTCAACCGACTAAAGGTTATGAGCACACCCATAGTACTATGAATCATATTTTAACATAAAACAAAATATCAAATGGGCCCTTTTGGGTTACTCTAGCTTGGTCGACCAAGCCTTGTTTAAAAGCCAAATTGACTATGAAAATTCTCACATCAGATGGCCGCCAAAGCTATTCATTCACCAAATCCTTCATCGCTCTTATGCCACCCAAAGCAAACCAAGGAAATTGAAAAACAAAAGACATTTAGCTTTGGCGACTACGCATGCTAAAATATAAAAGGGTAAAATCGAGGCATTAGCAGAAGAAAACACAAGGGATTTTGAGGATTAAGCCAATATTCAAAAGTAGTTGATTTGTTTTCTATTCTCGTTTTTATCTATTCTTTGGGTTCATTTACTTCATCATTTCATGCTAGTTAACTTTTTTTATATAACCATGACCCTTTAAAAAAATCCATGCATTTATCTTGATGGTATTTGGGTTGATCTTGTGTTTATTTTTGGCATTTCGTGCATGATGCATTTATTAAAATGCTATTTGATGATGCTTAATGCAATGCCTACAATTTTAGTTCATGGTATGTTTGAGAAAATGCTTGTCTTAAGGACTAATCATGACCCTTGATTTTTAACAATTTGATGCTTTAATCTTAGGGTAAAAATCAAGCTATTTATGTTTGGATTCAAGGCCAAATAAGGTTAAATAAATTTTATTTTTCAATCCTAAAAAATATAGTTTTCAACTTGTTTGTTTTAATGCCTTGGTCAGAGATTTGTATTGTTAATTTGAAAAGCTATGATTAATGGATTGTTCTAGAGTATTGTTATCCTGGTGACCGAGAATGGACTTGTGAACCCACTACCATGGACCCATAAGATCGGACATTCACGAGTCAAAGCTTGATTCGTGTTTAGGGAAATTAAAAACTAAAAACTGCTCTATGTTAACACTGGTGGCAACTTAACTCCAACTTTAAAACACAATTTTGAGCCCCAAAAAAATTTTTGATATTTTTCTCTTGACGGGCATCGTGTTACCTTTGTAATAATATCTCATATTCCTTTAAATGAGTTTGGATGAGGGAGTTATGATTTTTCTAACACATGCTATCCAGAACCCCGAGGCTAACCATCAGATTTCATTACAAGCTAATTTTAACATCCAAAATGATTTTTCATTTTTTGAATATATTTTCCAAAATTTCCTTTTCAAAAAGGTATTTTTTGTGACTTTTTGCCTCTGAGCAAATCCAAGGCAATTTTTTCAAAGCCTGCTGCACACACACCCCTACACCTAGGGCTATAAATAAACTGAGCTTGAATGAGTAGACCTTTGTTCATGTTTTTCATTTTCAAGTATGTTCATGTTCAGTTCATGTTCGTTAAGAATTTTAAATTTGTGTTTGTGTTCATTTATTTAAAATTAGGTATATTTGCGTTCATTTATTTAAATTAAATGAACTTGTTTGCAAACACTAAATGAATACATTCATGAACATATAATCGAACATGTTCGTGAATAATTAAAAATATGTTCATCAACAATAAACAAATAAATCTAAATGATTTTAAATAAACAAATGTGTTTAGTAGGTTTAAATATAAAATAATAAAATATAAATATTTTTAATTATATAATAAATATATAAAACACAAATAATATTATTATTAATTATATAATTGAACAATAAATGATTTTAACGAGCTTTAAATGATTTATTAAACGAGCTTTAAATTATTCATAAACAAGCTTATTCATTAACATAAATAAACTGAACATATTATGTTTGTGTTTGGTTCGTTTAACAAACGAGCCTCAAAATCTTGTTCGTGTTTATTTATTTAGCTTAATAAGCAAACATAAACAAATAAAAATCAAATAGTTTATGAGCTATTCACCGAACGCTCTATTCATTTATAGCCCTACCTATACTTACTGTCAATGTTGAACTGAGTCCAAATTTAAAAATTATGTTCTCTTAAAAGGAGATTTCTTAGGATTTTTTTCACTATTTTTATATTAAACTTTGTCGAGCTGCCTTTCCAACAATATCTCATTGGACCCTTGAAACCTTCGAGTGAACTTGGAATAAAATCAAGAAGTCAGATAGTTTAAAGTTGTCCTGCATTTTAACCTTAGTCAAATTTAACCAATTATCCCAAATCACCTTCCCTAGGTATTTTGGATGCCTCCGAATGAGTCCAATCAATACCCCACTAAATTTTTAAGTCACCTGTAGATCCTACAAGGCCCGAATTAAGGTCCAATTCTTTCCAAAAAGAATCAATTTAGACTTTTTTACTAATTTTTTTATTTTAAAACCAAAAATCACTTTTTTTATCAAAAATACCTTATTTTTCAAAAATCAGCAAATTTTTCACCAACATGGGTTTTTCAACCCCGTTTTGCAAAATTTCACCAAAAATCAAAATTTCCTCTCTCTTGAGTTTTTCGAGCTTTTAAACTAAACCTTAGTTTCCGTGCCTTAATCACCCTACCTATCTAAGTGCATCTCCAAGTTGTTATTTGGTTATTCCTAGATAACCGACGACAACCACAAGATATATCCCAACCAACCCTCCTTTTTCTGCTTTATTTGCTTTATTTTATTTTTATGTAATATTTATTATGATTTTCTATATACCTTACCAATACTTTTCCTTTATAGATGACGATGATGCATTCATATTTTAAAATTGAACCTTTTGTCACAATCATCAAGGCAATTCTTCATGTTAGGGTCTTCGGGTGCTTAATAAAAAGTACCTTTTTAAAACAAGCCTAGAGATCATTTTGGCAAAATCTCTATCTCACTTCCTTTGCCAGTTAGCACATCAAGATCCTAAATTTTACATTAAAAAAAAAAAACCAGGTTCATTATATTCAAAAACTCATTCAAATATAAAAAGAGGATTATCGAAAAATAATGACATTAAAACCAATATTGTGATAATCTATGGCTAGATGTGTCGATTTAGGAAGTTGTAATTTGGGATACAGTAGGAGATTTAGATGCTAAAATTCAAATCTAGACTTATTGAATATCACTTCTTAAGGATGACTACATAAATTAAATGCTTTGCTTTGCAGACTTTGTAACCCCCGCCTGGGATGCCTCATGGTGCGGTGACAAAACTAGTTAATGCCGTTTATCCAAGTGCGTATAATAGCCAAAAGCCACAATGAAATAACCTGTTTGCTGTCACGCATTGCATGATGCATTTTTCAAATTTTACAACCGAAAGCACAATTAAAACTGATTTCAAAGAAGATTCAAAACACCAGTGATTGGGATGCAAGCTGATGCCATATTCCTGTCTCTTTGGTATAAAATAGCGGTTGAACTTATTCACTATTTAGGACAACCATGAACTTATTCACTATTTAGGACAACCATGGGAGTTGCAAGCGTAGATGCAGAGATGCAACATATTTATTTCTTTTACAAAAGAAGCTGCAGTTTGGAAGAGAGGAAAGGCCAATGCTAAGATTCAAACTCCAAATCTTTTGGATGCATCTCTTGAAGTAACTACATGAACCAACTAATAGCTTTACTAAAAACTAAATCACATTTATATGCATGTGGTACGAGAAAAAAGCAGCAACATTGTTATTCCACAATAACCTTTTGTTACAAACTAATGTGTTCCACCGATCAAATATAGCTTTTGTCCATCATTAATCATGTCTACATCAAGAATTTTACCTCCCTCTTCAGATAATATACAAGAACCACCAGGAAAGTCTAGCTGCTCGGCAGCAGTTGTAACAAGCACTTCGATTGTTTGAGGGATCCATAAGACGATTCCATGCCTCCTCTGCTCTTTAGCATCCCAGGGGTGGAAAGGAAAAACCGTGCATTTCTTTGGGTGCATCTTATCTGTAATTAACAACAGAAATTCTATCATTAGAACACAAACAGAGATTACTTGAGCAGCCATTAGACGGCAAACTAACATTGTGGAGGGTAAAAAAAGCCAAACATTAAAATTTTTATTGCATAATTTGATTTCTATCAAGCGGGAAACGGGGAAAGAGAAATCTTTGATAATTTGGAAGTAGAAACTGATATGGTGCAACATTGATGTTCTAATAGTTAGTAAGTACTATTATAGCCAATTTCTGACCATTAAACTGAAATAAATCAAGCTTTTACCACTGAAGAAACTAAAAGGTAAACATACATACAGACAATGAAAGCAAGAGTAGAATCATTTATATGCAAACAGGGTGGGAGCTGAGGTGGATATAGAATTATCTCATCCCTCTAAATTTTATAGTATTTCCACGTTATATATTAATGCATCAGTCCCTGATGGATCTGAACCAGGAACCTATAAAACCCTGTTAGAATTTCAATGTCCTTAAATTCAGTTCCATTTCTAGTCAAAAACTATGCGGGACAATTCTAGATGACTTGCTTAGTTTAAAATAGCCAAGAAGGGTTTAAAGAAAGGAACTGGTTTCAAAAAGGTTTTAACCTTCTTTTACTTTCTGCCAAAAACACAATACTTACATTGTTGGAAGCAACCTATTATCAGTAAATGACATGGGTCAAGTGAAAAGCAAACTAGAATTTGGTCACACAGGTTCAGCAATACCTGTGATTTCTTTCGAACAATAAGGGAATTCTGATAACTGAGTAGATTTTGCATCTTCCAGTAGCTTGATCAAATTCTTGCTACCACACATCCGACCTTCATCAAGTGGAGTGTTTCCCCATCTGCACAGAATGGCATAATTGTTGAAAACACTCAAGATACTGAAGCAATGCACCAGCATGACATATGTCAGTACCCTCTAAAGACCTAGAAGGAAAATAGCTGCGTGCGGCATAGATGCATTGTCAAACCATCTAGCGATTAGTATTATAGAAATTATTCACACAGTCGGAATTCATATGACTAATTCTGAGGTATTCATATGCAAATATAATAATAAACCAAAAAAAAATGAGAAAAAGAACTAACGGGGAAAAATAAGATATGATTAAATAATAAGCAAATATAGACAGTCAAAACAAAAAGTGTAACGAAAACCCTATACTATATCCCTCTGAACAGCAAGTATGAACCGCAAGGAAGCTCATATGTTGATGTTAGGCACCAAACAGCATAACTAGAAACAAATATCCTGAGATGAATAAGCTAAACATGATCACATTCATAAAAACCAAGCGAAATCAAAGTCCTAAATGTACCTGTCTTTGGTAAAAACACTAGCCCCAGCCTCTATCAAAAGCTTTGCCATCAAATATAAGCCCTCAGAGGCAGCTACATGAAGTGGGGTTCGATGGTCATAATCTCTGGAGTTAGGATCAATTCCATTAGACAAAACCCTTTTCAAAAAATCTGAGTCCCCCTTTGCAACAGCCGTACATAGAAAACTACCAGCATCATCAATGTTTAAGGAAGCTCCTTCTTTAACTAGCAAAGCAGCAATATGGTCATGTCCATTTTTTATCGCTTCTAGTAGGGGTGTATTCCCGAACTTGTCTATAGAAAATTTTAATTTATTAGCTTAAGGGAAGACCAAATGGTAAAGGCCAGAGTTGAATTAACAAAAATTACATTTTAAAATATTTATAAAAGATAATTACCTTTAAGATTGATGTCTACCCGATGTTGAATAAGGAAACTTGTAATATCAGCATGTCCTTTCGATGATGCAAGATGCTATTCAAAATGAACATTTAGTTTTAGATAAGAGCCTTCCTTCTCCCACTCTTTTCCTTTGTATAGTGTGGCTAAAGAGCTATATAATTACCAAGGAAAAAATAGCTGTCCATAGTCATTTCGAGCATGCTTTTTGTCCAAACAATTGAAAGATGCAGCACATATTTACGAGACAAAATAGTTGGCTAAGCTAGAAGGTCCCAGTGGCATATTGGGACAACCGTTCAGAGTATATAAAGGAAAGCCACATAATTCACCACAATACTGGATGTATTGATAGGAGTTTTCTGGTAAGTCACACAAGATGCCCAGATCTTAGATTTCATCATATAACATTTTAAATTCATTTTTCTCAGGAGTTTCTTGCTGGACTTATTAAAATTCATAGACTCCCTAATCATGATGAGGTTCTTCATGATCACTTTGTATTTGTATTCCATAGCTAAATAGCTATGCATTTTATAAAGCACCGGACAACTTGATTAGAAGTTAGTTTTTACGGCATAGTTTTGTGAAAAAAGGATGGCAGAGAGAAGATACAGATGTGAGCAAAAGGAGAAAAGCTACAAGACTCCATTCACATATATGATAACTCTTCAAAGTAGGTGAACTATATAGTTTACCACCATATTTTGTAAGTTGTATATGTTCGTCTGGTTATGCTCCTAACTGTATTCAATTTTCCTTGGGTATTGGTTGCCTCTCCCATAAATTATGCCTAGAGAGCTATTTAAAGTGTCAAATAAATTAGTCTAAAACTTATGTTATACAGCATGCTTTGTCATAGTGGATGATGAATACAATAATTGGAAAGGAGGTAAAAAACATCAATAAGACATGACTTGTGCATGAGCAACTTTAAGAGCATGCAACAGGCAACCCTTGCAATTCAACTTAACATTGAGATTAATTGCACAATATTTCAGCGAAAGTTTGTGAAATTAACTAATTGCATGATCCTATACATAAGGTTCTTATATATATTTCTTGCCATATGTTTACCACATTTATGTAGAACTTCAAACATTTCTTACATTTTACAATGACTAGGTAAACACCCTGCACAGGGACCAGCAGCCATTGAATTTAAAAGTAATGTGGCAACTCTTTGTGCATAATAGAAAAGCCAGTGTTTGATTGATGACTTTGACCAACAACAATTTTAGGAGTCGTATACCAAATAAATAGACATGTAACCCAGAGTTCCAAGGTTTTTTGTGGCAATTATGAATAACAAACCATCCTAAGGATGCTGAGAATATAGGATGCGAAGAAAATACAATGGATGTGAATGTTTCTAGACAAAACTCATTTTAGCTATCTGTAAAATAAGTAACACATAATATACTGGAATTTAAGCAGTAAATTGGGAGTTTTAAATTGCAAAGAAACGCACTTCTCTGATGCCTTTACGGTTTTACAATATTTTCCGTTTCTTTAATCTTCATTGCTTGTACAATGCAATGATATATATAATCATAATTATTTTCTTTAAAAACCAAACAATGAGATAACAGAAAACAGAGCATCAAATAAACTGCAAAAACCTATAGGTATTTTGACCATGCATGTAATAGACTGTTTAATTTAGCTATCACAATCATGATTTAGACCATAGAATGGAAACAATAATCGCAAACTATCTAATCTCAGAGCTTTATGCCAAAAATGAGATAATTTTAATTATGGATAATTACCTTATACACCGGGGTGGAAATAAAAAAAAGTCAACAAGCTAGGTTTGCGGGGGTGACACATGTCCTATAGAGTATATTTAAAAATATAAAAAATAAATAAATGAGACAAGTGTCACCACACAAACCCCGCTTATGGAGTTTTTTTCATCCCACCACCGGTGTATGAGATAATTATCCCATAATTATTTGGAACTACGAATCTATTTTAACATAAATTAGCAGTAACAAATATGCCAACAATAATGGGCGTATCTATGCATGAGATGGACATCCCATCAAAGGAGAATTAGAATAGAACTTTTTTGAAGACCAACCAAAAAGCTCACATAATACTGACCAAGGGAGATCTTCCATCGTAATCCGTTTTGTTAGGATCAGCTCCAGCTCGTATCAAACTTTTGAGCTGATACAAATCTCCATTATATGCAGCGCAATTCACCCTCAAAGCCAGTTCAGCTTCTTGTTTTCCGATGTGAAATGAGATGTCTGATTCCAGTTGCTTAACTCTTAGATTGGATTCTTTTCCCTGCAAATTTAGGTAAAATGCAAGTCCAAAATTGTGTTTGTCAAATTTATATCCAAAAAACTTTCTGATCAAAACATGATACCCAGCCTGCATGTACGTTTCTCTGATGAGGCCATGTATAAGACGAGCGGAAACATGGTATAAGCAATAGAGTTATCAGGCAACAGGTTTACCTCCAAAAGATTGTTCAAAATTTTCCTTCCATCATAGAAATATATCTCGAGGATATTTGAAAATGATTGCTTATCCAGTCGAAGAAGCCTACATAATTCGCAAACCCGAACAGTATATGGCTGAGGGATGTTGCAGAGAATAGAAATTTCTCCAAATGAGCTATTGGGCTGCAGAAGCGAAACAGTCTCTTCTGATCCATCTTCCCCTATAGCAACCTCCTCCTGTATAGAGATGCTGTGGGTTAAGCAACAATTAATCAATTTATGAGAACATTGAGATCAGAATTCAATAAGTCTATGGGTTGCTATGCACAAAAGGTATAACAAGATATTGAGGAATGAAAATTACTATCAGAAGGGTATAGTGAAGCACATTTATAACATTCTGTGGCACGGAAAATATTTGAAAGCCAATTCCAGCAGGTAAACATCGAGTGGACAAAGAGCAGCATCTTCAGTTTAACAAGTATATGATCAGCGACATGAAAATATGCTTCATGCTTACGGGAAATTAGAAGAAAAAATAGCCTAAGAGATATCTAGGAAAAGTTACAGGTAAGGAAATAAGAAATAAAAGCATGTAACTAACGAAATGTATTTCATTAACCACACAATAAAAGCATAATGAATCATACCAGCAGACCATGACAGACAAAATAAAGTTGATCTACCACATTTCCCTGTTCCATTATTACTTCTCCTGGGAGAAAAAATTCTTCATGAAGTCTAATAACCTGCAAGATTGAAAGAACCAAGTCTTAACCTTATAAAGAATAGTTATTTCTTTCCTTTCCTCTTTTCCTTCTTTCCAATATAATCGTGAAGGTGGAATGTGGGTACAGCTACAGACAGGCAAAAATCTGATGACTTTTTTCTGATATTAAAAGATTATTGAGTGCAAGAGACCAATTTACTTTGACAAAAATGATATCGTGCTGCTTCAAATAAACATTTAAAACAGCGCTCCTGATGCTGGACAATAATACTATATCTAAAAGCAATGAAAAGCTATTATCTGAGGACAAAGGTGTGCATACAGGCGTAGCCCATATCCAAATGCATTTTTTAAACCGCAGGTTTTTGCGCAATATTAGCGACAGACATGTTGAATCATGTCAACTAGACATCTCATTTATATGACACATGACGCAGAAAAGTTGAATACAACAAAACACAAATCAGCTTTTGCAGGACATATGAACCATGTATCTGGAAGCAACAATTGAAATTTGTCTTTTTAAGCTACTTGCCTCCGTTGTTTAAGAACAGAAACTGACTTACAATCTGATTAATAAATTCTGAAGAGCATTCCTTGAAAAGAGAAACATTTTCAATGTATGGCATATATAAAGATTGGGAAATCTGCAAAACCAGAAACAGAATAAAAGGCATTACAGGAAAAGAATCAACAATAAATTCATTGAGCACTAGCGAAAATACCAATGAAGAAAACATCCAGAAAGATAGATATGATTGTGAGATAATAATATCCTTCATAAGTGGAAACGAAAATTATTCAAGTCAATATGATTGAAATAGTCCATCCACGTAACGATATTTCACTGAAAACTTAGGAAAAAGGTTTTACTAAATTTTAGTTAGTGATTGAAACAGAAAATCTATGGATTGATCTAATAATTCAAAAACCAATATCAATATAGAAGAGTAAGGTAAATCATTAGCATTGAAACAAGTTAATAAACTAATTTATTATTACCAAAAAAAAGTTGTTTAACAAG
>JBBYHM010000019.1:10004936-10029927 GCA_038381775.1 Adansonia rubrostipa
AAAAGGCATGTCACTCCACTAACTTGCTCGTGGTGTATTTGCATTCTACTACCATTGTATAAAATAATTATCTATATATATGATAAGGAATCTACTTATGTTGATGTAAAACTAATTTAACTTTACATGCCTTTGTTAATTTTACATGGTCCAACAATTGTATTTCACGCTTTATTCAAGTAGATTGCGCATTTCAAATTTCAAATAAATTAAAAAAATCTAACTATTCATTATATTTTAAAGAATTCCAATCATTACATATATATATATATATATATAAAAGATGGTATTCTCAATGACAAGAAATAAATATCGGATCAAATTAAAACTTTATGCATAATAAATATGATTATACTACTAAATCTAACGGTTGATTTGTTAAAATATCACTTACATATAAAGTTACAACATAACGTAAAACTAATTAATTTTACACCGGTACAAATAATCCCTCTTCATATATATATATATATATACATATTTATATATTAAGATTAGTCACACCTATGTTTGATGGAAGTTTTGTTTTTTTAGGAAAAAAAGGTTACATAAAATTGGTTTTATAAGAAATATATATGTTTTGTTAAAGAACAATTTACCAAATATTAAAATTTGTCATTATATTTTATTTTGATTAATATTTGTCATGTACTTTTGGGATTATTTTGATTAATATTTGTTTTGATAAATTAGGAGATGAAGAGGAGATATTGCAGATTAAACTCTAGCTTACATGCTAACTCTAGCACTTTTTTAGCCACTAAGTCAAGAGATTATTGACTTTAATTAATATTTTTGATTATAAATTTAAGATAGTAAAACTTGCTACTATAGTTTAATTCAATATTGAATTTTGTCAATCTACTTTATTTGAATGAATTTTGTCAATAAATTTTGATTTTTAACTGAATTTTATCATTCAACTTTGATTTTAGATAATTTGATGACAAAATTTAATAAAAAAATTCCTTCAAATAGTTAATTTAATAATTAAAAATAATAAATAAAATAAATAAAATTTTAAAAATAAAAAGGTAACTTGAATTTTAATTTTCTATGTTAATTTATTTTTATTCTTCTATTGTCATTAATCAATAGCAATGCTTTAAGATCAAATTTAATCGTCGGAAATCAAACCTGACATATCTCTTCCATAATGTTATTTTTTAAAGTTTTTTTCGTGTTATTATTTCTTTAACATTCAACAATAATAGAATATTTCATAAAATATTTCTTTTTTGCCAAATGAAAAAATTGTGACAGAAAGAAAATGTAAACTAATTTATCCAATATTATGTTTGTATATCAAATTAAAAATAAAAATCACGTAAAAATATCAACACAGAAAAATAAAAAATTATATTGATATGTTCGATTTGACATATAACAGTCAAATTTTAAATTTGAGTATCATCACTAACCAATGTCATTATTGCTCACCAAAGATTTAAATAATAAAAGAAAGACTAAAAAGAAGAAAAATTTTAAGGCTTAGATTTTTATAAAATAAAATTTATATATATTTTTTTGATATTTAATATTTTATAAACGGTTTTTGTTACTATTAAATGAATATTTGAAGAAAATTTTCTTTTTAGTTAAATTTGATTTTTAAATAACCAAATTTAAAATTGAGTGATAAAATTTAATCAAAAATTAAAATTTAATAGCAAAATTTAATAAAATAAAACCAAAGTAGCAAAACTCAATATTAAGTTATAGCAACAAATTTACCATTAATCCCAAAAGCAAAATAGCAAATATTAATCCATTTCTAATAAAGTGAGCATTTTACCTTTTAACACATTTGTATAATAATCCATGGAATTTATACGTTTTCCGATGGATTAAAGGATTCACTAGAAAAATCTATTTCAACGGTTTAAGTCATTGTACTAGAAATCAAAACCAGTAGGTTTTCATATCAATGAAGATTATCCCGTACATAATCTATAAATGAATACAAAAGTAAATAACGAACTCACAGGATCGTTCGACATGGAACAGATCTTAATTCACTGGTCGAAGGTAAAATAAGATAATAGAAAATTATCTATTTATCATAACTCTAAGTTGTTAGAAAATGCAAAAATTATTATTAAGTATTATTCGTCAGAGAAAACTTATTTTCTTTTATCTTGGTGTCACAAAGTATGATAGACTAGGATTAAAGAAGAAAGAAAAGAAAGAGAGTATAAGAGAATAAGTAGAGATAAAGAAGGAAGAAATTGAAAAACGTAATTCTTGCCATCTTCGCTTACATTGTAGCTTTAAATACAATTGACAATACCTTGATTGCTTTAACCAACTCCAAGAATTAAACTATTCACTATTCAAAATGATCGGTTATAACTTCAACTAAATACAAACAACATATAACTTTAACTAAATACAAATAACACATTAATCTGAAACTAAATACAAAAAACACATAACTTTAACTTAATACAAACAACACATTAATAAGAAACTAAAAACTGATTAACACTTCAACTAATAGATACATCTTCTTTGTTGCAACTGCATGTCCTCAGCCAACTCCTATTTCCTTACTATGAGCTTGTAACTTCATGACATTACCTCTGCTTATAGCTAATTCTTGTCCTCAAGGATCAAAATTTGGAAATTAAGCTTCAAGAGCAATAAAATCCTCCCAAATAGCATCCTCTGGCCCTAAGTGTGACCATAATATTAGTAATTGTGTCATAGCTTGATTGTTCTTTTTTATAATCCTTTTATCAAGGATAGCTACTGGATAGACCAATGGTTGTCTGGCTATATCTATTTTAGGAGGAATTATGCTGGCCACCGTCTTACTACCAATATTTTTTTTAAATAGACTAACATGAAAACAAGGTGAATTCTTGAAGACTCTGGTAATTTTAGTCTATATACAACTACTCCAACTTTTGCATTATACCGTATGGCCTATAGTACTTAGATGTGAGCTGCAAATTCTTTCTGAGTGCTAGAGTAGTTTGTCTATAGGGTTGTATCTTTAAGTAGGCTTCATCTCCTACCTTCAATTCCTTTTCTGATCTCTGTTTGTCTGTATAGTACTTTAGCCTTGGTGCTAGCATCACAAGTAAACCTTGGAAGAGGACACCCATACATTGCTTGAAATAGAGACATGCTAAGAGTAGTGTGAAAACTTGTGTTGTACCACCATTCAGCTAAAGAAAACCATTAAGCCCATGATTTAGGCTTTAAAAAAATAAACACCGAATATATTGTTCTACACATTTGTTCAAATGTTCGGAATGACCATCTGTCTCAAATGCTGTATTGAGTTAAACTGTAATATTAAAGAGCTTTACCAATTCTTGCCATACCAACCTAGTAAAGATCTTGTCCCTATTCGAAATTGCTACTTTAGGTGTACCTTAGAGTTTGTGAACCTGGTTTAAGCATGCTACGTCCAACGCTGTATGTGAATGAGTTGGAGGAATAAAATGGCATACATAGTGAAGTTATCAATAACAACCTGTATATATTTAAACCATTGGGATAGAGGCAAACCTTCTATGAAGTCCATGTTAATTATGTCCCAAGTTTGTTCAAGTATGAGAATAAGCTATAAAAGACCTAGAGAAGCTACATGTTCCTTTTGTTCCTTTGGCAATTATCACACTGTTGGACACACTCTTGCACCTATTTTAGCATTCCTGGCTTAATATAAATAAAGCTTTAACCTGTAATAAGTATCTTGAATTCTAGAATGACCACCTTGTGTTGAGTCATGTAAACCTGCAAAACTTTTAACCTTAATAAGCCATTATTGACTAGATAGACCTTCCTTTGAATCGCAGAATTCCATTTCGAAAGGAAAATAGAGGTATCAATGTAGAAAGCTATAATTTTTTCTTAAGAAACTAGTCACTTTTATAGCTATTTTCAATTTCGCCAACCCATTCAAGAACTATAATAGTTGAATGCAAGCTGTCGGAAGAACCTTTATCTTTCAAGCTATGTTAATGAAGCATTTACAACTCTATTCAAATCTCCTTTCCTATATTGAATAGAATAATCTAGCCCCATTAATTTAGTAATCCTTCTTTTTTGAATAATGGTTGCCAACTTCTGCTCCAGCATATATTTCAAAGCTTCATGGTTAATCTTAATGACAAACTATCCTCTTTCCAGATAATGTCTCCATTTACACACTGCCATAAGAATGGCTGAAAACTTTTTCTCATAAATGGAGAGGTAGTATATAAAGAGCTTAAGGCTTTGCTAAGTTAAGCAATAGGCTATAACAAAACAACTCAAATTCTTGAACTACTAGCATTAGTTTCTATGTAGAAGGGCTGTGTGAAATCTACCAATGATAAAATTGAAGCATTGCATATAGCATCTTTGAGATATTGAAAAGATATTAGTGTAGCTGGAGTCCAATTGAAGTTTCCCTTTTTTAGCGCATCTATGAAGGGTTTCCCAATAACTCTATAGCCTTTTATAAACTTTATATAATAGCTTGTAAGACTTAAGAAACCCCTTAGTGATTTTAAGGTCTTAGGTTATGGCTAGTTTTTTTGGCTTCCACCTTGGCAAGATCTGTCGCAACTCCATTAGCAGAGATGATACGTCCGTAATATTCTACTTGTCTTTGCCCAAAAAAGCATTTGCTTCTTTTGGCATATAATTGATTCATTCTCAAGGTATTTAAAATAGTTTATAAGTTTAACAAATGCTAGTTTATGTTAGAACTATAAATAAAAGTATCATTAAAAAAAAAACTAAAGCAAACTTTCTAATGTAAGAGGAAAACACATCATTCGTCAATGCTTGAAATGTATCAGGTGCATTTGTAAGACCAAAGGGCATTGCCTTGAATTCATAATGCCCTTAATGAGTCCTAAAGGTTGTTTTAAAGATGTCCTCCTCTTTAACCCTCATTTCCCAAGATCTTGACCTTACATCCACCTTAGAGAAAATTTGAGCCCTCTACAATTCATCCAATAGGTCTTCAAAAATTGGTATTAGGAATTTATTTTTAATGGTCATGGCATTGAGCTATCATTGAGCTATCTATAATCAACACACAGCCTTTAAGAGCCATCTTTTTTTTCTTAACCAATGAAGAAGAAAAGGCAAAAGGGCTTATGCTAGACTTTATAATGGATGAACTCAATATTTTTGTCGCCTGCTTTTCTACTTTAGTTTTTTGATGGTATGGGAATTATATGGCCTCAAATTAACAGGCTATGAACCTTTTTTCGATAGTATGGCATAATCATGAGTTCTGGTAGAATGTAGTCCAATAAGCTTTTCACAAACGTAAAAGTAGCTGTTTAACAAGGACTACAACTCTTTTGGAGTACTAGTGTCTTCATAATTAGAAGTAAGCATGTAAATTTCCCTAACTAACTCTGAATCTTTATTTGCTAGTTTATGAAGTTTATCTCTAGATATAATCTTTATTGTTTTTTTGTTTTTGCCTTTTTTTGAAAGTGCTCGTAGACTATCCTTGTAGAATAATACAGTTAAGTCATTAAAGTCAAAGACCAATGGGTTGTATCATGTCATCCAGTCGACCCAAAGAACCATATCATTTCCCTTCATGAAAGTACTCTAAGATCATGAATGAAAGTCTGACCTTGCATAACCCATTCTAATTATTTGCATTTTGCACTGCTATAAAGTTTCTCACCATTGGTTACTGTTATAGCTAAAGGGTTAGTGTGTAAAAGCTCAACACTATCTTTAGCCCACCTTTGTGTCACAAAACTATGGGTACTACCACTATCTATCAAGAAATTAATAAGCTTACCCCTATTAGACCCTTGTGTCTTCAATGTGCTATGCCCTGTGTTTCCAGTCGAGGCATTTATGGATATCTTTAAGCCTTCTTCTATGGTGTCTGATGTTTCAACATCCTGTTCTTGCTCTTGTTCAACAAATTCTTCATTTTTCTCTTCAATAGCTATGGCATTTAGTTGTTTCTTAGGTTTACAAACATGGCTTGGAAGGAATTTTTCTTTGCATCTGGAATAAAGATTTAAGGCTCTTGTCATTTCAATAGTTATTAGTTTGTTCATGTTGGATATAGTGTTTAAGGATGGTTTTATAGTTTATCTGCCTATTTTTAAGGAGGATTTATAGTATGAGTTGGTGTTAGGATTTATGTTTGGTTTGTAAGTTTGTTTATTTGTAGTTTCAAACTCTGCAGATAATTCATATAGTTTGGCCTGTTTGAAAAAAGTAGTTAAAGAGGTAGGTTCATCTGCTTTGACTTTAAGCTTAAGGTCTTCCCTCATACCACTGATGAAGCTGGAAAAAAAATATCCTTCCATAAGATAAAGATCATACTATAGTATATAGGGCTTGAGTTTCTCAAGCTTTTCTTGATAATCTTTCATTCTTAACTTTTGGTTAAGCTTATTAAACTTTTCCACCATGTCAGAATAAGTTTTATCACATAACCTCTAGCATAAATCTCTATTAAATTCCTACTAAGACACTCTAGGTTTTTATGTAATTAAGCCATCGAACTATATCTCAGCCTTCCCAACCAAATACATAGCTATTAACTCAAGTTTTTGGTGATCAGCTATAGAAAAAATAGTGAAGTACTTTTGGCATTTCTTCAACCACCCTCTCGATTGGCTCCATAAGAAACAAGCAACTAAATTTTTGGTCGTGAAGCAAAAGCATTCATATTAGAGGCTGAGTTAGTCCTGTTATGCCATTTGGACGATCAACGATCTGTGCCATCGCTCGAATACCTATTTCGACTGAAAAGATGACCAAGCAATTTTCATATCGCCAAAACATAAGGAGACATGGATGTGACCATCCAACGATAACATAACCTCAGGACTAACACCTCCCTCTAAATAGCGGTCGACTGACAGGTTCGACTAGAAGACATGATAGCCCGACAGCTAGCTCGACACTGGCTGTCCCCCAATAACGTCATCTGATAGTATGTTCCCCTAGCAACGTCTATAAAAAGGTGAACAAACCTAAGGTAAGGGCATCTTTCCCTTTCTAATCTCTCATATTGGATTAGTTAATAAAAATCTAAGAACTAACTTAACCATTGGAGAGTGCCTCGAAGCACCAACTCTGGCACCCCTCTGACTCCTTTGTGTTGCAGGCCCCTATTCGACCTACCAAAGAAGAGCGTCAACAATTGGCAACATCTATGGGAAAACAGAACAAAAATCCATTGCTGACCAACACATTGACACTAGCCCACAGATCCTTTCACCATTGCGAGAAATAGCAAACCAAAACAAAACCTAACTAACCCCCATAATCCCCAGTTCGTCACACCCTTAGATATCCATACCCGTGCCTTCTTGGTTGATCCATTCACCCCTCGTTTATTATCAGAATCTATTATGGCTAATCTCGTCAATGACCACTGTTGCCCCCACCATAGCCAACCAGTAGGCCCAAGCAATACGACCATGGCTATCCCTATAACTACAACCATAACACCTTTACATGCCTATGGATGCCTTAGCCCCCTCAGTTAACCACTTTAATAGTGCCATACCACCACCAATATACATAATACTTCCTACTCTATCATCATCAATAGGATACCTTGACCACCATACTCACTACCAAGCCCAATTCTAGGCCATCAGAAGCCAACTGGCCACCATCCAACAATCCCAAATCCAACTAGCCCAACTCATCAACCCCCAATCCAACTACCAAAACACACAACTAATCGATTGACTAGTTTAACCGACTGAAAACCTCCCAAACCCATAACCACAAGATGGGCCTGTTGCACTAGACCATTTAGCTCACCAAACGACCAAGGAAAGTTCTTGTTCCATGCCAGCTCTATAATAGATGCCACTAAGAATTTCTTGGTACATCAGTGGCCCTTACCTACCACCCCAGTATATAGACTTTACCCTGTCGGTAGCTACCTTCAAACAAAAAATCAAAAGCCTTAGGGAACCCCAAAATGACAATTAGGAATGGCTAGATGATGAACATAATCCTTTGTTGGTTGATATTCGTTAAGTTTTTATCCCTAGGAAAGTCAAGCTTTCCCTTGACATGTATGACAACAAAACTGACCCAGCAGACCACTTGAATCATTTTCACATATTTCATAACTTGTGCGATGTTCCAGATGCAGTACAATGCTGCATCTTCCTAACAACACTCAGAGGCCTAGCATGCACAAGGTGGTACTCCCTTAACCTAGGCTCCATAATGAACTTCAACCAATTAGGCAGGAACTTCTCGCCCATTTTAGCAATTGTAGGACAACTGTGAAAACTTTCACTCATTTAATGGCAATCAAATAGAATCTTGAGTAAACCATTTGGGATTATGTTAAGCTTTTTAATGTCACTACTCTGGAGATACGTGATGTTAATGACAAATAGGCTATCCAGGCTTTCATAGCAGGTGTCCGCCACAAGTACCTGAAATACGCCCTTATCGATGCATAACCTACCAAATTATACCAGCTTTATGAAAAGGCATAGAAATACGTCGAAACCAAAGAGATTGAAATTGCAAGTAAAAAGTCAGGTAATAGGGCAGGGACTCAAAGGGCGATCACAATGCCAGGCTTAATGGACGCGTCAACCGCTATGATCCCAGACACTTGAGAGACGCCCAAACAAATTAATCATAAAATAGCTTTCATGCCAACAGAAAATGGGCGTGGATGCCACCTTACACCCCCTCACTGCCTTTAGGTCAAAAATCCTTAATACTATCATGTGAGATGACTTAATTAAGCAACCTCTGCCAATGAAAGGCAACTGCAGTAAATATGACCTTGAAAAGTGTTACAACTTTTACAATGACATAGGCCACATTACAAAAGATAGTGTCAGCCTAAAAAATGCAATCAAATCACTGGAAAGGAAATGAATGATCAAGTAGGTCATTAAAAAAAAGGCTAGCAGCAAAGACCGAGCGTGTTCGCCTAACAGGCACCAAGAAGTCACGCCAAATAAACGGTCGATTATGGGAGTCATAAACATGATTGTTAGCACAATAGAGAAGTAGGCTACCAGCAGGTCAAAATATAAATTGCATTTACAAAGTGTGATGGCTGTGGATGTAGCTTCTAAACGCCTCAAATAACCTAACTGGGAAGTAAGCTTTACTAAGGCATATCTTACCTTTTCTCCGATAGCGAAAATGACTCGATTGTCATTACTGCCACATGGGTAACTACCAACTCAACAGGATCTTCATTGACAATGGCAATGCAGTTGAAGTTCTTCAATGGGATGCATTTCGCCAAATGAGATTCGACAATGGCAAGCTAACACCATCCTCCCCAATCTATGATTTGTCAACCAGCCAATCCTGGTCAAGGGGATGGTCACATTGCTTATTATGTTGGGCGACGGTGATCATACAATCACCACCATGGTTGACTTTTTTGTAGTCAAATAGCCTTCCACTTATAATGTCATCCTAGGTAGGCCATTCATGAAGAAAACCAAAATGGTCACTACAGTCTACTGCCTCACTGTCAAATTCCTTACCTTGACAAGGATTAGATACATGAGATCCAATTAGAAGACTACCCACCACTGCCACTTCCTACCAATCAAGCTTGCTACAAGACATGCAGCCTATTGAAATCTGTTAACACTATGCAGCGTAATTGGTGGTCAATATAATTACTCTTACCTAACAGTAAGCTCTCACACTCGAAAGCCTGGATGTTTGAAGTAGATTTGATGATTACAAGCCTCAGCCAGCAGAAAAAATAGAGAAAATAGCCCTCTATAATTTGGACATAGAGTTATCCACTAACATTGGGTCCTCACTCAGTCCACAAAAACAAAGCCTCCTAGTAAAATTCCTTCGTAATAATGATGATGTCTTTGCCTGGTCACTAGTCAATATACTAGGAATAGACATGGTAATCATCATGCATTTGCTTCATGTTAACCTCAGGGCCACACCGATCAAACAAAATAAGTGTCGCTTTGCCCAGGACTAACTTATAGCCATTCGTGAGGAAGTAGATAAGCTCTGGGCTATCAAGTACATCCGAGAAGCCAAGTACCCTGAATGGTTAGCAAATGTGGTCATGGTTAAAAAAGCAACAGGGAAATGGCAAATATGCATTGACTTCACTAATCTCAACAAAGCTTGCCCAAAAGACAGTTATCCACTTTTGGCTATCGATTGGCTAGTTGACATCTCCGTCGGGCAGTAAGCTTTTAAGCTTCATGGATGCTTTCTCTAGGTATAACCAGGTGAAAATAGAATAAGCTTTTAAGCTTCATGGATGCTTTCTCTGGTACAACTAGGTGAAAATGGATCCACTGGACCAGGAAAACACAATATTCATCATTGAAGATGGCATTTTCTATTACCAGGTTATGCCCTTCTACTTGAAAAATGTCGACTTTATCGTTGACTGCTAATTCTAGACATCCAAAGAGTCACTACTGAATAGCATCCCAACCACCAGTAATCCTAAGCTAGCAACTACAATAACAAAGCCTCCAATCGTAACTAAGCCAAAGTTTGGACAGTATGCATTGATGGATCATCTGGCAAAGTGAAATTAGCAGCAGGTGTCTTATTTTTTAACCCACAAGGATAAAAGTGGCAATAAGGATTATCTTTCCACTTTGTGATATCAAATAAAGTGGTCGAGTACGAAGCACTAATCATCCAGATGGAACTAGCCAAGGCACTTTGGGCCAATCACCTCATCGCTCACATAGATTCACAGTTGGTGGCCAACCAAGTCAACTTAATGTACGAAGTGAAAAACTAGCTGTTCACCAAATATCACGACATAATCACAAGACTATCTAGAAGTTTCGGTCATGTCACCATTGAATGAATTCCTATAAAAAAAATAGCTGGGCTATTTGCTTATCCGAGATGACGAGTAGTATGAAACTCTCTACTGGAGGAAAGGTCCTACTCGAGTGCATCCTGATGCCCAGCTATGACAAGCACATACACGAAATCATGACCGATGTTGAGAAAAATTGGATGACACCCTTTATCTCCTTCCTCAAAAACAATAAAACCCCAACAGACTCGTTGCTCTGAAGGTGCTTGGAAAAAAGGGCCACTAGATATACAATCATTAACAATGTCCTATACAAAAATCTTTCACCTTTCCTTTACTCAAACACTTGGCCCCCTCCGAAGCAGATTATGTATTAAGAGAAATATATTAAGGCGTTTGTGGCAACCACTTAGGAAGAAGAGCTTTGGCACTTAAAACGCTTAGGCAAGGCCTCTTCTGGCTTACAATGAGGAAAGATGCAATAGAGGTCATCAAAAAATGTGACAAATGTCAGTGGTTCAATCTAATCCCTCACCAGCTTGTAAAAGTGCTAAAACAGATCTTTAGTCCATAGCCATTTTGTGTTTAGGGGGTCAACATCTTGGGTCTCTTCCATCTGGCGACCTCTCAGCAAAAATTCTTGATCATTGCATGTGAGTATTCACCAAATGGATAGAAGCTGAACCCGTCCTACTATCACTGCTAGAACTATTGAAAGCTTCATTTGGAGATATATCCTTTACCGATTTGGTATACCCAATGTGCTCATAGCTGACAATGAAAAACAACTTTCAGTCAACAAACTACATGACTTCTGTACTAGTTTCTATTAACCTAGGCCACACCTCAGTTGGTCATCCCAAGTAAAATGGCCAGGTAGAATCCATGAACAAGAATATCTTACAACCATTTAAGAAAAAGCTAGACGACACAAAAGGGTGCATGGATAAAAAAGGCACTAGGCATTCTGTGGGCGTTCAAAACAACAGAAACTTAAGCAACTGCAATGACCCCCTTTAACATTGCTTACGGTACTAAAGCAATTATCCCTATTGAAATAGGGGTCAACAACTTATGCACCAGCCACAGTGATGACCTACTTAACTCAGAACACCTGAAAGTTAACCTAGATTTACTAGAAGAAGCCAAGGAAGACACTGCCATCAAAATGGTGATGTGGGCATAGCAGACATCTAGATATTACAATCAACGTGTCTGCAACAGACAATTCCAAGTTGGTGACCTGGTTCTACGCAGTTGTGAAGCAAGTCGACTAGCTGGTGAATGAAAGAAACTATATCCAAATTAGGAAAGCCCATATCAAATATCCAAGGTTCTCAAATTCGGAGCATACAGTTAGTAGATATGGCTAGAAAAACAATTCCTAATACTTGGAACGTTGTCCACTTGAAGAAATACAATTAGTAAGAACTTTTCACAAAAAACTTATTAAATCATTACATTACTTGTTAGCCACTGAGGCCCTTTCTTTTACTTTTTCTTACTACATGGCATTAAGTCGTTTGCGACCCAACATGGCCTCTAGAGTGTGACACCAAGTCACCTATTGGCCAACAAGGCCTTTCTCTTTATTTTTAAGCATGCGACGCTGAATCGCCCGACGGGCACTAAGGCCCACTCTTCTTACTCCCTTTGACTACCCTACATTTGGTTGTTTGTGATCCTTTATCAAGGCCCCTTTGTTGGCCAACATAGCCTTTATTTTTCTTCGTAATGTGACGCTAATTCGTTCAATGGCCATCCAAGCCCTATCTAGCAAATGACACCAAGTCATTTGTTAATCGCCATGGCATTGAACCCAAGCCAACAACACACACAATCACACCAAGTTATCCATATGACCTTCATGCAATAATAGTAAACACAATCACAACTAAAAACAAGTTTCAAGGAAACATAGAAGTCATTTAAAACATAAAGCATCTTTCATTCATAAAGCATAAGGTTACAAAAAAAAAAGAATGAAGGCATTAAGTCGATCAGCTATCTTTGGACGTCACCTGGTTGCCAGCTTCATTGCCAAACTCTTCAACTTTAGTCTCTTTTGGTGAAAGAGTGATAAATGTCGTATCTATTGCCCGCCCTTCCTATATATCTTACTGGCTGGGCATTAACACATTGAAGCCCTGTGCTGGCAAACATAATCAATCTAAGTCGATCGCCCTTAAATCAATGGGCTTCTATAATAGTTGTACTCGATAGAGAGCACTCTGCCTATAAAAATCCATAGCGACATAAAGTTTGTCAAACACTTGCTCCTCCTAGCTCTTTATTTTAGCCTAGTGACGAGCCTCCACTTCACCAAGGTGGGCCTTCAACTCGTCAATCCTCGACCTTGCAGCTCATAACTCTACCTCATGATCTTCCATCTTTTTCGCAGAGTCTGCAACCGTTGCATTTGTGTTTTCCAGCTTCAGTAGTAACTTGCAATCTCTGCCAACTGCCTCTCTTCAATTTCCTCTAAGGAGGCCTTCAACTTTGGGTTTGCCTCTTTGGACTTGCCCCGCTAGTCGTCCAACTCTATTATTTTTGTTGCCTGTTGATTGAATTTTTCCTGCCAGCCCTTCATCTAGCACATGTACATAGTCTGGCAGTGCAGCTCCTACATCCAAAACCCATAAAGTATTAAACTAAGACCATCTTTTAACTAATTAAGCTACTTTCAATATCACATACTCCTTACCTCTACTAGGCTAATTAGGGCTGCATTCAAGTTTTGCGCAGGGCCTCTTCTGTTTAAGAACTCTTGGTCATTTACAATGACCCCCTTACACCCTATCTATAGGCAGACTCAAAGTTAGGCACTCTTCTTTCCTGTAGAATTCTCTATCCAGCCTGGACACTAGCACTCGACTCCCCAAGACCCTAACGCTGCCTGATCGATATGCCATTCATCATCCCAAATGGTTGTAATAACCTACCACTCATCGAGATAGGTCCACCACAGAAACCAACTGGTTTAGCCTAACTGCAAATGTCATTAGGACTACTACAATCATCGCATCAGAAGGTACCACAACAGCATTCTCCTACCCTACATGCGCCATCTGGGCCACAACAGCATCTGCCTACTTTGCTCCAACTTTGCATTTTCCTTTGCGTTGCCGTGCGGTCACCCTTTCTGCAGCTACCTGCTTCGCCACCCGTTTTGCTAAGGCTGCTTGTATAGTGTCTATCCTTGTGAAACATAATAAAGTTATATATGAGCTACCACTTTCTTGATTCAAACAAAGTACCTTAGTAAATACCCTCTTATGCTGGGGGTGGATGGTCTGCCCTCAATAACTTTCGTACTTGGGTGACTAGTAGATGACTCCTTAACATTTTCCTTGATAATCCACCCGCCAAACACATCGCTTGCCCTTAGTCTTTCCATCATATCTTTTATCCCTTCTTTTACCACAGCCTCACTTGTATATACACGACACTATCATTAATGCTGCACACTGACACTAAACTATTACTCATGCACTTAGCAAACTTACCAGCCATATCCCTTTGCGTTTAGAGCAGGAGTTATCTTTTTCACTAACTCAAAGCATGCACCAGCCCTTCCAGCACATTAGTAAGACCCCGTCCCATGTAACACCTTTGCACGTTGCATAGTGTAAGGTATTGTCTACAACTCACTTGATCGCACTTGAAAAGTAGTACCTACTCCCGTTCTTGTTTATTCAAGTTTGGCCTCTCGTTGCTTGATGGCAACCTGTGGCCCCACTTAATCGGGAAACCCCATGACATGCCCGCCCTTTTTCTAATAAAAAATACTGCTCCCTCTTCAAATGGGCATTTGATGGCAAGTTTGCCACCAATTTTCCTCCATTTTTTGCGTGAGAAAATATAAGCGTGGCTCACCTCGCTTCAAAAAATATAACTCTTTCATAACCTCTACTGATGGCAACCATCTCTTTTTCTTACAGACTAAGGAATATGTCACAAGGATCGCCCAACTATTTAGCTTCAGTTGGTTGGGTGACACGTTGTACCTCCTCAACAGCACATAGAAAAAGGGCTCAAGTGGCAGATGGAATCCCCCTTTAAAGATGTAAAGATAAAACGCTGCACTATCACCTTTGACGAACATCACCCTCTAACCTGGCCTTGCCTCTAGCACTTTATATCTTTCTAGATCAATGCCCCGGTCATGCATCCACCTGTGCATGGTTTGCACATTTATCGAACATCGATATCTCTTCGTAGGCTTTGTGTTTAACTCTTCCACCACCTCATCAGTGCTACCCATTGCCTCTTCTACTTCATATTAATCTAATCCCTTGACACCCTGCTTGCCCTCTTGAATAGCTATAATACTTTACCGCAGCTCGCTCTTTTACACCATTGGTCGTTCCCCCGTTTGACCTACACTTAACCCTTCCACTTGAATCTTCACTTCCTGACCAAATTCATCTAATCTAGCCTTCTTTGAAATCAGTTTGATGAACAGTCTCTGACCTTCCCTTACCATCCACCCTAAACCCGTACCACCCCTTACCCAACCTAGAAACCAAATTAAGCACAGAAACAAAACTTACTAGATCATTTTTCTTTCATTTAATGGCACAAATAGAGATATGTAGCACCCCTTGCTAACACTGGTAACACTTGTTCGCTGCAACCACAAAATCCAAAACATGTCAAAATCCCCACTAAAAACCAAATTTAACTCCATCAATCTCAACTTTACTCATGCTAACAATGCACCAACACCTAGAACAACCAATGACAATCGATGGTGATCGCAAACACATAACACTTGCACCCTCTTACTCTCTACTAAGAAAATACCACCTTCCACTCTATTAACAAAACACTATCCTTCTTCCTTTCCAAAACCCCAACCTCCTTTTAAATAGCTACTCAACCCTACCCTGATAATTGTCCCTCCATAACCCCCCAAGCTCCACGTTTCCACCCCTGTTTACTCTTCTTCTATCACATCGTACCACTATCATACCGTCCCTCCATATTCTCCCCCACTACCATGTGTCTACCCATGATTTCTTTTTTTTTATTATGTCGTATTTACAGCAATAATAACTAACAACCGGTACATTTAAATTTTAAATTCTTGTGACCATGTATGCTATGCACTACCTCCTAATGGCCAAAAACCAATCATTTTATGATCATTTTTTGGTCATGGAAGGGACATTTATTGTGCCATTCAGACAATCAACGATCTACGCCATTGCCCAAATACCTATTTTGGCCTAAAGGATGACCAAGCTATTCTCAGATCACCAAAACATAAGGAGACATAGATGTGACCACCCAACAATAATATAACCTCAGAACTAACACCTCCCTTTGAAGGACGGCTGACGGACAAGTCCGACTATAAGACATTATAGCCCGACACTAGCTCAGTGCTAGCCATCCCCCAATTACGTCATCTGATAGCATGTCCCCCTAACAGAGCCTATAAAATGGTGAACAAACCCAAGGTAAGGGTATGTTTCCCTTTCTAATATCTCTTATTATATTAGTATCTAAAAATCAGAGAACTAACTTAACCATCGGAGAGTGTCCTAGAGTACCAACTTTGGCACCCTTCTGACTCCTTTTGTGTTGCATGCCCTTATTCGACCTACCAAAGAAGAGCATCAGCAAGTCCCATTGTAAATCCTACTATTCTTAAAATGTAAAGCATTATCAAGGTTTGGGTTACTGATATTTGTTTTATGTGGTTAGTTGTGCAAAATTCTAGGTTTTTTAGGCTTGTACATATACTTTCTATGATCCCCTATGATAATTATCTCCACCAAAACCTTAACATCTTTGTTTGAATGGACAATAGGGGTAGAATTTTCGATACCTAAAGCAGAGGCTATTCTTGATTATGACTAATTTTGTGCATCATGCTTCTGTATCATTAACTTGAGAATCTTGTTGATATATCCTTGGCTCTTCAATAATTTTTCATGTATACCTCTCTTTTACTCTTCCCACCATTTAGGGACTATGGTTTCATAAGCTTTAAGAGACTGGAATTGTTCCTGTAACAACTGCATCTATTCATATAAAGTGCTAATCCTTATGCCTTTTGCCATGTTTTTCTGTTTACTGTGCTTTCCCGTTTAAAACAATAACTTGCTTAGATACCAAAGTTGCCATAGAATGTGACAGACTAAAATTAAAGAAGTAAGAAAAGAAAGAAAGTGGAAGAGAATAAGTAGAGACAGAGAATTAAGAAACTAAAAAATGTAACTTCTTGCTATCTTTGGTTACATTGTAGCTTTAAATACGATTGACAAGAACCTGATTGTTTTAATCATCTTCGAGACTCAAACTGTCCAATATTCAAAACCCACTGTTATAACTTCAACTAAGTACAAATAACACGTAACTATAACTAAATACGAACAATAAATTAATTTAAAACTAAATACAAACAACACATAACTATAGCGAAGTACAAACAGCACATTAATCTGAAACACTTCAATTAATGGATACATCTTCTTGGCCTTTACCTCGATGACACTTGGTCGAATGAATTAATTTTGTTTATCAGCCTCAATTAGCCGAATAAATAACTTTAAATTTAAAGGAAGTTATTTTCATCTTCATTTCTCAGGTCGAATGAAGCATTCTATTCAGCAAGAAAATTATATTTTTCTTTTTCTATTTTTTTTTATTGAATTTCGGCCAAAGAAAAGATGTCTGTAATAACTTCCAAAAGAAGTTAAGTTTGAAACAGTGTGATATTATAGTGTCGTTTCTAACAAGTTTTAAGGTTGATCATTTTTGGCATAATATTAGATTAAATCATAACACACGGACTATGTAGGTCTGGTTATGAAAAATGTAAATAAAAAAATTTATTCTTTAAGAAACTCTGATTAATGATTAGTTTTTATTTTTATAGAAAAATAAATAATTATCTTTTAATTTATATTATTATTAATATACTTTTAAAATTAGAAAATAAATAAAGTAAATAGTAAAGTTGTATAACTACATCATAATGACATCGTGAGAAAGTTAAAAGTTATTTGTAACTAAAATAAATTTGTAGTAAATATAATGATATCAGAGATTTTTGAAAAATATAAATTCGATTTAGTGAGTTGAGAGTAACACCAAATTTAGTGACTCTTATTTCATATGATATGCATATATAATAATAAATTAATAAAAAATAGACTTCTAATTTTAAAAAACAATGCCAAATAAATAATAACTTTTAGTGGTGTACCATGTTATATCACCACATTATTATTTTCTGAGTAATATATCGAATGTCATTGTTTTTTTTTTTCTTTTCTTTTTGGGTGCTGAAAGCCTAACGGATGTAGCCATTAAGTAAATTTGGTCGTTTACCAATATAAAGATTAATTAGCTAAGTAATATATAAACATATGTATATATATGTTTTGCAACGTACGTCACATATGAGAACTAAACAACATATATCTCGTAAGTTGTAACTTATAATAAGGAAGGATAAGCTGATAAGCACTATTTCCTTTGACTAAGACTTGTTTTAGCCATCACATTTTAATTGTATTAAATAAGTTTGAACCTCGCTTAACTAAGAAACATGGGAAGCGAAAGCAATTTGATTCATTATTTTAAAATGGAAAATCTTAGCATAAATACTTACCTAATATTTTACATCCACAAATTGACATTTTATTTTTGGATTACTTATATATATGTCTATTATCAAATCGAACCAGGCCGAACATTGGCCATTTAAAATTTTTATTTAAGTTTCGATCGAATCCAATTCTTTAGATTTAAATAAGAAGACTCAAAAATATTTTTATAATATTTTTAAAAATTAAAATTAAAAAAATAAATTTATTAATTAATTAATATCCTGAATCGGATTGAGTTCACCCTAAGGAGAGGCTTACAACAAGCATTCAATTAATTGCACCAATTACGTACATCTCATGCATTCTTAATTTAAGGTTAGGTAAATAGGAAAATATATAGTTTAGCTGGCAGCTGAGATATTCTTGTATTTAAATACTTTAAGGAGAAAAAAGAAGTAAAATGAAAAATGAAATAACGTGGATTTCCATTCATATATATAACAACTATTGCTGTGGGAAAATTAGTAGCTTACCACAACGTTCAGCTGGTTTTGCAAATTGCAGAAGGCAATTGGCAATGGATGCACAGCTGCCACATATAAAATAAAATAATATAATATAATGAAAATGAAAGGAGGAAGAAACCAGAACCATTAACCTGTGATAGTCATCGAAGTCCGCATGGAGAATGACATTGACAGCATACACGCAGAATAATATTAAAAGTGAAAGCAGACTGAAGGAGCAAATTAATAAAAGAGCCAGCCAAGCCGAGCCAAACCAAGCCAACACCATTTTCTATATCGACAACTGCCAAGTTTGCTTTCTAATCTCGTTCCTGATTTTAATAATTTAAATATACATATTATATTTTTATATATTATAATAATATATAATAAATTATAAATAAAATTTTAATACATTTATATATTTATATCATATTTATATTTTATATTATATTTTAATTATTTTAATTTATATCGTGTTTGTTTAATGTTATGAAAAAAAAAGGAAAATGGAATGGCTTCAAAAGTTTTGTTCACGAGTCTTTTGTGGTTAAAGATAGTGCACTGCATGCAGTGATATACCCGACAAAACTGTGGTTGGGAAGGGTTAAAGAAATAGGGATAGATCAATACTGCATGCATGCAGATACCCTAGGTTTTAAGCAAATGAAATCAGTGTGTACATATATATATATATATATATAAATAATTAATGGTTTTTATTTTGTATTATAATTATATATGAGTTTTTTTAACAAAATCCACAACCAGAGGCGAAGTTTTCTAACGTACTTTTTAGTTAGCATAACTTATTAAAAAATCAAAATTCAATTAAAACTTATATATTTGATCCCTCTATAAAAGATTCATTATGTTCAAATAATTAAACAAAAACTTCATATAACCACATACAAAGGTTAATTGAATTGATCAAGTTGGGTTTGGATCGAATCACTTTAAGTTAACTCATCTTTTGTCAAAAGAAATTCAAAGTTATTTGATTTGGGTTACTACAAGATTGATAATTTTGAATTTAAATAATTTCAAACTCAAGGATCTTTTTGGATTAGAATCATTTGAGTTTGATATTTCAAATTATTTGAACTCAAATCATTTCAACAACAAATTATTTAAACCAAGTCAAATTCAATCACTTGTAATTAAGTTATTTAAAATTACATATTGGTTAACTTTATAATATATCTCCAACTAGGATTGATATTATAAATATAAAATTTTCAAAAATCATTAAATCATATGGCAAGGAAAAGAACCAATTTTATTAAAAGTTATTTACTAATTTGAAGTTATTTTATGTAAAAAAAATTATAAATGATTTTTGATTGAGGTTTATTTAATTTTTATTTTCATTGCATTGTTTATTATTAGTATTCACCAAAAGACAATTATGACTTGTAGTTATAACCTATAAGATTAATCATAACTCAAAAATTTAGAAGTAGACCAAGTGGTGTTGATTAATTTAATTATGGAATAATATAATTTTATTGCTATTTTGAGATTTTTTATTAGACTTATCCAAAGGCTGAGTTACTTATCCAAATTCTAAGTACGTCCGATATTTGGAAGGATAGACTTGTCTAATAGGCTTGAGAAATTAATGAAGTCCATTTTTTAAACGGACTAAGACGTTGGGCAAAGAATTTAAGCTCAAGCCTGGCCAAAATCATATTTTTATTATAATATTTGTATTTTATAATATAATTATATATATTTTATAATTATAGTTATAATTTTATTTTACTAATTGTTAATTATTGTAGCATGTTTACGATGGAAGTCACACCAAGCACTTTTAAAAGAATATCGACAATTTAATAAAAATATATGAATTATTAAATTTTAAATTAAAAAATATATTTAAAAAATAAAAAAAAATATAATATAGACTATCAATTTATAAATATAGACCAGCTTAGATAAAAAAAATTATATTTCGATATGAATCAGACTTAAACAAACTTATAAAGTGTTAATATCTTTCTTAAACCTGAGTAAACCTGATTCATGAGTAGGTATATTCCATATCTTGAAGTGATAAACATTATTTTAACCTTGCACGAGTTTCAATTTTATCTTGAAGTTAGAACTGATATTCGACGGCGACAAGATACGGGAAATGAAATTCAAACTATTGAGAACACTCGCACAATCACATTTAGGATATTGTCAATCTCTCTCCTAACATGATTAATATTAGTTGAAAATGGATTTATAAAATCAAGATCTGTTCAGATGGATTTGTTGAATGTTATAAAGCTTGCTTAGTAACCAATTACTATTATACTCGACAATATGGGATAGAATATGAAAAATTCTTTGCTCCTACGACCCAAATAAATAATGTTCACCTATTACTTGTAAATGTAAAGCTTTATTTCTTGTACACATCTCCCTCACAGTAAGCAAGTAAAAATTCATTCTTAAAACTTATTATTTTAATCTTTCGAGTAACTTTTACTTTTAGTTCAAAGAATTTTTGGATTCAAATTGAGTATATCGACTGTTAATTTTATCTAATTAAACTGAATTAAGTCGAATTGAGATTTTGGACAAACCAACAGTTTCTTTGGATCAAATCAGCTTTGCCAACTGTATACCTGACCCTTTTCTGGATTTCTTTTTCTTTCTTCCAATTATTACTAATTATTCAATTCTCCCGTTCAAGTTGATCTCAACGCTCCCCGTACCTTGAATTAAGTAGTTGCCACCTTTCGAATATCCAACCTTAATAATTCAAAATGATTATCTAGAAAGGCATTAGTGTAGTCATAAATCACTATTAGAAAGTGTGACAGTCGCCTTCAATTAATGCAACTGGCATGATGAACCAGAATCCATTGGCTCACTCTCTTTATTAATATTAGTGCGGAGTTTTGTCTCTGGTCTGGTCTTATATATACCTTACTATTCTTAAAGTTGGCTACATCTAGCTCTTTATTCTTCAGTGGAGTTCCCACTGAGATCAGTGGTTAGGGTTAGGTTTTATGGAAGATTGATTAGTGGTTGGGAATTGAGATGGATTTCAGGATTGGGAATTGAGCTTTCCTTTTGCTTACTCATTTATCAATTTAAAAATTCTGAAATAAGACTCGACGCTTATACTGTTTTATTATATATAGTGTATATGTAGAATAGTTTAGTATAGTTTATAACTGGATTTAGGTACACACGGACCACAAGTAAATTCATACTGTGGTCGGTTGTCAAATAGCAAATATTAATAATTTATTCCTTAAACAAATAAACAAATAAATAAAAATTTTAAATTTGAGCCATTGCGGCATCTAAAAGCAATCCTTGTCTCTAAAATTTGATTTTGGTTGTAAGATGGATTAAAGTGAATGAGAGATGAGACAAGGGTGTAGGAATAGAAGCCACAGGCTAACTTGCATATTAAAAGCTAATTAATTAGCGCTTAACGCAAAAACACCAAGCGGCAGAGATTGAAGCTTTAGCAAGGGTACAAACGAGTTTTCTATGCTTGCAAGCTACTCTAATTCGATTAAAAAATTTGAATTTAATTAGTTCATTAGTCAAGTCGAGTGCCTCAAGTTATCTAATGACTATATTAATATTTGATTCAAGTAACTCACGAGCTTAATCAAGTTATTTTGTTTTTAATTTATATTTTTTATTTTTAATTAATATCGAATAATCTCATTTTGAACTTGAGCACAAGTAATAAACTTTAAAATCGAGTATAAAAGTCAAGCTAACTCATTTTTTATTAGGTAAGCAAACCTAATTGAATAAGTTCGAATTATTTAATTTTTATCTCAAATTAAAATTAAATTTAAAAATAAAATACGTTAAAACCAAAATAAAATTTCAAATCTCAAATTTTGAGCCAAACCAAAAATCAAGTTTAAATAGAGAGCTGATCGAGGTTGAGGTCTCATTCCACTTCGGTAAATCACAAATCCCCAAGACTGGACTGGAGCTGGACTGCCTAATTTCCAAGGGTTCCCGCACATAAATTACAACCCATTCGAATGTTACATTACATTTTGGTACTTGATGAATATTTTACTTCAATTGGTCGGTCTTGAATATATACGATGAAACGAGTAGAGTTGGACGGATTTTTGTTCATCTAAACCGACCCGATTTTGTAAATTTAAATTTAAATCCGACTCTAATTTGATCCTCAAGTTTCAAAAATAAAAATGAAAAAAAACTATGTTTATCAGTTTGGACGGGGCCGTCGGGAATATCATCCTTTGCATTAAGGCTTCTATATAGTTGACTACCTAGACTACGTTTCTTTCTATAACAGTTTAACATTTCCACTCATTACTCCAATAAATTTCTAACATTAACAAGCCACTCATTGATAAACTCATTTCCAAATTCCAATCCATGCCCAAGTTTTCCACATGGCACATAAGTACCTTTACTTAGGGGACAAATAACAAAATAATGAAAACTTCATATCTTAATATGTTCAATAATAGAATGTCCATTTATTAGATTATCACATATCCACTATGTAAGTGGATAAAAAAATGTAAAAATTTGTATTGTAAAATATAAAAAAATGCATTTTCTTTAACTAGATAGGTTTTTTTTTTAAGTAAATAGACATATATATATTTAATTTTAAAATTTTTTTAATAGTGTTTTGTGGGTTTATTCTTGTTAATTTTCAATTGGATTTGTATTATTTGATTCAACGACACAAAAATTAATTAGAAACTTTATAAATAATATAAACAAAAAGATAAAGTTCAAATATATTGTTTTATCTAATGTGTTCATCAATTTTCCTATTGCTTTTTACATATAGGCTAAAAATAATAGAAATTAAAATAGTTTATGTAATACTGCAAGTGCTGGATTCCATTTACCATTATTTATATTCAAATTAAAAACATAGTGATGAAACAAAACATATTTTAAATATAAACGATAATGGTCAATTTGAAACTTGTTTCTATATATATATATATATATATATATATATATATCCGTCAATTTGGACGAATTATCAACGATTCAACCATTCAAAAAGAAAAATAAATAACTAAAAAATTTAGAATGCTACGCAATGTTTACAATAAAATGTGAATTAAAAAAAAAACCCTTAAACAAATGTGCAAATAACTCACTCTGTGAACCACAACTATGACAAAGCAATGACTCATTCTCGTAGCATGAGATATATAAAACTAATACATAAAAACCCTTAATAAATAAGAACCATATTGACTGATTCCATTGTTAAATTATCACACATTTATCATATTTTGAATTTTTCGTAGTTGTATATTTAAGTTGAATCTTTTTATGTATTGTCATTGATTTTAGCTATTAAATATTGAACATAATATTAGAACTCAAGTGTTCTATTCTTCTTGCGTATCCTTATGTAAGAATCACTACTCCTAATAAGGTTAATTGCGTGTAAGCTCTTGTCATACACGTGAAAGAGAGCACTAAATGATATTTTTCCTACATCTATTTTTAAGTTTAAAATATTTTATAATTTTATATTTAAGCTAAATTTCTTCACTTACTATGAATTAATCACAAGTTTGATACTTAACGAACTCTCGCCTCCGAATTTTTTGCAGCCTCTGAAACTGGACTCCGCAAAACATGACCGTTTAAAGTGATGCCTATCTTGTGGATTACTTATCTTCTTTCCTACTTAAAAAGGGAAGAATAAGGAAAGTGTGGAAACATCTATCAACAATTGAATCAAAATATTGATGAAGATGCATAGCTAGCGAGCTCAAATTCGAACAATCTATCTTCGTTTGTATCAGTTTACTCGTGACAAATTATATAATTTCATCTTTAATAAACTGAACCCAGCTGCACGTCTGCTACAAAAAATTCAGTATAGAAATGCTCAATTAACCTGCAAACCAAGCTTACAAGTAACCAAGCCATAAGAAGCCGTCCGTCTATAGAGAAAAGCTATGAAGCAGGGATATGAACACATAATATGGAAAAAATACGTCATAGACATGATGATACAACAATTTATAAAAATAAAACACAGATACAACAAGATACAATGATAAAAATATTTTTATATATTTTATCTGAAAATTTTAATACAATTGTAAAAGTTATAATTTTATACCACTATTAAAAATTTAAATATAGGATGATTATTTGATGCACTACCA
>JBBYHM010000019.1:10035031-10047000 GCA_038381775.1 Adansonia rubrostipa
TGTATCAAGGAAGATGAAAAAGGAGAAAAGAGAGGAGAGCGAGATGAAAGGGATTTGCATTCTGAGTAGTACCAGTTCTACATATGACAATTGTGAGGGTAAGCAAAGCAAGATAGTAAATTAAATTTTATCTTACTGTCAGTTAATGGTTTAACCTTATGGGAGCTTACTTATTCTGATTTAAATCAAGGTTTTTTTTTTTTTTTTTGTTTATTGTATTTAGACATTTTTCATGGCTTGATATCCTGGCAAGGCAGTATGTGACTTTATCGACAGATTATGGGTCTTGACAGTTCAAATGTCCTATTTTTCTTAGAATGCCCATGCTCAAGAGTGTTTGTCAAAATTCCTTTTTGAGCAATGGCTGAATTCTGTCTTTGTTTTATGTGTAAAAATAGTTGTTGGAAGACTGATTAATGACAAATTATTCTGGATTGAACTACTAGGATATAGGGTTCATTTTTTTTTTCTGGGTTTATTTTGTGGCTTATGTTTAATGAATGTATCAATTGCTCACAAGTTTTACATAATTAATGGTAGCTTTAACTAAACCACAGGCATTAGTTTTGACAAATTGTTTTTTATCTCATATACTGGCCATGCTTTACTTATGTGTTTTGTATTTCATAGATGCTTATTGTTTCTATTCAGAAAAAAAAAAAGCAAAAAAATAAAAAAAGAAAGAAAGAATGAACGATATATTCCAACTACTTCGCCACTTCAGGGACTTGAAGAGGGTTTGCTACTCCTAAAATGATGTCTATAGTGTATGCCTTGCCATACACAAGTATGGATTTAAGTCAAGATTTACTTAGCATGCAAATTTTGGAGCAAAGCTTATGCAACATCATAAATTTGGGAGTAAAAGCTCATTTTGTACAATATCATTTCCATTAGATGATTTAGCATTCATTTGTTTGTATAATGTTTTACTTTTGTATGTATATTCTTTTATATACCTAATTTTTCATCCTTATTAACTTTTGGATCAAACAATTATTTAATTTGTATTACTTAAAATGAAAAAAAAAATATAAGTTTCCAACTAATATATGTGTGTGTATATATATATATATATATATATATATATTTAAAAAAAAAAAAAAGAGAATGTTTGGCCCATGGTAATGTACGAGTATCCATCTAGTTTATTTTGATGTCTAAACATCACTCAACAACTATATAATATAACATCACAGTTAAAGACCCTCTCCAGAAAATATGCGTCCAAGGCCCTAGAACAAAATAAATACTGTGCAAAATATAGAACGCACCTCAACAAGTTGGTCCTCATCCAAAGCCGACAAGCAAACTAAACAAGGAAAGCGGCCGACAAATTCAGGAATCAATCCATATGCAATAAGATCATCACTTTCAACCTGAGGTTAATAATCAAGCATGAGGTTAGCTTTTCCAATACA
The DNA here is from genome assembly GCA_038381775.1 of Adansonia rubrostipa. Lineage (NCBI taxonomy): Eukaryota > Viridiplantae > Streptophyta > Magnoliopsida > Malvales > Malvaceae > Adansonia > Adansonia rubrostipa. The sequence continues at coordinate 10,036,453 of JBBYHM010000019.1, forward strand.
GTGAGAGCAATTTTTAAGAGCACTATAGAATGAAGCCAGGATTTCACTCCAAGCAAATATGAAAAAGCAATAGAAAATATATACAGTTGCCTTAGCCGTAAGTTTTGATTCTCACAGATTCCAACAATGATGATGTAACTGCAGCAGTAATCAAGCCACTGCTCCTCATATTTGCACGGACAGGTGCTCCAAAGCCAATGGAAGAATCTTGCCGTCTAAGAAAAGAAAACCACAGCCGAAAGCAAAAATTTAACAAACAATAAGCATGAGTATTATTAGGGCTGTAAATGAACAAAGCATTTGATGAACAATTTTATTTCTGTTTGTTTATGCTCTTTATCAAGCTAAGTAAATGATTATGAACAAGATTGAGATTCGTTTATTAATCGAACAGAACTTGATCATAGTATATTTAGTTCATTTATATTCACGAAAAAGCTCACTTATGAATGTTTAAAACTTGTTTAATAAAATCGTTTGAAGCTCGTTTATTGTTCGATTATAATATAAGTAATACTATTATTTGTGCATTATTTTATTTATTTATAACATAAATAACAATACTTATGTTTTATTATTTTATATCTAAAACTAATAAACAAGTTTATTTGTTTGTTTGCATGTTTAAATTTGTTTAGATTTGTTTGATTATTGTTCATGAACAGATTTTTCATTGTTTGTGAACATGTACGATTAATTGTTTATGAACATGTTCATTTAGTGTTTGCCAACAAGTTATTTAATTTAAATAAGCGAAGTCAAACACATCTAATTTTAAACGAACCAAGCTTGAACAGAGTTTTGAAATTCTTAACGAACATGAACTAAACACAAACATGCTTAAAAATAAACAAACAAACACAAATAGAGGTTTGTTTGTTCAAGCTCGATTCATTTACATCCCTAAATATAAAACATTAAATGATAGGGTTACCTTTCTGAAATGGTTTTCTCCAAATCATTAAATGCCCCACCGCAAATGAAAAGTATATCTTTTGTATCTATCTGCAGTATTACAAGGTTACCAAACATAAAGCAACAAACTCAAGGTGAATAAAAAGAGTGAATAATTGCAGATTCTTATTTATACGTAATTCTCATATATTCCTCCTAGCTAATAATTACTTGAAGACAATCCAAGATCATTACATTTTACACATGCTAAATCAAATGATAGGTCATTTAAATAGATGAAATCAGTAAACTGAATGCAGAATACTTTTCTCCCAAAAACATTTTGGTTGAATTTGGGATTTAAATTTGAATTATAAAATTTTGGATTTTGAATATTTTGATTTAAAAGTTACGAATAAATTCATTGTTTGGACGAATTTCAGAATCAAAATTGAAGATCTTAAAACTTTAAGGAGGACAGCTGTAATTGGGTTGCTTTTGACACAACCTATCTCAAGAAGTAACTTGAAATCACAATTTGAACCTTTTAAATTCCTAGTTGTTGTTACCCAAATTCAAATCTTAACCATTTAAGACTATTTCAAAACAATAATTGGGATTTGAATCAAAATTAAAATCCTACCCACAAATACAAATTTCATAATGGACCATTATATGTTTTTTTTTTTTGTGCCTTGGTTTGCAAAAAATGACAAATCAGTGGAATACTAAGCCCATTAAGGGATAAAACTTCCTAGCTTCTTGATACTGCTACCCTTGTTAAGCATCCAACCTAAAACCGATTGGCTGATACATGATAGCTAGCTGATTAGTGTTTGTGGCAGTTTCTTATTTAAATTCGGAAAAAATTTTGCAAAAATTGAGAGAGAGAGAGAGAGAGAGAGAGAGAGAGAGAGAGAGAGGGAGTATATACCTGAAGGCTATCACCATGAGGAGACCTTCGAGCTCCTTTATCAGGCACCGGAACATTAACTATCTGACAACAAAATATTTATCATCTTAGACGGTCAAAATAGGGGATTCTTATTTTATATACCGGGGATTGGGGAGGGATTGCTTGGGTTTGAACCCAGGTCTACATGCCTTACATTCTTGTTGCCACTAGGCCAAGAAATAGGAGGCCAAAGGAGGTTCTTAATTAAAAAATGTTTTGGCTCTCATTTATTTTCCCTTCACCAACATAGGTAGACGTAGCAAAAGCTATTTACGAGAGGAAATTAGGCACACCGAGTTTGTCCCTAAGTGTTCAACTTGCTTGAGATCATACTGGGTTAAGGTCATTTAGAATTTAGATCACTTCGTGTGGAAATCAATTTAGGTTCAAGTCTTCCAAGTTTCAAATAAGTTTGCTCAAGTCGTTGACTTCTTGTCCTTTTCCTGCCATTGCACTATAGGTCAATGTTGAATTTTGCCACAATAACTTCAATTTTGTTGATTTTTGGACAAAAAGGAACAGAAAGATGACAAAATTTACCATTTGCACTAACAGAATATTTCGCAAAAATGTTTCGATTTTGTTACTTTTACCTACAATCAACAAAATCGAAAGTACAGTGGCAAAATCAACAAAACTGAAAGTGCAGTGGTAAAAATCAACAAAACTCAAGTACAATAGCAAATGTGAATATTGACTCAAAGTATAGAGGCAAATTTCACCTCTGTCCCCAAGCAAAATTTGCTAGAGGTATCAAATTAGGCACTCTTAACTTACTGAACTAGGCAGAAATTTTATCAATATCATCAACAGTTATTTTGTATAGAATCAATTTGAAAGAAATAATTTGAGACAAGATCATCCAAAACCAAATTTTACAGACTTAATAGGGAACAAAAAAATTACTGAAACCACAAATCACATGCTTATAGAACTGCTCTTTTCAAAATAAAAATTCCTTATGTAAAAAATTGTCGTAGAGTATATGAATAACTCTAGCATGCCATAAGGAAAGATAAATGAATTAATGACTTAATACCTTCAACTAAGTGAGTAATTTAATATTATCAAGATATCATTGTAAGGAATGGGAATAAGTGAGCTTTAGCCCATGTAAAGAGTCCAGGTTCAAACTCCCTTCCCCTTTTTGGACACGACTGTGCCGAAACAATGATAAAGCTGTTTAGCAAGGTACTGTCTCTCAAGCTTATCATATTTCACCATTACTATTTGCCATTTAAAGAGTAAGGTTCCAATTAAAGAAACAAGACTAAAACATGCTAGATTCAAACAACATTATCCAACTGGAAATAGTATACCAACCTTATGGAATTCCAAATGCATTTGAATAAAACAACAGCATGGAATTTGACTGAATGTTTGGGTTTCTTTTGGTACTTTTGTCAGTTTTTCATTTTGTATTCAAACTTTCTTTTGTTTTCAATATTTTAAAACTACCAATATGTTCGGTTATCTGAAATTTGTTATAAGGTTTTAACAACAACAAAGGAAAGGTGGCCAAAGCATGAATTATTCAAGGAGGCCTGTCTTTAAAGTGTCTTACAATTGCAAATTTTCCTAATATTTCCAATTATTAAGGATATATATTTATATTTATATCTATATCTACATATATTTTTATACGTACGCATTATTCATGGATTTCATTTTGCATGGATAGTGCCACAAACAATTGCAAACATAAAGCAAGAAATTTATGCTGCTAACAATTTTGAAACTCTCCTTTCTGGTGTTTTTGAAAATAGAAATACTATCACCAAACGCATTTTTGCTAGAGTTCCCAAAAGAAATGAGTAAAAACAAAAACATCACCAAACAGATGCATAATATCCATTTACTACGCTGAGGAATCATGTATAAATAGCTCATGCGCTATTTATAAATAGCTCAGACTCGCCATTTTTCACACTTGCCCCGTGTCAACATCACTTGACATTGACAAGGGTATGGGATCCATGTCAGATTTGTCAGATACGGTAGAAAAAATTTTGCCACTGCTGGTTAAGCGAAGTTGATGCTCCATATGAAAACTTTCTTCAATTAACCATCAATTTCTTCTTCCCTATAGTATAAGTTTTCCATAATTCAACTACAATGTTATCAGAAGTGAAGAAATGATGCAGGACCTAGGAAGAAGAATTGTAGAATATAACTAAAAATTGAGAAAAATAAAATTGAAAAGAGAAAGAAGAGAAGTGCAAAGATGGAAGAAAATTCCGGAATCAAGAAGAAAAATGGAGGGAAAGAAGAAGCTTAAAAATGGATTGGTTTGGAAAACGGAGAAGAGGAACACCTAAAAGGAGAAAGAAAGAAGCTCAGACTACCTCTTTCCAAAACAAAGAGAAAAGGGAAGAGAATATGAAATTTTTTTTTTAAATTTTGTTTTTGAGTGGACAGTTAATGTTGTTTAGGAGCAGATGGTGTAAAGTTAAATTTTTAAATGGCATTTAGGTTTTGGTTAGTTAAGACCTTTAATAGAGAGTTGGGCTTTATCATTTTCGTATTTGAACTCATGGGCATATAACGTGAAATTTGGACTTATTGTTTAAAAATGCAAAAAAAAAAAATAATAAAAAAACTTTATTATTCTTAAAAAAAACACTATTGCATGTTCGAAGTTTTAATATCAGACTTAAGATAACTTCTTAAAAGTATTATCAATCATTCTAGTAATAAAATAAAACTTTAGGAAAAGTCCACAACCCATGTCCTCTTCTTCGACCCTTTGTAATCATATCCCGTGTCTTAGATTTAGGGTAGTTGACATGTTTGACACAGACACCCATACCCAGGTCCGAGCAACATAGCTCATACATATACCAAAGAAGAATATTCCCAGCCTCAATATCACTTTCTTTGCCAATGTTTACATAACCATTTAAAACATAGAAACAGAAAGTTATAGACATCTCACTTAGACCACATGTTAAGGACATTTTCGCTAAAGGCAGAGTCTAAACTAGCACCTGGAGACATTAATCAAAAGCATAATGTTCATAAAATCCATGTGTAAGGCAAGCAAATTAGTGATGGCAGACTGTGTTCCAAAGTTGATTCTAATTAAGAAAAACAATAACAAACCATATGTTTAAGGACAATACCAATTAAAAACTAATTCACTCACTGTTCCTTCCAGCATTTTTAGCAATGCTTGTTGAACACCCTCTCCAGATACATCCCTACCAATATTTGAACTCTCGGCCTGAAGAAAAAAAACAATCTAAGCTATCAAAGGAGGGTATTCAGCATCAATATGCTTGGCTCACATATTAACAACCCAAAATACCTTCTTAGTAATCTTATCAACTTCGTCAATATATACAATCCCATGCTGAGCTGCTTCAACATCAAACTTGGCTTCCTGTACACAAAGAAAATACTAAACAATTCAAATGCTTGATACTGGAAGTGCAAAGATATGGCAGAAAATTTCAGAAGCTTAAAAACTAAAATACAGCTTCATGCCTCAGGATTACAAAACAGAGGAAATAAAGATAGAGAAAGAAACATTACTAATGTAAAATAAATTTCTTCCATCATAAACGCAAATTTTGAGTTGTGACAGCAACAGTGTTGTCAAGACCTGTGCCTAAGAGCGCCAGCGCCTTGCGCATTAGTGTTTGGCAATAACAGCAGCTCATACCCTCTCAGGCGAGGTGGATTTGATCAGGCTCACGCCTGGTGCCTAGGCACTCTTTTTTGTAGGGCAATAGGCATAAAAAATGCCTGCCTGATTGTAGTTCTCTTTAATTTAAACTTTTTTCATTAGATGCACCTTTACTAATAAGAAAGGGAATAATGTCAAACTCTATACTTTTCAATATTTAAGTATTCAATAACAGACAAAAGACCATGCATATTGGCCAACAAAAAAAAATTGCAAGTTTTGCAGATAAATTGACCACTATTTAGAGTTCATTATCATAATTATATATTTTAAGCTCATTATATATATATATATGCATAGATGCATAAAAAAGCACACGCACGTATATATGGTGCCTTACTTCACTCAAGCAAGCGCCTTTTTTTTTTTTTTTTTTGCGCCTTTCACATGAGGCAGTATAAGTGCTCTAGCACTTAGAGTGCACCTTGCGCCTTGACAACACTGGACAACAATTGCTTAACAACAGGAGTACAGCATTTCTCTGAGCAATTAGAATATGGGTCCACCACTAGTCCATAGCTTTCACATGCTAATTTTCTCTTTTTTCCTTTCCACATTTATCACCTTCAAATACTTATTCTGAATAATTAAAAATAACAGAAGAGAAAAATAGATGGGAGCTGGATGATGGTGGTGAGTGATATCTTCTATGCGTGTGTATAAATAACTAGGAAACACCACTATTTTTAGAAAGACAATATTCTAAGATTATAATCGTTAAACATACCACAAGTAGCTTATACATTATTGATTCTACATCTTCTCCAACATAACCAGCCTGGAGAATAAGAGGCAAAATTATCAGTAGATCTCAAGTTCTAAGTAAGCAGCAAAAACAGGTTCCTATCCATGAAGACAAATTACTAAATGAGAGAACAGTTTCATTACAATTCACAGCACAAGCATAAGCAGCCCAAAATCAGATCTATGATCATGCCATTTTTATGTCGACTTTTATATCATTCCCCTTTAGATTACAAAAGATCAAGAAGATCGGAAAAACAATACATTTAAGGAACTGGGTTCTCATTACAATATGAGAAGAAGCAACTTCACAGCACGAACTGATAAATTGAGGCAGATTATTCCTCAAATGCTTTTTCACAAGCAGTTCTAAGCAACAAAAATATTTTGACTAGTTGTTCATTATCAATTCCTAAATGAACACTTTAATAAAGGCGAGGCTATTACGGTTGTCCATGCCAAATGTCCTCCAGGACTAACTATTTCTTGAACAAAGGTACCAGTCATTAACAGTATATTTGCAACACATTGCCGCTAAATAAGGTACGTACCTCTTTCTTAGTGCCTTCTATCAAATGCAAATATTCTGGATATGATTTCTAAATAAATTTCAAGTGGGTTAGCCATGCATGATTGACTTGAAATATTTGCATCTACATAACGTAATTTTTGTTTTAAGAAATGAGAAACAAGGTTGTGTGGTCTTGTATATTCAAGAGTTGGAGTGGATAGCATGTACAAGAGAAAGAAGAATAACGCAGATGGGAGAAGATTTATGAGAAACAGCTAAGAAAAAAAATGTAGGAGATAGTACAAGCCAGCCCTCAGATAGAAGCGAGGTTGATAGCCTTGATAAGACAAGAAAGTTTAAGTTCTAGAAAGAAGTCACGGCATCCCAGTCTATTAATATGTTTCTACACAAGAAAGAACATATACTTTAGGATTTCACAGATCACTGAGGTTTTCAAACCCTACACATTTGATTCCAAGAACATTACTGGCACAAGATCCGAAAGCGCATGTGAACAGGGAGAGAAGGGAGAGAGACAGGCAAGAAAGGTTAGTGCTTGTAGCCATTTACAGATAATTGACTGCATATCATAAAGGATGTTGAATTCAGATCTGAGGTCGACTTGCCTGTGTCAAACTTGTTGCATCAGCAATGACAAATGGTACATTCACAATGCGTGCTAGTGTCTTTGCAAGTAAAGTTTTTCCTGTCATCATATTCAAGGTTTTAAAATTAAAAAATAAAGACAGTAATCAATAGAAGCAGCATGAAATTATTTGGCACATTATAAAACAAGACTATACCTGAACCAGTGGGACCTATTAACAATACATTGCTCTTGTCCAGCTCAACAAAATCATTCGCACCATTTTCATCATTGTCACCCAACATACACGCCCTAGCATTGAAATGCAAATCTTCAGTCTAAAAAGGTAACATCAAACAGACGTGTATTTGTTATATAACATTCACTAATTAAATTAGATTTGTGAGTGAAATTGAAAGAAGTGATAGAAACCACTAATTGAGGACTCCATGAGTACTAAACTAATTAAACAGGAAGGCCCGAAAGCACTAACTTGTTTTGCTGCGAGGAATGATATATCCTTTTATAATGGTTGTAAACTGCCACAGAGAGCACCTGTTATATGAGTAAACCTTCAATGAAACAATGAAACAATGGATGATAATTGCTGTTGTAAATTTAACAATGCTATTTTATTTTTTCAAAAAATTCTAACAATTATCATTAAAAAAGTTCTAATAATAATTACAGGCCACAAAAAAGTTACAAAAGGGAAATATAACCGTTTTTTTATTCTGTACTTGATTAAAAAGAAATAAACAATTTGATCAATGGGTGGAGCAAGGGTTTCAACTTGGGATAACAGGAGGGGCAAGCAAAAAGGTATTTTTCCTTTTTTTCCTTTTAGGGTAGGAACAGGAAAATGGAATAAAAATGGTTGGATTTGCAGCTTTCATCTCCTTCAAAAATCAATCCTTACAAAAACGTGAGGAAAGTGGATGGAAAGCACACATTTAACAAAAAATAATTTTATTAAGGATTTTAAGATTAACTTGTTTCTTTCCTTCCATTCTTCATCTCTTGTACCAAACATAAGGAGGGAAGAACAAAAATCTCCTTTCTCTCCTTCCCTCCATTTTCCTTCCTTCCATTCTAACAAATAAAGTGAAGTTGGCCTTGTTTTAAGAAATAAAACCTTGGAAAATCTTTTTAAGATGGCAAAGCTTCATTACCCGCATTCATAGGCTAAAAACAAATATTTCAGAAATCATCCTTGAGTTGAAGCAAAGTTAAGTTTTATTTGTTCAAAATGTAGAACAAACTTAACCAGAATAGTCATTGAATTAAATTCAAAAAAAGGCATCAGTAGTAGAAGTAAGGGTTTACCTTCTTTGCCTTCTGTTGGCCGATTACATACTCATCCAGCTTCCCACAAATCTCCTTCGGGGTCGGCAATTCCCTCTCTAGCCTCCGCGAAACGTCATCTTTGTCCTCATCACTGTCATCATTCAGTTTCCCAATCTGCCCGGGCTCTTTCCTCGAAATCTCCTCGGCATCTCCCCTGATCCTACCCAGCTCCACGAAGCTCCCCTGCAAGGGAACCAGCTTAAACGGCCGGAAATAGAAGGCCGTTTTACAGTTACGGCAGAGATTGAGAGCCTGGTAAAGGCCCGGCTCCCTCGCCGTGATGGAGAGTGGGCGGTTAGAGAAAAGCACGGGCATTTGATTGGAGCATCGAGGGCAGTTCACTTCAGCCCTAATGTGGTCGTAGTCCTCCGTTCCGTCCCATATTTGACGCGAAATCGACCAGGCTGACGTCAAGCCAACAGGGGTTTTACGGCAGCGGAGGGCGGAGCATTTCAGAAGTGATGAAAGCATGCCGTTGGAGGATTTTCCTTGCGTTTGTGGAATTCAAATTGTAACACATGGAAGAAGGGGTGGTCCGTGTGCGCGCTTAAATCTACCAGCTGAGGGTACCGCGAAAATAAATAAATAGAAAGGCAGGAGAGTAGAAGTCCGGTGCGAATGGAGTCCTGTACCTAGTCGTTCAAGGTGGTAATCCGTCTCATTATAAAACTCGTGGAATATTTGAAAAAATTTTTAAAAATAAATATTAGAGTTAAAATAATAAATTTAAAAATATATATTATTTAAAAAATTAGTTAAATTTTGATTTTAATATTTAAAATTTGAATTCAATTCAATTTGATCAGTTTTTAATTACGTAATATATATTAATTTTATATTAATACATCTTATATAATTTTATTATATATAGAATAAATATATAATATTATAACGTAAACATTAAAAAATATATTAAGTTATTTATATTTTAAAACTTAATGAAAAGAATTTATTAAATTACTAAAAATTAAATTTTTAAAAATAATTTTTAAAAAAATTAAATTAAAAATATAAAATAGACGGGTCTAAATGGGCTTGAATTACCCATTTACAAATACAAGCAGGTTTGGACAAAATTTGATATTCACATTTCGACCGAGCGAGCTTAGGTAAGTAGAAATAATATTAGTATCATACTTAGACCTGACCCATAAACACCTCTAATTACTTAGCTAAAAGTTTACTATAAGTTCTCGTACTATAGTGAATGGAGAATTTTAATCATTGTACATTAAATTCAATATGTTAATTTTTATAGTTTTAAAATTATTGCAAATAAAGAAAAATTATCTAAGTTAAAAAAAGCCATTTAAATATTGATAAGATGATGCCATATCATGTAATGTGAAATTTTAAATTTTATACAAAAAAATTGGGTTTAAGGTGGGGTTTGGTCATTTTTTATCAATATTTTATCAATACTCAAACAATTTTTTAACATCGTTAATCATTTGTTCTCGTCTTCTACAATTTTAAAAGTACAGAGACTAAAATACTAAATTTAATAGTATAAGAACTAAAATACTCTATTCATTATAATATAGGACTCCTAGTAAACCTTTACTCCAATCACTTCTGCTCTTCATTATTATTATGATTATTAATTTTTACCCACATAATGCAGCAACTATATATAAAAAATCAAAATATAATTAATAAATTTTAAATAAGAATTTTGGTAAAAAAATTTAGTAGAATAAGTTGTAGTAAAATAAGTATGAAAAATAAATTTTATACATCAATATTTAGCTAGTTAAACCTTTGATGAAAAATTCATTATCATTCACGTTTTTTATCATAACATATAATGTCTTTTTGTTTTA
>JBBYHM010000019.1:10064107-10128111 GCA_038381775.1 Adansonia rubrostipa
AAAGCAACATTAGATGTTATATTACTTCATGGTGGAAAAAAAAAAGGACAAAAAATTTTGGTCTATGACGTTAAAAAGCTAACCTGATTTTTCAATTACATTCCCAGGCCTTAGCTGCAGTACAATTAAGAGTAATCACAATTCACAAAGAAAAACTTGTTAATTAACAAAATCAAAAACACTATAAAAATGCATCAAATTTTCCCATATCTTCTAATTAAAGATAGGACATAAAACAAAAATCTTCTTCTGCAAAATGAAAATCGTAAAGCGAAAATGCATAGAAAATATGAAGCAACATTGAACAAAGCGAAAAAGAGAAAAGTTTGAAGAGTCAAGATGGAGATGGAGATCTAATTCAAGTTTACGGGAAGGTTAAAGTTGATTTACATGGATGGCATTAACTTTGAAGCCGCGATGTTGAGAGGCAGACCAGGGAGAGCTAAGCAGAGAATGATTGGAAGCATTGAAACCAAAATTGAAGATGGTGGATAGAGATGGAGACAGTCGCTTCGCAAGTTGAACTCCCCTTTTCATCATAACGGGTTGCCCCTGCTGCTTCGGCTTCTGTGACTAGGCATATATTATGCGACAGGTTTCTTATATTACATTTTATTTATTTATGCCCACCAGTGGGGTTTTGCACATCAAATTGCCGTCATATAACAAAAATGACAAACAGGAGCTAATGACGGCAATTTTATTTAAATATTAATTTTTTATTTCCTCAAATAGGTAAGTTATAAATTATTTTTTAAAATGTGTTTTTCTTAATGTCACAGTATGGTCCAAATAAAAATCCTAATAAAACCCTACTTAAATGGTCATCTTCCTATATTTATTGATATGTTTTTATTTTGTATTTTCTTAATTCTATGAGCCATATTATCATTAATATTTTCTCATCTTTAAGGACTAGGAGATCAAGATGAATCGCTCATCCATTTAATCCTAAATAATTATTGCAAAATGATTATTTATTTAGAGTCGTCACCAATCTATTTAGGCGAGGTGAAATTGGTCACCTATCGGAGCTCATATTTCAATAATTATGAAACCCTAAAAAACTAACTCCGAGATCTACGATCATACCAAAGATCATATATAAAGGGTCCGAAAGTTAGTTACAATCATAAGTAAGGATCGATCTTTTTATGATGCCCGAAAATTGATATTTTATTAATCACGTGTTGACTTAAATTTTGATTTTTATCCAATTTCAATGTATGGCATTTAGGTTTAAATAATATCTGACTTAAATATTAATTGCCAAAATAATATTTTATGAAACCAATTTATTATTTTGAATCAAGAAAATTAAGTTTTTAATATTTTTGAAAATCAAAATCTCTTACGTATCCCATCGAGAACTAGTGGAATATGAAAAGTTTTATCATTCTCTTTTTTATCCCAATAGTAAACTAGAGGACACAAAATGTTTTAAAATTCAAAATATCTTTCGCACCTCGCTAGAAAGCTGGAGGAATATGAAAGGTTTTATTTTTTTGAAATTTAAAAGAATCTCGATTTCCACTTTGAAAGGATATCTCATTATTAAGATGATATATAGAACCCCTCTTATATTTCAAGTATTATTTTAACTTGGAAACAGTGCCTTAATTTTTTAAAAAGAAAGTTTTATATTTTGTTAAAAATATTTATAGAACATCCTAAGACCTTATAACAATCTAAAATAGCAAACCTATTCCTAATATGTACATTTGACATGAAAGTATCCTAGCAATCACATAGGACTTGGTCTAATACAAAATTACCAAAATGCCCTTGGGCTATTCCTTCAATGTGAAAGTATCCCTGTAACTCCAAAGGACTCGAAAATGATCATTGAAAGGTGAACCTATCCTAAATGTACACCTTTGGTAAAAAAGCATCCCAATGACTACCAAAGACTTAGTTATAAGAAAATTACCAAAATGCCTCGAAGGTATACCTTTGACGTGAAAGGTTAATCTAGAAGGTCTTTGGTAAGCATTAATTTTCAAGGTTGGGCACAAAAATTTTGAAAGGTTATTTTGAAAAGAATCAATTTTTGGGCATTTGACCTAACCTTTTGTTGATGTCGTGAAATTTTCATGGGTTTGGATCATTTCTGAATTAGCATGAAAGGATTCTCTCCCATTGGTGTTTATTTTTGTTGATTTAGGAGCAAGTCCAAGACCTTTAAGCTTGCCCCATCATATTATTGAGGACTTAAACATCATTCAAAAAAATGAATTTGGAATGAATTTCCTAGGAATGGCCTGATAGCTTAAATAGCTATATTTGATCAAAATGGACTTTATTAGGTATGTAATGTAGGCCATGGTTCTTGGTATAGAAAGAAAAGGATAAATAAGCCTAAATCGAATGTTTTAGGATAATTGAATCAAAGATCATTTTTCTTTGGAAGGAATTGAATCCAGCTTGTCTTTCAAGAGGAACAAATCTTTATTTCTTTATCTTTTTTGTCTTTATCTTTCTTTGATTATCTTTATTTATTTCTTCATCACATTTTTTTCAGTTTTTATTATGAAAGAACTTAAATTTTTTTTCATTCTTCATTCTAAAAGAACTTGAAATTTTTCAAATTTTTTATTCTAAAAGAACTTAAAATTTTCTTTATTCTTCACTTGGAATATTTGAACTTTAAATTTAAACTTCCTTCTTTCTTCAACATTTACGTCATGACATTTGACTTGTTTTTTTTTTGTAACTTTAGAACGAATTTGCTCTTTTTCATCTTGAAACTTCGCTTCATTTACCCCAGGTGTGGAGGGTGATCCTTGATTAGGGTTCAAAGAAAGAAAATAAATTATCAGGCTCAAAGGAAACTACAAAGGCATAACTTTTTATATTTGTGAAGGGATAAAGAAAGAAGGCCATTTTTCATTTCAAAGATAACCATTTGAATTGGCAAGCATTTTGCTTAGAAAAATGATAATTTCTTTCTGAAATCAGCTTGAATACCTTACTAACATGACGTTGCACTTAATTCTTTTTAAGAACTTTGGCTTAATGGATACCCCTCAACATTGTCAACTTTATGGCCATTTTTCATTTCAAAGATAGCTATTTGAACTGGCAAGCATTTTGCTAGGAAAAATAATAATTTTTTTCTAAAATCATCTTGAATACCTTACTAATATGACGTTGCACTCAATTTTGCTTAAAAACTTTGGCTTAGTGGATGCCCCTTAACAGTTTCAGCTTTATGGCCATCAATGAATTTTGATTTTGGTTAAACCTTTAGGAAAGAAAATCTCGTGTACCAAGCATTGGACCGAAAGGGTTTTGTTCAAAGGAAAAGGAGATTCTTGGCTCTTGTTCACTCTCATTTTTTCTAAATCAAGGATTTGGAAGAGTGTCATGAAAATTATAATAAAAGGTTATCCAAATGAAGAAGATCTCATAATTACTATTATTATTTCAATAGATGTCGAATTATTAGTATCTGAATCTTTTAGGAGCATAACTTATTTATTTGACTTTCAAGAATTCATAAAGGAACATTTGGATGCAAAAATTTATGGTTATGAAAAGTTTGTGGTTGAAAGTCTAGGATAATCATATAAATGGAAAGGAAGGTTTTGTTTTTCTTATTCTGTTCTTGAAAGAGTCTGATCTAATGGTGATCACCTATCAAAGAAAAAATTGTATAAAAAGTGCTCATCATTCTAGATATTAGAATCATTATTAACAAAATTCATATTCTATGATACGATGCACAATATTCACAATCCAAAATTATTTAAAAATTCATAGTTCCTAAAAAATGAATAAAGTTTTAAAGTTAAGGTAGGAATGCCCCTGATTGGCGTACTACTATAAGGTCAATGGTTTTCAGACCAATGGTCTTTGATAGGCATCCACCAATTTCAAACTTGGCTAGATTAGCATCTTTGGAGGCTGAATTGTAGATTAGCTAAAAGAACATCAAGATTTGTATCAAACTCTAAGTTTTCAAACTGGAGAATTCCACAATATGTGTTATTATTTCCTGTCACCTTAATTATGCTTTGAGCACAGTCATTATTCAAGACTTGATTCTTTACTGGATTCTTTAGCAAAGAGGATGAATCCAAATGTTTATTGCACAGCAAAGAATCATCCAAGCAATTTAAGTCAAAATTTATAGCAACTTGTGATCCCCTGCCAACCATGCTGGATACTCCAAATTATCCTCACATTGAACATTATGCATTGTTTAATGAGATCCTTCAATAAAAAATGTTGCATCCTGGTGCTGGAATTGTACTACTCTGAATAGGGATGCTTTTTAACCGTTAGTGATAGCAAAAGAACATTTGATTTTGCATGAGCAAAGAAAAGAGCTTGGTGTAGAAAATTGATGAGGCATGGTTCACTTTTATCTTTTTTTTTTCTTTTTTTCCTCCTAAACTGTTTCCCTAGTCCCTTTGATTTTTTAGAATTTTGGGTTGAAAAAGTTCACGAAAAGGGTCGCAAATATGAGGATAATTCAACTAATACAGTTGAATGATAAAAGATTGGGGTCAAGATGCAGTTCGAATGGATTTATCTTTTTTCTCGATTTTCTATAATACTAGCTTCCATAATTATGGATCACTTTTTTGTCCCCACCTATGCTACTTATTACCCCTTAGTGAGCTTTAAGGTTGGCATGAATATGTATTATGGGACTAGCTCTCACATGTTAAGTAGCTTAAGCTGGTTACCTTTCAAGTTGCACTTTTCCAGATCCCTGGCAAAAGTGTTAGTATGATATGGGACTTTTTGTAAAAATCTTTGGTCTTAGCTTTGCTTTTGCATAGACATTTCTTTCTTATTAAAGTTAGGGACAGTAAATTCTTTTTGTGCAACAATTTTTGTATCTATGCTTTGTGAGGGGGCATCAATATTTATGTGGATGGCTAGTGCCAAAGTATGACCAAGCACATTTTAAGTGCTTACTGGTTGTATATGTTGTGGACTCATTGCCTGTGCATCTTGGACATTGGTTGGCAGTCTTTAGACTTGTACTTTCCCAGATGCCCCAGCAGAAGCGTTGGTAATACCTTTTGGCTACTAGAGAATCGGATCCTTTGTCCTGAGTAGTTCCATCACTCTTTTAATTTGTGCTTGTATTTTTTTCCTATTGTATGGTATCTTCCATTTAGTGATTTGTGTTATTCCACCTTGAAAATGGGAAAAAGAACTTAAATCAGTTTGCATGAATATGCATGTATCTTGTTAACAATAATCTTCATTATCACCCATGTATGTATGTTAATGAATGAAAAAATAATGTATGAATGAACAAAGTGAATGAGCAAATGTATGAATGAGTGAATGAATAAGTAAATAGGGAGGCATTTAATGAAACAGACTATATGTCAGACAATTGGCTAAGTATCAGACATAGAGATTATTATAGAAGCAGGAATCCGAGGAATTCTAGTCATGATTCAATAGCATTGCTCCATTAACCAAAATTCTCTAACTTATCCATTGATTTTACAAGATTCAAAAGCAAAATAGCAAAAAGAATTACTCTTGCAAATATTACATTTTCCTAACTATCTTAGTGCTTCCAAGGGATTTTCGCAAACCATAATTATTCATTTTTTAACGCTATATTTACAAAATCTAATAAGTAGCCCAAAAAAGTTATCTTTGCAATCATTTCATTTTCTCTGCATTCTAATACTTCTAATATATGATCTTTTTCTTTCATGTAAACCCTTAACCATTTCTATCAGTCTAGTGAGTAGATTTTCCATTCCACGAAATTCATGGTTGAACTGTTCTTGGATGAACTCTAACATGCTAACCCTTCCCTCTAAAGTATCACATATGTCTTAATTCTTGAAATACAATAAATAAGATGGATTATTATATTATAGAAATTATAAACGCATGAACATATAAGAATGTGAACTTTATAGATGCATGAATAAATTTACAAGTTTTCATGGGTTATATATAAATGTGATATCAAGAATTAAGAAAACTCCTTTGTAATATTACAAATTAGTGAAAGTAAAATATATCATAATAACACAACATACACTTATTATATAAAGAAAATCAAATTATAAGAGTGAAGGGTTAGAAGCATTCCCCCATGTGTACCCAATTCGGTATCCTTTAAAACTAGGTATGGCTCTAACTAGGTGAGTCCCTTATAGTTTATTACATGAAGTTTAGGTTAATCATCTAAACAGGTTCTTGAATTACTCTTCAAGTCCGAAAAGAACTTATAAGGTACCCTAATCCTTACCTATTGGGGGCTTATGTTGGAAAGGGTTCAATTCGATTGGGAGTATGTTCCATGCCCATAACATGGCTAACACCTCAGGCAGGCATAGTATTTATACCTGGCAAGCTTTTTACTTGCCCAAACAGAGGGTAACACCTCAGAAGGCAGAGTTACTTCATCATTTCCTAAAATATTAGGTACCTACACTCTTTCCATATACCATGGAAGAGAATCTAATGCATATGAATGTACACAGTATATGCAAGGGAACAACTTACCTTTTATGGTGACAATTTCAAAAATAATAAAGACCCCTATATTAAATTTCCCCTATAAATAATGTTGCAAAGGAAACAAAAGGGTTAATGAAAAATATAAACACTATATACCAAAATTTATAAGTTAAAATTACAATAAAAAAATTCTATTTTGAAAATATCAAAAATTATAGTTAAATATTGGTTTGGAACTGAATTAATCAAAATTTAGTTAAAATGTAATTAATTTAAGGCCTAACTATCCAACTTGTCCCTAGTGGAGTTGCCAAGCTATCGCAATGTGGCCCAGATATGAATCCTAACCAAGCTTGACTTAAATGGCTCTTGTTCCTATAATTATTGATATATTTTTATTCTATATTCTTCTAATTCTATAAGCCATATTATCACTGATATTTTCTCATCTCTGGGGAATAAGTGGTTGAGATGAATCGCTCACTAGATTTAACTCTAAATAGTTATTACGAAATAACTATTTATTTGGAGTTACCACCAATCTATTTGGGCTAGGTACCTACCAGAGTTCATATTTCGAGGGTTACGAAACTTTAGAAAACAAACTCTTAGGTCTATGATCATACCAGAGATCATATATAAAGGGTCTGAGAGTCGATTAAAATCACAAGTAAGGATCGACCTTTTCGTGATGTCCAAAAATCGATTTTTATTAATCACGTGTTAACCTAATTCTGATTTTTATCCAATTTCATCATATGGAATTTAATTGTAATTTCCAAAATAATATTTTATGAAACCAATTTATTATTTTGAATTGAGAAAATCGGGTTTTTGGTATTTTTAAAAATCAAAATCTCTTACATATCCCATCGGAGAACTAGTGGAAAATGAAAGTTTTTATTATTCTTTTTTTATCCTATCAGAAAACCAGAGGAACATAAAAGGTTTTAAAATTAAAAAATCTTTAGCACCTCGTTAGAGGGTAGGAGGAATGTGAAAGGTTTTTTTTTTTTGAAAATTTAAAAGAATCCCAATTTCCATTTTGAAAAGATATCTCATTTTTAAGATAATCGGTAGAACCTCTTTCATATTTTGGGATAAGTTCCATGTCTTATTTTAACTTGGAGACATTGCCTTAATTTTCTAAAAAGAAAATTTTGTACTTTATTAAAAAAACTTATAGAACATTCTAAGACCCGATAACAATCTAAAATGATACCTATTCCTAATGTGTACCTTTGACGTGAAAGTATCCTAGTAATTATATAGAAATTCTAATACAAAATTACTAAAATGCCTTTGGGCTATACCTTCGATGCAAAAGTATCCTTGTAACCCTAAAAGACTCAAAAATGATTATTGAAGGGTGGACCTATCCTAAATGTACACCTTTGGCTAAAAGCATCCCAATGACTACCTAAGACTCGATTCTAAAAAAATTATCAAAATGCCCTTAAGGTATACCTTTATCGTGAAAGTATCTCGGTAAACCTAAAAGAGTCAAAAATGATAAAAAATGGTGAACTTATCCTAAATGTACATCTTTGGCATAAAAACATCCCGATGACTACCTAGGGCTTATTCTAAAAAAATTACCAAAATACCCCTATAGTGTACCTTCGATGTAAAAGTATCTTGGTAACCCTAAAGGACTTGAAAACAAGCATAAAAAGGTGAACCTATCCTAAATGCACATCTTTGGCATAAAAGCATCTCGATGACAACCGATGACTTAGTTTAAAAAAATTACCAAAATAACCCTAAGATATACCTATGATGTTAAAGTATCCCGGTAACCTTAAAGGACGTAAAAATGATCATATAAAGGCGAACCTATCCTAAATGCACATCTGTGGCATGAAAGCATCCCGATGACTACTTAGGATTCGATTCTAGGGAAATTATAAAAATGCCTCTAGGGTGTACTTTCAACATGAAAGTATCTCGACAACCTAAAGGACATGAAAAAACAAGTAATGATGATTTTTACTCTAAATGGGTAATTTAGATGACAAATATGATCGAAAGTACAAAAATTGTTAATGGGTCCCTAAATTTCTTAAAATTACATTTCAGTCTTAAATTGACTAAGAATGATATTTTTTTTTTTATGCCTAAATAACCTAAAGAGGTAATTTAGATTTTAAAGTAACCTAAAATGCAAAAATGCCATTAAGTCCTTAAATTTTTAAAAATTGTATTTCATACCCTAACAAAGAATTAGAAGAATACGAAAAGTTTTAATATTTTTAGCACCCAACCAAAGGACCAATGGAATGCTAAAAATATTTCAAAATACTCCAAGTGAATGATTTCATGCTAGAAATGACCATTTTGACCTAAATTTCTAGATTTTCTTAATCGTCTCTAAACTTCTCTAAACTTGCAAAGTGGTCCCTAAATGATTTAAAATGCGAAATACATGTCAAAACACATCCAAAACACATGAAAAATTCACCTAAGGGCTCTAGGACCATTCGGCCAAGCACCCATGGCCTCAAAAAAATATGATATTTGTAACTAAGTCCCTAAATGTTTTTAAAATTGTTAAATGCCCCTAAAATGCTTAAAAATTGAAAATGTCTATTTTCTAGCCACTACCTAATTGACTTAAGCATGTAGATACCTCTAAATAATTTTAGAAAATTTTGAAAAATTATAAAATGATCCTTAAAAGTTTGACCAAGCCAAGAAATACCCTTAAATGGCCTAAAAAAATAAAAATCATGTTTTTGACCCCTGTAAGTTTCAAACAATCTAAGGAACACCCCCAAAATGGGATTGAAATTTTGGAAAAATTATGAAACAGCCCCTGCAAGTGCTGCCATGAACTAAAACAGCCTCTAAAAGCCTAAAAATTAATGGAAAAATTACATTTTTAACCTTAAAATTTTGGTTATTCATAATACAACCCTTCAAAATTTAACTTTTCATGAAACTAGACCTAAATGCATGTTAATTTCATCCTAGAGTACTTACGAGCTCAACACATAACAGATATTCTCAAAGTCTCAATATTTAAGAAAAATCACAAACTAGGTGTAAAAATAAAAATAAAACATACTAAATACAACCATATATGGCCCATGAAATCCATCAACATCAAAATTTATTTTAACACTTATGAACATGATTTCAAGCATTTAAACCTTAAAAAGAAGTTTTAATGAAATTTGAACAAAAATCAAGGACATAAGGTCATGGCTCCAAGCTTAGCCTTTAAGGCATAAATCATGCTAGGCTTAAGCTTAATCACCTTAATAAATAAAGATCATTAAGCTGCCTTCTAAAGATGGAGCACATGGAATTAAAATGGTGAAAATGGAAATGATCTTGAAAAGAAAACTAAAAAAAATAAACCTTTCTCCAAATAAAAACCCTAAACCCTTTTAATGAAAGTGGTGTCCATATGGTCACCAAAATAGCCATTCTTTTTTTTTTTGATTTTTTTTATTGTCAATTTGATGAAATTTCATTAATTCATGTCATATCCTCCATGCTTGATGTCATAAATCTTACTAACCTTGTCCCCCCCTTGATTGACAAATTTAGATTTTATTTTTATTTGATTTTTATTTTGATTGAAAAAAATCACTACACATGAAAAGACAAAATTTAATCCAATGACGATAGATTAGTTTGACTACTTAAAAATTAGTCCAATGGCTAGGAATATGTAGACAGATTCAACATTAATTTTGATTGGCTAAAAAAAATTTGGTAAGTCAAAATTAGAATAAAAAATACCACATGTACATATATATTTTATTTGCTAAAAGTAAATAAAATTTGAACCAATGGCTATCAACCCATTTGTCTTAGTCAAAAATTGATCTAATGGTTGGTAATGTGTTGAAAAATTCCACCTTAATTTTGATTGTTTAAGAAAAAGGTTGGATATGCCACATGGATTTTTCTTATGTGGAAAATTACTACACGATACCTAATTAGAAGAATTCCCATTCAAAATTAGAGTTTGAAAATTCTACATTTAAATTTCAAAATTCACATAATTAAAGTGAGTGACAATCAAATTAAAATATTTTATAGCTATTCTAAAAGAATTAAATGAAATATCCATGAGAAAGAAAGAAAGAAAAACTCTATTTCCAAATCTTCATTTAAAAAAAGTAATAAAAAAATACACTCATGGAATCCTAATTAAAATTCACATGAGCGAATTTGTTCAAAAAGACTAAAGTGTAAAGAATGAAAATTGAATTAAAACTTAGATATGATTAAATTCAATTAAGAATTTAACCATGTAAAATTCTAATTAAGAGACCACAAAGAAAAATTGAATTGAAGAAATTATTGTGTGATAATAGAATTTGAAAGAAAAAAATTGGATGAGAAATCTAGAAGAAAAAACTGGAGAAATCAAGATTAAAAATCATGAGAGTGTTCTAAAATCTCATCAGTCAAAATTTAATTTCCATAATAAATAGTGAAAAATTCCATGCATTGCATACTATTTGGAATATTCATGCATGAATTAAAATAAAAATAGATAAAATAGGTGAAAGTAAGAGAATCCCAAGTGTTGAATTCTAAAAAGAAGTTCTATAAATAATTGAAAAATTTTAAGTGTGAAGAAAAACAACTAAAAATTCGAAACTCGCAAAAGTTTACGAGAAAAATCTTTATGGAAGAAAATTGTTATTTGAAAAAATTAATAACTCATAAAATAAAATGGAATTTTAAAAATTGAATTAGCAGGTATTTAACAAAAGTATTTGATGAATTTAAAAAAAATTTAAACTTAGAAAAATCCCACCAAAAATTTTATAAATAAGGAAGGCTCGTATTTTGTAATTGAGAAAATTTTGAAAAGAATACATTAAAACTTATAAAATAAGTTAAATACAACATATTATTCAATATATTAATTTCAAAAATGAAAAAAGGTAAAATTCTAAAATCTGAAATAAATTTAACCGAGAAAAATTTCACGAGCATAACGCTTGCTATATTGTGAAAATTCAAAATTAATTAACAAAATTGATAATTTGACACCTCATGGTAGAAAATGCCAATATGTATTTTTCTTGAATATTTTTTTTTGGAATGCATATTAGCATAAATTCTACAACATGTTGGTAAAAATATAGACGATCAATTTTTTGAGTTTCACAAAAAAATCTCAAAAAATTCGTAAAAATAGGAAATTTGGCCTTGATATCATCTGCAGGAATGATTTTCAAAATTCGACAAAAAATATTTAAAAGTATTTTTTTTAAATATTTATCTTTTTATCTAAGATCAATCTTGCAATGGCACTTTTTCTATCACGTGCTAATATGGCCATTTATGTGTGTTAAAATAAATTATAAAAATGTGTAAATTACGCGATAGAGGTCAACCTTTATTAAGGTGACAACCATATTCTCAGTCTTAAATAACTGGGACTACTAGAGAAAAAACCCAGATGAATTTAGGTGTCTACACTTAATTCAGTTAAGAAACTGAATGTTGAATAAGTGATTTCCCAACTCAATGAGGCCTAAATGAGTAGGTTAAGTTGATTACAATTTGGGTTAATTCGGATGGAATCATTTCAGTTTTTGAAATTTCTAGGTCATTTTCAGTTTCAAGTCACTTTAGTTTTGGGTTCAGATCATTTTAATTTTGGATCATTTTGGGTTTAGATCAATCTAGTTTGACATTTGGGGTAATTAAGTTCAACTCATTCTGGATTCGGGTTATTTGAGGTTTGGGTCAATCAAGTTTAACATAAGTGTTAATTACTTTCAGATTAATTAAGTTTAACACTCGAATTTATCAAGTTTGTCCATTTTTTGTTTGGGTCATTTCGGGTTAATTATTTAAGTCAATTTAGGTTCGGGTTATTTCAAGTTTAGATTATTTTGGTTTAGGCCAATTTTGGATTTTAAATTTAAGTCATTTAGGGTTTAAGTCATTTTTAGGTTTGGATTGGTCGGTTTCAAGTTATTAGCTTTTTTTGGTCAAATCGGGTTAGGTCGAATTTGAGTTCGACTAAGTTGTTCAAGTTCTTCGAGTTCAGATCAGAATTTACAAATCTAAAACAAATTGTAAATTTTTATCTTATAATGGGGAATCGCCCTCTTTCCATCTAATGTAATGAAAATAAATAAATGAATGGCAGGGCTCGTGCCTTACCATAATATGGTAGGACTCATAGGCCCTACCACATTTTCTCCCCCCAAAGGGTAGAAAATAATTAAGGGGGAGCCAACCCATGATCCTTCCCCCTTATCAAAGGAAGAATGAGCTATTCCTCTTCCTCCTTTTCTTAGTGTAATAAAGAAGTTAAAATTTATTTGTTTTAAGCATCTTTAAATTATAGTTTGAAAGGATTATAGGAGTTCAATTTCTATGGTGTGATTTATTTTTATTTACAGAAGTTTAAATTTGTTTTTGATTATAATTATATGAGTTTAAAATTTTTAAGGTATGATTTATTTTTATTTTTATAATTTTAAATTTTTTTTGAGTGTGACTATATGCGTTTAAATTTTTTTAAGGTATGATATATTTTTATTTGTAAGATTAGTTTGATTTTTGAGATTTTTTATTTTAATATGATGTAATTTATTTTGATATCATTAGTGTATTTTTTTGTTGAAATATTATTAATTGTTATTTTAAATGAAAATATAAATATTTAGCAATGATTAAATTTATTTTTGTCATAATTAACTTTATTTTTTGTTGAAATTATGACTACGAGGAAAAGAAGTAGAATTTTAGTTTGAAGTGATTCAATCGATCGATTTTTTTTAAGGTATGATTTATTCTATTCGTGGAAGTTTAAATTTGTTTGAAAGATTAAAATATAATTAACTTTGTAAATCATGATTTTGTTATTATATTTAATATTATCATTAATTTATTTTGAAATTTAATTTAAGTTTTGGTATATTTTATTTATATATTAGGTGATTTAGTTTGATTTCATTAGTTTATTTTTCGTTGAAATATTAGGTAATTGTTACTTAAATGAAAATATAAATTATTTAGTATTGATTAAATTTATTTTTGTTATAATTAAGTTATTTTAAAAAAATCATGATTACGAGGAAAAAAGCTGAATTTCAGTTTGAAAGGATTAAACTGTTCAAATTTTTTTAAGGTATGACTTATTTTTATTTGTGGAAGTTTAAATTTGTTTAAAGATTGAAATATAATTAACTTTGTAATTTATGATATTTTTATTATTATCATGTAATTTAATATGTAATGCAGCTTGATTTTTGGGATAGTTTATTTAAATATCTTGCAATTTTGTTTGATTTCATTAGTTTATTTTTGTTAAAATATTAGATGACTATTATTCTAAATGGAAATATAAATTACTTAGTAATGATTAAATTTATTTTTGTTATAATTAAGTTTATTATTTATTGAAAACTATGTATTTAGTAATTTATATAAATTTGTAATGATTTTGTTTAATAAATTTAGTTTAAATGTTGTTTAATAATTAGGTAATGATAAATTTAAATGAAAATTCTTGTTACAGGAAAATTTTTGATTAATTGAATGGCTTCAGCCACATCATCATTGCTATTGAGATTGCAAGAGGATCATACATCATCAAAGGTATTATCCTAGATACTAAAATTTTGTTAATCATATATTTAAAACATTATTAATTATAAATTTTATAACTAATAAATTATGACTTTTTAATAGGATACTCACTGCGAGTTATTGTGGCAAAGAATTTCTTTTGAAGAACTGCATTGTTTTATCATAGACTATTTAAGGACATGAATTTTACGATGCAGCCTTAGCTCGATGATATCAATATGAGCTTGGACTAATAATTACACTAATCTAATGATGGACACTTGAGATGCACACATTTCATTTTACATGTGGTGAATGCACTATCATCCTAGAGGATGTTGCATTTCAGCTAGGACTACCAATTGATGGTAAAAGAAGTACTAGGGAGAGCTTGTTTGAATAGGTTGAAGTGTGCTAAGGTTTATTAGGTGTTATCCCTTCAATAACTGTAGAAAAGGCTCAATAGTCAAATTGACTTAGTTGTAAACAACATTCAGTATTCTCCCTATAGATGCAACTATACAGCAAATAGAATATGCTACTAGAGCATATATTTTTATGCTTAATTGAAAGGATGTAATGTCTGATAAATCTAGCAATGGGGTTCATTCAACGTATCTTCCACTTTTATGAGATTTAAGTCAAGTTGGAAGTTATAGTTAGGGTTTCACCCATTTAGGATTCCTGTATAGGGAACCCTGCTATGCAGTAATTTCAGGGACCCATGACCTATGTGGCTGTTTAATGCTATCGCAATCGTGGGCATGGTATCCTCTGCTATTTCCTACACTGCATGTTAGTGTAGATCTCGTATGACCTCTTATGTTAAGGTAATAAACTTAAAATTTTAATTTATATTGAAATAGCTTGTGCTTGCATATAAGTTATTAAGATTTGATATATATTTGAATCTTAACATCTAATATTGTTCAAACTCTTTCCCTAGCCGTCCTAAAATATCTGAGATTGAAAATTTGATACTCGCCGTCGTGAGGCCCGTCCTAGTGGATTGGATGTTTTTAAGACCTATTTGTTCATGACCAAGTGGACACATGTACACGTGATAGAAAAATTGTCATTTCGAGGGCCGTAGAGAATAAATTTCAGATAAAAAAGATGAATATTAAGGTAAAAAATAAGTTTTTAATTTTATTCTTTTGAAATTTTTAAATTCATTTCTAGATATGACATCATGATTAAATTCCCATTTTTAGAAATTTTTTGAGATTTTTTTGTGAATTTTTTAGAGTTAATCGTAGTATATTTTATCGATACCCGTATAGTATTTATGTTCACTTCCACCCAAAAAAATAAAAAAATTCAAGAAAAAGCATCTTATACCACAAAGTGTTAAGTTGTCAAATTTGTTTATTAAGTTTGAGTTTTTCACATTACCACGAGTATCATGTTCGCAAAATATTTTTTAGTAAAATTTGTTTTAAACTTCAGGATTTCATCTTTATTATTTTTATAGATTAGTATTTTGAATAATGTCTTGAATTTAATTTATTTTTATAAATTTGAATGTATAACTAGAATTTTTCTCATCTCGAAAATATGAACTTTTTTATCTGTAAAATTTTTTAAAGTTTAGATTATAAAATATTTTCACAAAATTAAATAAAATGGTTTGGATTTAGCTTTTTGAAATTCCAATTCATTTTTATTAAATACCAATTTTCTTTCATAAGGATTTTTCTCATAAATTTTTATGAGTTTGGAATTTCCAATTAAGATTTTTTAAATATAATTTTATTTATTTGTTGATTTTCAAAATTTTGATTTCATTTATTTCAATTTTGGAATTGGATGAAAATTAATTTAGTTGGGATTCAAATTTTCCCTAACTAATTTAATTTTAATTATGCAATTAGATAATCTTTATCATGGTAACTCGCCATGGTGAATGATGGAGGCTATGCATAGCCTTATGACTCATATATGATGAGTATGGCAAAATGACAAAAAGAATGAAATAATATTTATCTTGAAAATGAATATCCATTAAGTGATAAAATTAAATTTAATTAAAAAAATAGGAAGGAATTTCTGCCAATGGAGTCTTTTACCGCCTTTGGCTGAATCCTCTTTTTATAAATAGGAGGAGGATAGTTCATTTGGCAGCTAATGTCTTTTGATACGAAATTGGCTATTTTCTTCACCAATTTTGATATTTTCTTCACTAATTTCAAGTTTTTTTTTTCCAAATTTCTAGACTTTAAAGGTAGATTTACTTTGAAAAATTTTGATTTTGTTCATATCATTTATATTTCTTCTTTTTAGTAAGCCTAGTGACTACTTGTCCTCATAGATTTTGATCCATGTTGAAAGGCCAAGTATGAAGGCCATGATCAATTTTTTTATTTAATTGTTAAATTTGATTTTTCTTGTCAATAATTTGATTTCATCAAGAAGTGTGAAATTGATGTTAACTTAGTACATACATAATTTCATGCTATATTCCTCAGTATTTTCATGATTAATTATTGATAAATTATGATCATATGTCTATGTTTCATAATTTTTTACAGCTGATGATGATGTGAGCTTGGTGGAAATTAGGATATATGTTGATTATTCATGTGGCCATGGTAGAAGAAATTTTTTCTTGGTTATTAGTGATGGTCGAATATGTTAACTACCTTTGGACAATTTCTAATTCTTGTTTTCATAACATTTAGGAATATTTTGCAATGTTTAAAAATTATGGGGCCTAAAAATAATTTATCAAAATTTTTAAAGGCCTTGGAAATGTGTTTCCAAGCTTGGCCTAACCTTGTATGGCTATTTTGTTAAGTTTTTGATTTTTTAGGCCATTTAGTAATTATGGAAAATATAAGGACTAAATTGTAAAAAAATTTCTAAGGCTATTCAAGCTTGGATGAATGCGTTGTGAGACCCTTAGGGGTGTTTTCATGCATTTTTAAATGTTTAAGTGTGTTTCATGCACTGTTAACCTTTTAAAGGTTATTTTTGCAATTTTAGAAAGTTGAGGTGGTCCTTTTCACATTGATTTTGATACATTTGATGCTTGATTATGCATTTTACTTCATTTAGGGATTAAACTAAAAAGTTAAAAGAGTTTAGAGTCCACTTAGTAAAACCTCGCTTATTATGATTAAAAAGGTTATTTTTCACATCAAGTTACCCATTTAGGGTATTTTAGTCATTTAGCATTTTTAGCTATTTTAGGGCTAAAATGTAATTTTAAGAAATTTAGGAGCCTAATAGTAATTTTTTGCATTTTAGTTCATATTTGATGTCAAATCTACCATTTAAGGTAAAATTGTCATTTCATATCATTATCAGTCCTTTAAGGTATTGAGATACTTCCATGTCAAAAGTACACCTTAGGGGTATTTTAATAATTTATCTTTTAGTCAAGTCTTTTATGATCACTGGAATATTTTCATGTAAAAGGTGCATAATAGGATAGATTTGTCCTTTTTATGAAGTTATCGAGTCGTTTAGGTTACGAAGATGCTTTCATGATAAAAATAGACCTTAAGGATATTTTAGTAATTTATATTAGAACCAAGTCCTATGTGATTACTGGGATAATTTCATCTCGAAAGTGTGTATTAGGGATAGGTTTATTCTTTTATGATGTCATTGCATCTTTTAGGGTTACTCGGATACTTTAATGTCAAAGGTATTTTTTGGGGATATTTTAGTAATTTATCTTAAAACCAAGTCCTGTGTGATTATCGAGATATTTTCATGTCGAAGGTATACATTAGGGATAGGTTTATTCTTTAACAATATTATCAAATCTTTTAGGGTTATCGGGATACTTTTATGTCAAAGGTATACTTTAGGGACATTTTAGTGATTTACTTTAGAAAAAAACCCTTTAAGGTTGCTCGGATATTTTTATGATGAAGGTGCACTTTAGAGGACATTTGGTCTATTCGACCAGGTTTGAATCTTTAGGGTCTAGTTTCATACTTTTATCGAAACTAGGTCTTAAGATAAGGTTTTTTTTATTATTTTTTATAAAATTGTAATTTTTAAAAATCAAGACAATGTCTCTAATGTTGAAATGGGTACATAGAATGTCTTTTAGCATATGAAGGGGTTTTATGGATTGTTTTAATAGACATCCTTTTTAATGAGTAAAATTAGGATTTTTGAATTTCGTAAAAGAAAATGAAACCTTTTTTATTCCTTCAGTCATCTAAGGGGGTATGGAAGATATTTTGACTTTTCGTATTCTTCTGGTTTTATGGTAGGGTATGGAAGATATTTTAACTTTAAAAATATTAAAAAAACTCATTTTTTAAATGTAATAGTAAATTTTGGATTTAAGAAAATTTTGAGATATGGGAATTACAATAAATATTGGATATTGAAACCAAATAAAAATCAAATTTTAAGTTAACATGTAGTTAGTAAGGGAACAATTATCGCGTATCATGAGAAGGGTTGGTCCTTATTTGTCATCGTAATCGACTTGTAAACCCTTTCATGCAATATTTGGTATTGTCATGGACCTCAGAGTTTGTTTTTAAGGGTAAACCCTTAAAATACGAACTTTGGTAGGTGACCAATCTCACCTAACTAAGATAGATCAATGGTGACTCTAAGATAAATGGTCACTTCACAATGACCATTTAGGGTTAAGTCGAGTGAACAATTCATCTCGATGACTCGATTCTCGAAATTAAGAAACAATAATATATGGCCCCCAAAAGTAAACAAATAATATAGATATATATAGGAATGAGAAGTACACTCGCCTTTTAAGTCCAGCATATTCAAGCTTAGCATCCTGACCATGTTGCAACATTGAATAGATGGTGCAATCGAAAGGATTTCACTTTTACTACTACTACGTCAAAAGTATCAGAGGATGACTAGATCATATCGGATATAATCAAGTAAATATTTTTATAGTTAGAGTTAAGTACCTACGTATTTAAGGTGATGGATGCCATATTGTTCAGTAATAATTTCTATCTTTTTTTGTAATTTTTATAGATGCCATATTGTTCTAATGAAATTATGGGAATGCCTCCCAATGAAAGCTTACGAACATAGCCACATCTAGAGTGCAAATACAGCATTGATATGCTTTATAATTGTGGAGTGGTACTAAATAGATCGGGTCTTATGCAAATTTGGGATGTAATAACCGATCTCTTAAATACTAGTGAAACTTGACAATGTCCACAAAATTGACATCCGTGGTCAAAATAAGGAACAATCCAGTCATTGATGACATAGAGCCAGTTTGAGGATAAGTTAACCTACTTCAACACATGTTGACAATGTTAGTGCACCTAGGATATCATTTTGCCATTTTAAACTAAGATGTGGTCTTAGATTATCATCCAGTCATTGATATGTCTTCAATTACGCTAGGGATGATAATGACGATACGCATTATAAATTGAGGCCACCAACAAGTAGGTTAGATGTTGAATTCCTAAAACTGACATCTACTTTAGCATATCTGTCTACCATGTATCAGTTTGGCATCCAACTTTAACCTTTGGTAGTACTAATACCTATCCTATTTTTAGTGTAACAGGTGCTGGCTTCTCCAGTAATGGGCTACCATTTTTTGATATGGAAAATATGCATATGTCTATGAATGGATTTCCACTTTCAGATATTACATACAAAGCCAATAAGGAAAAAGCCATTAAAGAAGAAGCACTGGCAGGAACAGTGAAATTGAGGATGCTGAACGATAAGTATTACCATATGTATAATAAGACAGCTTTGCGTTATTGTTTAATACCACATGATAGGGCCCCATCAGATAGATATGCATGTGTAAATCTTATGTATTAGTGTTGTAAATGTATTACTTTTTAATGAATATGTTATATAGTTACATTGGAAAATATAATTTTCTATAATAATTTATTTTTATTATTTATATTATGTTGCTTATGTTCATTAGAAGAATTTGTATAAATTAATGTTGCTTCACTTACATTATGATAAACAAAAAAGGACTTGCATTTCATTAATCATCAATAAAAACTGATGAATTTTATAGCTACCCAAAATATTTACTAGTATTATCATTTATATGAGCTCTCCCCATGATGTGCTAGATTAAAAAGGACATTTCTTATAGGCATGACCTTAATTCCCACTTAAATCCATAATGCTTTAATAGGCCTTTCTTCTTGAGGTCCATCTCATTAGAATATAAGGTGATTTCGGTCAACCTTTTGGAGCTCTTCGCATTTCTAGATTAGGACATAATTATGGACTATTATATTCTACCCAATAACCTTCAGTTCTGACAGGTTGAAACTTATTTTGATAAAGATTGAATATAGTCTACTATCTATAAACATTATCCATATATTGCTTGCAATCTATATGGATATAAGCACCAGTAGGAAGAACATATGAATATGAGAACCTTTGTGCATGAAACTACCCACAATCACACCACATGTTACTAAAACTTTGTAGTTTAAAGTGAGAACTCTTGTTTGTGGGTCTTCTAACTCTTTAACAAGAAAAGATTGATTTGCTCATGTAAACCCATGAACAACATGGAAGTTAGCTTTCCTTCTATTTCTCATTGGCATCTGTGACTATTTCATAGTATATGTGGCCTGCCACTATCATTGCCAACTGCTTGTTCCCAATCTTAACAAAATATTTTGCCAACCTAAAATATGTTGCTTGCTCCAAAGCAATTATTAGAAGAATGATGCATTCTTTTTACTCTAAATTGATACATTTAGCTAGATTGGTTATCATACAGCTCTAACATCTTCCTTCTTCAGACGATTAAGTCCATTTCTCTTTTGGCATTTCATCAATCTATTCAGCTGCTATGTTCTCCTTATTAAGATTTTGATAGCATAATGAAAATGGGGTTGCTTAAACTCATTTGCTACTAAAATAAAAATAAAATTATGATTCATACCTCACATAAAACCTAAATGGTTTTAAGAGATAAAAAAAACCATGACATGATTACATACCCATGCTAACAACTTGTCGACGTAAGTCCCTATTATTAAACCTTTTTATGAAATTAGCCACAATATATCAAATGCAATACACCAAATATTCATTTGGAGGATTCCATGAACTACGTAAGCACCGGATCATAGCTCTGATAAATTCATGTCGGATAGAAATTAAACATATGCTAGGTTGTATTGGCAAAGACAATTATTACTATATTTTAATTACCATCTTACATAATAGCTAACAACAATATTCCTTTATATTTCCCATATAATAGTGTACTATCCATAACTTAATAGGTTTACAAAAAGGAAAACCTTCAATGCAAGACTTAAAGGTGCAAAAAAGTTGATGGAACAAACGCTTACCTTGCATCATTTTAAGACTGTTGTATGCAAGTATGATTTGCAACTCAACAATTATGCTAGGAACAAAATGTTGTGTTGCACTTAACCATATTGGTTGATCATTATATGATTTATCCTAATAGCTAAACACTTAAACAATTGCCTTTTGCTTTGCTCTCCATGCTTTCTTATAAAAGATTATGTATCCATACCTGTTTCATATCTTGAAAACTAAAATTGAAATGGTAATTGCCAAATTTGCTTGAGCAAATGATACAATGCATGAACAAATCATGTTAGAATCTAATTTCAAATGATCTTGTGAAATTCTTCTAAATGTACAAGTATGAGGCCCATTATTTTGTCTAATTTCCCATACTTGTTTTTTTCAACAATGTTGCTTTTATCCTCCGGTTGCACTTCTACCCATACATTGTACACTTACCATGATATTACTTTGGCATAGATCCTAGAACTCTATACAAGACAGAATTCTTGTTGCTATAGTACTTTGTAGCTAAGAGCATAGCCTCTTTCTTTTTTAATTACATCCTAATATAAATATCAACGTTAGATGGATTCTAGCTTGCCAACATACCTAATGTATAAGCATATCCTAGAAATTTTGCTATATACATTATGTCCAGATCAAAGGTGCTTATATGGGATATAGGCTCATACTAATGAAGAAAACCAATAGCTCTACCATTGGATGACAAATAGGAAACATTTATATCAACAATGACATCGGGGTTAAAATCATTGTTGTCATTGCTGTAATCAAATTAAGCATTTTTTCGAGTCACTGAAGTCACTAACATTTTCACAAGGTTCTAGATGATAGACCAGGATCAACACTAAATGAGCTTAGTCCACCACCTTCCATTTTAACACCTTTAATTAAAGAGTTTGTCATCATGGAGTTGTATGGCTTATCATATCTGGTGTTAGGAACTGTTGGTGTATAGATGAGTAATGAAACGAAGTATAGAAATTATTCATTGATAACAATGTATTTAGAGAAGGTTAACATTCAAGATTGTCAAATAGGTATAACATTTGCATGAGTACATTGCATGAAGTAGTGATATATGAAGGTCTATCATCATCATGAACATCCTCTAGGTCAGCATGTAACTCAAGTATATTAACATTCTAAAATTGCTGATGAGAATGAAACATGTATCTCACATCATAATCATCTTCAACTTGATCTCTGATACTTTTTTTCTATTCCTAACTTTGATTTTTGTATGAATTTTGACCTTCAGTTCTTCTACTGTGATGTTTTCGTCAACATTAATACTAAAAGCATTAGTGTTGATGAATGCAACAAATCTATTGCTAATGTTATGCACTTAATTTTCAAATAAATACTATTTGCATCAAATATTGTCGAAATTATGACACATAAATATCGAATATAAATATTTAAAGAATGATTTAACATATTAGAGTAGAAATAAATACCTGTAACTGGCTCTTAAGATACAAATTTTGATCAAACAAATTATAACACCTTTCACTAACACTAAAAAACAACTAAAACGAGAATGAAGATGCGCTATCACTAAACTCAAAAAACAAAGAGCAAAAATGTGAACAAAAATAACAATGATGAACTATCATATTTATAATGCAACATAAGAGAGTCAAAAATTTTTTCTTCCTATTCAAAATCTCTACATTTGTCTCATCCTTATAGTGTGACATTTAAAATTTATCAACTTTCTTCCTTTTTAACAAAAAAAATTCAATTCTCAAAATAATCCATGCATTAGTCTCATCCTTGCAATATGACATTTACAATCAGTCAAATTTTTTCTGCCAAAAGGAATTTGATTCTAAAAAATAATCCATGCATTAGTCTTATCCTTGTAGTGTAACATTTACAATCAATCAACTTTTCTTCTTTCATATCAAAAGAACTTTGATTCCCATCAAGAATCTAAGTATTAATCACATTCGTTACAAAAAAAAAAAAATGCATGAGTTTCATCTTTTAGATTCTAGTAAAAAATCCATTAATTGGTTACATCTTTCATACTCCAATAACAAAATCCATACACTATCATATCTTTTGGATTCTAATAAAGAATCCACGCATTAGTCACATCCTTTGGATTTCAGCAAACTTTAAACTCTATACCTTAAAACTCTCTTTGGTGTGGAAAATGAAGTCGACCGAAATCACCCTATTAATGAGCGATTTCCCATTTTTAAAAAAATATATAGGAGAAATCTTCCTATCTCTAAATTATATTTATATTAAAAATAAAATTATTAAATTTATATTTATATTAAAATTATAAAATATTTATAAAAATTAAATTAATAAACAATATAAAAAGGTATAAAAAATAAATATAAGAAGTTGAGAGAGGAAAACGGATATTACCCCTTTTACTGTTGTCTAGCAAACTAGTAGACCCCTATCCCTCTAGTGGAAGGCCTAGTGAATGTGGCGAACAAACTTGTTTATAGATTAAGCAACGATATGAATTTTTTTCGAATCTTTTGCCTTGGCGTTGTCCATAATCATGTTTTATTTTAAAAGTATATATATTAAAATATTACTTTTATATTAAAATTTATATCTTTTTATAATTAAATTTGAATAAAAATTTTTATTTAATGAACGGTAACTTGAGCTAGGCTAAAGCCTTTGATAAAAAAGAAAATAAATTCTATGTGAATAGTCTATTCTTATGACATATGTATAATCTTATATAACCGCTACATGTCCAACATTTAATTTTTTTATTTCATTTTAAAAATGTAATAAGTTATATTTATTTACTTTGACATTTTTTAATTGATTTACATTTTAATTTTCTTTCATATCTTCAATAAGAAATTAATTTAAATGATTATTTCCTACAATAATTTTAAAAGATAATAAAAGTCCTTATTAATTGTGTTTAATGTTGTTTATTGGAACTATTATAAATACAAGGTTTAGAATATTGCATACAAATTCCACTCCAATATAAATTAATTTGTTGTTTTTTTGTTTTATATTCTTAGTCTACCTTTAACTCTTTAACCCTTACCTAATTAACTTATCTAAGAAGGACATTATGTGCCTAGGCGCTCTCAATCCAACAATATCTAGGAGTTTGTCAATAGCATTATGTCAACTAAGCTAGTACTTAGTTGGCATCTAGGTTTAGAATATTGCGTACAAATTTCACTTTCTATTTTGCACCATTATTTACTGTCATTGCAAAAAAGTGATTTCTCTATATACTTTTTACTATCAAACTTTTATTTACTTTAATATACTCATTTTTTATAAGGCTATGCAATTGGTTGGTTCGATTAAGAAAAATCAAAAACCAAATTAATCAACTTTAATTAAAAAAATAACTAAATTAGCTGACTTTATTATTGATAGCCAAAATAATTGAAAGGCCAATGTTCATTGGTTATCTCGATTTTTTACTGTCTTTCAATTAAAAGTTTAAAAAGATTGCCCTCCCTACATCGTCCAAAACCTTGCTCTTTATTTATTAAAAATTTCTTATCTTTTTTTTTTACATCAAAATAATATTTTGTGTGGCCCAAGTAAAGTAGAATATTTAAGAAGACAAAATCAAAGTTGATAATTTGAACCTTTTAATTCATAGATGTGGATCTCAAACCTATGAATGGCATATTCCTGAAACTCTCAAAGAGAAAAAGAAATGAGTTAGACAAAAAGAGAAGCAACTTGGATAAAAAGATAACTTGGACAAAAAGAAACGAAGTGACTTAGACAAATCTTTTTTGTCGATAACCTCAAACCAATCAATCGAATATTGATTAATACATAATCAATCGAAACAATATTTTGTGTAGACTAAGTAAAGCAGAATATTCAAGAAGTCTTAATCAACAAGATTATGTGAACTATGTGTAAGAGCTATATAAAGCTTCTGTCTAAAATCCTTTTATTCGAAACAAATGTCCAACAATATAAATAGTAATCAACCCTAACAAACAACAAGGTGAAGACTAAGGCATTCGATTTGAGGTGATTAAGAGGGTTAGGGTTTAGAGATTTGATGGTGGGTTGATGAAATACGGAAGATGGGAGCTAAGGGATTGTATTGAAATTAGACAAAAGAAGGTTTAGCAAAGTAGATAAACTGAGGTAAGGAGCTAATAACACAAAAATCAGATGTGCTTAGCAACTTTGTTTTTTTTTTTAATGTTTTCAACTAGGTAAATTGAGTATTAGGTCTCGAATTAATCATGGGTATGTATGGATTTATTTTATTAACATATTTAAAATATATAAATAATATAAACATATTAATATATATTAAATATAAAATGTAAACTGGTTAACTCAATAGATTCAGTTAAAGATTTTATGAATCGAAATCCAA
Organism: Adansonia rubrostipa; assembly: GCA_038381775.1. Classification (NCBI taxonomy): domain Eukaryota; kingdom Viridiplantae; phylum Streptophyta; class Magnoliopsida; order Malvales; family Malvaceae; genus Adansonia; species Adansonia rubrostipa. The sequence continues at coordinate 10,089,783 of JBBYHM010000019.1, forward strand.
TAAAGTTAACCTATTAAATTGACATGTAAAATCGAAATAAATCGAGATCAAATTAACTAAACCAATAAAATTGACTAATATTAGTTTCGATCAATTAAGTTAGTTCCAACTAACTTTTGCTTCCCTTAGTTTTTTATTAATATTATTCTCTTTGCATTCACTTATTGCTTTATTATTTTTATTATTGTTGTATTTTTTTCTATATGCGTAGAAAGACATGCCAAGATCATCCTATGGCAATTAAAACTTTTGTCCAATTTTTGAAATTTAGTAGACTAATGCTAGATTTGTCAAACCACTGAATGTATCCAGATAATTACATTATTAAACACATCACTACAATAAATAATAAAATCCAAGAATTGATCTAGAAAGGTAGCACACATATTAAAAGTGATTATGTTAAATATTCTATATTAAGGAATTCACTCCATATTAATATGCAAAAAGGTATTTGGAAGACCTTTGGATGTTTGACGAGAAAATGAAAAATAATGCTTTGATTAAAAATTTTATGAAGGCATATGTGAGGATAAGGGTAAGAAAGACTACAGCACTGCATGGGCTTAACTATTCATAATAGGAAAACAAAATTTTGAGCTTTCCGTGGATGACTAATGGATTTTTGGATTCTATTTTTGTCTCTAGGAAAGTTATCAATAATTAGTTTTTTTTTTTATGAACATTATGTTGATGTGTTCAATAATAGTATTTATTTTATCTTTGAATATTTTTATTCTTTTTTAAATATTATTTAACATATGTTTTTTTGTCAAATTTGTTTAATAAAAAAATCATATTACAATTTAATATCTTTAATAAAAATATATTTATTAATATTGAATCAAAAAAATAAGTAAAATATATCTAAATAGTGAATATGTAAGTGATCAATTTTGGCAATGAGCTACAAGTAATGAGACATTGCTGAAAATATGGAATCCATATCTATCTAAAAAATTAATCCAATTTGTGGAACCAATCTAGAATGATGAAATGCAAGAAAAAATTATAGTGAAATATATAAAAATATTTTGAAAACATAGTTATCTTATAATTATATAGATTAGAAAAAAATAATAGTGACACTAAGCATGCATGAATGCTTATGCAAATTATCTCATAATTACGTTTTTTTTTTTATATATAATCATAAAAATTAATAGTGAAATATACCCTTTTTTTATATCAACTATTATATAATAATAGTGTATAAAAATAGTTTATCAATAATATTAATTAAACATACTCAAGAGTCAGGTTACCCGCCTAAATCCAATGGCTTGCCTGATATTTGAGAGGATTTGAACAGAAATATTAGACTTAAAAGATAGGTTTGAGTAAAAAAATTAAGACCAATAGAAAAATATACTCAGCCTTGGCTCTGATTTCCAAGGTTCAAGCCGAGCCCATTTTTCTATTACTTAATATATATTAATTTTGTATTTTATATATTATATAATTTTTATTATATAAAAATTACATATACTAATATTATAGTATAAACATTAAAAACTAGATTAAATTATTTATTATTTTAAACTTGATAAAAGAAAAGATTAAATTAATAAATAAATTTTAAAAAATATGTTTTTTAAAAAATAAATTATAAAAAATATTACATAGGCAGACCCAAATGGGCTTGAATTATCCATTTACAAATATGGGCGGGCTTGGGCAAAATTCGAGGTTCATATTTTGGGCTAGGCTAAGCTTGGGCATGCATGTTTGATGTTAATGCCATGCTTATGCTTGACCTTAAACCAGCCCTGCCTGGTCCATGAGCATCTCTAATGGTAATGTATCAATTTTAGTTTCATATGAGTTTTTTGTATTTATGTCCAAGCGAATTTAATTGATAATATTAATTAATAACAATGTTAATTACTGTTTTAAATTTGCTAAAATTTAACAACTATGCCCAAATTAATATATCTTGCAAACGAATTTTTAAAAGATTATTCAATGAAATCCAATTAAAATTTAATTGAATCGCTATTTAATGAAAGTATCAATTACAACTATTAAATTAGTTTTAGAGGTGTTCATCGCCTCATTACCTGTCTAAGCCTTAAGACTCACCTAATATTTTGGAGCATTTGGGCAAAAATATGAGGCCTAAAAATGCCTGAAAATAGGTATGGAAAAAATAAGACCCATTTAAAGAAATGACCGGACCTTAGCTCTAACATTTAACACTTGAGCCTAGCTTGGCTTGGCTCATTTTATAATTATATAATATATATTAATTTTATATTTTTATTTATTATGTAATTTTTATCATATACATAATAAATATATTTAATATTATAATAAAAACATTAAAAAAATGTTAAGTTATTTATATTTTAAAACTTAATTAAAGAAAAATATTAAATTATTAAAGACTAAATTTAAAAATAAATTAGAAAATTGCCAAAAACTAAATTAGAAAAGAAATATAATATGGCCGACCTAAATGGATTTGGACTATCCATTTATAAATATAAGCGAGTCAGACAAAATTTGACCCATTTTTTGGATTAGATCGGGCTTACGTAACCATAAATTATGGTAACACCATGCTTAGAATTAACCCGACCTTGAACACCTCTATTAATTATGTGTGTGATTATTACCTCGATTTATTACATATTTGCCTAATAATAATTTACCTTACAATATCTTACATATTTGCTTAGGAAACAACGTCGAAAGTTTCACTGAAACTTTCCATAGAACATACAAGGGATTCTGTTATTTAACTAAATAATTTCAACAACAATTATGCGTAAATTATTATCCTTCAATTTCTTCTATTATTATCTTTCCATCTCTCACCCTTGCACCTATAATGGATTTTGTTATTTATCCAAATAATTTCATTAAACTTGCCGTAGAACTATGACTTTGACAATATTAATGCTGCAAAACATTATTAGAAATATTTTCTTTTCATAACTAATAAAGTTAAAGTAATAAAATGAAAATTTTCAACAAAACGTAATTGTCAAAATGGATTTTGTTATTTAACCAAATATTTTCATTAAACTTGCTGTCGAACTATGATTTTAACAGTACTAATGTTGCATAACATTATTAGAAAGATTTTCTTTTCATAAACAATAAAAATTAAAGTAATAAAAAGAAAATTTTCAGCAAAATGTAAATGTAAAAAGATTCTCCATTATTAAGTTAATAAAATAAAATTATATAATATAATAAATTATTATACTAACCAAACAACCATACATTTATTCCACCATTAATCATGCTTAATATTTATTGTTTCAAGATTCACTTTCAGTACTAACTCTCAATATCTATAATTGTAATATTCATTTTCATTATTTGAAAATTGCCATATTAATTAGTTTACAAACTAGCATTTCCATATATAAGTATATGTTTTTTGGTTCTATTAACTCATACATAATTTATTACCCTATTCACTCTAATACAAAATTTACTTTGCATCATTTTTTTTATCTCATTACAAAAAATGATTCTATCTTTATATTTATTAGTCAACTTTTTATTTGTCTAAATATATTCATCTTTAGTTTTTATTTTTAGTATTCTCTTTGTATAGGCTTATACACAATTTTATTGTTTCTAATTTCAAAATGATTAACAATTATATTTATTAAATTTATTTTTTAGGTTTAATTCACTTATCTTTTTTAAATATAATACTAATGTAAATAAGATATTTTAGAAATAATAAAAAAAATTTTAACTATAATTTATTATATAGTTTCATATATTTTATTCTTTTATGTTTTATATTTACTACATTCATTAACTTATTTATTATTCCAATAAACAAAAAATTTAATTTATTTGTTTATTTATTTGTTAATTTTTCCCAAAATACATCCATGATATCTATTCAACGTTTATATTTTATTTGTTTTCAAGAAATCATCATGGATAATGTTGGTAATGAACTTTAAGATTTGATTGAAGAAAGAGATGTACAAAGAGTATATTATGAGCAAAGTTACTTTCAAAAGATTGTTGGCCAAATATGCTATAGCATTTTTAGATCTCCAGTCTGATTGGAAGGTAAATGTAGAGAAAAAAATAATTTAGGGATTTTTAAGAGGATTAGTTATCCAATTTGTATTCTAAAATTTACAATATCTTCTCAAATAGAAGTAATCCTAATAATAGATTATTAGGACTATGTTATTTTACCCCATATTTTGACAAGTAATAAACAAAAATCAATAGTATTAATATATTTAATATTTTTATATTTTTTTCATAGAAAAACCATTATTTTATCCTTTTAAGTTGCTTAATGAATGATTGTGTAGTTTTTAAATAGCTTATAACTATTACTTTTCCTTTAATTTCTTTAATTAATGATAGAGTCGTTTTTAACTAAAAAATTTTAAATATTAGCTTTTTTTATTCTTATAATATATTGTAAGAATATAATTTATATTTTATTGTTATGGAATATTCTAATTACAATTACAGGAACTATAATCTCCATAATATATTATGAAATTTTGGATTCACCATAACTAAGGATTTTTTTAATATTTGATAACGATTACAAGATAATCTTCCTAATATTGTAATTAAGATTATGATTATACGATTGTAATCTCTATGATGTGATTCTATATAACCAATATAGACCTAGCTTGATGCCTATATAAAGGCCATAGCATTTTCATTATAAACACATAGAAATGAATAAGAAAAGTAGCCTTTATATCTATTCTCTCTCTTTCTCTCTCTTATACCTTCGATTATTGTTTTACTTGCAAGCCATCAGGCTTACCAATTTCCTTTAATTACACAACACATTATTAGCAAAACTAATCTAAAGGTAAGAAAATTGGTATATCAATTGTGTTTTATTTTTTTTCAATTAATTTATATCTTCATGAAAGTACTAATAATTCACTTTAATGAGTAACATATATTGCTCCAAGAGAAATAATGAAAGCAATGGTAATTTAATGTTTAGACAACTGTGAGTAGGCTATAAGTTGCCAAAATAGTTATTTATCTAGCCTAAAGCTAGTTTAAAATATATATATATTAGTGAAATGGCACCATTATGCTTGAAACAGCCAAAAAAGTTTGAAAAGCTTAAGTCTTGGCCTCATCGGATCTTGAAGAAGCTGATCTGTGCACTAGTTAAGCTTTCCTTCCTTGCTACCATTTGTGTATAAAAATCCTCAAATCAAGGAAACCTTAAAACTAGAAACCCTTAAACTATAGTTCTCGATGAACGATGCCACCCTTTGGTTGGACAGGGTCACCTCCGAAGCAGTGGTGAGGTGCCTACGAAGTCGTGACCATGAACAACATTGAAAACCACCAAAAGTGGTATATTTGCAAAAAAAAAAAAACCCTAGGGTTTCAAGACCAGGACTAGTTTATAATTTGCCAAAAAAGTTAAAAGAATTTGTCTAAATTCAAAATGCTGAAGTTGTCAAATTTACTTGTGAATGTCTTGATTTTTCTGAGGCAGCATATACATAAGAGCCTGAAAACTCAGTATCTGTTAATACAAGACCTTACAATTCTGTGGGCTAAACTTAAGGAGTAGTATGATCATACAAAAATCATGATCCTTTCTAAGGACCAATATGATTGGATGCATATGAGGTTATAGGACTTCGAGTCCATGAATGGTTACAACTCGATTTTGCATGACATTCTCTCTTGCCGTGAGTTGGTGAGACCAAACTTTTTAAGAAAGAACTTGTAGAGAAGATTGTTTTCACTTTCCATTCATGGAACCTATACTTTAAAAGCAATACAAAGTGCGTCAGTATAAGATGTATTTAGAGCTAATTGACTGCCTCTTGATTGTTGAGCAAAATAATGATTTATTTTTCAAAAACCATGATATGAGATATGTTGGGTCCAAAGATTTTCCTGAAGTAAATGCTAAGATTGCAAAAGGAAATGATCAAATTAGATGTTAAGACCACAGACATCGATAACCCTTCAAAAGAAGCAGTGATAGGGATAACCACAATAGGAATTTGGGCTCCAATCATGGAAATGGCAAACTGCCCCATGGAAAGCAAAATGACACCTATCACCGTTGTGGTGGAAAAGGGCATTGGTTGCATACTTGTCGTACGCCTAAATATGTTATGGACGAACATTAGTCTAGCAAAGACAAGTGCATTATCAGCCATCTTATTAAGACATTCACTTCTGAAACTCAAGTTGTAGCTAACATTACCCTTCAAATCTCAGACTTTATTAATGATAAAGGGGGAGAAATCGAAGAAAGTGGATTAACCTTTGGTGGGGCTAAAAACTAGGGTATAGGTTTTACTTGGTGGATGGAAAATTAGGTTTAGTGGGTTGTTTGTTTTTTTGTAAATCTAGCTAAGACTAAAATATTATGGGTTTTTCTTATTCTGAATAAATGTATTTTGGATGATTAAAAAATTTTCCAAGAATAATTCCTATTGAATAAACCCAAAAGTTTTATATTAATTGGTTTAACACCTAAAGATGTGACTAATGTAAAAAGGAAAAATTAAAAAAAGTATGAATTTTGTCTTTTAGATAGTGGAATGATGCTTACTATCCTCTATGATAAAGGATTTTCTTAAATGTGGCACTACACAAGACAAATGTTTATTGACCTAATTGATGGCTCAAGTAATAGTACCCTTATACTACCAATGGTACCATGTTGCAAATAGAAGATGCATTGCTAAGTATAAAATAAAATAAAAAAAACTTACTTAGCTTTAGAGATATCCTTCGGAATGAATATCACATTGAGACATTAGTTGAGAATAATAGAACTAGTCTTTGCATCATTTCATATAAGATGGGTTAAAAGACCATCCATGAGAAGCTAAAAGCTTTAAGTACAGGCATCTATTGGGTTCAGATGCAAGCTTATGAATCTTACACCATTATGTCCTAGAGACTGGTGAATCCCGATGAGTTTGGACTATGGTATGATTGTTTAGGTCACCCAGAATTACAATGATGCGTAGAATCATCCTTAACACTAAAGGACACCCACTAAAAGACAAAAAGGTGTTGTTGTCTAAGGATAACACCGGTGAGACATGCTCATAAGGTCAGCTCATCACTACACCTTTATTTACAAAGGTGGATCTTGAATCATCATCTTTTTTTTAGAGGATCCAAAGTGATATCTGTGGGCCTAGACATCCTGCAAGTGGACCATTTCAATATTTTATGGTTTTAGTGGACACATCTTGTAGATGGTCTAAAGTTTGCTTGTTATCCACATGCAATGTTGCCTTTGCATGTTTGCTTATGTAGATAATAAAGCTTTGAGCGCACTTCCTTGATTATCCTATCAAGTGCATCAAGATGGACAGTGTGGGTGAATTCACTTTTGAGAGCTTTGATGCATATTATTGTAGACACATAATTTCATCCATGCCTCCTTTTTTTATTGTCCTAAATATCCATGATTAAGAATTTGGCAGCTGACCTAGTAGAGGTCAACTTCCTCTAGGCAAACTAGGCATTTTTAAGACTAATTTAGTTATACTAAATACCATTCGGTGTCAAATTATCAATTTTAGTATTTAATTTTAAATTTTTCACAATATCGTAAGTATTTCGTTTATGAAATTTTTTTGATAAAATTTGTTTTGGATATCAGATTTTCGTCATTATTATTTTATAAATTAATTTAAATTAATATTTTGAATAATATGTTGAATTCAACTTATTTTTATAAATATTTGAACATATTTTTGGAATTTTCTCATCTTTAGTATACGAATATTTTTTATCGGTAAAACTTTTTAAAATTTAGAGTTTTAAAATTTTTTTTGCATATTTCAGTAAAATTATTTGGATATAAGATTTTGAAATTCCAATTTATTTTGATTAAAAATTTTACCCGATAAACTTTTCTTCTAAAATTTTTATGAGTTTGAAAATTTTATTGGTCTTTTTTACATATAAAATTATAGATTTTAATTAGGCCTCTCACTTGGTTAAAATTCTTAATTGAATTAATTATATGAAATTTTATTTGAAGTACATAATTTTTATTTTGTTATAATTTAATCTTTCTTATTAATTTTTATGAGATAATTTTACATATCATCTAAATATCACTTAATGGCTTCTAGATGATGATAACTTATATATGATGAGTCATATAAGATGACAAAAGCAATTGAATTAGTCCTTGTCAAAAAGAAAAAAATAAAAAAAATCACAAAAAGAATAAATGAAAAAGCTTGAAAATTTGGCTAAGGGGGTTTCCAACACATCTTGGCGGAATCCTTCCTTTATTTATAAGGGGAGGAAGTTTTCATATAATAACAATGGCTTCCACGAAAAAATTTTGCCATTTTGCTTGGTAATTTTCGAGTTTTACCAAACTTCGTAAAGCTTTAAGGTATTTTATCTTAAAATTTTGTGATTTTGTTCATAGTTTCAATATTTTCTATCATTTTTCTTCATATTAGTGAGCTTAATGATCACTGATGCTCATGAATTTTGATTTATGTTTAATGGCCAAGTGTAAAAGCCATGACCAAATTTCTTAATTTTATTGTTAAATTTGATTTTTTTCTTTCTTAATGAAAATTTGATTCCATCATGAAAATATGTGTTTGTTAATATATTGTTTATTTTATCATGTGATTATGTTGATGACGATACTATTTGCTTTGGTATTTTCATGTGAATATGTGAAAAATAAGGTTATATGCTTATTTTTCATGATTTCATGCATGTTGCTAATAAATTGAGCTTAGTAGAAATTATGTTTTATGAAATAATGTTTTGAGAAAAAAAATGGTCTTGGTTATTTTTAGCTTGACTCAAAATGAATATGAATTGAAATGAAATTTTTTTTCATGTTTTTATGACATTTAGGACCATTTTAAAAAGTTTGAAAATTGTAACAATTTTTCAAAATTTTCAAGGCTTTGGATAGGTATATATCAGCTTGGCCAAATCTTGTTTGGCTTGTTGGTGGTGATTTTGATTGTTTGGTGCTATTATGCAATTTTGTAAAATATATGGACCAAATTGCAAAAATTGCCAAAGTTTTTCCTAGGCCATTTAAGCTTGGCCGAATCATTGCTCTGACCCTTAAGGGTGTTTCATGCTTATTTTGGCATGTTTAAATTTATTTCATGCATTTTATCCCTTTTAGGGACCTTTTTGCAATTTTATAAAGTTTAGGGACTTATTGGCAAAAAGTGAAATAAATTGTCTTAAGGCCAAAAGTACTTGACCGAATACTTGTTGTGATTTTTGGTATATTTGATATTTGATTTTGTTTTTTTATTTCATATAGAGAGAATTTTGTAAAGTTAGAAAAGTTTTGTGTCCATTTAGGAAATAGGCGTTTTATAGGGTCAAAATATCTTCTTCATATCAAATTACCCGTTTAGGGGTATTTTTTTCATTTTAAGAATATTTCATGCATTTTTAGTCACTTCAAGGCTAAAATATAATTTTTTAAAAGTTTAGGGGTTTAATTGTAATTTTTGTATTTTAGGTCATCTTCAATATTCTAATTATCCATTTAGGGTAAAATTATTATTTTTTATCAATTTTAGGTCATTTAGGGTTACCAAGATGCTTTCAAAGTGAAGATAGTCCCTAAAGGCATTTTAGTAATTTTTTCTTAGAACTGAGTCTTATGTAATCGTTGGAAGATTTTTTCATGACAAAGGTGTGCATTAGGGTTAGATTAATCTTTTATGATCATTTTTGAGTCCTTTAAGGGTACTGAAGTACTTTCACATCGAAGGTATACCTTAGGTATAATTTGGTAATTTTATGTTAAAATTGAGTCCTTTATAGTTATTAGGATACTTTCACATCGAAAGTACTCTAAAGCACATTTTGGTCTTATCGATCATGTTTAAGTCGCTTGAGTCTAGTTTTATACATATAGTTAAAATCGAGTCTTAGGACAAATATTAATATTTTTAATAAAATTAGAATTTGTAAAATTTAAGGCAATGTCTCTAAGTTAAAATAATACGTTAGATTTTTCTTAGAATATAAAAAGGGTTCAACGGATTATTTTAATCACAAGATATCTTTTTCAAAAAGAAAATTGAGATTTTTCAATTTTCATAAAATAAAATCTTTTGTATTCCTTCAACTTTCTAATGTGGTACGAAAGAGAAATAATAAAAACTTTTGTGTTCTTCAATCCTCTGGTAAGGTGCCAAAGATATTTTGATTTTCGAGAAATATTAAAAACCTGATTTTCTTATGTGGAATAATAAATTTTGTTTCATAAAATTTTATTTTGAAAAATGGGAATGATAATTAAATACTAGATATTAGAATTGGATGAATATCAAAATTCAAGTTAACACATGATTGATAAGGTATCCATTGTTGGGTATTATGAGATGGATCTATCCTTACTCATGATTGTAACCGACTCTTGAACCCTTTAATGTGATCTCTGGTATAATCGCTAACCTTGAATTTGTTTTTAAGGGTTTTGTAACCCTCAAAATATAAACTCTAACAAGTGACCAATATCACATGCCCAAAATAGATTGATGGTGACTCTAAAAAAATGGTCATTTTGTAATGACTACTTAGTACTAAGTTAGGTGAACAATTCACCTCGATGACTTGTCCCCAAACATAAAAAATAAGAAAAATAATAATGATATGGCCTCTATAAATAAAAGAATAATGATATGTAGATATATATAGGAATGAGGGGTGCACTTGCCTTTTAAGTCGAGCTACCTAGGATTCATATCCGGGCCATGTTACGATAGTTTGGCGACTTCATTAGGGGCAAGTTAAAGAGTCAAGCCTAAAATTAATTATGTGTTAACTAAATTTTGATTGATTTAGTTTCAATTGGTATTTAATTATAATTAGCGGTATTTCTAAAACAAAATTTTTCTTTTTAATTTATATAGAAATTTCAGTATATATATTATTTACACTTTTCACTAACCCTTTTTTGTTTCCTAAGCATTATTTTTACAGGGCATCTAGGATAGAGTTTTAATATTATTTTTGAAAGTGTAAAGTCCTAATAGGTTTGTTCGTTCCCCCCTATAAACTATGCATGTGTATATGCATTAGACTATCCTCCAGACATATAAAGAGGGCATAGGTTACCCAATATTTTAGGAAAAGGTAAAATAGCTTTGCCTTCTGAGGTGTTAGCCTCTGTTTGGGCCAATGAAAAACCTACTGAGAGTTAATTCCGATGCCTGCCAGAGGTGTTAACCTCATTATGAGCATAGAAGATACTCCCATTCGTATTGAACCCTTTCTAACACAAACCCATGATAGGTAAGGATTTGGATACCTTATTATTCTTTTTGGACTCGGGAATAGTTTGAAAACACATTTAGATATCCAACCAAACTTCATGTAGTGAACTGTAAGGGCCTTACCTAGTTAGAGCCATACCTAATTCTAGAAGTTACCGAATTAGGTACACATAGAGGAATGCTTCTAACTTTTTATTCTTATAATTTGATTTTATTGATATCAATAATTCTAGGTTTATGTTGCTATGATAAGTTTTATTTATTTCTTGCATTAATTTGCTAATATTATGATGAATTTTCTACTTTGCAATCTTTGCACGACATTCATATCCCATGTAAATTTGTAAATTCATTGAAGTATTTTTTGTTTGCAAGTTTTACATTTTCATTTGTTTATATGCTTATGTATTCATAATTTCCATAATATACTAACCTTGTTCGATTCCTTATATTTTAAAGATTAAGACATGGATGATAATTTAGAAACAAGAATCAGCACGTTAGAGTCCATTAAAGGAGTGTACGAACATGGAATTCGGGGGATAAAAAGTCAACTTGATAGACTGATAAATAGGGTCGAGAGCTTGGTAGGAGTAGTAAGAGAAATTAGACATGAGATTCAACAGATAAAGGAACAGTTGTTCAAATCGAGATACCCTTAGACAAAAGAGAGGCAAAGATGCCCAATTCCATATCTATGCAAAGTAGCTACTTTTTAATCTTTTTGGTCTTCCCGATGCTACCCTATCATCTCATGGCATCCATACTTAGAGAAAACCACAGGGAAGCACACTTAATTCACTCCCATTAACTTACAAAGAATTGTGTTTTCTTTTGTTTGAGGATCAACTTATTGTTCCTTTACACATTTTCCCCCAAAACTCGCTTATCTATAAGTGTATGATTTCAATGAACAATGCAAATATCATGCCAGATTACGGGTGCATTCTATGGAGGAATGCTATGAGTTTAAAAGTAAAGTTTAAGCTATATGATGTCAATGTCATCTAAGTAAAACCAAAATCAAACGTTGCTGCCAAACCTCCATCGCCTTATTGGAAGTATTAGAATATGGTAGGGTGATGAAGCGATCATGGAGACAATCTTTTCACTACTTGCAAGTTTTTTGTAACTATAGGGTTTAAAAAAAAGAGAGAATGATTATGATTTGCGTTAACACAGTTAGGAAAATGAAATGTTTGTAAGAGCTGTCCCTTTTACTATTTTTGAATCCCGTAAATATGGTTATGTACAACCACAATCAATGGATAAATTAAAGAATTTTGGATGATGAAACAATAGTGTTGAATCATGACTTGTTTTCCTCAGATTTTTGCCTTTAAAATAACCTTCATGTCTAATATCTAGCCAATTGCTAGCACCTAATTTGTTCTATTAGATTATGTCATATTAATTCATGCATTCATACATGTATTCATTCATTCATTCATTCATTAATTAGTTTATATATTAATTTTTCATTCATTAACAATCATGCAAGGATGATGATAAAGATTAAATTAACAAGACATATGCATATTCACACAAACTGATTTAAGTTTTTTTTACACCTTTAAGGTGGAATAATATGAAATTACTAGATGAAAGATACTATAAGATAGGAATAAGTGCAAGCACAAATAGCATGAAAGCCAGCCTACCAATGTCCAAACAATAGTAGCAACACTTTTGTTAGAGATTTTGGGAAAATAGAAAATAAAAGGCAACCACCTAAAAATGCTTAACAAGCAGGAGCTAATCTCATAGCATATATTCATGTTGATTCTAAAACTCACCAAAGGGCAACAGTTGGCATTTATGGGACATGAAAGTGATCCTATTAATAAATGCCAATAGGTCATAGTCGATAGAAGCTAAGACCATAGAAAGTCAAGAAAGCAAGGAAATTTATTTGGACTGAGTCCTTACTCCAACCTTTTTTGTGGAAGCTAAGAGCATAGGAAGTCAAAAAAGCAATGAAATCCATTCGGATTGTGTCTTTACCCTAACCCTTCTTTACTCAACACTTTAGCAAAATCAGATGACCTTTCACTATCTCAACAAAGCTTAAGAAGTATCCCTACCCAAAGTAGTACAATCTGAATGCCAAGATGCAACATTTTCTATCGAAGGTAACAGGATTGAGGTAATAGGAAATAACGATGTATTTAGTGGAAATTTCAAGTTAAGAATTTAAAGTTTAATATACCTTCTAATGTTCCACTAGCTGATCTATAATTCAGCCCTCAGGAATGCTAATCCGGCAAAATTTAAAGTTGATAAATGCCTATCATTTACAATTGGTCTAAAAGCCATTGACTTTACAATAGTATGCCAATCAAGGTCAATGTTTATTTTAACTTTAAAACTCTATACATTTTTTTAGAAACTGTGAATTTTGAAATAATTTTGGATTATTAATATTATGTATCCTGTCATAAAACATGAACTTGGTTAATAATGATTTATAGTATCTAGGATAATAAGCATATTTTGAAAAATTTTTTCTTTGATAGGTGAGCACCATTAGATTAGACTTTTTCAAAAAAAAAAAAACCTTTAACCTTCATTCATGTAATTATTTTGGATTTTCAATCATAGACCTTTCACAACCTTAAACCTTTCACCCCTGAATGTTCTTTTCTATGGATTTCTTAAAGGTTGAACAAATAAGTTATGCTCCTAAATGATTCAAATGTTGATAGCTTGACATTTGTTAAAATAATGATAGTAATTCTGAGATCTCCCACATTTAGATAACCTTTTGCCATAACTTTTATGACACTCTTCCAAATCCTTGATAGGAAGGATGAGAATGAAATTGGGTCAAAAATACCTTTTTCTTTAGGATAAAACCTTTTCAATCCAAGCCCTGACAAATTTAAGATTTTTCTATGCCAATTTCATTTCCTTTTTAAAAGCTCAACCAGAACCAATATTGTTGGTGACTAGGAAGTTGATAATGTTGAGGGGCATACCTTAAGCCTTTAAAAATTGAGTGCAACATCTTGTTAATAAGGTACTCAAAATGATTTCAAAAAGAAAACAACCATTTTTCCTAGCGAAATGTTTGCTAGTTCAAATGGCTTTGTTTGAAATGAAAAATGGTCATCTTTTTCTATCCTTTCATAAATATAGAAAATAATTCCTTTTGCAATCCCCTTTTGAGCCTGATGATTTATTCTTTCTTTGAACCCTAATCAAGGATCACCTTCCACATTGGGAGGTAAGTGAAGCAAAGCTTCAAGATCAGAAAGAGCAAATTCCATTTTAAAGTTACAAAAAGAATGGGTCAAATGTCATGAGGCAAATTTTGAAGACAAAATAAAGTTTAAGTTTCAAGTTCAAATATTTAAAGTAAAAACTGAAGAAAGTTCGAATATTCTAAGTAAAGAATGAAGAAATTTTCAAGTTCTTTTAGAATGAAGAATAAAGAAAAAAATGATGAAGAAAGAAATAAAGAGATGCAAAGATTGAAAAAGCAAAAAAAGATAAAGAAATGGAGATTGTTTATCTTAAAAGACATGCTAGATTCAATTCTTTCTAAAGGGAAATGATCCTTGATTTAATTACCCTTAAACACATAATTTAGGTCTATCTATCCTTTCTTTTTAAACCATGAACCATGGCCTACGTTATGTACCTATAAAACTTTATTCTGATAAAACATAGCTATTTGAGTTATTAGGCCATTCCTATGAAGCTCTTTTCAAATTCATCTTTTGGATGATTTTTAAGTCTTCAATAATATAATGGGGCAATCAATTACAAAATGAAGTTCTAAGGTAAAAACCTAAAAAAGAGCAGTTTAGAACAAATTTAAAGGCTTTGGAATTGTTCTTAAATCGACAAAAGTATTCACAAAAGAAAAAAAAGACTAATTTATGTTTAAGTTTTATAGCTAAAGCAAAGTATTAAAAAAAGAAAAAAAACTAATGTATGTTTAATCGGTGTGAACTGCAATTCAGTTTTAATTTGTTAAACAATTTCAAGGGTAGCCTCAGCATCATTTGAAATGAATTTTGGATAGATGATTTCAACTTTTATAGATCTATGTAGTCTCTTTCTATGACTAGAGCAATCCTCGGCTTTCCCATATAACTAACCCTTGTGTAATGAGACTTTGCAAAGTGCAAAGCATATCCATCAAAACCTAATCTATATACAAATGATATGTGAGCTTAGATATGATTATATAATATAAGTTATTTTTTGGTAAAATCTGAAAACAAACCTAAGGAGCACTGGCCACTAAAAAATACAAGCTTTTTATTGGATGATCAACCAATGCCACTTGTTCCACTAGTCCAATCACATTAGTGATTGCCATGCTTGTGTCCTTTAATGTTTTATGGATGTATTTGGCCCTTGCCTGTTATGCAAATACTATTGAATTTACCTTTTCATCCAATTTGGAATCAAAACTATAAAATAGATAGATAACTCTGATTTGGTTAGGTTAATTTGAGTATTAAAAATTTCAAATCAATTTGGAGGTTATATCATTTTGAATCTGATTCATCTTGAGTTTGGATAATTTAGGAATGATTATTTTTAGGTTCAGGTTAAGCAATTGCAAGTTGCTTACTTTTTACAATCAAATCGAACTAAGTCAAACTCTAGTTCAAATGGATTAAGTTGGACAAATATTTTGGGTTTAAATCAAAATTGATTCTAAGAAAGGGGAAACTTTGCTTAATTTGAAGCATCGATCAAATAATTATTTGTAATCTGATTTTAATGATTTTTTAGAATATTGTTTCTGGCAATGTAAGCTGTTATTTTCATGGTCAGATTTTTGTTTCTTATCTCTATTTGTTAGGTTATCGTATCCTTTATGTGTTATTATTTATTGTTGCTTGCATGATTTCCATTTGTCAATAGTGAATAGTTGCTATTGTGATATCCATATTTGTTGGAAGACTATTTGTTGTACTTTTTGAAATTTTATGGTGGAAGTTTTTACTGAACTAGGTCCCATAGTTTTTACCTCTCACATGAGGTGGTTTTTCACATTTAAAAATCATTCGTTTTAAATGATAGTTTGGTTGTGTGTATTTTTAACTCCAGTTATTGTTTGGATATTGTCATTTGCTGTATATTTGCTTCTCATATGCTCTTTTAAGTGTGAAAGGTTTATTTATACTTATTGAACTATGTTGTTACTTTCGTTGTGTGTTCACCTTTTTCATAACAATTGGTAACAAAACTAGTTATTTATCTGTGTTTTTTCTTAGTTAAATGATAGAGCCTAATTATAGTAGAATGATAAGTTTGAATGGCATAAATTATCACAAGCGAAAAGAAAAGATGAAAAATCTCCTCTTTGTGAAAAGTTATATTTATCGATATTTGGTAGTCAAATGCTTGGAGCTAAATCTGATGAAGAATGGGTTTTTAAGTATGAAATGGTTTGTGGCTTTATTCATAATGGATAGATGATAATGTTTTGAATAATATTGTTAATAATTCAAATGCCATAACTTTGTGGGACAAGATTGAGACATTAAATTCCTCAAATCTAGGAACAAAAAAATTATTCTCCTTAAAACAACCTATGAACTTGAGGTATAAGGAGGTTAGTTCTGTTTCTAATAATTGAGTGAATTTTAGAGGTGCTTTGATTAGTTGTTTGGCATGAGTATTAAATTTAAAGATGAAATTTCAAGACTTTGGTTACTTAATTCTCTACTATATTATTAGGAAAACTCTCCCTATGTCTTTAATTAGTTCTACTCTTAGTGGTATTGTGACCTTAGACTATCTAAAAACTATGATCATGAATGAAAATGTTCATCAACGAACTTATTACGTATCTTTTTCATAATAAAAAATTTTGGTTACTAAAAATGGATGGAGAAATAAGAAAAAGGATCAAGACAAGGCAATAGTAAAAGTAAATCAATGTCCAAATACAAAAATCTTGAGTTTTACTGTTATGTAAAAAGGGCTATGTAAAGAAGTTTTTATCAATTAAAAAAAGAGAACAAAGGCAGGCAATAAAAGAAAGACAATAGAAATGATGAATTATTGCCATTACTATTAGCAAAGATCTTGCGATTGTTTGGATGAGAATCTAATTATTGTTGCTTGTGATGATATGAGTTGAATAGTTGATAGTGGTGCTTATTTTCATGTGATATTAAGGACCAATTTCTTCCATCTTATCCTTATGGTTATTATGGGATTTTAAAGATGGGTAATGATGATCTGTTAAAGGTGATTGGCATTGGAACAGTTTGTTTAGAAATTGGTAATGAGACAAAGTAAATCTTAAAGCCTATCAGATATGCACTAGACATCAGTTTGCATCTGATTTCTACTAGTATTCTTAATGATATGACTATTTCAGTACATGTGGTGGTGGATAATGGAAACTCGGTAAGAGTTCTCTAATCCAAGCACATAGGAAGAAGTCTCTAAGTTAGTACAACACTTTGATTTTTGTTGATGTTGTTAATGCAAGTGAATGTGATAAGAGTTATGGCATAAGAGACTTAACTACATTAATGAGAAGAGACTTAATTGTTTAGCCAAGAAAAATCTACCTTTGGCCTCGAAAAAGTGAATGATTAGAAAAGTGCACTCATTGTTTGGCTAGGAAATAGAACATGGTCTCCTTTAAAAGCCATTCTTCTTTTAGAAAATCAAAGTTGCTTGAGTTGGTGCAGTTAGATTATTATAGACTGATGGCATAAAAAATGTTTGGTGCTATATTGTACATTGTGATTTTCATTATTGATCATTCAAGGAAATTTTTGGTTTATGCCTTGAAGACTAAAGACTAAGTACTTAGTGTTTTAAGCAGTTTCAAGCTTCCCTTAATAGAGAAACAGGAAAGAAACTGAAATGCATGCACACTAAAACTCTTCAACTAAAAAGCTTAGTAGAAAGGATAAACATGGCATTGATGGAGAGAGTTAAAAATATGCTATCAAAAGCAAAGTTATCTAAATCCTTTTGGGGTGAGTCTTTATGTATTGTTGCACATGTTATTAATTTATCTCCTATTGGTGCTTTGGAGGTTAATGTTCCTAATTAAGTATGGTTTGGAAATGATGTTTCCTCTAATTACTTGGCCATAAAAAATTTGTACATGTGCTTGAAGATAAAGGTCTAAGTTATATGTAAAGACAAGCGATGTATCTTCTTTAGCTATGGTAACGATGAATTTAGTTATAGGTTATATGATTCAGTTAAAGAAAAACTTGTTAAAACCCATGATGATGTCTTCATGAAGGATTAAACCATCAAAGATATTAACAACGTGAAGAATATAGTAGTATTGATGGCTTAGTTGATCTTGATCTAGTTCTTAAGACTCATATGCCCAAAATAGCTAATTTGGGTAATCGCATTCCACATGATCATGTTGAGGATAATATTGATGTTATTGATGAGCTAGATGCTCTTGCTTGTTAGGCTATTAATGAACCAGTTATTCCATTTAGGAGGTCTTCCACAGAACAGATTCCATTTACTCATTACTTATTTGGTAAATATGTGCTTTTCATTGATGAAGGAAAACCCGAGTCTTATAGAGAGGCCAAAATTTTCCCATGCCAATTGGATTTTCTTCTTGAAGGCTCAACTAGAACCAAAATTTGTTAGTGTCTACGAAGCTGAAAATATTGAGGGGCATACCTTAAGCCTTTAAAATTTGAGTTTAACATAATGTTAAACAGGTACTCAAAATGATTTTAGAAAAAAGACAACTCTTGTTTCCTAGCGAAATGCTTTTCAGTTTTGTTTGAAATGATAAATGGTCATCTTTCTCTATCCTCTCACATATAGAAAATTATTCCCTTTGCAACCCCTTTTAAGCTTTGATGATTTATTCTTTTTTTAAACACTAATCAAGGATCACCCTCCATACCGAAGGGCAAGTGAAGCAAAGCTTCAAGATCAGAAGAGGCAAATTCCATTCTAAAGTTACAAGAAGAACAAGTCGAATATCATAAAGCAAATTATGAAGAAAGAATAAAGTTCAAATTTCAAGTAAAATATTCAAGGTAAAAAAGAAAGAAAATTTCAAATTCTTTTAGAATGAAAAATAAAGAAAAACATAATAAAAAAAGAAATTAGGAAACAAAAGAAAAAACCAAAAAGCAAAAAATGATGAAGAAACAAAGGCATATATTCATCTTGGAAGATATGTCAAATGAGAATTCCTTGTAAAAGAAAATGATCCTTGATTTAGTTACTTTTAAATAGTTGATTTGGGCCTATTTATCCTTTTCTTTCTAACCAAAGAACCATGGCCTACGTTACGTACTTACAAAGTCTATTTTGATCAGACATGGCTATTTGAGCTATCGAGCCATTCCTAGGAAACTCTTTAAACATTCATATTTTTGGATGATTTTTAATTCCTTAAGAACATGATGGGGCAATCAATTAAAAAAATGGTGAAGTTCTAGTGTTAAAATCCGAAAAGGGTAGCCTAGAATAAACCTGAAGACTTTAGAATTGTTTCTAAACTGACAAGGTAGCCACTAATATGAAAGAACTTTTCATGCTAATTTAGAAATCAATACAAAACCTTGAGAAATTTCATGATATCAGCAAAAGATTGATTCAAATGTCCAAATATTGATTTCTTTTAAGATAATATTTCTGAATTTTTGTACCCCAACCTGGAAAATTGATGCTTACCAAAGGTTTTCCAAATTAAACTTTTGAGACTTAGTGTTTACTAGCCTTAGTTTAACACCTATTGGGCTATTGTATTTGAAGATTAAAAGGATATTATAACTTGACTATTTGCCTTTCAAGGAATTCCCATGAAAAGAGCATTCATCTAAATTTGGTCTTGAAAAACCTCGACCTTTTTGTATCAATTTCTTCAAGACAAATTTTTACCAATGCCACCCCATTTGTTTTTAAATAGATTTTTTCATATCATTCAAAAAGGTCCCAAGTGGTGATCATCAATCACAAGAAAGCTTTAATATCAATATGAAGATATCTCTATTATCCTCGATATTGGAAAATTCATGGTTGAAATTATTCTAAAAATTTTCATCGAGTAGATTTTTTCCTAAGTTAGAATAAAAATGTGATCTCGTCCGGTAAATTGTGGAATTTTGATGAATTATGATATTTCTTATGATTTCAATGGAAGTTTGTAAATATGCCTTGTGCAGATATTTATCAAACTATAAAAAGTTGTATCATTGAATTGATAGACATTAACTTGATATTTGGTAATCTTTCAAGAAAAATTGAATAATTTCCAAATTCCTCAAATTAAAGTAAGAAAAAGGATTTTGTAGGGCAAATGTAAGATAATCTTTTAATGACTCCGACCTATAACTATAAGTATAGGAAGAAGCCTTCAACTTTAAGTTCAACCTCCTTTTGCAAAAAAAAAAATCCACAACATTTTTTTAAGATGCCTTTGACTCCAAATTAAATGTTGAACATGATATTGGAGAAAGTAACAATTATTCACTATGCTGACTTTTTTAAAATCGAAAGGTAAGTCTCGCATCCCTTCAAATCAATCAAATATCAAACATTATATCTACTTAAGTTAACTTATACGATTTTGTCTCAGCTAACCCTTTAAACTTGTTGACTTGTAGGTTCTGCCCCAGTCAACCCTTTAACTCTTCTCACTTATTGACATATATGGTTTCATCCCGATCAACCCTTCTCACTTGTTGACTCGTATGGTTTCATCTTGTTAACCCTTTTGGCTTGTTAACTCGTATGGTTTCACCTTGGTCAACCCTTTCTCATTCATTGACTTGTATGGTTTCATCCCAATCAACCCTTTCTCATTCGTTGACTCATATAGTTTCGTTCGATCAACTTTTACACTGTTGACTTATAGCTTTCAGCCTAGTCAACCCTTTATCTTTGTTGACTTATATGGTTTTATCTTAGTCAATCTTTTTTAATCTGCTGACTTATATGTTTTCATCTCAGTTAATCATTTTCACTTATTGACTTGTATAGTTTCATTCTGGTCAACCCTTCTCACTCATTGACTCGTATGGTTTCATCTTGGTCAACCCTTTAAACTTGTTAACTTGTATGATTTATCTCAATCAACCCTTTTAGCTTGTTGACTTGTACGGTTTCATCTCAATCAACCCCTTCTAATTCGTTGACTTGTATGGTTTTGTTCCTGTGAACTTTTTGCACCCGTTAACTCATAGCTTTTTCCCTAGTTAACTTTTTATCTCTGTTGACTTGCATGGTTTCATCTTGATCAACCTCTTTAATTTGTTGACTTGTATGGTTTTGTCCTGTTCAACCCTTCTTACTTGTTGACTTGTATGGTTTCATCTTGGTCAACCCTTCTCACTCATTGACTCATATGGTTTCATCCCGGTTAACCTTTTAAACCTGTTAACCTATATGGTTTTGTGCTCATCAACCTTTTTAGCTTGTTAACTCGTATGGTTTCATCCTTGTCAACATTTTTTTATTCGTCGACTCATATGGTTTTATCCGAGTTAACCCTTTCTCATTCGTTGACTTGTATAGTTTTGTCTTAGTCAACCTTTTACACTCGTTGACACATAGTTTCACTTTAGTTAATATTTTATCTATGTTGACCTATATGGTTTCATTTCGGTCAACCTTTTTCACTTGTTGATTGGTTTCATCCTATTCAACCCTTTAAACTTGTTGACCTGTATGTTTTTGTCCCAGTCAACCCTTTTAGCTTGGTGACTCGTATGGTTTTGTCTCGATCAATCCCTTCTTATTCATTAACTTGTATGGTTTTATCCCGATCAACCTTTCTTATTTGTTGACTCATATGGCTTCTTGATCAACCTCTTCTCATTCATTGACTTGTATGGTTTTGCCTTGGTTAACCTTTTTTATTTGTTGACTCGTATGGTTTCATCTGGGTTAACTCTTCCTACTTGTTAACTTATATGGTTTTGTCCTGGTCAAACCTTTAAACCTACTGACTAGTATGTAATGAGCCTTATCGAAATAGAACTCAGTAGAAATAGATCTCTAATGGTTTAAAATGAAAATAAAAGAAAAAATAAAAAAATATGAAATCTATAATTTGAAAGGATAGAAGGAATAAACCTTGATTAATTGATAAAAATCCTTGCCATAACTAATACAAAGGTTGGATGCCACTCTTAGGAATGAGAAATCTAAAAGATAAGTCTCACAAACTGGCCCTCCGAAAACTTGGATAAGAGAAAAAGAACTTAAAATAATTAATAGCTTTACTTATCAACTTTCAATGACTCAAAAACAAGTAAAAGGTCCCCTGTTTATAGTAGAGTATTTTGCTAAAGGCCTTTACAAGAAAAAGAAACTAAATCCTAAATAATTAATAAAGACATTGCTTGTTCATAAAGAAAATCAAATAGTCAATGGAATTAATTTCCTTGCAAGCTAAGGAATTAAAACCTTTCTTAAAAAAAAGGAAATTGAAGGCCTTGAGGATTAAGTAAAAATATGCACACCAAAATTTTACTAATTTGGATGCTACTAACTTTTTTGCTTAAGAAGACTTTTAAAATCTTTAAAAATTTTCTTTATCGAGCACATAATATACCAAGTTGACTCTTTAGCCTTTGATCATGTGATTAGGCCTATATACTCAAACTCCTGCTCCTTTGGGCCTACTAACTTAGGCTAACCATGATGTGGCATATCATCTCCCCCTTGTTAAGAAAGAGTTGCCCTTAAATCCACAACATCTCCATCATCCAAGGTGTCCTCTAAATAGGGTGTAATATCTCGAATATTGAACGTGGTGCTCACATTATATTCTTCAGGTAAATTAAGCTTGTAAGCATTGTTATTTACCTTTTCAAGGACCCTAAAAGGACCATCAGCCTGCAGCATCAGCTTAGACTTCCTTTGATTAGGAAACTTCTCCCAGCAAAGATGAATCCACACAAGATCTCTCGGTTTAAATAGAACTTGCTTTCTCTTTTTATTTACCGATCTCACATAAGCTTTATTCTTCTTTTTGATCTATTTTCTAACTTTCCTGTGCATATTTTTCACCATTTGGACCTTCTTAGCTCCATCTATACAACTTCTTTTGCTAATTGGTATTGGTGCTAAATCAAGAGGTGTAGTTAGGTTGAAACCATAAACCACCTCAAAAGAAAAATGCTTAGTAGCCTATATACACTATGATTGTAAGCGAGCTCTACATATGCCAAGCACTGATCCCAATTCTTTATATTCTTGCTCAACACCATCCTAAGCAAACATGAAAGTGTTCTATTCACTACCTCGGTTTGCCCATTAGTTTGTCGATGACAAGCTTGCTAAATAATAACTTGGTTCTAAGCTTCTTCCATAAAGTCTTCCATATATAGCTTGGAAACTTAGCATCACGATCAGAAACAATGCTCTTAGGAATATCATGCAATTGAATTATTTCCTTGAAGAACAAATTAGCTATATGGCTTGCATCATCAATTTTGTGGCATGGAATGGAGTATGACATTTTTAAAAAGTGATCCACTACAACCATTACCGAATCTTTTCCCTATGGTGTCTTAGGTAAACCTAAAACAAAATCCATGCTTACATCTTCCCAGGGATGTTCAAGTATGGGCAAAGGTATGTATGACCCTTGTGCCATCTCCTTGCTCTTCGCCTATTTGTACGTGACACATCTTTTTATAATTCTCTGAATATCTTGATTCATTGTTGGCCAATAAAAGTGTACTTTCAATGCTTCGAATGTCTTCTTTTCACCAAAGAGTCTAGCAAGACCTCTATCGTGAGCTTCACACACTAAAAGCTCTTGAATTGAATAAAAATGAATACATAATTGGTTAAACTTGAAAAAAAATCCTTCATGCTAAAAATAACCCTCTTTTGCTCATTTCGTGCACTTTTTCTATATCTTTGCAAAGTGCAGGTCCTCTTTGTACAACTTTATCATCAAATCAAATTGTATTAATCTCATATTAAGCATAGAAATTAGTGCACAGCTTTACAAAACTGCATCAGCTACAATGTTGACATTCCCTTTCTTGTATTGATTACATAAGGAAATGTCTCCAAGAACTTCAACCACTTGGCATGTCTCTTATTCAGCTTGTTTTACCTCTTTAAATGTTTCAATGACTCATGATCCATATGAATCATGAACTCCTTGAGCAATAACTAATTTTCCCAAGCTTCTAATACCTGAATCAGTGTATAAAACTCCTTACCATAGGTCAAGCAATTAAGATGAAAACTACTTAACTTCTCACTGAAATAGGTAATAGGACTCCCATCTTGCTTTAGAACATCTCCAATCCTAATTCCTGATGCATTACACTACACTTCAAAGGTCCTAGAGAAATTAGGTAATGCTAATATGGGAGCTAAACCTAACTTCTCTTCAATCAAGTCAAAACTTCATTGTGCTACCTTAATCCACTTAAACTCTATTTCTTTCTTCATGCACTCAATCAAAAGAACCAAAATGGTGCTGAAATTTTCCACAAAGCATCTATAAAAGGATGCCAAGCCATGAAAACTCTGGACTTCAGCAACATTAGTGGGAATTAGCCACTCCTTGATAGTTTTAAGCTTCTCTTCATCAGCCTTCACTTTATTTTGAGAAATGACATAGCCAAGAAAAACTAGACAATCCTTGCAAAAAGTTCACTTATTAAGGTTGGCAAATGGCTTTTCTTCTTTAAACACTTCAAACATATGTGTAAGATGTTCTATAGTTCATCAAAGCTTCTATTATAAATAAATATGTCATCAAAATAAACAACAACAACATGACCAATGCATTTTCAAAAAACATGGTTCATTAGTCGCATAAATGTGCTATGAGCATTAGACGAGCCGAAGGGCATGACTATCCTCCATTCATAAAACCCAAAATTAGTCTTGAAAGCTTTCCATTCATCACCTTCCTTCATTCAAATATAATAGTATCAACTATTGAGATCAATCTTCGAATAGATAAAGGAACCATGCAACTTGTCCAACATATCATTAAGCCATAAGATAGGATAGCAGTATTTAACTGTAATCTTGTTAATAGCTTAGTTATCTATATATATGTGTATCGGTCTATCCTTTTTGGTCACTAAAAGAGCTGGTACTGCATATAGATTCATAGATTATTTAATAAAGCCCTTCTTCATCATCTACAATACTTACTGTTGGAGCTCTTTAGCTTTTTTTGAGTTGCATCAATAAGCTAATCTATTGGATAAAGTCAAACTAGGTAAAAGATCAATCCAATGACCTATTCCACCGATCGATGGTAACTCTTTTGGAAGTTTTTCTTGGGAAAACATCTGAAAATTCTTTCAATATGTTATCCAATTTTGGATGGACAGCTCCACCTTCATCTGAAATCTCTTTAACTATTAACAAGTAAACAATCTAGTTGGATATTATAGCATGTTTTACTTCTCTCTTATTGACAAATAAGCACCCTTTCATTAATTTGCTAATCTCCAACTAGTCTTGCATTACTTGGGAAGGATTGAGAAGTGTCAATAGCACATATTTACCATTCTTAGAAATAAAATAGGTGTTCATATGCCCATGATGCATGACTTCTCGATCAAACTTCTAAGGTCTTTAAAAAAGCACATGGCTAGCATTCATCGGTACCACATCACATGTTATTTCATCCTTGTACCTTTCTATAGTAAATGGCACCTTCACCTGTTCTATAACACCTAGGTCCCCTCGTTGTTTAGCCATTTACTAACGATAAGGGTATGAATGCTTAGTAATAGTGAGGTTTAGTTTATTAACTAATGTAGTAGACATACATTAGTGCAATCACTCCATCAATGATTAAACAACATACATTGCCATTAATGTTGCAATGGTGTGGAAGATATTCTCCTATTTTTCCTCTTTTTTCTTTAATTGTATGGCCAAATTGTGACAAATAATAAGTAATTCTCCTTTTTTAGAAGGTATGACTTACTTTTCTTCCACTTTTACTTCCAGATCTAATTCATCTTCACTAACATCTTTAACTGATTCATGAATGATCATTACCTTTTTGTTAAGACATTGAAAAGCTATGCATCCAAGCTTGAAGCACTTAAAACACTTGATGTCAAGGCTTCTTGTTAAAGGGTAGGAATTTTTAACTTTCTTTCTCCTTTTTTCAACCATGATTACCTTAGTAGGATCCTTCTTTTCTTTAAGTTTTATAGGTGTAAGGTTTACTAACCCTAGGCATGCTTCTCTTACACTACTTTTCAATCTTCACAGCCAATGTAATCACATCATTCAATATGGCATATGGTTGTAACTCTATTGGATTTGCAATCTCCTCATGCAATCCATTAATGAATCTTATAATGGTTTGTTCTTAAGCCTCTTGCAGATCACACTGCATCATTAACATCTTAAACTCTTTCACATAATCTTCAATTTAGCAGGTTTCGTGTTGCAAAGTTTGTAACTTAAAGAATAACTTTTGCTTATATTATTGAGGTATAAACGTCTTTTCCATAAGCCTCCATGTTAAGACCAGATTTTCTCCTTCATGTTTTCTTTTCATCTTCACATTTCCCACTATAGATTAGCATAATCAGTAAACTTTAGAGCTACGAGTTTTACCTTTTTATCCTTGATGTATTCTTGACACGTAAAGACTTTTTTAAAATGTTGTACCTATTCCAAGTACTTTTTAGGAGAGCTTGTTCCATAAAAAAGTGGAATCTTTATCTTAATATTATCAAAGGTTCTTAGCTACTTACATTGCCTTGGTGCTTTTTCAGTTTTATCTTTTATGTTCGGATCATCATACTCATCATCCTCATCATGATCAACCCTTCGTTATTGGAGCTGATTTTGTTGTGGCGAATTCGCGACCAATCTTTCCACCACACGCACAAGTTGATCTATGCATGTATGAAGCTCTTCATTACAGCACTCAAGGGTTATAAGATGAGCTTGTTTAAAACTTATTTTTTGCTGCAATCTTCGACTTGGTAGTGTATGGGTCTTACTACCTTCTGACATGGTGTTTATCATTCTAAACCTTAAAAACCTTAACTTTGATGCCAATGATGATGAGCCTTATTGGAATAGAACTTAATAGAAATAGATTTCTAATAGTTCAGAATGAAAAAAAAATAAAAAAATAAAATTTGTAAGTTAGAAGGATGGAAGGAATAAACCATGATTAATTGATAAGAATCCTCACCATAATCAATACAAGGGTTGGATGCCATATTTAGGGATAAAAAACCTAAAAGATAAGTCTTATAAACTCGCCACCAAAAAGACTTGGATAAGAAAAAAAGAACTAAAAATAATTAGTAGCTTTATTTATCAACTCTCAATGACTCAAAAACAAATATAAAGTCCCCTATTTATAGTAGAGAATTTGGCCAAAGGCTTTTACAAGGAAAAAAAACTAAATCCTAAATAATTAATTAAGAAATTTCTTGCTGACAAAAATAAAATAAAATAGTCAATGGAATTAATTTTCTTGCAAGCTAAGGAACTAAAACCTTTCTTAAAAAAAAAAAACTAAAAGCCTTGGGGATTAAGTAATAATCTGCGCACCAAACCTTTCCTAATTTGGATGCTGTTGATCTTTTTGCTCAAGAAGACTTCTACAATCTTCAAGGCTCTTCCTTATCAAGCACATAAACCACTAAGTTGACTTTTTTAGTCATTGATCATTTGATTAGGCCTGTATACTCAAACTTTTCCTCTTTTAGGCTTACTAACTTAGGCCAACCATGATGTGGCCCTTCAGCATGGTTTTATTTTGGTCAACCCTTTTAGCTTGTTAACTTGTATGGTTTCATCCCGATTAACCCTTTAAACTTATTGGCTTTCATCTTGATCAACTCTTTTAGCTTGTTAACTCGTATGGTTTTGTCCTAGTCAACCTCTTTGATTTGTTAACTTGCATGGTTTCATCCCGATCAACCATTCTCACTCATTAACTCGTATAATTTCATTCTAGTCAATCTTTCTTACTTATTGACTTGTATGTTTTTTTTTGGGTCAACCCTTCTCACTCGTTGACTTGTATGATTTCTTCTCAGTCAACCTTTCTCACTCATTGACTCTTATGGTTTCTTCCTGGTTAACCTTTCAAACCTATTGACTCGGATGGTTTTATCCCATTCAACCATTTAGCTTGTTGACCAGTATGGCATCATCTCGATCAACCTTTTCTCATTCATTAACTTGTATGATTGCATGTCGATCAACCTTTCTTATTCATTGACTTATATAGTTTTATCCCAGTCACTTCTGCTTGTTTGTTGACTCATATGGTTTTGTCCTAATTAACATTTTCTCATTTGTTGACCCTATATTTTCATCCCAGTCAACCTTTGCTTATTCGTTGACTAGTATTTGTCTCAGTCAACCTTTGCTTATTTATTGACTTGTATGGTTTTACCCCATCAACCGTTCTTATTCATTGACTTGTATGGTTTTGCCTCACTCAACTTTTGTCCTGAGTTAACTCGTATGGTTTCATTTTGGTCAACCCTTTTTCTAAATGGATGTGTAAGTTTTATCCTAGTCAACTTTTTACCTCTGCTGACTCACATGGATTAAGTAATCCATTTTTGCTCAATCTCGTGTAAGGTAGATGGCGTAAATGGCCTCTTCATGCAATCCTATGTTAGGTAGGTGAAAAGGCTAACCTCTCCACACAATCCTATGTAAGGTAGGTGAAAAAGGTTTTAAAAAGATATCCTCTTCATGCGATCCTATCATAAGGTAGGAGAAGTAGGATTTAAGATAACTTTGTTTGGTTAAGTAAAAGGATCGACAAAGTTTTCTATGTTTTCTTTAATGTATTTGGTGTATATATGTATGTCTTAAAAAAACTGTTTATAAAAAGTTCATATGGCCCAAATAAAATAGTGTCTATTTAGTCTTT
The DNA here is from genome assembly GCA_038381775.1 of Adansonia rubrostipa. Lineage (NCBI taxonomy): Eukaryota > Viridiplantae > Streptophyta > Magnoliopsida > Malvales > Malvaceae > Adansonia > Adansonia rubrostipa. Next base: position 10,118,877 of record JBBYHM010000019.1, read on the forward strand.
ACCCTATTCCTGATTCTCAGAATAGCCAAAAAGGGGCAATTGTTGACACCTGTTTCTATCCAGGCCCCTTCCTTAATAGCAATAACTGAGACAAAAAATTAGGCAATTGTCCCAATAAAGGTAATTTTCTCTAAAAGGATTGGATATTTTCAAGATCATTTTAGTCCTACCTAAATGGTCAAAAAGCACGTGATAGAAAAAATGCCATTTAAGGGCTAATATCGGATAAAAAGACAAATATTAAGGTAAAAAATTTTGCCTTTTAAATTTATTCTTTTGAAATTTCAAAATTTATATCTTCAGATGATACATTTTAGTAATTTTTTGAGAACTTTTTCATGAAGTTTTATGAGTTAACTCTCGTATATTTTTATCGATACCTATGCAGTATTAGCATCAAAAAATTGGTTTCTAACTTTTTTTTTGAAATTTCAAAATCTATTTTCGTAAATAATATTATGGTCAAAATTTTTATTTTTAAGAATTTTTTGAAATTTTTTTATAAAATTTGGGAAATTAACCATTGCATAATTTTACTAACACACCTGGCGTAAAATACTAATATCCGTGTAGTATTTATGCTAATACTCATTCCAAAAAATAAAAAATATTTAAAAAAATTTGTACTGTCATTTTTCACCACGAGGTGTTAAGTTGTCTATTTTAGTAATTAAAGTTAAAATTTTCACAATACCGTGAGTATCAACTCGTAAACTTTTTTGATAAAACTTATTTCAAATTTCAATTTTTCAATTTTATCATTTTCATAATTTAATATTTTAATTAATATGTTGAATAAAATTCATTTTTATAAAATTTTGAACATATTTTCAGAATTTTTTGTTTCCTAAATATGGAGTTTTCTATTCCATAAATTTTTCTAATAGGATTTTTTCAAGTTTATTATTATTCAGATTCTTAAAATATTATTTTAAATTCACATTCACTCAGTTTTTTTATTCAAAATTCAATTATTTTATGAGTTTTTAGTTTTTTTAGAATTTTCCTACTTTCAAGATACATAGTTCTTTACTTTAAAAAGTTTTTCAGTGAGATTTTTTTGAATTTATAATTTTTAAAATTCTTCAAGTATTATTAAATTCATATTAAATTAGTTTTTGAAAATTTGACTTATTTTATGGGTTTTGCATTTTTTCATATAATAATTTTTTTCGGTAAGGATTTTCTCATATAATTTTACGAGTTTAGAATTCTATTAGTTTTTTCCTTAGACATTAAAATTAATTTTGTTGTTAGATTAAATTAAATTGATCATATGAAATTTTATTTCAAATACATATTTTTAATTTTTATATTTTAATCCTTTTAATTAATTGTTATGGTATAATTTAACATATTATATAAATATCTTCCAAAACTTTCTAGGGCTTGATGATGTCAGGCATGATGTAATATGCATAAAGACAAAAATTATTAATGACAATCTTATCAAAATGAAAAATGAAAAAGTAACAAATAAAAAGTTAATAAATAAATGAAAAAAGGGAAAAAAAACAAAGAAAAGAAAAAAGATGGCCATTCGGCCAAGAATTCTCTTACAGGTTATTAGCCGATCCTCCCACCAAAAAAATAATGGAGGAAGCTTTCATAATGCCCGATGGCTTCCATAGCCAAGAACACCAAAAATGCATTAAATTACCTAAATTTTTTCTTTTTTTTAAGCTTTTAAGGTAAGTTCTTTTGTAAAGGCTTTAATTTTTGTTAATTTCATCTTTGATTCTTATTTTTGATGAGTTTTATGATTGCTTAAGCTCATGGATTTCATTCCATATTGAAAGGCTAAGCATGAAAACCATGATTCAAGTTTATGGAATTTTTTATAAACTTTATTTTTAATAGACTTTTTTTTTAGTTTTCATCATAGTAATTTGTTATTTGCTTGTAAAAATGATATATCCTTATTATATATATGTGTTGTGATATTTTTCTTAGCATATATCATGTTTATATGTTGGAAAATATGTTTATACATTGATTTTTATACTTTTATTTTTGCATCTAAGCTTAGTTATGTGTATATATTTTGATGCTTATATCATGTGTTAAGAAAAAATTAATTTTTTCTTTGTTAATAAGTCATGGCCAAAGCTTGTATGGAATTTTATTTAATTTATTTTGTTATTTTTATGGTGATTTTGATTCTTTTGTGATTATTTAGAATTTATAAGTCTAAAAAATAAATAACAAATACATTATAGTTCTTTAAACTTTTTATAAGCCTTTGGAATGGTAGTTCTAAACTTGATTTTATGTATATAAGCATGATTTGGTGAAATATTGGTAATTTTGACATTATTTTCTTATTATTAGATATCTAAGGACTAAATTATGAAATATAAAAAATTCTTTTTAGGCCATTTTTGCTTGACCAAAAGCATCATGTTCCTTTGGATAGTGTTTAATGCATTCCTAAACATGTTTAGGTATTTTTTTTAGATTTTAGGGTTCATTTTGTAATTTCAGAAAGTCTAAGGACTAATTTGTAAAAATAGAAAAAAATTGCTTCAAGGTTACGAATGTTTGGCCGAATATGTATTGTGGTTATTGGTGTGATTTTTAAAATTTTTATGATGTGTTTGATGATTATTTATTATTTTCCATTATGTAGGGACTAGATTGAAAAAATGGAAAAATTTTAAATTCTTTAGGAGAAACCTTCCATTTAGGGTTTTTTGGTTATTTTGGAATATTTCTAACATTTCTTCAATTTTTCAGAGAGGTGTAGAAAATATTAAAACTTTTCATATCCCTTTGGTTTTTTGTTAGAGTACGAAATGCAATTTCAAAAAGTTTAAGGGCTTAATTGCAATATTTGCATTTTAAGTCAATTTTAATATTTTAATTTCCCTATTTAAGGTGAAATGATCATTTCTTATCATATTAGTGTCCATGAGGGTACTGGGATACTTTCATGTCGAAGGTAAATCTAAGGGTATTTTGATAATTTTTTTAGAATTGAGTTTGATTCGATGAGATGTTTTTATGCCAAAGGTGTATATTTAGTATAGGTTCACTCTTTTACAGTTATTTCGAGTCCTTTGGGGTACCGGGATACTCTTATGTTGAAGGTAAACCTTAAGGGCATTTTGTTAATTTTTTATAACTAAGTCTAATATAGTCATCAAGATGCTTTTATGGCAAAGGTGTATATTTAGCATAGATTGACCTTTTTACGATTATTTTTTAGTCTTTTAGCCTCAATGACATTTTGTTAATTTTTTTAGAACCAAATCACTATAGTCATTGAGATTCTTTTATGCCAAAGGTGTATATTTAAGATAGGTTCATCCTTTTATGATTATTTCAAGTCTTTTAAGGTACTGGGATACTTTCATGTTAAATGTATACCCTAGGAGCATTTTTGTAATTTTTTTAGAATTGAGTTCAATATAGTCATCGGGATGTTTTTATGCCAAAAATGTATACTTAGGATAGGTTTACCCTCTTACTATCATTTTCGAGTCTTTTAAAGTACAGAGATACTTGTCGAATGTATGCCCTAAGGGCGTTTTGGTAATTTAGCACTAGAACCAAGTTTTATGTGATTATTGGAATACTTTCTTGTTGGAAGTACACATTAGGAAAATGTTCATCATTTCACACTATTTTTGAGTCATAAGATGCCCCATTACTATTTTTAATAAAATCGTGTATTTTTTTAAATTTAAGGCAACATCTTTGAGTTAAAATGGTTTGTAGAATTTCTCTCAATATATGAAAGAGATTTTAGGAATTATTTTAATAACGAGATATCATTTTTAAAAATAAGTCAAAATTTTTCAATTTTCATAAAAATAGAACCTTTTGTATTTCATCGGCTTTTCAGCAGGGTACAAAAGATATTTTGATTTTTTACAACCTTTTATATTCCACCAATTCTCCATTAGGGTACAAAGAGAATGATAAAAGAACTTTCATGTTCTCCTAGTTCTTTGGGAGGATATAGAAGATATTTTAATTTTCAAAAATATTAAAACCTGACTTTCTTAGAATAATAAATTTCTTTAACCAAATATTATGTATGAAAATTATAATTAAATATTAAATATTAAACTCAAATAAAAATCAAAATTTAAATTAACATATGGTTAATAAAGTATCGATTTTTAGGCATCATAAGAGGGTTGATCTTTATTTGTGATTGTAAACAACTATCGAACCCTGCGAAATCTCTAGTATCAATGTGGACCTCAAGTTTTGTTTTTGGGGGTTTCATAATCCTAAAAATATAAACTATAATAAGTGATCGATTTCACCTAATAAATAGATTGGGGGTAACTCCAAAATAAATGGTTGTTTCATAATAACTATTTAGTGTTAAGTCAAGTGAGTAATTTATCTTGACAACTCAATCCTCAAACACAAAAAATAAAAAATAATATTAATAATGACATGTCCCTTAAAATAAAAGAAAAATAATGATATATATAGATATATAGATATATGTTAGATCAAAGAAAAGATTGAACCAAGAGGGGGTGAATTGGTTCTACAAGAACTTGACAAATTTGAAATAAATTGAAAATAAAAAAGAGCGAAGGATAAGAAAAACAAATAATCAATATATAGAGGTTCAGTCCTCGAACTTGGCACCTATGTCATCTCTTCTTGGTACTTTCTTACCAATGTGATTCTCACAATTTACTAATGAAACTGTTTACCTTTAAGGCTAAGGTATAACCTTATACCTCTATTTTTTAAGGCTTAGATAGAACCTTTCAATCTCTTTAAGAATTCTTCTCCAAAATTCTTAAATGTTTTCACTTACTTTTTCATAACCCTTTTTTTGATATGAACCTCTAGTAGGTGGATGTTTGCTGGAATTTAAGTACAAAGTGAATAAGATACAAATAAACTTGAATGAGTATAAATTTGATACAAGAAAAATGAAGAATTTGAAGACTTTGAGCTTTGGTTGTTCCATACTTGATTGATCTTTTTATCCCTATCTTCTTCAGCTATTGGGAACCTATATTTATAGCTTGAAATTGATTTATAGACATTGGGCATTAAATAGGGTGTTTGGAGAGTCGTTGTAGCCTTTATAAATGCTTGTTTCCATTCAAACCCATGCTATTGTATCGATACAATACCAATGGTATTGATACAATACCAATGGTATCGATACAAAAATTAAAAAAGTGATAGTTACAGCCTGTTGTATCGATACATAAGGTTGAGTATTGATACCAGCCAAGTTGTATCAATACAGACACACTTGCATCGATACTTTTGCGGGTTTCAGCCAACCTTGGCTGTTGCCAAGTAATGTATTGATACATATAGGGAGAGTATCAATAATCACTACAATGTTTCGATACATGCTGATAAGTATCGATACAAATAAGGGTTTTAAGTATAACCTTTAAAATCCTTTGTAAAATGATTTTTCTTGGCTTGATATTGACTCAAACATATCTAAAAAAATATTCTAAGAATAAATATACATTTTGGAACATATATTTTTGAGAAAATACAAGCTTAGTACATTTTCAAAATATTTTTCAATTTATGTACTAAGTTGAAAATAATTGAGTACATATTAATTTAGCTTAAGTTGTTCGTTATATCAAAATCGAAATTAATTCAAAGCTAAAAATCTCCCCCTTTTTGATATAATAAAACTTAAGATAAATTTGCTTATTAATGACTCCCCCTAAATTTCGAGATTTGTAAGAAAAAAAAACTCCTAGTCAATAAAGCAATGGTTTTCAAAGGTTTTAATTTGAGCAAATGGGGAAGCTACAACATTTCAAATCAACAATATTGCCTAAGATTTTCACAATTCAAGCTACAACACATGAAAGTGTTCAATATCAACATGTTATTTGGGTTTCAACACAACAATATAATCACAATCAAGTGCATAATAATATCATGGAAGACATATTTAGCAATGCAAAACACATTTGGCAAATTTATAACACTTATCCCCTTTTTTGTTATGTCAAAACACAAGAAAGATCAATTTAAAGTAATGGAAAAAATGCAAGCAAAGATGATTCATTGAGAATAAAACGGTAAATAGAGTTAACAAAATAAGTAAAAGATGTCCAATGGAATGGAACCTAAAAACTTAAATGTCATCCTAAAATGAGCCTAAGATGACTAATTTTCATCAGCCAGAGGATCTGTGGTGGGTGGAGATGTAAGGGGAGATGTATGAGGAAAGACCACCAAAAAGTTATGGAATTGCTCGGTTAACACCCTATGACTATGCTTGAGACTAGAAAGGCAAGCATCAATGGAATCAAATTAGTGATCCCAAGAGTCAAAGCATCACTCTTGTGTATCAAGACATCCCATAATGGAATCGTGTATATGTTGGAGGTCCATGGGCACAAATAATGAGGTGTTAGGAGCCGAGGGTGGATGAGGTGCATCATGCTCCATATCATCATCATGGTCAATTGGAGCGAGAGCATTCGGTTGCTTAAGTGGTAGAGGTAGTTATCGATGAGCCTTGGAACAAAGTCGACACCTTGAGTTTCATACCTGGCGAGCCCCATGGATTTGTGTCCTATATAATAGTATAAGATACCATAATCTCAAGGTCTCAAGAAAGGTCAAGACCTTGAGTGTTGAAGTAGTAGCTCAATGCCATGCCATAGAAGAGGCTATAACAACCATGAACACAAAAAATGAGGTCCATAATGATAAATGGGCTAGGTTTGGACGATTCCCAGTTGAATCATATGGAGCCACCAATAGTCAGAATCACTAATTAAGGTGTGTTTGGTGTCGTATGAATGGAGCACATAGGAAATGGTAAGATAAAGTAAGCGATCAATCAGAGGAATAAAGGTAGTTTTATTGTTCAGGGTGAGCAGGGTTGCGAGAGCTAGACCTTCATTGATTATGCCTTTATTCCGAAAATTAAAAGTAGTCATAAGAGAAGTAGGGTTGACTACGAGATCCTATCTTAAAAGATAAGATTGAATGGCAATGACACGGTCATGATCATCAATGATAAGTGAAGCATTACTAAAGAATGCATGAACAAGATTCTCGTGAACCAGAACATTGAGAGAAAAAAATTGGTCCAGGCAAAGGTATAAAAAATATGAAGGTAGGGATAAGCAATGGACCAAAGAAATGGGAAGTCGATAACTGGACATTGTTGGATGGGCATATGGGCATAAATGGTAGTGAATCGCTCACGAGCTCGTGCACCACAGAAGCATAAGTTAAAAAATGATTGTGTTTGGGTCAAAGGTGGTTGACAAGTGGTGGAAGTGGAAGCAAGGGTAATAGGTCCTTGATGACGGGCGGTTTGTTTGGTCTTTGGAGGCATGGTAATGTTTTAAAGTGGTTGAGGAATTTTGTTGAGTAGGTTGGTGACACGGTAGAACTGGATGCTGGTTCTGACAAATGAAAAAAAAGATAGATGTTAGTGAAGTGTTTGAGGTGATTTGGAAGGAATCAGATGGAATGGAAGTGGGTTCTGATGAGGTTCACTGAAGGTGGTGAAAGTTGCCGAAGGGAGGAGGTCAGGGTGATCAAGCTGTGTAAGGTGCTAAGGAAGAGTTGGTTTAGGAAAATGGTCAAGCAAGTGGTGAGCACTGGGTTTTAGTGGCAATGTGGTATAGTTTTTCGAGTAATTTCACAACCGATCACAATAGCCAAGCTTGGAAAGACTTGAGGATAAAAAATCACTTGAAAATTTTGAAGAAATTTAGACAAACTTTAGAGGATTTTGAAAGGGAAATGGTTAAGGTTTGAGTGAAGAGAGTTCTTGAATTTTTTATGGTTTTAAGTGGTAATGGATTGAATTTCGAAAGAAAATGGTGAATTTTATGCAATCAACCTATTTTGGATCAAGGATTGTAAGAAAAATAAAAATTAGATGAAGTGCGATGATTGAGGATTAAGTGGGTGAGAGGTGGCTAAGTGAATAGTGTTTAATGAAAGTGACATCACACGTGCAAGGATTGCCTAAATCAACAGTCTGTATCGATACAGAAGAGATGGTATCGATACTTAGAGTTCAGTATCAATACAAAGAACAATTTTGGGTTTCTGTATCGATACAATAATTATGTCTTGAGACATAAAACAAGTTTGGGCTGTACCAATACAAGATAGAGAATATCGATACATGGAGTCAGGTATCGATACAATAATCAATTATGGGTTTTGTATTGATACTTGAAACCGATCTCGATACTGAGAAAAAGTTTTTACTAGTATCGATATGTATGGCCTAGCATTGGGTCATTTTCATTTAGATGGTATCAATTTAAGCATATTTTTGACCCAATTGCTGTTTGAAAAGCATTTAAAAATGGAACTTTGAACAAATCATTTTGCATGAACAATTCAAAATTTAACCAAAAAACAAAATCATCTAAGAATCAAAAGTAATATAAGTGCACACCATCAAATAAATAGGTACGTAGGGCTAGCTTTTCTAACAATATTGAGGTAATGTATCAAAATTTTATCAACTTATAAATTTAGGGTGCATTTATTAAGCCAAGTTCTCTTCTTATTGTGCAAAATCTATCATTGTCAAGTGGTTTAGTGAAAATATTAGCTAGTTGATGCAAGGTATCAACAAAATCAAGCACTATATCACCTTTTTGCACATGATCTCTAATGAAGTGATGTCTAATCTCTATGTGCTTAGTTCTAGAGTGTTGAATTGGATTTTTGGTGAGACAAATGGCACTAATATTGTCACATTTAGTTGATGCCAAAATCCTCCATTTGTTGTTTTATCTATAAGATTTAGGCACAATAATTTCCCGTGGATATGTACTCTGCTTCGTTTGTAGATAAAGCAACACTATTTTGTTTCTTGGAGAACCATGATATGATCATATTTTCAAGAATTGACAAGTATCGGAAGTGCTTTTCCTATTAATTTTACATCCACTAAAATTCGCATCGGAATAAGCATGTAAGGCAATAAATGATTATTTTAAATACCATAAGCCTAGATTGGGAGTGTCTCTAAGATATCTAAAATTTTTTTTTACGGTAACTATATGTGACTCCCTAGGTGATGATTGATATCTAGCATATAGGCATACACTAAACATTATATTGGGTTTACTTATGGTAAGATATAGCAATGAGCCTATCATAGACTTATAAAGTTTAAAGTCAACATATTTATCTCCCTCATCTTTTTGAAGCTTTGTTGAAGTACTCATAGGTGTGGAACAAGGCTTTGCTTTATCCATTTTGAACCTCTTGAGTAATTCCTTGG
>JBBYHM010000019.1:10133332-10148220 GCA_038381775.1 Adansonia rubrostipa
GTTTCTGCAAATAATTCTGTGATTACGAAGTGCTTTTCGGTTTCCTTCTCTCGTCCGCACACAAATCCATCGGCTCGATCCATTCCCACAGAAATCCACTTTTTTCTTCGAGTTTTCCTTACGAATCCGTACGGTTCAGATTGCTAGGGTTACCATTGCGGTGGATCGTTTTCAGTTTTTTTTTTTTTTGCTTTAAATTCTCCGGTACCTAGGGTTTTTTTTTTCTCTGGTTCAGATCTGGGTTCTTTTTTTGGAGGCGATTTCGCTGCTAAATTTACGCGAAGATGTTTTGGCGTATGGCTGGATTGTCTACTGCGTCTCCTGTGAGTTTCACCTTTTCTTTTTCTTATTTTTTATATATACTTTGCATATGTGCGTGCCATTTGTTGTGAATTTAATTGAATTCATGGGTTTCTTGCTTGTAAAATTTCTGTTTGGCTGCTGGAAAATTGCAAGAAACATAAATAAGGGCTTGAAATATTGTATTTCAGTGTTATGGAAATGGTTAGAAAAGCCTTTGGTATTGGATACTCCTAATTGTTAGAACAACGGTACGACATAGATCATGGGGCTTTTTCTCTGGATTTTATCAACTTCGTAAATTTTTTTCCATTTAAATCAAGTATATAAATCTGGCGGCATTTGATATGTGATAAAGTGAGCACCGTTGTTTTCCTTTGAATCAATGGGCAGTTATTTAAATGTGATATTTAGTGGTTGTGCTTAGGCTTCAATTCTGCATAATTACTGCCTTCTTGAGGACTCCATTGGAGTGTAGGATCAGAGGCAAATATTTTGCTTTTGTTCCCTCTGGTTATACAGTAGTATATTTTTTATAGACTAAGAGGCGGAAATTGTTCGATCTTTTTTTTCTTTTAATCTTTCAAGTGGGTGAGATTCTGGGGAGAATCTTCTTAAGCTTGCATTATTGTGTTTGTTACAGCAAAAAAAAAAAAAAAAAATGCAGAAAATTTTTAGTATTTTGGCTAAGGTGCTAAGCTTTTCTCAGAAGCCTAAGATTGCATTTCTATAATAGTCATTTATCTTTCAAGTTTTAGGTGGGACTGATATATGCGTCCTACCCTAATTCTATTGCCCAATAAGCCTCATTGCGGAAGGAAATGATATTCAAGGGCCAAGGCCATATTGTTGTTAGTTTACAGTCAACTTGTATGTGTAGTATCTTCTGTCTATATAGTCATTAGAAAGCATGGCTTTTGTTCTTCTTTTCTGTTTTTTCTGACAATTTTCATTTTTATGGTCAATGCAGGTTGAGACAATTTTAGATAAGGAAAATTTTACATTGGAGGAGCTTCTTGACGAGGATGAAATTATTCAGGAATGCAAAGCCCTTAATGGGCGGCTTATAAACTTGTACAGTTTCTTCTCTCTGCATATGCTTGTTTTCTTTGTTCTTGCATTTCATAGGTCGTTAAATTGTTCTATACCATCTTGTAGACAATATATGGGCTCTAATGTGCTTGTATAATGTTTTTTTTTTAAAACTCTAATCACCATGCAGGATTTTGTTTTAAGTAATATGTTAATGTTTGTTTATAGATTACAGCTTTAAATGTCAAAGCCTTAGGCAAAGGCTTCTGAAACCCTCATAGGTTTTTAATTTTACGGTGTATTTGCGGAATCTAAAGAGGGGCAACAATGATTATAAAGTGATTAAAAGTCATATATGTATGGGAGGAGGGTATATATAAATGCATTCATCTTATAGATAATTTGGGATGTCTTTTTGACATGACAAGTAAATTTGAATCTATAGAATTTATTACATCTACTAATACCCATGCTTACTTGGTTAATGACATTCAAGAGATTATAGCTTCTAATCAACATAAAAGGAGATCAAAATGGGAGGAAAAGAACAAATGTAGAAGCATGATGCAAAATGCAGTTAATTATGCAGGAAGCTACATTGGGAAAAAAAAAAATCAGTTCAGGATAGATGGAGATCTTTGGCTAAATTATACAAACTTTGAGTGGAGATACCCAGTTGAGTTTAATGTTATTAAGGCATGCATCTAGGCAGTGACAACAAAGTGCCTTAGACCCTTCAGGAGTGGCACATTTGATCTGATGCACGCTTGGTCCATCTAGGCGCATTTTTTTGTAAGGTGATAAAAAAGCCTGCCTGACTGAAGTTCTCTTTAATTTCATTTATTTCTAATTTTTTTTCATTAACTGTATCTTTACTAGTAAGATAGGGGTCATATCAAACGATCTACCAAATTATCCACTTCTCAATGTTGTAGTATTCCAAAACAAACAATGGGACCATAAGGAAATCATGCATATCTGCCAACAAAAAATTATATATCTTAAACTTATTTATATAAACGTACATGTAAATATGAAAATAGGCACATATGCATGTTGGACCTTACATCACTTAGGTCAGCGCTCTTTTTTTTGTTTTTTTTTGGGCATCTTTTGCTTCAGGCAATATAAGCGTTCTAGTGACAATGCGCTTTGTGTCCTTGACAGTAGTAGTTGAGTTTAGGTCCTTGATTATATAAAGTTTTGCTGGATCACTTTGGAAAAGCACTATCCTTTTCAATAATAATGTTATGTGAGAATTACTTTATAGTTCTTAACTAATGCTTTGTCTATTAATAACTTGAGTGCAAAGCATAATGTGACTAATATATGTACCCAACCTCTGGCAGTATTGCTATTCAAGGGACCATCTATGTGCAATAAATGCTTTGAATATAATCTGTAGTTTCGAGGGGTTTTTTTTTCCCTTGCTAGTTTACCAAAGGTGTGGATAGATAGATCTGCCTTTTTGCATTTGTTTTCTAGAAGATGAAGTAAACAAATTAAAGGACACAAAGGGGATGCCTAAAAGAGATCAATATTATCCATAGCTTCCTGTTCTTCTAACGTTTTCTACGTATGAAAACATACGTAAAGCATAAAACCTAGTGTCCAACTGCTTTGTCATGGTTTTTACATGGAACAGGGATCAAAGCTATTGCTTTCTTACTACCTGTCCAAAAATAGTGAACCCTTCCAGGCCCGAAGCTCCTTTGAAATTAACTGGCAACAATCAAAGTGCTACTTAACATTACATAAGCCATATACAGAAGTTGTCTTGCCCATGGCAAGTTTTTGAGAGATGATGAGTCTACGCAGCTTTTTTCTTGCACAAAAAAGCTTCTATTTTGGCAAAAGTTTACCTTTTCTCACATCGCTTCTCTATCAAAGAAAGTAACTTTAGGTGGGACCCCTTCACAGGATAGCGGTGGTTTGATTGTGGTTGAGTTGGATATTTGCTCAATATAAGCTGCACTTTGCAAATAGTCTGTATGCCAATGGCTAATTTTATGTTTTTGTTTCATTGGTTTTTTTTTTTTTTTTTTCAGTCATATTTTGTTCTCATTTGCAGCTTGCGGGAGAAGGCTCAGGTTGAGCAACTTCTTCGGTATATTGTGGTAGAACCTTCTGAGGATGCTGAGAAGAAGCGAACTTTCAAGTAGGCTTTAAAAGATGGGTTGTGCCTCCATTCCCATGATATTACCGCATACATAATGTTTTGTAATGCTTGATTTGTGTGATTGCAGGTTTCCATTTATTGCATGTGAGATTTTTACTTGTGAGGTTGATATCTTACTAAAAACATTGGTGGAAGATGAGGAAGTAATAACTTGACCCTTTTGTTCCTCCTCTTTTTGCAGTTGTAGTTTTCGTTTATTAATATTGGTTTCTAAATCATTTGCTGCTTGCTTGTTTGCAGTTAATGAATATGTTATTTTCCTTTTTGGATACGAATCACTCCCATAGCACACCGTTGGCAGGGTACTTCAGTAAGGTATTTTGTTTGAAATTTTGAGATATTAACATGTTTAAAATTGTAGCCTTCGTTGCATTTCATTTCATTTGTTATGTTTAAAATATAAGGGAATTTGAATATCCCGTTATCTATGTTTCGTTAGGTCGTCATATGCCTAATGATGCGGAAGACATTGCCATTCATGCAGTATGTTAAGGTTTGTTTAGTTTCTATTCAACTCGATTAAGGAATTGCTTTTATTTATTTAGGACAGCAATTATGATTTTTTGCTGGTATTAAATGGCATGTACGAGAATATTGTTTACTTCTCCATTATACATTGGCAATACAATATTCTAGGCATGAAATTGAAAATTTATCTTTTCCTGCAAATTATGATTCTAACAAGTGGCCGTTGGATGTTGTGATATGCTTTGCTATTTGGTGCATATACCTGTTGCATCTTGTTGTGCTCTTGTTTTGAGGGGTAGTTTCATCTCTATTCTGGTTTTCTTCTCTGATCTTCTTCGAGCAGTTAAATGATCTGAAAAAATGTCGATCCTTTTTCAATGGGTGTTTAAGTATCGCGGACTGTTTCCTATGCTGTCTGTTCCAGATTAGTGGGATACTGTGGTTGGCCCTAAATTACATGCTTGTTTCCTTATTGGGAAGAAGGTTTTAAATATCAGCTTGCTAAATTTGGATGGTAATTTATTGAATTGCTTTACACGTCTGTATCTTAGTTGGATGTTTTGTATGCAGATTGAATCTCTCCTTTAGCATCTCTCTCTGAACCTATGTTAATTAGAACATAGATTGATTTTGTTCATGGGACAGAAACTGGAATTTAGAAAACCACTTATCTCAAAAGGGGTTATGGGGGGGGGGTATACTTCCCTTTATTTGTAGTTGATTTAGAGGTCTAAATTACCTAGGCATTTTAGAAATAGTGGATCATTTTACTTGGTAGTTGGCTAGCTTATGCTGTCAAGACTTCATTTCTAGGCGCAATTTCTTCTTTCAAGACTTCATTCTAGGTGCAATTTCTTCGGTTTTTTTTTTTTTTTTTTTAAACTCATTTAACATCTTTATTTTTGCGGTTTTGGAAGATGAAATTTTAGATTGCTTTGCATTGAGTGCTTCAGTACAAAATTCCTAATGGTCAGATTAAATTCTTGTAACTAAAATGCAAAAAAATTCCTGGCGGTCAAAATTTCAGACTACATTGCATGCTTCATTTAATGTTAGTGCCTTTGTTTTCTGGTTGCTGGCAGCATAAATATGGCTGCAACCAATGGCATTAAATTCTGATGCGACTTCATATGGATATTTGTCAATATAACAAGGGCTAAAGTGTTTGATGTTTGTCAATATAACAAGGACTAGAGAAAAATGCTTACATGGTTGAATTCTTTGGAATCTGGATGAATCTGATGTGTGTCTTTCGTGCCTGTATTACTTGTTAAATGTTAACTGCATGCTGAACTTTTCTCTCTAGAATCATCTGTGCACTGTGTTGCAGTTATGGATGCTTGTTGTGCCTATAATGCTTTGCATAGGGAATAAAGTTGTCTTTGAGTTGGCTTTGAATTACCCTTTTTGATCTGATTTATTGCCTTTATGATGCTGTGCAGGGTCATCAGGAAATTGTCAAGCAGCTAGTTGATCTGATTGGCATAACTTCCATAATGGAGGTTGGTGTTTGTACATCGTTATTATTTTCCATATATGAACCTTTCAAAAGCTTGAGGAGTTTTTTAATCTTTGTATTCTTTGTGCTCTTTTAATGAGATTACTTGTGCATTTGATTTGTCTACCAAAATTTTTCATGTTGTTGAAATATTTCAGTAGTTTGCAATGAATAGAATAAACTATTGATCCTAGATTGCTACTCACTAACCTGCTGAGAGGTTTTTGGTTAGCTTATGAGAGTCAATCTTTGTTAAACAGGTTTTAATACGTCTGATTGGTGCTGATGAGCATATGTACACAAACTACATGGAGTCAATGCGATGGATAGAGGATACTGATGTATTGGAGATGATTGTGGACAAGTTCAGCTCTTCAGTAAGTGCCTTTGATTGTTTGAGCAGTATCGAATTTGTATTTCTTCAGTTTTTCTACTTAGGTAAAATGCAGTTGTTACTTGAGGCTTCCATGCTTCTCTGGCTGTATAGGTGGAGGTTTTCCTTATCTTGTTTTGCACTGGCTTTACCTTCTCACCTTTAGTTTTCCTCCATTGTTTATGCCTCTGCTCTCGCCTAAAGATTTGACATTTTCTATTTCTTCTCTCGTGCCCAAGTGAGGAGCCCTTTAGGCAGAAATATGTTAGTCTCCAAAGTAATGAATCCTAATTGTAGTGTTCGAAATGACCGAATGTGAACATTTGCGTCTACCTTAGGGTGTTTGTGGCGCTACTAGTGTATGCACGGACACAGGCATGTTTGTGCAAATGCGCACACACACACGCATAGAGGAAAAGTAAGACATCCTTTCATATTTTTTATACGATCTATATTTTGTTAATCAGCTATTGAGTTTCATGCTCTATTCTTTTAGATTATGCATAGGAAATTTCAATTTAATTGAAAATATCTAACTAATTGTTTGAAAACTACAATTAAATGAAAACAATTTTTCTTGATTGATGTAATATGATTAGATTGACTTGAAACTTACGTGTGTGGTGGATCTGAGTGGTATGTTAAAGCCAAATGTTGGCTTTTAAATATTAATTAGAAGGGTGTAAAACTTAATTAGTTTAATTCCAGCCTAACTTGATCACTCGATGCAACACTCTTGTGGTTGGCAAAATTTTCCTTGAAAATTTTAAGATTTCAAACAATTTTGATATTGGAGGGATTTTTTTTTTCTTGTTTAAATTTCCTTCTTTCCTTCTCTTTTACTCGGCGTTCATCATATTTTGCTACGATTCTTATTATTTCAATTATTTTTATTTTATATTGTACTCCAGGATTCTCAATGTCTTATTATTTCACATTTTATTTTTATTTTATTATTTCAATTATTTTTATTTTTATTTTATCATTAAGGGTATGTGATTAAGGTGTCATGTCATTTATTGGGGTTGAGGTGTTGGACAATTTTCATTGAAAAATGTTTAAATGTTTTTGACAGGATTCTGCTGAGGTTCATGCCAATGCTGCTGAAACCTTATGTGCAATAACACGATTTGCTCCTCCTGGTCTTGCTGCCAAAATAACAAGCCCAAAGTATACTTTCTCATGTTGCTTACAAATGTACCAAAAGTTTGCTCTGACTTATCAATCATTTAATTTGGGTGTTTTCTTTTTTGGTTCTGTCATGAAGTTTCATTGGAAGATTATTTCGTCATGCTTTGCAAGACTCAAGACCAAAATCTGTTTTGGTCAATTCCTTGTCTGTCTGCATATCTTTGTTAGATCCCAAGAGGCAAACATTGGGTGTATATCACACATACAACCGCCAAGTCTCTCAAGGATCAATGATAGCTGCTAGCCCTGAGACAGTTGAAGGAATGCTGGAGAGTTTAGGTGAAGTTATCTCTTCTGATTTACTATTAGCTGAATAACAAATCCATTTGCAGACTTGCCTCATTCTAAATTGGAAAATAAATTAACTAAAGTCGTTATTAGGGATTTTCTTTTGTAGCATGTGATGTCTTATTCTCATATATACTCCCCTATAATTACTCTTTTCAAGTATTCTCAAGTTTCAACTGTTTCATATCTATGAAAATATTTACATAGAAGGAAAGCAAGAAAGAGTGTCAGCTTCCCATTCTTGTCCCATGACATAGGAAGCATGAAACAAACACAGGACTAAGGTCTGATACAATATGGACATGGTGTTATGACAATTTTTTTTTTTTAAAAAGGGACACAACATGGCAGGATACCACAATAAATGATATATATGTTTCATTAATTTTAAATAAAAGTATTGGTGATTTTCTGTAAAAAGTCTCATATCTCATGAAATTTATATGTAATTGTTTTCCATTTTGTGTTTATTGTTGTTGTTGCATTGTGTATACTTCAAATTAATCTAACACATATCCTCTTTTTTGCGATGAACTAAGACTACAGTTTATTGTTCCTTTCACTGCCCTTTCCACCCATTTCTATCGTATCTTGATTGTGTCCTAATATTCTTTTATATTTGTTGTGTCCCTGGTGTGAGATACGTATCCAGTTGTGTTGGATGCGTATCCATGTCTGACAATGATAAGGCACTGCTAGTTTTGGGATTCTGACTTGTCTGTGGTTCATAGCTTAGGACAGATGCTTAAGCAATTTATTTTAACTGAACTTAAACATCAATGCTATCCCACAGGAGAACTTATAAATCAAGGTTACCATGTTGCAGGTGATTTACTGAAGCTTTTGGATGTTTCGTCTTCAGAGTCAACCTTGTTAACAACGTATGGAAAATTACAGCCACCTCTTGGGAAACATCGTTTGAAGGTATTTCTTTGTTTTTTAAATTACCTTTTGTGCATTTTGAGGATCATCCTTTTTTTCCCCGGTTCTGCATGGGTCAGTTATGGCTGATGGTTGAACTTCAACTTCTTAATTTTATACCAGACCACTATTTATATGGTACTTTTCTATGGATCATCAGTTGCTCAACCAGAAAAAGCTGATGGAATTATTTATAATTTGACATGTTCCAGATTGTAGAGTTTATTTCTGTCTTGTTGACGGTTGCTAGTGAAGCTGTCAAAAAAGAATTGATTCGACTTGGTGCTCTGCAAAGGATTTGGAACATGTTCTTTGAGTAAGTTTAAGATCCTGCTTTGCAATAATATCATTGCTGATTTTATCCTATTTCTGAATCCCTTAGTCGATTCTGTGTGCAGGTATCCATACAACAATTTCTTGCATCATCATGTGGAGAAAATAATATTATCATGTTTAGAGAGCAAAAATGTGACACTTGTTGAACATCTTCTTCGTGACTGTAATCTTTTGGGAAAAATTCTTGAAGCCGAAAATAATTGCATATTAGCTTCTGACCCAAATACGGTACTTATCCTGTCATTCTTTACTTGGATCCTGTATTCGAAGGGCATTTCTGTAGCATATATTTTGGTTCCATCGTTTAAAAATGTTCAAACTTGTAAATTTAAACCCCCCCCCCCTCTTTCTAGTTTAATGCTGAATTGATGCTTGGTTTTTCCTTTCAAATCTCCTGCAGCCAACAGTTAGTACTGAAGGTAGAGCGCCTCCAAAGATAGGAAATATTGGACACTTGACACGTATATCTAACAAACTTGTTCAGATTGGAAGTAGCAATGGTGAAATTCAGGCATATCTGCAGGTTTTAAATCTCTCGAACAGTCATGGTTGCATTTTATAAGTACTTTTCAGTGTTTTGTGTAGCATAGCAAGTTGCAACACTTATTGCGTTTGAATATTTTTTGAATATCTGATTGGAGAATCAGAAGTAGCACTTAATTTCTAAGCATTTGTTCTATCCAATAATGCCCGCATTTCCTTTTGGGATGTCCGATAAAAATTATCCATAAGCAAAGTTCACATGTAGTATGAAACTATGAACAATGTTTAGGTTAAGAACTTTTATCGACTGAGGACAGAGAAATGGGGATCTGAAATCAGTTCATGATTGATTCTTTTGAGTGCATTTAATGTACTTTCTTAATGCTTTAGCTTCTCAGAGTGGATAATAATTTTTCGAACCTAGAGTGTGTAAGAAGTACACATGGTAACTCTTTTTTCTTTATGCATAAATTTAACTATTACATCATTGTTTTAACACTTCCAAAATTATAATATCATGTCAATTTTATCATCATTTTCTGGAAGTTTGCATTTTGTTCTCTGTATTTTGAGACTAATCTTTTATCTGGTGTCACAGTGGGAGGTGTCTCACACGATTAATTTCACTCTTATTCCCAATTGAACCTTGAGATTTTCAAGTTCTAACTATTGGCATGTTTCCAGGGGAATGTTAGAAGCCCACTGCTGTCTGATGGAAAACCTTTTAGTTTTCGAAGAGTTGTGTTCTTAGTTTGTTTTCTTTTGACAGGAAAATAGCGAATGGATTGATTGGCACACGAATGTTCTATCAAAACGTAATGCTACAGAAAATGTTTACCAGTGGGCTTGTGGGTATGTTATTTTTATCATTGAATAACTTCAGTCTTTTCTTTCCAAATCAGTTATCCAGCTGAAGAACGTGAATGATTTGATTGAGCTTAAGCAACTTGAATTGCTTGTTAGCAAGCAAAAAATTGAATCACAAACAAGGAAAATGCTTACGAGTTCTATTTAAGTTTCTGCTGCCTGGTGGCATTTTTGTTTGATATTATGTTTATGACTTTTTTCTCTGAGGTATTTCAATATGTTTATTTTAACAGGAGGCCAACTGCACTACAAGACCGGACCAGAGATAGTGATGAGGATGATTACCAAGATAGGGATTATGATGTTGCTGCCTTGGCAAATAACTTAAGCCAGGCTTTTCGATATGGCATTTACAGTAATGATAATATGGATGAGGTGCTTTCTAGAACTTTCATACTGTCCCAGCTGTATTTGAGTTGTATTTATCTACTTATTAAATACCAAGACCAAGAGGATAAACATAAAAGCATAAATCTATTGAAGTAAGCAATTATTCTATATTTTAAAGGGATGTTTTTTATATTGCAACTGCAAGACCTCATTTGCGATGATTTGTAGTATTGCAGAAATGGTGATCTGTTGTTTTATTAAACTACATTTGATACCATTTGGTATGCTTCATTGACTTGTTCTTGATTCTCCCTAACCTCTGGCCTTGAACAAAAAAAGAGTCTCGATTTTTGCAAAGCTGTTTGTGCAGTTATTGTGGTTTTCCCTACTATTCTCATGTTAGTTACTTTATCTGCAATATCTCTGTATTCTGTTTTCCAAATCACACTATTTAGCTCTTCTACTAGAATGTCTTTATTTTTACTTCTCCGTATAGTTTAGATATGTTGTTGTTTCATTATTTGTTTTTATGTATTCACTCTATTAAATTAGTACTATCTGATCTAAAATATGGAATGTTTGTTTTTTTCATTTGCTGATATCTTTTACACATGTTTCAGGTGCATGGCTCACTTGAACGAGATGATGAGGTATGTGTTTTGTGTTACTATCTCAATATGAAGTCTGAAGTTGGGCTGTTGTTCTTTTGAATTATTATGCAGGAAAAGTTTGCTAAAACTTACTCTAAGGACTTCTAGTTTTTTCCATGGGCCAGGCCAAGCCCCATTTGAACAAGCATTATGGCTGCCCCGACCCAGCCTGGCTATATAAAAGCACCGCACAGACGTGTCCAAATTTGTACACTGAAGGATTGATCTCTCTTAAAGAGGAACAAGCCTTCTTAAAAATTTATTTTAGTAATAAATGGGTCAGGTTGGGCTTGGACTCGGGCAATGAATATCATGCCCAAGGCTTGGTCCTTTTTTACAATCAACCTCACTTTTTTGCCCAAACCCGTTTTCGGGGACCTATTTTTCTGTAAAAACCCTCTCAAATAGTAAGCGTGCCATCAGGCTTGAGCAGGTAGACCAACCCCTTGACAGGTCTAGACTCTTCCTCTTGCTTTTTCCCTCGTTTTAATTTGAAATTGTAAGTTCTGGCTAATGATTTTGCACTGTTTGTTATTTTTGGTCTTCAAAAAAGGATCTCCATCTTTTATTATTAAGAACAACATCCCCTCCCCCCCCCCCCCTCTTTTTTTCTCTTTGCCTTTTATCCTTTGAACTTGTATTTTGAAACGCTTTTGTACTTTCAGGATGTTTACTTTGATGATGAATCTGCTGAGGTTGTAATATCTTCTCTGCGCCTTGGAGACGACCAAGAAAGGTGGGTTGAAGTATTCTTTTGAACTTACTGGTGGGAATTGGAATTTAGTCACTTTGTTGGCCATGTTGATTTTTTTTTTTTAATTGTGTTAACTCAATTATTAGGCCTAATCGGTGGACGTTTTTCCTTTTTGTCTGCAGTGGTTCTCTTTTCACAAATTCCAACTGGTTTGCTTTTGAAGATGATAGAGTTTCCAATGAACATTCAAGTGGAGCTCTGGCTTCCGCATCACCTAATACTGAGGGAGCTGGTGTTTCAAATGGTGATGGTGAAGATGATGACTTAGATGATACGGCAACCTCTTCTCAGGTGCCTGATGCAAAAATAGAAGATAACTCTGCTGACGTGTCTGAAGACTCTAAAGCAGCAGCTGGAGGCAGTGCAAATGATAAACCACCTTCGTGGGTTGAATGGAGAGAGACCCTGGATTCTTATGAGACATCCGGTTCCAATGAATCTGCTATTGTCCCAAATGGTGAACTGCAAGTGAAACCAGAGGATAAAGGCAGTGATGATGACCCAGATGTTGCTTCTGAACCCGCTCCTTCATCCTCTGACAGTAGAAATGAAACCACCGCCTTGGAGACATCTCCTCCTCCTCCTGCTGTTGCTGCTGAATCAACAAATGAAAACCTTGGCTCAAGCCCCACTAAGCTATCAGAGTCTGGTAATGGCAATGTAAGTGTAGTTGTTAGCGAGACTGAGAAAGCTTCAGGAACAGAGTCTACCCCTGGGATTACCAAAGATGTTGGAAGTTCAGCCAAAGAAACAGAGAACTAATGGTAAATTCTGAAGAATTGGGTTTAGTTGAGTTTGAGGTAGCTCAATTTTGCGGTGACATTGATCCGATGGGGAGGGAAGGATGGGCACTGCTTGCTTGACGCAGGTTAAATTCAACATTGAATCTGTCCTGTAGGTTGTGCAAGTGATTAAGGAAATGGATGGCTGGCAGGCAGGCGGGCAAGACGTGTTAATATGACATAATTGTACTTTTTTTTTTTTAAATTTTCCCAATTACCATGAATGTTGAAATTCTTGTGAGAAATTCTGTGGTTTTGCTTTGCCCTTTACCGTTTTGGCAGATCAAACAAGTGCTAGAGTTAGAACTTTGTTTGACGACCAGGAGTGACACTGTTAAACCGTTATTTTTCTAACTTGATTGAGGTGAAATCGTTGTTGGCTATACTATAGTTTTATTATTATTATACCATCCTTCAGTACATCCTACAGGCTCTGTTTTTAAGTTAGGGAATTGATAGATGATGGTTAAAATGAACGGTGAAAGAGTATGTTATATTTATATTTACGTATACGTAACCGATGAGGAGAAAAAAAGAGGGAAAAGAATTTATCAAATTTACATAAAATAAATAAATAGAACTATTATTATACTACATGATCATTGCTTGTTTTCTTTGTTGCAAAGAAAGCATGCAGCTCAGGAAGTCAAGAATTGCTAAACCGTTAGTTTAACCCCGTTTAAAGGTAAAAGTATAAAGTTGAAAGAGAGGCTACTTTAAAGTACGAATGATTTTGAAAGCTTAGATTAGGTTGAACAAGATTAAGATAATGAAAATACATGTCGTTAGTAGACCTTAAAGGAAAGGGACAAAAGCAAATTCATTATTATAACGTTGACCGCGTGAAATAATTAGCATCCAATGCCATCCCATCCCATTCCTTCGTTTCTCTTCCAAAGTCATTTTTTAAGATCATCCTCACACAATATCCTATGAATCTTTCTTTTAAATTTTTTTTTTTCGTGGTGGAGGCCAAATAAAAAATATAATTTTAATTTTAAATTTATTAAATATTATACTTTTTATATTAAAATTCGAGTTTCTTATCTCATGATTTTTGTTCCCACAGTCACATGATTTTTTTTAATTGCACTTAATATAATAATGGAATATTTTGTTAAATATTTCATTAATATATTTAAATTACTTTTAAATAAAATAATATTATAATATGTATATCTCATAATAGGTAAAAAAAAAAAATTGTACATATGATGTTCCATATTAAACAAAAATTATTATCTTGTTTTTTGAAAATTTATATTAAAATAAATATTTTTTATATATATATCATTTTATAACAGCAAATTATTGTTTGTTATTTAACCATTCACAGAAGTAAAATTTTTTTATTATTTTAAATATAAAAAAAGTTTTCTATTTTATAAACTCCTTGTAATTTGGAGAAATTCCATCTTCATCCTAATCTTTTCCAATTGCTTTCTCACTTTCTTTTCTTCTTATTTTATTTTTCTATTTCTTTTTTCTTTTCCTTACCATAACGCTTTCTCCTTGATAAATTAGAATTTTGCTTTCAACATAATATTAATTTTAATATAAATTTCTTAAATATATATATGTATATATTTTTTCTAATGTAGCACATCATCTATAAGTTTATACATGTGAAATATCTGCATTTCAATTTTTTATTTTATTCAAAATTAATTCTAAATAGATTATCAGAAATTTTCATTTGCACAAAATATGGTTAAAAAATTATTAAAAATAAAAGTATCCCCATAGTTTATTGTTACTGAAATTTTGACATACCCACAAAAGTGGGTCAAAAAATTGCTTTTAATTTGATTTTTAAAATAAATAATATTTTAAAAAATTAACATTTTTTTCAAAGTGGAAAGTTTTTTCAAGTAAAAAATGGGTTTTTAAGTAAAACCCAATTTTTAAAGTAAAAAATAATTATTTAAATATTATTTCAAATGAAATGAAAAAAAAAGTCTTTAATTTTATATTTATTCTAAAGATTTTAATTAGACTTTTATTTTTTTGTAACTTTTCAACTTAGTTGTTGTCACCTGGCTTGTAAAATCAAAATCAATAATAGATTTTGTAATAGTAGAAATAAAATAAATATATAATTTTATGTTGTTCTATAAGTTTTATTTCCAAAGCTTAAATTCAATTCAAAATAAAAACCAAATTATTTAAACTAATTATGTTTTGCTCATTTATCTAATAAAAAATAAGTTTGGTACTTATATTCAACGTCAAACTCGATTATTATGCTTGATTTTAAATTGAGATTTTTCACAACTAATTTAAAATATATATGCTAAAAAAAAAGTTCAAGTAAGTTCCCAAGGCTTATTCGATAACTTGAACTGCTAAGCTAGATTCGACATTAACTAAACTAAATTGAATTTTTTTTTTAAATCAAATCCGATTTTACTTATGATTTTTATAAATCGAATCCAA
>JBBYHM010000019.1:10168634-10180201 GCA_038381775.1 Adansonia rubrostipa
TTTCGGATTCACCGAGTCTCATTTTTTTACGTATTATTATCATTTTGAGTTTGCACCTGATTAATAATAATAATAATATTATTATTATTATTATTATATTTTTCTTTTTTTTTTGAGTTTACACTTGATTATTAATAATATATTTATTTATAATACAATTCACCTCATTAAGTTTTCAAATAAATTTTATTTTTAACTATGTAATAGTATTTGATTTATTAATAATGTATATTTATATATTATATTTATATTTATATAAATATAAATCAAATATTAATAAAGTATAATAAATATATATTTATATTTATATATTATTAATACATATAAATTTATTTTTTAAAAAATATCTTTTTTTAAATTTTAATCTATCATTAATTCTATTGTTTAAACGCAAGTCTAAAACAAAAATTTATATATACTGTAGAAAATTAGTTATAAAGCATATTTAATAAAATATAAATTTTTATTATTAAGTATTAAACTATGAAAATTATCAATGAAATTTTTGAATTTCACAAATTAAGAGATAAAAAAAATTTATATTTGTCTTATTGAGATATAATTATGAAAATAAATAAATAAAAAATAAAATATTATGTAAATATATATATGATATTGATAATTATGTAAAACTGTTTATTTTCACTATTTAAAATAATCCTTGTTTGGATTTTCTTTGATTTTGTTATATAAACTTGCTAAACTACTAAAATAACTTAGGAATTAACGAGAACACATGATAACTACTTTGAACGTGCACACACGATATAAAACACTCTTCTTGGCCTTAAATTTTAACAAAAAAAATAGCTTCGGGCAGAGAGGGGGGGCTGACCAACAGACAGGTGAACAAATCTGAGCCAAGCAATATGTGGGGCCAACAAGGGTGTGGATGCTGTTGAAGGTAACCGCTGACCGTGGATGGCTTGAATCTGAGTTAAAGTTGAAGTACGGATCAGCTACACGTGGGTCCATGGAAAAGATCGTATAATTGGTGCTCTAGTGCTTTCGTTGGCGAGCTCGTGTTCGGTTGGGTTGTTTAGCATAGTTGATGTTTTATTATATGTTTTCAATTTTTAAAAATATAAACAATGGTTAATAAATAATATTATTACATATTAAAAAAATAAATGCTTAAAGTATTTCAAATATCATAATTCAATAAAACATAAATTAATAAATAGAAAAAATATCAATGTATTTATTTAATTAAATTATTTAGTTGTTATACACAAAAATTATATAATATCGTTTAGTAAGAATTTAAGATCATTTAAATAATATTATAAATAAATATAATTAAAAAATATTAATTAAGTTAATATTTACAATATAATAAATGTATAAAACATTAAATAATATTAAATAGATTATCTAATATTAAATTTTAATAAAGTATTATTAATATGAATTAATAATAAATTGTAGAAAATGATATTATTTAATCTAGCTTTAAATGATTAACAATTTTAAACTCGTGTAATGCATAGAAGCATATTTATACTTCAATAATTTTATAGAATATAAGTTTTAAATTTAGGGGTAATGCAAAAGATTTTATTTTTTATTTGGATTTGGAATATTTAGTTTAGTAAAATTTAAGAAAACTCTTATAATTATATATTAAATCTAATAATCTTTAAAGAAAAGAATAAGCCATATAGGACTGAATTTCTAGTTTTTAGTAGAAGATACAACTCATATTATAAGTCACCATCTAGCATCGGCTTGTGCCAATGCAAAGTATTTTAATAATGTGATAATTAAATATTGCATTCCTAACCAACCAAACATGTTCATCTTTAATAAAGGAATGGGCGACCAAACACATGCATATGAAATTAACAGAATGTGACATCGTCTACCAGCAAAAAAGCATATTGGCAAAGGTAACGAAATATTATCCAAACCAAACCTCTTAAATTTAGCTTTATAAATAATTAATGAAATCATTGGTCCAAAAAATTATAGCTTATTATTTGTTATTATGAAAATCAATTTTTTTAAATGCCACGGTGAAAAGATTAATTTAGTTTTATTGTAACGTAAAAATAAACTAGTTAACCTTATTTAATGAAGCCACAAATGTGCCTTTCGATTAGCTAAAATTGAAACAATTAGGAGGGGTTTGTTTCAAAGAATATAAGATCACCAAAAGTAATAGGATTCTCACCTACAAGATAACGAAGTTACATTCCCATTAATCTTATATATCTATATTTGGTTGACTATTCCTTTATTGAAGATTAACATATTTGGTTGACCAAGAATGTAAGATTCTAAAATCACCTGATTACTAACCCTTGCCTTTATAAAAGCCAATGCTAGATTTCTAGATGAGAGTTGTAGCTATACAAGGCTTCTAAATTTTATTTGGCCACTTTTTGAAAATAATTTCTTTTGATTTGAAAATAATTTCTTGATTATTGTAAAAAATAATTCTTAGATGGCTGGTTATTTGCATTAATAGATGTAATGTCTTAAGCAAAATGATTCTCTCAATAAAATGGATAATATAACCAGACAAAATTCTAACACTGCAAAATTCAAGTTTAAACCAGAACATTTGATCACCAGCATAAAAAGTTTCAAACATATTTTTATATGTTTAAGAATCTAAAATATCCACTATAACAATTATCAAATTACTCACCACTTCCACTAGATATGTAAAAGAAGACATAAAGATTCAAACCTTAAGTATGTCATTACGATAATTACATATTTTAGCAAGCAAGTTAAAAATAGTTTTGCATATATCAATCTATGGCATCTCAAAACATAAGCCACAAAGTCAAAAAATTAGTGTATGCAATTGCAAAAAGTTGCCAATATGATCATAGAAGCTCTAAGCATAACGTAAAGCTACACATCTGTTGAAAGGTTAAAGTCGAAATAGGGTCGATAAGGTTATATTCACTTAATTGCTTTAGAACGTAATACTTTTTAAATTCTTTTGGTAAAGAAAAGAAGAAATCCACCTTATGTATATCTTTGCCAGTATATTCTACTGCAGTAAGTATTTCATCTTTGGAAAAGCTTTCCATTTCCATGATTTCTATGAAAATTATCATCCTCCTATCAATCATTTTAGCCTCTTTCTTGAAGAATGCATAAAACCACATAATTTCTTAGGTAGCTTTCAGTATGCAATCTTAAACTTGCCTATCTCTTCCACCAATTAAGATAATCAATTAATGTTGTGAGACCTTTTCTTTACTTGTCATAGCTTTGTTAATTAGAGCAGTAGTAGTTTTTTGAAAAGTTGAAGCATCAATATCATCTCTCGATTTAACATTTCTTCCACCTTCAGGTTTAGTATCAGGTGCATCTACAAACTTATCTTCTTCAGCATCAAGTTCTTCCATTATATTAATTGGGGTCTTAGCTCCAGCTCTTGTTGCTTTAACTTTCCCAAAAATTTCGCCAAAGTCATCAAAACAAGAAAATAGTTTATTTCCTAAACTATAAGCGGATGGATGACTCTACAAACAAATGTGAAGCAATAAATAAGTTGAGTTTATAAATATAACTATAAATAGATAATAAAAAAGAATACACAAATCAATTGAATGAAGATGCCATCTACTTCCTCTAACCCAATCATCAAATACATCCTTTGACACAGTTAAACACTTTCTTCTGCATTCTGACGAAATACACTTCCAGTGTTAACCATTTTAGATATCGCATTGTACTGCCTCTTCAATAGCTTTACCCTAGACTCAATATATGGGTTAGCTTTAAGTTGTGCTGTAAGAAGCTTATTCTCTAACAATTTTTCAAGCTAGGATAGATACCTTATTTTAAAGGTCCAATTATCTCTCTTTCGATGTGGATCTTCTAACAAGATATGTAGGCATTTAACAAGCGTGGCATGCTCTTTTTTAGTCCTGTACATTTTGCATGCAACAGTCTTTACCCTCCTCGCAGTTTGTTTCTTATGAATTTTTACCTCAACAATAGAGAATGACATTTGCAAGTCCTACCAATATAGACATGTATGGAAAATTAAAAAAAAAATCACATAAGACAAAATATAAGAAAATCATTCTTCAACAATAACTTAGATTCATTATTATGCATAGTGTTAAATACATTAAATTTAAATAAGCCACACAAATAAAATTAAAATTTAAAGTGCAAAAAGGTACAAACTAATTACAGAAAATAATAAAAAGTTAGACATATCCTTAAGTATTTTAGGCTAACCAACTGGTGAACGTCTTTTCTGCTAGCTTATCCCAAAACTCAGTTTAAGCATTACTTGACTCACAATGCTTGATCAAGTCATTTTGATCATTTCTTACTACTTGGCTGCCACCTACTTCAACAAAATCACTTCCATAGGGTCAACTAGCATTTTCAAAATTAATGAAGTTATGGAAAATATAACAAGCAAAAATTATTGTACATTGTGTTTTCATCGAATAAAATGATTTTTCCATCAGAATTGTCCATCTTGCTTTCAATATGCCAAACCATCTCTTAATGCAATTTATTGCTTGAGAATGTTTCATAAGAAAGTATTTTTGGGGTGTAGAAGGTTGGTGTTCTTGTTTCCATCATTCAAATAGTATCTTTAACTTCTATATGTTGCCAGAAAACCTTCCCTATTTGTGTATCCAGCATCACACAAATAATAGTACCTTATCCAATTAAGAATTGAATTAATACATAAAAGTGTTTAAAGTTTTATTTCGTAACATAGTATGTATTTATGTTATTAAGCATTACTTTATGGAATTCTTAAACATTTCTCTTACTAATGGAGTTTCTAGGTACTTTTTTGTAAGTCGCAAAATCTTACTACCCTAGCAAAACATAAATGAATTGCACGTCTAGTACGCAAACACCAAGGATGTTTGTAGCAATTTCATTTTTTCTTAACTTGTACCTTGGTCTGTCAATTGAGTCCACATTTACCTTTATGTATGTTCCATTTAAGGCACTTAAATAGCCCTAAACTCATAAACAAAATGAAAATACATATTAAGTACCTATTTACACATTAAATTTGTGTTCAATATTAGGACTATGAATAATACCTTAAACCATTTCCATCTATCATTTGTTGAATTATTTAGTATTGGTTCTGGTTTTTTTAAAAAGTATTAAATGAAGCTTTAAAATTGAGTTTAACACTGCATGAAATTGCCTACTCACTAACTATCCAAATCTGGCCATTTGATGCTTAATAACCCTATTCTTGATATGGTGCATATGATTTGAAGGAAACTGATAACCATTTCTTCTATACCCATATTTCTATTTTCTTTTAATCCTTTATGAATTTTTAATAAATGACAATTTTATAAAGCATCTTCTATCCATTTTATAATTTTTTAAGCTTTGCTTATCACTTACAAAATACATTATATGTAAGTTGATTGCCTTAGTATTATGCTTAAAAAGTGTTCTTGAGTAAAAGATAGTTTACCTCTATTTTTACATTTACTATACAACAATCAAATAGAAACAAACAATAAAATTTGGAACATAGTTTTCATCATCTCCAATTATAAAATTAACATATCTTCTTTATTATTCTTAAATGAGCAATAACTGCTATAATAATCAAAATACAATATGGACAATTTGTAAAAGTTTTAAATCAAAATGATTCTTCTAATTAGAAAATACTATAGAGCTAGCAAAAATTTTTTTTTTAAATAACAATATGGTGTAAATTAGAACCTAAAAGAATGAAATACTCCTGAAAATAATTATTTTGAATCTAAATTCCTGAACATAAAATAAAAATAAATGAAATCCAAATAATTTGCATACTATTATTTAAAAGTTGTGGGATTAAAAAAATTCAATTTATGAACAATTTACCAAAAGATTATCCTTGAAATAAAATAAATCAAAGAAGTCCAAATCACCTAAGTGGACCACACTTTAGATTTTATTATAAGAATTATATATCTTAGGCTTATTATATAAATGCACACACAAACACATACAAAAATATACCCATAAGCGTATTGTGCCTTACTTTACCCAAGCAAGCACCTTTTTAGCGCCTTATGTCTCAGGCAATATAATGGTTCAGTGCCTAATATGCACTTTACACCCTTGACAACATTGACCCAACTAGTTTATTTAAAATTTAATTGATTTCATTGTTCTGAAATGAAGGTCACAACTGACAACATTCATTTATTTTCCATTTAATAGAATGATTACTTTGGTTGTAGATTTTAGCTTAAATCTAAAGTACTATATTTTGCACTAATCCAATCCATGAAGTTCAAGCATATAGGCCAAGTAATATAACTTGATCACATGAAGGTAAAACATCATATAATATCAATTGAAAAGATTTAATAGCCAAAATTATAGGATAACCATTCATTTGAATTCATCTTTAAGAATTATAATAGGAACTATTTTTTTAATACTTTTTTCCTAGCTAACTTTAATTATTACATTACAATTTGTCAGCTAGAAGTGAAACCTTTAAAACTTCTTCTAAAATATGATAGAGATGAGCAACATCAACAAATCATTATCTTTCCACAATTTTTGTTCAAAACTGATATTAAGATTTATAAATAAGCTAAAAAAAAGCAAAATTTTCACAATGAGTAACAATTGTGAGTTTAAATTTAGAAGGTAATAAATAATAAGTATTTCTTTTTCCAAACTAGAAAACAACCCCAACTAATTGAATCTTTTCAAAGTTAATGGCATATAAGGTTTGAAGCAATTGATAGTATTAAGTAATTGCTTGAATGTAGATGTCATAATTGTATTTTGGGTTTACCTTTCGATTTTTGGACCTGTTGTTGAGATATTTGAATTTAATCGCAAGGGATCATTGAAATTCTCATTCGCTGAAAGACGCCAACCTAATTTTTAGCTTCGAAGATTTTAAATTAGAAAAATTAACAAACAAATAAAAAATAGATTGAATAATCAAAATTAAAGAAAAGATAGTTGGAGAAAGAATGGGTAAAAAATTACCCTTTGTAACAGTAGCAAAAACTAGTGAGTTTTGGGTTCAAATGAAAGAATAGGTAAAAACCATGCCTTAACCCTGCAAATAGGTAAAATAAATATTGCTAATCTTCTTATG
The DNA here is from genome assembly GCA_038381775.1 of Adansonia rubrostipa. Lineage (NCBI taxonomy): Eukaryota > Viridiplantae > Streptophyta > Magnoliopsida > Malvales > Malvaceae > Adansonia > Adansonia rubrostipa. The sequence goes on from JBBYHM010000019.1 coordinate 10,175,719, forward strand.
AATTGAAATCTTAAATGGTAGATAAAAACTTTAAAAAATTCAAGGAAAAAAGATGAAGTTTGTTTTTTTTATTTAAAACCTGGTGAACTCCTTTAAGCAAGTGATTGTTTGCATGTGACAAATCGTTTGATTGCAATTCCTTCATTGGATTCCAATCTAAGGTTCGATTGGGTAAAAAGGGAAAAAGGAGAATAAGAGTTAGGCTGGCTAAGGAAAAACAAAGGATGGAATAGATATGTTTAGGTTGTAATTTTATTTAAGTTAAAGGGTAAAACAGTAAAAAAATTAAAAATGAGGGTAAAAGTGGCATAATATTTGCATTCTAAGCAGAATGTTACATAACCATAGAGAAAGGTAAGTATAAGATTACCTCTTATATTATCGAATCTTACTACTCTAGGTAATAATAAATTACCGAGACTCAGGAAAATAAACATGGTAATGTTATGATGGAATCTTACATTACCACAAGTACTGTAATATGATCCCAGCTAAACCCTCCTTTAAAGTTATTTAAGATTCCTCTTCTAATGCAACATTAACTAGATATTGCTTCCCACTTAAAAAGAATAAGATTATAAAATAAAATCAAAATAGCAAAACATTTTTTCAATTATCAAAATTTAAAAGAAAAATATTATTGCTTTACCTTTACCTTTATGACAAGAATATCAGACATGTTAAACTAAAAAAATCCATTACTTATGTTTTTTTCCAAGTTATCTATCACTTCTCAGCTGCAACATGAACCTTAAGATGTTAGCATTGCCTGAAGCAACATTTGCAAACAATAGACTCGTAGTTAATTTTAAATATCTAGAAGTAATACAATCATCATTTGTATTAAAATAAACAATAAAGAACATTTAAAACGAAGCACAAAAGGAAATTAATAGAAAAAACTTTGATTAATTTTGTGGCAAAAGGGTGTTTTACTTCAATCATCCACTTCAATGTAGTAAATTTATATTAGCATGACTCATAGAGTAGAAACAATTAATTTGCCACAAAAAAGAAAATAAGCTAAAAATTTTAAGTTAAATTTGACAGAATATATAAATTTTGACAAACAACAGGTCAAAATGAAAATATTCATATAATTATTACATTTTTTTTTGAATTTTCTGAAAAAGATTGATTAAATATAAAAAAATTCCTAAAAAAAAATTAAAAGACATTAATCAGTGCCTATAAGCATCCATTAAGTGAACTCATGAATTTTAATTAAATAGAAGGTTTATTTTGTGTAAAACTTTAATTAAATTTAAATTTTGAGTAAATTCAATGGATTTTTTAAAGATAAAAAAGCTAAACTCAAAACTTATACTAAGTAGTTTAAAATCGGTGTAATACATAGGTATGCAATTATATATAAAAAATCAAAATATAGTTGATAAATTTTAAATAAAAATTTTGACCAAAAAAAATTATAGTAGAATAAATTTTAATAAAAAAGTATGAAAATAAATTTTGGACATCAATATGTAGCTAATTAAACTTTTGATGAAAAGTTCACTATCATTTGCATTTTTTTTCGTAATATATAATGTTTTCTTGTTTTGATATGAAACCTTGCAACAACAAAGTAAAAAACAAAAAGATTAATATCTGTTAACTTTGAAATAAAAAATTTAAAAAGTCAAAACCAAAATTGAAATGAAAAAAAAACACAACTAAATAATAAAATCAAAATTAATATGATAATTCTAACTTAAATATTCTAAAAGAAAGTATATTTACAAAAATATAATACTAAAAAAAGAAATAAAGAACATGTTAAATAATAATAATAATCATCATCATCATCATCATCATCATCATAAAGTTTATAATCTTAAAGTACCCTTTATAACTTATCGTAGAATGAAAAAAATTAATGTACAAAACGATATATTCATATCATTATTTAAATTATATATCAAGAAATAAATAAAAGGAATATAAGATTACAAAATGAAAAAATTTTTATAACAAGTGTTGAATGTGTCACCTTTATCATAAAATTGTTATATTTATAACAATACATAAATGTAAATTTAAAAGATCGAACAAAAAATTAGTTTTTCAACATTTAAATATATGTTTTCTTTAATTACACATTATGATGGAGATCAAACTTTAAATATATAATTTGATATTTTCTTTTAAATTTGTCATATCAATCAATTCTTTTTATTTTTGCTATCAAACAAATGAAAAATATTATAAATATGAAGATTTTATCAAAAACTAAAACAAAAGGCAAAAATATATATTGAATGGTTACTAAGACTTTTGTACAAAAAATAGAAAGAAATATATGTAATTTAAGTTTTTTTTTAATATTCACTTGTCAAAATAATAAATGCAGAGTTTAACTTATTCGCTTATTAAGTAAAGATTGTTTCGAATTTAACATTTTGGGCTAAAATATAATCATTTTTTAAAAATATCTATAATTTAAAATTTTAGGGTTTAGACTATTTGTCTGTCCAAAAATATTTCATTGATTAAATATTATTTTGAATTTAGCTAAAAGTTTACTAATATATAGTAAGTTTTTAAAAAAATTTAATTCAACTTGTACTTAAAAAAAGTACAGTACAATTTTTTATAACTTTTGATACTTAAATAATAGATTTGATTAAAATTAAATCAATTGAGAGAGATCTAAGTTATCAAATATAAATGCAATTACTTAGTTAGAATCAATCATATTAAATTATTTTAAATTATTCTCCTGTCAAAAAATTAAGCATTCATGCTTGATAGTTGTTTATTTTTTCAAAAATATTTGCCTTTTTATATAAGATTATATAAAATGTAAGATAATATAAAAAGTGACTATGAGTTAATATATACTATGCAATGTATGGAAAAAAGTTTAATGTTCAAATTTATATAAAAAGGTAATAACTAAATTAAAATATAAAAGTAAATGAATATAGTTTATAATAAAATAAAATATTTTAAAATTTAAATCAAATCATTTTTAATTAATTGCAAGATACATGTCTCTTATGAAAAGCTGTCCACATGTTAAAGAGTTAGAGTATCTATGTACAATATTTTTTTCCATTAACGGCTTTGTTTTCTAAATATTTATATAAGATATAAGATATCTTAATCATAGTATAATTTGCAGTCAACTAACCATTAAAAATTTTGAATAATTCTCCAAAATTATCTCCATCTTCACCATACGTAGACATGATATTTTTGAACTCGAATATTAATGATAGTCATCGTAATAAATTAAATTCAAATAGCAAACAATAAATAGTAGAGTGACTATCTTTAATATTAGAGTTCAAAAATATCATATTTATATATGGTGAAGATGGCGATAATTATAGAGAATAATTTAAAATTTTAAATGGCTAGCTAACTACAAATTATACTATTAAGAATCAAATTAAGTAATTAAGATTTAAGACGGCAATTTCAAAGTTAAAGTAATTGTCACATGCAGATATGATAGTAAATCAAGTCAATTTAATTATTTTTAATATATACGTTTTAATTTAGAAGTATTATAGATAAATGATAACAAAAAAGTAAATATAATCAATTTAATTTTTTAAATTATCTTTTAAATTAGGAATGCATCAAATAAATTAAAAATACATTTGTTAGAAGACTCATAACAAATTTTCAAGATCTTCCACTTGTCAATAATATAAGTTATCCATGTAGGATAATTGCTTTTCTCGGCCAAAGGTTTTTGCTCTTATATACTTATTAGTTTTAAACCCTTCTAATGCACAAGTATGCAATTATATAATAAAAATAATAATATAATTAGTAAATTTTATATAGGAATTTTGACCAAAAATATTTTATTAGAATAAATTATAATAAAGTAAACACGGAAAAGAAAATTTTGGCCATCAATATATAGTTTTAATAAAGTTTTTTTCTTTAAAAAAAAAACCTTTTGTACCATATTTCTTTCACTAAAAATAATGTGGCCATAGCTTGAATAACAAATAAATAAATAAATAAGGAAAAAAATTGCAAACAACAAATAATGTAAAAAATGAGCCTCCATACATATGAAATATTTGATAATCAAATAAGAAAATGATTAGGAAAGAGGACTTTCAAATATTTTTTCTTTTTCATTTCCAAATTGAATAATTAATTTGTCAGAAAGCTAACACATAGCTGTCAAATAACAAGCAATCAAAGAGGCCAAAGTCCATAAATAGATCAAGTTGAATCACTCAAAGAGATCTATAAAAAGAAGATTTAAACTTTTTTATGAAAATATTCTCTGTGATCACTTTTTTGTAACATATTATATCTCCTTATTTTTATGTGAAAACTTTGCAATCACAAAATAAAGAAAGCAAAAGATTAATTATCTAATAATTTTTAGATAAAAAATTCAAGAACATAAAACCAAAATTGAAGTAAAAAGAAAACACAACTTGATAATCAAAATAAATATTAATATGATAATTCTAATTTGAATAATCTAAAGGAAGGCATATTTACAAAA
>JBBYHM010000019.1:10187988-10203928 GCA_038381775.1 Adansonia rubrostipa
CTAAACCATGAACACATGTAATGTATAATAATTTATTATCATTTAATTACATTATATTCTTAATTTTATTTTTTGTAATTTATTGATGTGCATGATATATTATATCTTAATTTTATTTTTATAATTTATTGATAAGCAAAAATTAATTCACATTTACAAAACACTTAGAAAATATATATTTTATTTTTTCACGTTTTAGTTATAAGTTAAAGTAAAGTTTTTAATTCAATTATTTTTATGTTTTATTTTATATTAATTAAAAATTATATATTAAACATTGCAAGAAAACTCATATGAAGTGTAAGATTACACATATCTTATTAAAATAAGATAAATTTATCTTCTATTTCTTGCTAAGTGTGATAAGCAATTTTAATTTTTTTTATAATTACTATATATTGTATTTTTATTATTTTATATATTATAATAGTAATACCGGTATTGCATATATATAAATTTTGACACTTAATAAACACAATATAAGAAAAAAATTATAACATGACATGATATAAAAATTAATACAAACATGACACGAATAGAGGAATAATTGTGAAAATCTACATAAAAAGAATTATTAATGTGAACAAGACAATATATGACCTAAAATTGATAGTTATTTGAATAACGTCAATTAGGTTTGAAAATTTTGGATATAATATAATTATACAATATAAACATAATATAAAAAATAATTAAAATTGATACAATAAAAAAATACAATATAAATACATAAAGTTATCAAAATCTACATATAATAAATTATTAATATTTTAAAATCTATATAATCATATAATACAAAATAACACAAATATAATTCAAATACAAAATAAAAAATGAAAATACAAAATAGAAACAAAAAAATTGGTTGAAATGAGAGCAAAAAAATAACCCAACCCTCAATTTCATCTTAATAACAAAATTACCTCAATTAAAAATCAATTAAGGATTATTTTAATTTATTTTATTGACCTAAATTATACATAATTATTTAAATTTAATAATTTTAAATAAAACAAAAAATAATAAAATAAATATAATATATAAATATATAAATTTTAAAATTTATATAATATAAATTTTAAAAACGTAAAATTTATATAAATATAATGAATATAATGCAACTAGTAATAACTAACCGAATTACTAGACATGCATCGCCAGGTCGACTCGTTTGGAGCCCTAAAGAAAGGATCTCCCATCAAAATATTCCAACCGAGTGAAGAGAAGAGACCCAAAAGCTCCGATCTCCATTTCTCTGCTATTCCAAAACCTTCTCCTTCATCTCATAATGCTTCATTCTGCTGTACCCCAGGTCTTTTTTGTTCTTCACTTTACTCTTTCTTTGGTTCCCCTGGGGGGAAAAGTTCTAATCTTATGTTTTTTTTTTTAGCAGCTGTTTAATTTATCGAAATGGGTTTTCTGCAAGACTGAGATTTTTGCTTTTGTTTTCAGGTTTCGGTCGCTATTCCCATTGGTAGTGACATTTATCTAAAGAAATCTGTGTCTAAGGTACTGATTAATTACTATTAGTGTTATTCTGGTTCTTTTTTCTTTGGTGTTATATGGTTTTCGTTCAAAAACTAATTAATTTCTGCACTTCTTTTAGTTTATGGTTTAGTTGCGGTAATGGGTTGTTAGATCATTTGAAAGATTAAAGACTAGAGTTAGAGTTTGGATTCTCAACTGAGAAGTTGTTAATCTTCCTTTGGACTATACCTGTCCATGGGCCGGCTAGTTTACCGCCAACAGCCGGTTGGAATCAAGTTCGAACTCGTACTTTTATGTTTTGGCTCGGTCTGATTCAAAATAATATTTTTATAGTAAAATAATAAATTTTTTATTTAAATTTAATTATAAAATATATAAATATTAATAAAGAATAAATTTTTAATCGGATAAACAGTAAAATGAGCTTAAATAGGTGGGGCAAGTCAAGCCAAAAGAGAGCCTGGCTATTGATTTCAATTTTGTCCAGGCCATCGCCCGGCCCGTAGACAGCTCTGCTTTGGACATCAAGTTTAGATTTTATTGCTGAAATTTCATTGATCTTAACTACTCTAAGCCGCTGCATGAGTCAGAATCTATGTATGATCTTGATCACCCGCAACCAAATTTAGACAAGTCTTTTTTTTTTGGTGGCTTAAACGCAGTGAATGTTTTAAGCACTGATCTCAGACTGAGAGTGGCCATGATTGGCAAAGAAGAATGGCTTTGTCATCTTTCCTCTCTTATTTTACTATTTCAAGTGTCAAAACCAACTATAAAAATGCAATGCCTTGCCTGTGATTCCTTCTTTATGGCAAGTTTCAATCTCCAACTTCTGTCGTGCCTAAAGGCTGAAGGAGGGTCTATCATGCAGCTGTTTTGCCTTAAAAATTGAAATTATAAAGCCAAATGATCATCTCTTTTTCTGATTCTTTCTTTCAAAAAGTCAAAGTTGGTGACAGCAAAAGAATCATATAGCTCTTTCATTTCTTTTTTTTTTTTTTCTTTAAATATCGGTTTGTACTTCAGTATGAAGCCACCTTCTTCACTCTGCTTCCTGCAACTCAACAAGTTTAAAATCCTTTATAATTAAAGTTGCCGAGAATAAAAGAATTAAATAGTTAAATATATCATTGTTCGAGTGTGATTCCATCTGGTTTATGCCTCTGGAGTAGGTTATGGACACACAGGTGCTGAACTTCATTTGACAGCTCAAGTTTTCTTTTGCTTCATTAACGTTATACACTGCTTGTCCATTTTAATGATGTTCTTTTCACATGGATATGCATCTTTGAATGCGGTGACAATTGCCAAAGTGAGTTTGCTTGTCAAAATTCAGCTTTGTATTGACTGATTTTTCCACATCTTAGACGACAATATTCATCGTTTTCATTTACTAATATTGTTGGTGCAATAACTGAACTAGAGTTGCACTGTTTCCTAAGATGACATTTCAGGCTGACGTTTCTTTATCCTTTAAGTTAACCTTGTGTGTGTTGCATATGGTAAATTAGTTCATAATACAGAAGCCATTGGATTTGTCGCAGAGGAACGGTATAAGCTTTGGTGACAAGTCATGGGCTTCCACCTTATCTTTGGATTTGAAATTACAAAATGTACAGAAGAGTGGTCAGTACATAGTATGCATGTCAGTGCAACAATCCAGCCAATCCAAGGTTGCAGTTTCACCTTTACAGTTGGAAACTGCAAAAGAGCCCCCACTAAATTTATTCAAGCCCAAGGAACCTTACACGGCTACCATTGTTTCTGTTGAGAGACTAGTCGGTCCAAAAGCTCTGGGTGAGACTTGCCATATTGTGATTGATCGTGGTGGAAATGTACCATACTGGGAGGGGCAGAGCTATGGTGTTATCCCTCCTGTAAGTCTGTCACCTCGAACATGATGCCTTTTTTTTTTTTACTGTTTTCAGGGGGTTGTTGCATTTAATCTATAATTCTTATGCTTAGAATATTTTGACTTCAATTTGCGCATAAAAGTTGCTTTGCTTAGAAATCATGTGGAGCATAGGAATTAGATGGTTTTTGACTTTTGAATATCAAAGATCTTGGTGTGTACTACGCTAATTCTAACTATCATTGTCCAGTAGCATACATTCGTGGCTCTCAGTCTCATAGATTGAAGTCATAAACTTTTTGTTTTAGTTTCTAGTTTATTGATTTCTTCTCTAAAATTTCCTGTTTATTTGCTGATTAGATTTTCGTTTTTCTTTTATCATAGGGTGAAAATCCAAAGAAACCAGGTTCTTCCCACGGTGTTCGTCTGTATTCCATTGCGTCATCAAGGTATGGAGATTCTTTTGATGGCAGGACAGCCAGTTTGTGTGTTCGTCGTGCTGTCTATTATGACCCTGAGATGGGAAAGGAGGATCCTTCAAAAAGTGGTGTATGTAGCAATTTCTTATGAAACACCAAGCCTGGAGATAAAGTTCAGATCACTGGTAAGATCCTTTTATAAAAGTGGACCGTCCATAATAAAGCACATGCCTTCTAAATATCTTAATAATACTGTAGGACCGAGGTTAGAATTTGCCACCTTACTGCTATTGACATCTAGTAACTCGCATTTCAGAAAGCTATTTTTTTTGGTAGTTCAGAAAACAAAAATACCGTGTTTCTTCTCTGTTACTAACTTTTGCTGTCCTGATAGCTTTGTAAGACGTGTCGAAATGTCTAAAAGGGAATTTTCTTTTGGATGGTCCAACCAGACTATTCCTAAATTCCAGTCAATTATGCATTATTATCTTGGTTGTTTCCACTAAGATTGTTTTCCATTTCCATTATCTTATCAAATTCCTGTTCTTTTAGTATTTTTGTTTGACTAAGATTGTCGAAATATGTACTTTTTGTTTTTTGTTTTTCCCTCTTGTTGTTGACTGTTAATTTATAGACTTCACGGGAAAACTGGTGATCATAACTATCTAAATATCTCCTCTTAACTCCTTGGCAGGCCCCACCGGCAAGATAATGCTTTTGCCTGAAGACAACCCAAATGCCAACAACATAATGATAGCTACTGGCACTGGTGTAGCTCCATTCAGAGGCTACCTCCGCCGTATGTTCATGGAAGATGTTACATTTGAGTTCCGCGGCCTTGCATGGCTTTTCCTTGGGGCAGCCAACAATGACAGTCTCCTTTATGATGACGAGTTTACCAAATACCTTCAGGACTACCCTGATCACTTCAAATACGATCGAGCTCTTAGTAGAGAGCAGAAGAACAGGAGCGGGGGCAAGATGTATGTTCAGGATAAAATTGAGGAATACAGTGATGAAATATTCAAGCTGTTGGATGACGGAGCCCATATATATTTCCTCGGGCTCAAGGGAATGATGCCTGGGATCCAAGAAACACTGAAAAGAGTTGCAGAGCAGAGAGGAGAGAGTTGGGAAGAGAAGCTTTCACAGCTGAAGAAGAATAAACAATGGCATGTAGAAGTATATTAGTTTTGCAGGATTGTGCCCAAGTCACGCCAAGTGTGGCCATGGTAGACAAGTTGTCATTGTTCATTCATGCATGGGCTTCACATGGGAAAAAAAAAAAATACCTTGATTTTTGCTGTTAGCATACATGCATTTGTATGATTAAATAATTGAGTTGATTGTTGATTTTCATCTGCCTGCCTGTTATTGTGTGTTTCATCTTTTCAGTCTCATTGTTGAATGCTTCATTCCAACCATTATTATCTTTCCTTGAAGTTTTGACTGAGAAGAAGATGGAGAGTACATCCGGGCCTTGCTTGGTGATTAAATTAATGCTTTTCAGAGCCGGCAAAGTTGTTCGAAATTTTTGGATTTAAAGTTTGATTCAACTCTTAAAACTTTGAATTAATTTGAATCCTTGGTTAAAAACCAGAGCTGCTCATCAACCCAGAGACACATAAATTTTTCGTAATAATCGAATCATCTTTTATTTACCAAAACCCGAAAAGATAATAAAAATATGGTAGTATATTATTGCCTCTAACAATAAGGTATTTCCTAAAGTTTACCCATTTTTATTTTTATGATTAATTTAAAATCATATATATATATATATATATATGAAGGAAAAGAGAATTTTGTAATAAGATTTTTATTTTTATTTTTTTTAAGTTTTGGGTTATAACTCAATTAAATAAAGTTGGAACTTAGCACACAAACTTTAACGGGCAGTTGTCACATTTTGATCTACTTAATAGAGATTATGAATTATGAATGGTAAAAAATGGGAAGATTCATTCATTTAACCAAATATATATATATATATATATATATATTCTTTATTGGTTGTAGAAAAATAATTAATTAATTAAAGCTTGCATTCTTCCCTTCCATATTTGTATCACCTTTTCATTCTTATTCTCATTTTCTTCCACTTTCTTTTTCTCTCTTGCCCAAATCTGTGTCTGGGTATCCCTTGGATTCCAATTTCAACTCTTTGGTGAATTTCCGAATACCACTTTCAGATCTCTCATTTTTGGTTTTTGAAATTTCTATTGTTGCTTTGGCTTTGGTTGTTTATTTCTTCATATTGTCCTTCTTTTTTTTTTGAAAAGCTTACCACTTTTAGCTGATTTCTTGAATTTTAATCATTGGATTTACCTGTTTCTTTCTATTGCTGAAAAATGTAGGAAATGAAAAGAAATTACAATTTTAAAAAATAATAATTAATTGAATCATTCCATGTTTGCATTACAAATAAAATGTAGTTTTATGATAATGTTATTATGTATTTCATTTGAAGTTTTTCCTTAATTAAATTTCATTTCTCTGTTTGATTGGACCTGTTTTAACCATTATTGATTTATTGTTGTAATATTATTCTGCTATTAGAATTCTCTTTAGAATGCTGTAATTGATTTTAATGCCATGAACCAAATAGCAAATTATGGATATCTTACAAACACAGCACAAAAGGAACAAAGAAAAGTCTCTAACATTTAGTAAATTACATGCCTTCCATTTAGCTGATTTATATTGGTTTTTGTTTGACTTTTTTCTCAGTTTTTCAAGCTTGCTTGTTGGATTATTGTGGGTTGTTAGCAGGGCAATGAGTGCAGTTATGAAGTCTACCTCAGGTATGCTAATATTTCATCAACAAATGATGCTTCTATTCAGTCAGTTTAATTGAATGATTTCAATACTTTGTGCTATAAGAATTATATATTATAATCATGTTCTCCATCTGAAATTATCAGGCAGCACCTAGCCTTGTGTTTTCCACTAAATTTTAATGATTTGTCATTAAGCTTTCCTTCAATAATTTGGAAAATGATAGTGTGCAATTTACAATTTTTTTTGCTTGTGGAATTTTTACTCGGTATGAATCATGCACGCGACATTTGCACAAGTCACTCATTTTTTTTCCCACTGTAGTTGCACGAGGTCTTAGCATTATTTTGTAGTTGGCCTGTGGATCTCAATTGGAATAAAATGAGGTGAAAAAAAAATGTTTTCCTTGTCTTAAAGAGAGCCAATCTTTTGGAATTGGTTTTGCAGAATTCAGTTTCTTATCTTCACTGCATAGTGTAAAACTTGTGTATATAAAGGCCTAAGAATTAGAATGGTGCTTGAGAACGAAAGGATAATGCCATTCGTTTCTTTTCTTTTCTCCTTCTCCTCTCTACCATTCTTGAAGCAATTGGATTTGCCACAAAAAGCAATCAATTATAATGTGGTTTTGCACAGTGATCAAACAGCAGGAAACTTAGCGGCTCACTTTTTTGGTTTTACATTGAGTGGAAGAGGCGAAAGATTCCCCATTTTGGTGAATTGAACCTTTTTATCAGCATAATTGCATATTTTTTCATGACAATATATCTGTCCTCTTCCTAAATATATGTTGATTTTTGTTAATTGATTATTTTACTGAATTGTGTAGAAATTGTCTCTTTTGCAGCTAATAGAAGATTGAAGAGCTTATTGAATCAAACAGATAATCGCATTTGTGCTGATTGTGGTGCTCCAGATCCAAAATGGGCGTAAGATTTATCATTACAACTTGCATAGATTTTGCCTATTCATTTTTATTCCTTTGAATAGGAGATAGCGCACCTGATGAATACATTTCTCTTGGGCACCTTCGAAGTGTGAATTTACTGCAAAGCTTAGAACTTAACCAAGTAAAGCACGGCGATACCAAGCATATGTATGCATGTTAGTTTGTAGTATAAGTATTAAGAAAATCACTTGTCAATTGTATTTTCAGATCGGCAAATATTGGAGTCTTTTTATGCTTGAAATGTTGTGGTGTGCACAGAAGCCTCGGTACACAAATCTCCAAGGTGACTTCTCTAGGCTGTTATCTAGTTTAATAATTTTCCTCATGGAATCTTGACCCTTATTGGGGAAACATATGAGGGAATTTCTGTTGGCTGTTTATGGCATGTATGATAATATAATTTCTCATAGGCAATTTGGGTGTCTGATTTTTAGCATGGGAATTATAATATAATTGGATAACTGAGTACAGTTAGAAGATCCAAGTATTGGGTGATAGGTGTCTACTTTGATAACTGGTCCGGCAGCATGGCTTTGAATTTTAGAGAATTGATAAATAAAATGTTTCATGATATGAACAAGAAACAAAAAACAAATTTAATCAATTAATATGCCAACTCATGAGTAAAACTGCTAGCTTATTTAAGATAACCATTGATTTATCCACAGTGAATGTCTGTGTTAACTTACATAGTTGTATTTTTTTTTTTTTAAGGCTTCTCTGGGCTTAACCTGATTGAAGCCAGGAAGAACATTCATCGATCAAGATGAAATTTTAATTATTTTGAGGCTCAATGTCATTTCGGCTGCTAAATTAATATTGTTTTTTTTTTTAAGTTGTGTTTCCGTATGAGTCTGTGGCGTGCACTCAAATTGTCATGCAGAACTGACATATAGCACAAAAGCATTTATCTTTCAACTGTAACATTATTGGTTGGCTGTTATGCTCATAATACCAGTTGAATATTTCATATGTTTTACTGAAGTTATTCACATGTTTATGCTATTTTGTTGAATCTGTTAAATGTGAGTGCTGTCATGAATTTCCCCTTTAAAGGGCTTAACTTTAGGGTATTTTTTTTCATTTTTATTGTTCTATTATCATTATTTTGACCAGATTGATGCCTATATCATGCTTATAATTCTCCTTACTTCGAAACTTGATTTTAGTTTCTTTTTGGCTTAGAGTTTCTTTTTATTCCTTTCCTCTTTTTTTTTTTTTTTTTTTTTTTTAACTTTCTGATGATTCCAGGTTTTATCTGTAGCATTGGATGAATGGACTGATGATGAAATTGATGCAATGACAGAAGTTGGAGGAAATTCCTCTGCTAATGCAATCTACGAGGCCTATATACCTGAAGGTTATTCAAAGCCTGGTCCAGATGCTAGTCATGATGAGAGGAAGAGATTCATCAGGTTAGAGTCCAGATAAATTTAAAATCTATCAACTTGATTATTTCTTTGTCAATTCTCTTGGACATCGTATGTGTTCTAAACCTATTTTTCGTGTTCATACCATTCCTCTGTTGGAACCTCTTTACTGGGTTTAGGTAGAAAGCCAGGGCATAAACTGCAGTATCATGACATACAATCTGACTTATTTTGTTATTGCTCTTTCTTTGTTTGTTCTGGAAGCATGTAGCAGATTTGGTAGATCACTAGCTTAGATGTTATAGTAGTTACTTATTTCAATCTTTCTCTAGGTCCAAGTATGAACTTCAAGAATTTTTGAAACCAAGCTTGCGGATCACATCAGGGAAGAATTCTTCTGCTTCCATTAAATCGAGCTTTTCTACAAAGATTTTGGATAGTTTCAGATTGAGGCCATCAGAAGAACAGGTAAATTCATTTGTTCTTTGTTTCTTCCAATCTGCTTCATTGTTTGGGAACCTTTAAGATGTTGCTAGTGATGTTAAAAGATAATATAGTTGCTTGTCGAATAGGGTGAACTGAACATGTAGATGGCATGCTTCTGTTGCATTCTATATATAAGCTCATCTTCCATTCAGTTTTATTTTTCTAGATCCATAATTATTGATGATTTATATTCTATATGCTGCTTCTTTGCATGATATGAGTTGTTTCATGTTTATTATTGGAAAAGTAGACTACCAGTAAAACCTGCAAATGTGCACGTTAAGTGTTACAAGCTGTGGCTGTATTCTTTCTGAGAGAAGTCAAGTCTGTATTAACATTAACAGCTAAGATATCACAAGATGGATTTAACTTGCTATATATGCTGCATTTAATGACTTCAATCCGTTTGACATGAAACTGGTAACAGGAAGGCATGGTGGAATTTATTGGGTTACTCAAGGTCAAAGTGGTAAAAGGCACAAATTTAGCAATCCGGGATATGATGACAAGTGATCCTTATGTTGTCCTGACTCTTGGGCAGCAGGTTAGTTGCATCATATCTTTCGCTTTTATTCTCGTTACTCAAAATAAAAAAAATAAAAAAATCCTGCCAAGGCTATACGTTGTGTTGTTGCTACTTCTTGACAATCTCAAGCTATAGACCTTTATAAATTATGGTAACCTTTCCGTGCCTCTGTCTTTATGCATGTGCATACATAGATTTCTGGGCATTTATGCTTATACATTACGTCATTATCAGTTCTGCATGTGGATTAAGTTGGTAGTACCATTCACTCCGTTGGATGGCGGTTCAGACTTAAGAACTCTATTAAAGCTTTTGTCGTATTTTATATGTTTGTCCTTTTAATTGCTGCTAAACATGTATCTTCTGGACATGCCTTTCATGCTTTCATATGTGTTTGTTTCCCTATCAAAATGAGAATAAGATTTATTTGCTTTGAATTGTGCTATTTCTTTTACTGATCATAATGTTGGGTATTTGATTTTTTTTTTTTTTTTAGACTATTCAGACGACTATAGTAAAGAGCAACTTGAATCCAGTTTGGAATGAGGACCTCATGCTGTCTGTTCCTCACAATTATGGGCCTGTGAAATTGGTAAGTGTAGTTTTCTTCCCATTCCATTCTATTAAGAAACTTGTAGTTGTTTCCTCAAAAAAAAAAAAAAAAAAAAAAAAAGAGTTTGTAATATTTTTGAACAACCATTACCCTCTTTATGTATGAAATATGAGAACTTGGTTCTACCTATTTTTGAAGTTCTGTGCATGGCATTGAGGCTGATTGTGTTGAATTTGGGTCAAGTCATAGGAATTTCATGTATTTGGCTTCATTTTAAGGAGTGTTTAGGTTCAGGTTGGTTTGGTTTCGTGTTGGCTGGTTTTGATCATTTCAGGTTTTGGGTTGTTCCAGTTCATTTGGTGTGAGATTCTGGTTCTTGAAGTGTAAATTTGACCTGCATGAGAAAAACAGTTGTTTGGCGGGTTACTTCATGCCAACCTTTGTTGCCCCTAGGTGCATAAAAAACAGTAATCAGGTGGGATTGTGGTGAGGCCAGGTTATTTCAGTTTCACATCATTTGAGATATCTGGCCATTCGTCTGAGTCGGTTCAGAGTCGGGTTGCTTTTTCAAGTTTTTAAATTAATTAATCAATTTGGGCTTAGTCAGTCTGGTTTTCAACTAGTCAGATTCATTTGCGCTAACTCTACTATTTTACTTTAAACCTTAAAATATTACCAAACTTCTTGATATTTTGCATTGTTATTTTCCATCTGGAACACTTCATGGTTTTACCTGGGAACCTTGATCAATTGCATAATTTCATGATTACATCCCAGCACTTCTCAGCCCTAAAAGCTTAATGGTTCTTGGATGTAAATCTTTTATTTTCTAGCCACTCTTCCTGTTGGTTTGATATCAGTAGCCATGCTTGATGAACCATCTAACTGGTTGTTCATTGTTTCAATCCCCATTTAATGGTTCGACTAATAAAAATGATGAGTAGTAAAGAGGAAATAAAGGATATTAATGCTTGGATCATGAAGCAGACCTCACCTAACTACAATCGACCGAACTGAACCGAATTAATCAAATTTGGTATTTCAGTCGGTTAAATCTGTTCAAACCGACCCCAAACTACAATTTATCTCACTTAACTAGGAGTTTCGCATATGAACATATATATTAGAGAATTGTGTGTTATTATGAATAAAGCTAGACATGCATTTCAACGCTTTATATCATTATACTTGTTTATGCTTTATTGTTAAATAAACTAAATGAAAAGATGCGTGGTTGAAGCGCTGAAGTATGCATGCATTATTATTCATTCATACGAGATTTTCTAACATCTTAAGCATAATTATGATTGGGTTCTTGTCTAATCTGTTGAACTTGGACATCGTAGCAAGTATATGATCACGACATGTTCTCAGCTGATGACATAATGGGAGAAGCAGAGATCGATATCCAGCCGTTGATATCATCTGCAATGGCATATGGGGACCCAGAAATGTTTGGGAATATGCAGATCGGAAAATGGATGAAGTCAGACGACAATGCACTTATTCAGGACAGCATCATTAACATTATCGATGGGAAGGTGAAACAAGATGTGCAACTGAAGCTCCAAAATGTTGAATCTGGAGAAATTTATCTAGAAGTAGAGTGGCTTCCTCTTGATCAATAAGTTTATCTGTTATGTAATGTAATCAATTCTGTAGTAGTGTGTTGAGTTGGTTCACACTGAAACGGTGCAATATTGATATCGTTTCGTTATACTTTAAAATCAATACCTACCGATTAGTATGGTATTGACGACACAGTTGCAAACCACAATTTTGGTTTTTCAATGTTTTAAAACTTGAAAAACATTCTTATTATTATTGAGGGTCTATTTGAACAGTTGGGATTAGTCTTGATGGGATTAAAGATAGTGATTACAGTAAAATTAATTATTGTAGTGATAAGATTTAAATTATATATATTTGGATGCAAAAGTAATAATGACAGTGAGATAAAAATAAAAATGATCATTAAGGATATTAATGTAAAAGTTTATTTATAAACTATCTTCATATATGTATTTTAATAATATTTAAAAAATTTTCATTTATTGTTTTATATATTTATTTTAACATTTTAATTCATTTATATATTTATTTAAATATTTTAATTAATTAATTATTATATAAATATTTAAATTTATTTGATATATTAAATAAATAAATTAAAATATTTAAATGATAAATTAATAAAATAAAAATAATATAAAGTTATTTTAAATTAAAATTAAAAATATTTAAAAAAAAAGTGTGAAATTGAAATTTCACCCTCCTTTAGAATTCAATGGAACACTGAACCCTTGTCCTTCCAGTCCCTTGTTGAAGTTTAAGGCGTACTAGAGGTGCATCGAGTGCAATTCCAAGGTCAAGCCCTCCAATTACGTCTTGGACTAAGTGAATAAGACGCATTTGGTTTTTTTTTTTTTTTTCCTTTTTCCTTCCTTCTTAGTCACTTTCCCTCTTTTAGTAGGACTCAAAAAAAAAAAAATACATGAATAAATTTATTAAATTATTTTAAATTAAAAATGTTTGAAAAATATTTAACAAGTAGAAATAAAAAAAATTAACATTATCATCTTTCTTGCAATTCTCCTTTTTTTCTTTTTATCTTTTTATATTTTTTTTGACTATTTTTGAAAGTTGAATTTGATAAATAGAAAGGACAAATAAACTTTTATAATTATTTTTAATTCCTATTTTTATTAATAATTAATAAAATGATAAAAAATGTTAATATTTTTAATACGTAAGAATTGAAATTTATATTAAAAATTAATATTTATTTATTTTTATGAAATAATAAATTATAAAAATTAAAACAACAATAATAGAAACAAAAACTATAACTATTTTTTCTTGATATTTCTATTTTTATTTTTTTTTGTTTTGTCCTTTGTCTTCTTCTTAATTATAAAAAAATTTAAACAATAATAACTTTATTAAATGATAATATCCTACATTTGTTAAGTTTTAAGTTTTTTATGATCTTGTGTTTAATGCGAATCCCTCTACTTAAGATCCATTGATTTTAAATTTAATGCTTCACGTGGTATCAGAGCTTAAGTTGTATTCTTTCACTAGTTGTCTAAGTGTAGATTCATGTTGAGTAACATGTGAGAGAAATATTAAATACTAATATTTTACATTTATTAAACCTTGATTTTTTTTTGTAATTTTATATTTAAATTGGATCATTTCACCTATACCAATTGATTTTAAATTAGACAAAATCTTCGTTAATCTTCTTCCGTCGCCCTCTTTTTCTATTGCCAGCGGCCTTCTTTCCTCCCCTTTTCCTTTTCCTCTATTATTTTCTCTCTCTCTTCCATTTTCTCTATTCTCCTTCTCCCCCTCCTCTCTCCAGCCAACCTCCTCAGTAAGGCACCGGTCGGCTTCCCCTCCCTTTTCTTCTCTCTCTCCTCTCCTTTCTTCTCCTTGTCCTCTCGCCAAACTATTTCGTTTTTCCCTTAAATCATTTATGCCACAAGACACTTTTGACCTCACAAACAAACAAATTAAGACCCAACTATCCTTAACATTTCAAAAATAACCTTATTGAGCTTGGCAAGCTAGGATCAAATGACCTTAACATCTCACAAATACTCATTTGTCGCCAACACTCATTTTTAAGTATAGTAGGTATTAAAATTACTTTCAATTAATGTGCACTTAAAATATATATATATATATAATTTTTAATAAAATAATCAAGATATAACCTTTTAAAATTTAAACAGATGGTTGTTAAAGTTAATGTTAAAATTAATTTGTAGATAGAAACGTTTTTAGATGAAAAAATGAAAATAAATAATAAATAATACTTTTTTTTTCTTTTGGCATTTGAGGTAGTCATAGATTGAACGATAATTGGAATTAAGAATATTACTCTACCAACAACAAATTTGACATATAATATTTTGTAAAGGGTGTTTGTTTTTTCATTTAAAATTATTCGGGTATCAATCTATCCTAACAATTAGATTGTATTTGAAAACTTAGATTTTCAAATATTGGTTTGAATTTTAAAAGTAGTAAAAATTGTGTAATAAAATATGTATAAATGTAATATTCATAGATTTATTAGATATCTATTTAGTAATGAAATTGAAATATTTATAAATATTTATTAATTTAAAATTTATATTTTTATATTTTTTAAATATATGATCATATGAAATCTTATTAATTTTATACATAATTTATGCATTTCATTTTCCTAATATATATAATAAATAAAATTTCAATTTCAATTTTTAAAATGCACGTTCCCATAAATCTAGCATTCCAACTTTTTATTCTCGTAAAAATTAGTACTAGATTATATCTCACCTACTATGTTAGTGGTTTAAAAAATATGATTAGTAGATAATTTCTAGATATATCCATTGATTGAAACGTAATCTGAAAATTTTTAATAACAAATTTAAAAACTTGAATTATTGTTATAAATTAATAAAAATTAAAAAAATTATTTTATAATAATATTTATATATTTTTAATTAAATTTAAATAAAAATAAATTTTTAATAATTTAAATTAAATCAAATTAAATTAAATTAAAAAAATTATATTCAAAATTCGAATGAATTAAGATAAGTTCAATAAAATTTTAGATAAAAAGATATAATTATTTTTAAATTTATATGAATATTAATATATTATTTAAAATTTTAAATCAGTTCACTCGTTAAATTAATGCTAGATTAACTCAATATACCTGCTCACTCAACTCCTTTATTAATATGTAGTTATTATCTTACGACTCTAGGCTCTAGTCTAGGTAAGGCATCTAACTGTTTTTGCCGGCCTTTGTCATATAAGATTTTGAGGTATTCATAAAACTGACAATCAATACGTAACAACGGGATAAAAAAAATGTTTAAAAAGCTGCGTCTTGGAAAATACAAAAGATGTGGGTAGATTTTCGCTTTTTGTTTTGTAGTGAGTAGTTTTTTTTTTAATAAGTGAATTTTTTAATTTTTATAATTTTTTAAAACTTTTTTTAAATTTTAATTAAATTAATATATTTTACTTATAAAATTAAATTTATAAATATTATTAATAATATATATTTGAATTATTATTTAATATGTCATTAGTAAAAGTTTAAAATATATTATTTTTTATTTTTAAATATATATTAAAAATATATTATTTTATTAATTAAATTTATAAAACTTTTACATTTTACTAATAATATTTAAAATAATTATGATATATATATATAATGATATATGTATATATATATATGTATTTATATATCAATGGATAGACTTCCCTTGTAATACTGTAATCATTGTGTACAGCTCATTTGCTTCAACTCCTAAATCAATTGGAAGTCAAAAGTGAAAAAGAGAAAAGTAACGAGTAAATGGAAATATTGAGCTGGATTGCACTGGCCCTTCCCACCCTACCTACACAAACTCACAAACAGTATCGACTATTAATCATAAACTCAATAATTGCTTCAAATTAAATGCTACAAAACTCATCATCATACTTAATTTAATATGTTT
>JBBYHM010000019.1:10210668-10234839 GCA_038381775.1 Adansonia rubrostipa
GTAATTCAATCCGTAAATATTTTTATTTATGTTAAAAGATGTACTTAAGCTTAGATTAATAGTTAAAGGTTTTGGGGTATAATTTAAAGATTAATGACCTATAAATTAAAAATAAAAAATTTATTTGCATATTATATAAGTAAAGCAATAAAATTTACATATTTTTCATTATTTTAGCCATTGTAACTTTTTAACTCGTCGAAATTAACCGTCCAATTATGTCAGGGTTGAAAAGGTATGGCTGACCTGATCGAAGTCGCAGCCGTTGTAAGTTAGACTATACCATATACGTAGTCAAACCAAACGACAGAAATATAATATTGTAAAAAAAAAAAAAAAAAGAAAAAGAAAAAGGAAAAGCGCTTTTGGATTGATAAGCGGCAATCATAACGTCCAATAGAAAATTGAGACTGTGGAAGCCTAACCATCACGGGAGGTCATTTTATTTATTTATTTATTTATTACGATAAGCGATGAGCCGCGCTTTCAAGCCTCTCTTTATTACTTTATTCAAACCCAGAAGCCCCTTCCCTCACTAATAGTTTCTTTCATTTTCGCAACACCAAATTCTCGATTGAGATGGGAATTTACTCGGAGGCCCATATTTGCCAGTGCTTGAGCCGCTTGGCCACCCAAAAACGAAACTCCCTCCTTACTATCAGCGGCGGTCGCCAGAAAACAGGCCAGCAGTTGGTCGACAGTGTGCTGAGTCTGGCTCGTGGCCTGCTCCAACTTGGCCTCCGAAACGGCGATGTTGTTGCAATCTCTGCTTTCAACAGGTTCTTTCTATTATTGCCTAAATTTGTTTTCCGCAAATTTTCAACTTCAAACTCCAACTACTCTCTTTGTTTTTTCCCTTTCATTTCCTTAATAACCGTTGAACACCGAAACTGTCCGGAAATGGTTTGGAATTTTTTTTTTTTTTTTGTTTTGAGTCAATGGCTTTGACATTATTATACTCAATAAAATATAATGCATTATGCTAAGACAACATTATACATCGCTTATCAATACCTGTAAGTAACTCTCATTGACCCGTTTAATTATTCGCTATTATTTAAAGTTTATAAAATTAAATATTGTTGATTATTTTTAAACATGAAAATTATGTTATGCTATGTTATGTTCTGCTATGTTGTTTTAAGCTTTTAATTTAATTATATTAGTTTGATCCATTGTTGATGATATTATATTTATATCATTTATTTATATTATATAAATACTTATAAAATTTAACTACATAAAATTATGAATATATAAAAAAAAAAAACTTAGACTTTGAGAATGTTACTTAAATATAATTTATGCATTACTTAATATAAAAACGTTTATCTATTGAGTAATAAGTCAAATAAATAATTATAATTTATTATTATTATTATTTTAAGCTTGTATTCATGAGTTTTTATTAGTGAATATTTAACATGATTTTTATTAAATATATACATTTTTTTAAAAGCGCCGCTCTAAATTTTAATGGATTAAATAATGAACATTTATTCAGATGGCTTAATATGTTGCAAAGTTACTTATTAAATTGCTAATAAAATAAATCTTTTTAAGTATTAATTTCAATAGATGCTTACTTTTTACTCGAAAATAAAAGGTTAAGATATTTATTAGAAGAAAAAAGTTTTTTTTTAAATTTAAAAAAATAAAAGGTTTACATATTTATATATTGATTCAGTCTTTATTTATTTTTTCCTTGACATCTTTGAATGTCTCATGAGTTGTTAAAAGCAACATATGGGCTGATATGTTTCTAGCAGCTGAATCATTTAATTTGTTCTGTTTTTTGTCAAACGTAAATTAGAAACAAGGTGATATGTTACCACTTAAAATTAGCTTGCACCATTAACACAATCAAAATTTATCGTACCCAATAACTTGTAGAAATGATTGAGGCTGAAAAATCTAGAGGAGATGTTTCTTCTTAGCTCAAAGGATATATATATATATATGAGCAAAATGAAGAAAATGTTGTCAACCGAAACAACAAAAACTCAAAAGCTCAAGAAAACATAGGTGCCTTAGAGGTAGATGTGGTATGGAGGATCAACCAGTTTCATTTTGTTCGTCCCCATTGAATCCTTAATATAATCAGCAGCATTTAGTGCTTTAGCTTTTATTTGCATGCCTGCCTGCAAGATAATGCTAGTTGATTACATAGTCAATAACACACCGAAAAAAAAAAAAAAAAAAACTATTTTTTGGTATCTAACTAACTTATCTAAGAAGCAGAAAACGAATTCTTGAACCTCTTTGCATGATTCCTTTGTAGATTGAGAAGTATATGTTCCTAACCTCCACCATCTGACTAGTCTTTTCTTGAGAAAACAAAATGGAATCAATTACAACAAATAAGAATGCACCATTTAAACTGTATATGTTTCCTATTTGTGTTATTCATCCATACCAAAAAATAGCTTCACTCATTTTTTCTTGGCCTTTTGCCTAGCCAACTTCGAAGCTTGAATTATGACATTGGTTCATATATCCTGTGTTGAAAATTTTACCCCTATATCATATAAAAAAAGGTTTAATCAAAGATGTGCTACATGAATATGTACATCATGCATTTGAACTATTTCTCCTTTAATTATACTTATATGTTTTCAACTAAATTAAAGGTGCTGGTATTATATTCTCAAACAAATAAAAACAAGCATCTGTATAAATAAAATACGAAAACCTACGATACAAAATCAAATAAGAGAAAGAAATTTAATAAACAAGAACAAATAGGAATTTGAAGTTTTTTGCACTCTTGGTGTAAGGGTTTTACTTTCAACGTGAAGGTGGGTAAGGCCAACATCATTTTGGCTGAGACATGTGTAGTAAGTCAGGGCAATATGTAGCCAATTATATTATAGATGCACTTTAAAGTACTACTTGATTTTAGCGAGGCTAATTCTAGTGGTCATCCTCTTGAGTTGATAGTAAAGCATAGGACATCCCCGAGATATCCAAAGCGTGAATATTGATTACTAATTGACTAACAATAAAATTAGGAGTAATTACACCGAATAAGTTCAAATTAGTAGTAACATTCATTTAATATTTTGTTAAACATTCTATAAAATAAAGCAATAGAATCAATTAAAATCTTAGTATTATATTTGTTTTTTGTACTAATAAAAATTTATTTTTGTACAATTTTTTAATTATTATAAATAATCTTTTGGTTGAGAGCTCATTATGCTAGAAAAATAAGTTTAGGTGGCAAAATCCTTTTTGTATTTGAAATTTTTATATTGAACTTCCATTTATAAATTCATATTGGTAAACAATTGGAAATTCTTACCAAATTCTAAACCAAAATTAATATAGTTATCTAATAGTCGAATTTAAGCAATTTAATTTGTTTGGACAAAAAATAGAAAGAAGATATTTAGAATTGTTTTACTTTCTAATTTCAATTTTGAAATTTGGATTTTAATTATTTATGTAAGGTAAATTGAATTGGAACATATTTATATAGTACAATAACAATGGATATTTAGAAGAGAAAATAGGTAATTAATTTAGTAAAGAAACTTATTTATCAAATCAAGGATATATTAAAAACAAATCAAATGCATTAGTTAGAAAACATGTGTTGTTAGATCTATTTGTTAGAATGTTAGGCTATACAATTGCCTTTTTGTCAAAGGCTTTCGTTTTATATATTTATTGTACCAGATTTTCTAAAAGAAGTTAATTTTGTTGGTCATCTTCTGGACATTCCAAGGCATCCTATTTACATGGATAACGTAAAATGTAAAATTAAATACTAATCAGCTAAAAATGAAGTTCAATTATATTGAAAAAATAATTAACAGTTAGATTTATTTAATATTTTGTCAAATATTTTTAAAACAAGGCAATGGAATCAATGAAAATCTTAACATTGTATTTTCCTTTTGTTACTGACAAAAATCTTAGTATTATATAGTTTTCAATTATTTTGTATTCTCTTTTGGTTAAGAGCTCGCTACACAAATATGTAGAGTCAAAACTCTTTTTGTATTTGAAATTTTAAGATTGAATTGCCATTTGTGTATTTATTTGGGTTAATAATTAAAACTTTTTACCAAATTAGAAATCAAAAGTAACATAAAATAATCAAATTTAAGCAATTTAATTTGTTTGGACAAAAAATAGAAAGAAGATATTTAGAATTAATTTATTTTCTAATTTAAATTTTTAAATTTGAATTTTAATTTTTTATATAAGGTCAAATTGAATTGAATTGAAACATATTTATATGAGTCAATAATAATGAATATTTAAAATAGAAAAAAAAAGTAATTGGTTTATTTATTAAATTAAAGATATAATAAATCAAGGCAAATGCATTAATTAGAAAACATATGTCACAAAATTAGACTATCCACTTGTTAGAGTGTTAAGCTTTTCAAGTTATTTGATAATTGGAAAAGTTTTGGCTTTTATTTATTTGTATAAGATAAATATATTCATTTGGGTATGTAATTAGAAATTTTTATCAATTTAAAAATCAAAATTAATATAGTTATTGAATAGTCAAATTTAAGCAATTTAATTTGTTTGGACAAAAAAATAGAAAGAAGATATTCAAAATTAATTTTCTTTTCTAATTTAAATTTGAATTTTAATTGTTTATAGAAAATCAATTGAATTGAATTGAAACATATTTATATGTCATTAATAATGAATATTTTAAATAGAAAGATGGGTAATTGGTTTTGTCAAAAGAACTTATTTATTAAATTAAAGATTTATTAAATCAAATCAAATGTAATAATTAGAAAACATGTATCATTAAATTAGACTATACACTTGTTAGAAAGTTAGGATATGCATATATCTTATCTTATTTAGTTTTAGGGATTCTTGACAAGATAATTTACGTGCAATGTCTGTATGCGTCTTTTTTTTTTTTCCTGATGTTTTTGTACAATATGCACCTACTATGAGGCGACAAGAATTGCCACTCCTAAACCCATACATGAATGGACGATTTTTGTTTTTCTTTTAATTTTTAGTTAGTTGTGAATTATAGATCGGATTCTGAGTAAAATTATATCCATACCAAGACCAATTAGAAAGAAACAAGTTGTAAAACAAATGAAATGAAACTTTTTTTTTTTCCTGTAGCCATTGAGTAGGCTGGTGAAGTAAGATGACTTAAAATTAAGAAGTCGTAGGTGGTGAGATTTAGGCATTAAAAGTTGGCAGTAGGACGAAGGAACTAGGCAGTGAAAGTTGGCAGTAAGAAGTTGTAGGAAGTGATGGACCTAGAGCTTACCTCAGTTAGTTCAAGCAGCCACTTTAAGAGGTGGTATTCAGCAGGTCTGGGGTTCAAATGCTATCATTTGCAATCCCTTCCCTTCTCTTTAGGCATAACCTCCTTTGTATAAAAAAAACTAGTTTTCAGTGGTACTAGTGAACTAGGAAATGGATAGTAGGAATAGGAAGTGAGAACTTGGATCATAGGAGTAGGAAGAAGTTAAAGAGTGGGGCCTTAAATTGAAATTAAGAGGAGGGGTCGGAAATAGGTGTGATACACAGTGCTCTGGATGTTGAGGTTATTATTCTCAAAGATAAGCTGCAAAGTGCTGTACTTGCAGGCCATTGGGTGCTACATATATCCCCACCAACTTCATTATATGAAAGACATTCGTACAAACTCTAGTGTGACTGGGCTGTTATTTGGAGGATGTGACAAAGGCAAAAGTAGTGCCATGTGTGGAAGATGCCACAGAGATGGGTTGCAATCTGATACTTCCACTAACTTTAGACGGAAGACCTTTAATCATCTCTAGATCCGAGCAATCAAGTCAAGACTTCTACTATATTCCAAAGAGAGAGTTAACTCAAAAAACAGTGTCACACTGGTTGTGGGATGGAATCCCCATGCTGGAATCTCATGATGTAGTTTTATATTTGCTACCTGCAACACACATGCCTAAGAACAATGTTATTTGGTAATTGAGCGAATGTAGGTGTCGTCATACATCTACTCATCAGGTGAATTCTCATTCAATTGAATTTTCACTCAATCAGAATTGAATTTAAGTTCAAAATTTCTAACATAATGTTGGTTCAAAACATATGAGGAGTTCTGAATGTTTATAAATTTTATTCATTTTCTTGGAATTGTTCCTTATGACATTAAATCCATGCTGTTCCAGTGATTGGTACCTAGAGTGGCTACTAGCTGTTGCATTTATTGGAGGCATAGTTGCTCCATTGAATTATCGATGGGTTAGTTTCTTTTGCCAGTTTGGTCTTTAATTGTTTTCTATTTAAAATTATTGTCTCTCTAATTTGTTTGAGCTGGAGAAGAAATATTTTTGTTCTAAATCGAGTTTCTTTGGGATCTTAATGAAACTTTAGCGTATAGACATTTTATTGATATTCTTATGCTGAATAGATTCTTAACTATTAGCTGGAATTGATGCCACAATAGGTTCAAGTTTCTCTTGGAATTAGGAGTATTTTGGTTTGTAGGTTTCATATTCTGATATGTGCAATTAGGGAATGGTTCTTAAACTAGTCAGCTTAAAGTTATATTATTCCAGGATGGCGGTTTTAACCTTTTCTTTTTTTGATGAACTTTTTCATAAGAGTGGAATGAAGCATATAATGTAGAATACTGAGGTTGAATTGGTTTATCATAAGATTTTTTCTGGAGTAAGAGATATTGTCTGCTACGAAAATCTGTCTGATTTCTTGTATTGCTTTGCCCTTTCAAAATATAGAGCTTTGGAGAGGCAAGAATAGCAATGGTAACTACAAGGCCAAAAATGTTGGTGACTGATGAGAGCTGTTACAACTGGCATTCTGCACCCCAGGGTGATGCTATACCGTCATTAAGGTGGCATGTCTCGTTAAGCTCCCCTTCCTCAGATTTTATAAACAAATACAACAGTATGTATTTCATCCAGACATCTAAATGTTGTATAGTCACAATTGGTATTTATCAATTGCCATAATATATTTGGCATCGTTTTTCCAGTATTAACCATGGAAATGCTTGTGGACCAGTCTGTAAGATCTGGATCTATGAATTACTCATTTGCATCTGAGGGCGCTGTTCTAATATGCTTCACGTCAGGTATGTGTTTTATGTATAATTTTTCTTAAAGCTTTACTTGGGGTAATATGATTGTAACCTTAAGTAGGAAGGTTATCAGACTGTGGAAGCACCAAAACGAAAAAAGAAGGGCAGTAAAGGGCGGAGAAGAAAATGCCTTCTTGTTTATCTATGTTTTTTTTCTCTTATTGTAAAATGTCTCTTAGACTTGCTCCGGGCAAAATTTCTAAGATAAACTATTATTGCACATAATTGAGTAATAATTGACTCAAATCCTGCCTGTAGGAGTTCTGCTCTGCTCTTTTTGTGCATCATTCAAGAGTTCATATGATTAGGATTTTTTTTTTTTTTGGACAAGTATATGATTTTTTTGTCCGTATGTCATAAAAGCACGATTCTGGGATGTCTGATCTCAATACATTCCTACCCGTCTACCAGTCAGTATTTTCAAATAAAGTGGATACTTTGAAGAAATGAATTTCTTTCCGTGTTTCTCAAACTAGGGCTCCTATAAGTGCGGCACTTAACGCCCTTTTCTACCCTTTATAAACACATAATCAAATGTCCAAATATCTATGATGAACTATAAAATTAAAATATTGTGCCATGATAAGCCAGTAAATTTGGGTCGCAACAAGACATATAGAGGTAACATTATCAAAGGTCTTTTGGAGCTTAAGTTTTGCATTAAGCCCATGAAAAGCTTGGTACAACTTCTCAGATTTTAATGATTCCTGCTGATTATGAGGAGGATAGGGTTATTGGCCTGTTACATATTTCATATTTGCTAATTTTGTTCCTGAACATTGGGGAAAATATGATGTAATGCATTATGCCTATCATTTCTCGGTTGAGAATATCAATCTTTATTTGAGAAATCAACAATAGCATCTTAGCAATATATTGTACTCTAAACTTTCCCACTCTTACTTTTTTTCTACCTTTATTTGTTATAAATTAAAGCTAAGAAGAAAGAAAACTTGCATCTTAACTATAAATTAAGTGTGAATTTTGCTTTTTATTTCATCATACATCCTTGAATGTGCAAAAATATCTTAGTGCTTGGTTTTCATTTTCCTTGGCTATTTA
This sequence comes from Adansonia rubrostipa, assembly GCA_038381775.1. Classification (NCBI taxonomy): domain Eukaryota; kingdom Viridiplantae; phylum Streptophyta; class Magnoliopsida; order Malvales; family Malvaceae; genus Adansonia; species Adansonia rubrostipa. Next base: position 10,218,818 of record JBBYHM010000019.1, read on the forward strand.
TAGGAACTACTGGGAAGCCAAAGGGAGTTGTCATAAGCCATACAGCTTTAATAGTACAATCCCTGGCAAAAGTTGCAATCGTTGGTTACAGTGAGGATGATGTACGCCTTTCTTCTAGAAGTATGTATATTCGTTTTTGACTGTAACTAAAGGATATGGTTTCAGACAATGAAGAGGTAAAATAATTCAAATATGGTTGTTCCAAAGTGGAGTTAGGTGACTAATTTGGATGGAATCATACAGCTCAAGGAAAAATGCATCCTAGTTATCTTTGGTTTGAATTTTTCCTTGGTCCCGCCAGCCCCCTAATTCTTTATTGTCTGCTTATTTCCAGGTTTATTTGCATACTGCTCCTTTGTGCCACATTGGTGGTTTGTCCTCAGCCATGGCCATGCTAATTGTAGGAGCTTGCCATATCTTCATACCCAAGTTTGAAGCTATAGTGGCCCTCGAAGCCATAGAACAACACAATGTGACTTCTTTAATTACTGTCCCAGCAATAATGGCCGATCTAATCTCATCAATCAGGTGATTAATATAATTATTTTTTCATGAGATGATAATTTTGCTTAGTGACGTCTTTTTGAGACTTTGATTATATATCTTCATATATTCCCCTAAAATAGGTTAAAGAAATTTATGAATGAAACGGCCATGTAAAAGATATTCATTGTACTTTTGTTGCCTGAATTACTCAAATTTTACATTGATGCCCTAGGTTTTCATGGGGAGCTGCTGTAGTGCCTCTTTTCTTTTTCGTTTTTTCCCCAGGACTAGATCTCATTTATATACATCTGCATTTTCCGTGTGAATGCTTCATGCTAGTTCCATGCTTGAAATATATAACTTTTAACCTAGAAAATGTTGATGATACTTAAGTTGCATCATATGGTTGTTTGACCTGTTTGTTCCTGTTCTGCAATATTCTCTAAGGCTGAAGCAAAGTTGGAAGGGAAGAGACAATGTGAAGAAGATATTAAATGGAGGAGGAGGCCTATCAGACAACCTTACTAAAGATGTAATCAAATTCTTCCCAAGGGCAAAACTTCTTTCAGCTTATGGTCGGTCTAATTTATTCATTTTTTGCTTGTTCAAGTATTACATGATATATTCTACTCTAAAATTGTTTCTACGCTAACCTTACCTCAAGGGTCGCGTAGAGAAGCTTAGTCAATTCAATGATCTTATTATGGCCAGAAAGCTAAACATTCTTGCATTCAGTACTATGACTGATAGATAGAAATTAAAAGTATGATCCACACAGTTGCATAGAGTTTTTTTTTTTTTTTGTTGGCATTCTAGCTTTCTTTGACTGACATATGTATTTAAAATTAGTAGCACAGGTATGAAGTACACTATGGGCTTTGCAACTAACTTAGGATTAGTGAACTCAGGCATGAAAAGAGAGCAAGTCAGAGTTATCTGTATATCAAGAATCAAGATGAGATTTTGTCATCTTTTCTAACTTAGCTCACCACTGTGACAAGCTTAAGACTCTGACCAAAGAAATACTTAGCTTGCTTGCATCTTTAAAAAGTTTAATGTGATCCATACTGCTAAATGCTATGTTTTCTTATTTCTAAACAAGAATTGGTCCTTATGATGAAAACCTCTTCCATGAAGAGCGTTAAGTATTTTCTTCTATCAATTGCCTTTGGTTATCATGTAACATTTGCCAGTACAGTTCTAAATAAGATCATTGACAAGACTGCAAGAAGAGTTTAGATCTGATTCTCCCATCATCCTTGACAATTTTCATTAAATTATGCTCAAGTTGAACCAACTTTGATTCAGGAATGTGAACTATATTATTTGGGGTGAGGTTCATCTGAGCTTTTGTAGGATATTTCTAGTTTGGTGAATGAAGCCAATTTACCAGTTCAAGCACCATCATTTATGAACATGCTAAGTCAAAATTTGCTAAGTCGAAATTCACCTTATTGAGCGTTGCATGAAACAACAAAAGCTATAATCTATAGATTATCTTATGCTTGTTTACGGTTTGCCCGAAATGAGGCTAATTGAGTTTTATAGTCAATCTGAGGACAAGTGATGTGTAAATTTGCATGAATAGACAGATTTTAGTAGCTAACAGCTTGAATAATTCTTGTGTTTCTTGAAAAATGATATGATAGTCTTTTAATTAGGGTTCACATTCTAAATTTGTTAAGGGATGACGGAGACATGTTCTTCTCTAACCTTCACGACCCTCTTTGAGCCAATGCTCGAGGCATCTGGTACATCACTGCAGATGTTTGCCAAAACTAATTCAAGTCGAGTCAAACCACGAGGGATTTGCGTTGGCAAGCCTGCTCCACATGTTGAGCTAAAGATATGCATTGATGGCTCTTCTAATGTTGGAAGAATTCTCACCAGAGGTCCACATGTAATGCTAAGATACTGGGATCAAATTGCAGAGAAGTCATCAAATTCTATTGGAGAAACTTGGATTGACACTGGTGACATTGGGTTCATTGATGACCATGGTAACTTGTGGCTTGTTGGACGTACAAATGGTCGAATCAAAAGTGGAGGAGAAAATATTTTCCCTGAAGAGGTAAGCATCAATATAGATTCATATCATTTACTCATCTTCTGTCACTTAAATGTGGTCTTTGTTATTACCTTATAAAGTTTATTTGTTTGATAATATAGGTAGAGACGGTGCTAATACAACATCCAGGAATTCTTTCCTCCATTGTTGTAGGAATTCCTGATCCTCGCCTAACAGAGGTTGTTGTCGCCTGTGTACAATTACGAGAGAATTGGCAGTGGTCTGATGACAGTCCTAATTACTCAGTTCGAAGCGACGAGCTATTCCTGTCTAGTTTGATTCTTCGACAATATTGTAGAGAAAAGAATTTAACGGGGTATTGCTCTGCTAAACTTTAACTGCTATAAGATAATTTCAAACTGGATAGATGAATTTTGATTTTCCTTCAGTTGTGTTGAACTATATTACTAGGATTTGGGTGAGTTTTGGATATAAAGGATCATACCCTGTAAGCTTGTCCGATTATGTATCAGACACAAGTGCTTCCAAATATATGTTGGACATAGGTGCTTTAGAGAAAATGAAAAGTCCGGGTAACATTAGTGGTGTATGAATATGGTTTGTTCACTATATCTTTCCTACTCTTTTCAGGTTTAAAATACCAAAGATATTTATTTTATGGAGGATCCCATTTCCACTAACAACAACTGGGAAAGTAAGAAGAGACCAGGTTAGAAGAGAAGTTATGTCCCACCTACAATCTTTTCCTAGCAATCTTTGACAATTTAGTTCAGTTATTCATCAGAAAATCACCAGTTCCTTTTTTTTTTTTTTTCCAGTTCAATTAAACTCATGTATATTCCAGATTCCTATGTTCGATGTTTTAAGCAACATGTTCTGCAGTTTAAAAAGTATTCATTAAACTCAATCATTCTTGAACTAAAATTGTCTGATCCATTCATAAGTAGATGCCTTTTGATCCACCTCAATTGGTTGACTTGTTTCAAAGGGTTAAGGTCAGCAAGACCACTGTTTGAAATTTGTTAGTTTGAGTTCATAATTAACCGACACACTCAGTCCATCTCGTGTGATCGAATGTTGTTTCAGCAATAACCTTAAAGAATGCTTTTTTGCAAAAGGCCAAATTCACTTTGTTAGTAAAATCTTTTTTGCAAAAAGCCGAATTCATTTTGTAACCTGTCGAAGTCGCCAACAAAAGTACCAATTTTTTTTTTCTTTTCTTTTTAGCTGACTACGACTCTCTCCATATAGTTCTCCAATTTTAAGTCTACGTTAGATCTTTTCGTTCATCTTATCATACAATTATTTTTTTTCAATATTAAAGTTAGAATTAGTGTTATCGATACCATAATGGCATTGGCCGTACGGTTGGTATGTAGTGATTTCGACATATAATAGTACTGGTGCTAGTTAGTTTTGTTTTGGTTTTGGTTTTAGTCTATACCAGTCATACCTACCGGTATCGACCTATTTTCATGTTACCGGTCAAAAATAATTATACCAGTCAGTACAAAATATAAGCTTATAAAAAAAGGTTAAACTAATATTGATCTTAAATCTGATAAATATTATATATAATTACTTGTAAATTTAATGAATATTAGACATAATTATTTGTAAATTTAACGATTATTAAAAAATCTTAGCCATACTACTTAACTGTGATACGTGAATTGGACTAAAACAGTGGTGAAGATGAAATCGACCTGCAAGGAAGCTGGAAGAGAAGAAGAACAACTACCGAAACTAGCCTGTAAATGGATTAACATATGAGAGACAGAGTAGAGAATAAAAAGAAAGAGGGATAAGATCAACATTTTAATTCTTATTCTCCTTTTTTCAATTGATACAGAGTTTTTAAGGCCAACAAATTAACTTCCTCAACAAATGAATTGCCCACTAATAACTAACACAACTAATTGACTTTTGCTGACCTAAACATTTCCCAACCAACTTTTAACTGCCATAGTTATCTACATTTTACCTGTAACAGATCCCTCCTTATATGACGAGCCTTATCCTCAAGGCTGAAACTCAGAAAACCTGAGTTGCAGATCATAGAGATACTCCCAAATGGCATCCTCAGGAAAGGAATTCTTCAAATGAACTAATACCTACGTGGCGGGTCATGTCTTCTTTTCACCATTCTTCTGTCCAATATAGCTAAGGGTTCAAGTGCAAGTGTTTGTCCTGGCACAGGTAGTTGAAAATGAACCTGAACTTGTGATCCCGTGTGCTTCTTCAACTAGGAGACATGAAAGACAGCCTGGAGCTGTGACCTTGAAGGCAAATTCAATTTGTAAGCTATTGATCCTACCCTATCCAATACTCAGTAGGGACCAAAATACTTAGGAGATAGCTTATGAAATTGTCTATCTACCATGGAATTTTGTTTGTAAGGTTGTAGCTTAAGATATACCCAATCACCTATAGAAAATACTTGGTCTGTCCGATTTTTATCAACTTGGTGTTTCATTCTAGTTTGGGCCTTTGAGAGATGATGTTTGAGAAACTGCAACATTTTTTCATGAGCTTACAGACTAGTGCCGATTTCCTATACTAGTGAATCGCCTCTGAAGTATGGTACATGAATAGGAGGAGGGTAGCCATATAGAGCTTCGAATGGTGTGGTTTGTATGGCAGAATGATGGCTAGAATTATACCACGACTTAGCCAAAGACAACCATTTGCTCCAATTCTAGGGCTGATCTCCACCGACATATCTTAGATAGGTTTCTAATGTCCAGTTCACAACTTCTGTTTATCCATATGTCTATGGATGGTATGTTGTAGATAAGTATAATTCAAAACCTTGTATCTTGAAGAGTTCCTGCCAAAAGGTGCTGGTGAACACAGGGTCTCTATCACTGATGATGATATTGGGCAGTCCATCCAATTTGAATATATTATCCATATAAGCTCTTGCCACGTCCTTTGCTGTATATGGGTGTGCTAGCCTTACAAAATGGGATTATTTGGTGAGTCTATCCATTATCACCATAACAACATCCTTCCCGCCTCGAGGTGGTAATCCATCAATGACATCCATACTCACCTGTTCCATGCTACTGATGGAATGTCTAAAGGTTGTAGTAACCTAGGGTAGGCACTATTGTCATTTTTATACCTCTAGCACACATCACATTCTCTCACGATCTGCCTAACCTATTTGTCAAGTCCCTTCTAGTAAAAACAATCTTTAAGCGTTTAGCAATAGCTAATATACCTGAATGTCCTCCCATGCTCCCACTATGAAATAACTATTTAAGTTTAGTTTGAAGGACTGAATCATGGCCAACACTACTCTCCCCTTTCTTCTTAGTTATTCATCAGACCATGTGTATGGAGAATTCGGTAGGTTACCTTGCTGTAATTGCAAAATCAGATCTTTAACCACAGGCTCATTTGTCTAGCTATTTTGAATTTCTTCCCAAAGCTCTGAAAAGACACTAGAGATTACCATGAGTAGAAGTTCATGTAAGTGTACTCCAAACAATGCATCAACCACTACATTCTCCTTTCCCTTCTTATAGGAAATTTCATAGTCATATCCCATCAACTTAATGAGCCATGTGTGATGCCATGGAAAGGAGATTCATTGTTGTAATAAGTATTTGAGGCTCTGATGGTCAATTTGGATACAAAACTGCCTCCTAACAAGGTAGTGGTGGTCATTGCGTAACCAATGGAAATCAATTCTTTTTCATACACAGACAGATCTTGGTGCTTAGATGATAGAACCTTATTGATACAGGCCAAGGGATGCCCATCTTGCATTAATACGGCTCTTATGGCTATCCTTGAAGCATCGGTCTCGATAATGAATTGATTAGAAAAATCTGGTAAGGCCAACACTGGTGGAGTTATCATTGATTCCTTCAGTTACAAAAAGGTCTTGGTTGCTTTTTCGTTCCATTCAAACTTGTTTTCCTTCAACAGATCAGTTAACGATTTGCAGATACTACCATATCCCTTTACTAATCTTTTGTAGTAACCTCTAAGGCCTAGAAAGCCCCTGAGCTATTCCATAGTCTTCAAAATTGGCCAGTGTTGAATGGCTTTTATTTTTTTATGATCGGTCATGACTTCTTTTGCTAAGATAAAATGACTTAAATACTCAATTCGGTTTTAGGTGAAATGGCATTTGCTCTTTTTGCCAAAAAGGAATGATGCTGCAGAATCTGGAATGTGGTTTTCAAGTGTTGCAGATGCTCATCCATGGTCTTGCTGTAGTTCATGATGTCGTCAAAGAATACCAAAAGGAAATATGGCCTGAATATATCATTCATTAGACTCTGAAAAGTTGACAGAGCATTGGCAAGACCGAATGGCATTACTAGAAATTCATAGTGGCCGTCATGAGTCTTGAAAGCTGTCTTAGGAATGTCCAAAAGTTACATCCTTATCTAGTGGTAACCTACCCTGAGATTGATCTTAGAATAAATTGCTGAACCATGCAACTCATCCAACAACTCTTTAATTAAAGGAATCAGATACTTATCCTTAACAGTTTCCTTGTTAAGCTCTTTACAATCCATACACATCCTCCAACTATTGTCCTTTTTTTTTACCAAAACCATAAGTGATGAAAAAGGGCTGCAGCTAGGTTGTAGTAAACCCAATGACAACATCTCCCTCATCATTTTCTCTATTGCATCCTTTTGCATAGAAGAGTGCCAATAAGGTCACAAGTTGATAGCTGAAACTCCTTTAAGGGGTATTCTATAGTCATGACCCCTGTGAGGAGGCAGTTTCGTTAGCTTCTTGAACAGATCCTCATATTGTCCAACAATAATTGCAGCTTCACGGGTAGTTGCTTATCATCATCGGTTGTAACATTGACTGTGGCCACTGAATAATCAAGCATCCCTTGAAGCTGAAGATTGTATATTTGAATTAGAAAGCTTTCTGCACCGTTAGTAAGTGCCTTGGCGACTTGCTTCTCCTTGATAAGTTTTAATTCTTCTGACATGGCCTCTCCTCTAAGTACATGCTTCTTCCCTTGTACAGTGAATTCCATCTGCAACTGCTTAAAGTTCCACTTGACCTCTCCTAAGGTCTCCAACTATTAGATGCCCAGCACCTATCATAGCTACCTTATGGTAGAAGTAGTACATTAGTAGTGAATGTGGTCAGCTGCATTGTCCGTGTGAGCCCTTTACACATCGAACCATAAGAAATACTACTGCCATTGGCCACATCTACCTTTAAAGGTCCCACTTTAGAGATTTTAAAGCCCAACCTCTTAGCCATCGATATATCAAGTAATTTATAGGTACTCCCCAAGTCTATCAAGGTATTTAAGGGTTTCATGTTTGCATGGGCAGTGACTCTTATGGTCTGATAGCCATTGGTAAGAAAGCCACTAATGGCATGGACAGTGATATGTGGTGTAACATCATCTATGTCATCTTCTTCAACAGTTGGTGCTTTCTTCCTTTCTTTTGCTTCTTCTACTTTTAACAGGTAAAATTGTTTTTGGTTACATTTATGGCCTAGTGTGTGTACTTCTTATCACACCAAAAACATTGTTTGTTTGCCTTTTCTCATCAAATTCAGCATTAGACCGAATCTCAGTGTTCTTTTCTGGAAAAAATTTTCTTGAAGGCCTGGTGTGTAGTATTGGATAATGGTGGTTAGGTTTTTGCTAGTATCTTAGGATTAGGGAGTAATGGAGGTAGTTTCTTTTGGTCTTGGCCAAATTCTTGATGAAGGGCGGTAATGGTGGATTCTTAGAGTACAACTAAGGTATATGCATGGTGTAATGTTATCCTCATAAGGTTTCAAATCATAGGTTTTAGACCATTTACAAAAAAACGAACAACATATTCTTCTATTAATTGAACTCTGCCAAGCAATAGTTCAAATTGCTCATGGTATTGGATCATTGTACGTGTTTGCTTTAAGCTCAAAAGCTATTTCATAGGATCTCCCTGCATCTTGTCTCCAAATCTTTCCTCCAATGCTTGGACATACTTAGCCCATGTTATGCTTTCAAGCCCTCTTTTGTACCTTACCCAGTTTTGATGCCATCGAATGTCTTTCCTTCCTTGTTGATTACAACCAATTTGACCCTTGCTTCTAGAGGAGTGCGATCAATATCAAAGAACTGTTGGCACCAGTAAAGCCAACCATTGAGATCATCCCCATTGAATTGTGGGAAATCGATCTTAGATTGTCTGATGGCAAAGTACTGTCCATGCCCCCATAGCTCTTCTTGGTGTATGATTGGTGGTCTCTCCTTGGTGCATCTGTATCATAATCTGAGTTTATTGTAGATTGAGGATAGATATATCACTTCTTAATAGGGCAATGATATGTTCTTGAGACTGTTCTTGGCCTTGAATCTTTGCAAGCATCTTTTTTAATGATTCTTTGACAAATTCTTCAAATCTTTTGAAATTTTGAGATCTTGTACCTTCTACCATTGTAGGTGCAAGATCGAATCTTTGATACCAAATGACACATGAATTTGGACTAAAATAGTGGTAAAGATGAAGCAGACCTACAAGGAAGCTAGAAAAGATGAAGAACAACTACCGATACTGGCCTATAAATGGATTAATATACGAAAGACAAAGTAGAGAATAAAGAGAAAGAGGGATAGGATCAAAATTTTAATTCTCGTTCCTCTTCTTTCAATTGATACGGAGTTCTTAAGGCCAACAGATTAACTTCCTCAACAGATTAACTGTCTGCTAGCAACTAACTCAACTAACTGACTTTTGCTGACCTGAACATTTCCCAACTGACTTTTAACTGCCATAATTATCTATATTTTACCTATAACAAACTGATATTGATTTGATTACATTTGATGAAATTTTTTTTAGAACATTATTTATACTTGATTAATATTTAATACATGAAATTTGTTTAATCTCATTTATTTCATATTTGAAAATATTTTTTATATATAAAAATTAAAAATATTCAAACTTCGATATACCTGAACTGATACACCGAAACACACCGGTACCAATATGCACTTGTACGAAAAAAAAGGATACGCCCAACCGATATGATACTGACTACCTTAGTTAGAATACAGCCACTTTTTAAAAGGTTAGAAAATACCTTTTAACTTCTAATCTAAACATTATTTTATTATTTTAATGCTATATATATTTTTTATGAACAATATATTGTTTGACAAATGAATTGTTTAAATCTATACAATAATTAAAAAACTATCCCAATTCACGGAATGCTCAATTTGAATTTTGGAGAGATTAGCTTTAGAACAATTGAGCAGTCATAAATTGAGTTTGAAAGTTAGTTTGGGTAAATAATTATAAGACTTTTGTTGGTTTTGTCCATGAACTGAGAGTTTTTTTATTAAAAAGGTCGTTTAATTAAATTAAAATCATCATGTTACTTTTCATATGTCATTTTTTTATCTTTTATCTTATTAAAAAGAATATTTACGTATTTTGTATTATGTTTGTATATATATTATTTTTCATATCATAATCGTATTAAGGTTTTTAGATTTTTATAAATTTTAATATGTTTATAGTTTCTTTTATGTAGATTTTTAAATATTTGTGTATTCGTATCGTGTTTATATATTTTTTTCTTATTGTTTTATTTTTTAATTATTTTTTTTCATGTTGTCTTCATGTTGTATAATCATGTTATGATTGAACTTATCATGTCTAATTTACACTATTCAAACAACCCCTAATTTAGTTTCTTATGTAACCATGTTCATGTTCGCGTTATTTTTATATCTTAACGGTTTTCAACATATTAGATATTTATATAATTTTTGATACGATAATAATTCATTTTACGTAATTTTTGATATATTTGTGTATTCGTATCGTGTTCATGTTATTTTTCATGTTGCGTTGTATTTAATTATTTTTCTAATATTATGTTCGTGTGTTCAATTATGTTACTAATTAATATTATTTAAATAACTCTCAACTTTGTGTCACATATAATATAACAATATGAAGTTTTTGTTTTAGCTCGACTAAATTTGGTAATTTTAAATTTATACCTTTAAAAGTTCTCAAAGTAAAGATATTTTACATATTTTGTCGTAACAATTTAATTTAAACTCTGATTTCATTTGTTTAAAAGTTGGATCATTACATCTATTATACATTAATATAAATACAATATTCAAAACTTATACAGTAATCAATTAATCTTATAAATATATATATATATATATGTTGCGTAGAGATGACATATCTTTAGTCTATGAGATATGAAATTACCAACTCAAAAAACTCAATGAGAGATATTGTTCAACTTCAACATAATGCCTAAGAAATCAATCTCATTCCATCACAGCATCGTAGGAACAAGGAGGTCAACAAGCTGCCCAATATCGCTCCTAGAACTCGGACCTCCCGTGGCCCTAGGATTTTTGATCTCTTAACCAAGCTGCTTTTATGCATTTCCAGTTTTTTCTGTTCTTTTGTCTTTAGACTTTCGCATTAATGTTGTTATCTTCCCTTGTTTTGTTTCTTGTTGTTTTTCGATATCGGATAAAAGAATTAAAAAAAAAAACTAATCATCATATAGAATGTTCGATATTATTTGATTCCTTTTTCGAAGATTTATACATCAATTTTATTATCCATAGTAACTTCAAAAAAAATTCAGATATGAATTTTTAAATATCTATTATTCAAATACGTTTTGATTTTGATAACGCTAGTATTGAATATCCAAATTTTCTTTTTTATATCAACAATAAATTTGAGTATTTGAATTTAGTATATCTATTTAAATATTTCATTCTTATTTAATTTTATACTTTTCTTAAAAAATTGATTTAAAATTAGTATTTTAAATCAGACAAGGCGGATATTAATATTCGAATAGTAAGTATATGTCGATAATAACTGGATTTGGATATTGGATAAATTAATCAATAGGAATTGGATTTGAATATTTCTAAAATTAACTACCATCCCTAAATGTAAGTAGAAATTGATGCCCAATAAGAGATGGTTTATTCATTTATTTATTGATTCCATTTTTCAACTGCAGAATCGACATGCTGACTCTGGGTAGATAATGCGTGAGCCAACTAACATTGATGGATGCTGCTGCTCTTAAACAACTTACTTTTTCTGAGTTTTGAGTTGCAAATTGAACTCCTTTCCTACAGGTAGCATCAGTCCTGAGATCTCCACATCCTGGAAATTTGCACTGTTGTCTAATTTTACCTTTAGAATTGGATTTCCATTCAAGATTGTTCCGTTGGCAGCGCTTAATTCATACCCCTTCAACCTCCCAGTTTTTTCTAACCCTATGAATGTCATTTTATCTATGATCCATTTTTGACTCAAAGCATATTCTCCATTCTCAACCTCAGATCTAACAATGATGTTATCAACACTAGCTGCTGCCGCATAAAATCTCACAAAACTCCACTTTCCCGCATCTTGTCCCATCTCCACTGCCTCTCCATCGTCCAAGAAAAGTTCCCCACTCACATTCTCAGTGTTACTAAAGGCGACCAAGAGTTGGAATGGTGTTTCCCGAGCAGCTTTTGTGGTCATGGCCTCTCCTTGCATAGCTATAATGTTACCTTCTCGAACATGCACGTTTATATGATCAGGTGGTGCAGCAAGTGTAAAGTATTTACCAGGCGTTGCAGTCACTGAGTTGGAGTAATTGAAGAGGTCGAACCAATTTCCAGATGGGAAGTAGGCATTAACTGAAACTACTCTTGAGTTTAATACAGGTGACACCATTACACCTTTACCTAGGAGAAACTGTGAATTGATTTCATAAGTGTGAACATCTTGGGGGAATGTGAAGAACAGAGGCCTTGCAATGGGAGTCCCTTTTCTGTGTGCCTCGTACATTAGAGTATAAAAGTATGGCAGCAGGCGATACCGGAGGCCCAGCACTTTCCTGGCTGTAGCTGCAACTGAATCCCAGAGATAAAGCTCTTGGCGGATTGAATGAAGTTCTGAGTGATCTCTAGCAAAAGGGTAAAAGGCCCCTAGCTGCATAACACCGAAAAAAAAAAAAAAAAGTTATATCAGTTGCACTTGTTTGATCTATGCTGCTACCGGCTCTTCATTTTTCTATCTCTGTCTGATATTCATGACTGGCCCATATTCAAACATGAGATTGGATATGACCCTTCAAAGATCCTCCAAATATATAAAACTTAGAAAATATTGAAACCAAGTTCAAGTAACAAAGAGTTTGATTACTTGAAGAGCATATTGTTTAATGGAAAGAAAGGGTGCAGAGGAACTTACTTGAATCCATCGTCGGCAGAGCTCTTCAGTGGTGTTCCCAGAAAAGCCACATATATCAGCTCCAACCATTGGAATTCCAAAGAGTCCGAAGTTTAAAATTGATGGGATGGAGTATGCCAAATCCTCCCATTTGGCTGCATTGTCTCCAGTCCAGTGAGCTGTATATTTTCCAGAGCTTACAAAAGTTGATCTGCTTAGTATAAATGGTCTTTTGCCGGTCACATTTGTCAATGCCGCATGAGTAGCTTTGCATTCTAGTAAACCATACAAGTTATGGACATCATACTCTCTCAGGTTACCAAAATGCAGAGATGTGGCTGGAACTGTTTTATTATTAATAGGTCGCTGGATTCCCTCATTGTTGATCTTGTAAGGAGGATCATCCAGGGTAGAATTTGGGGTAGGAGGGGAGGTTATGAAATTAGATAACTCGTTCATGTCAAGCCAAAGACCATCAACAGGGAGAATATCTCGAAACATTTTGATCTCCCCAGCCCAAAATGTTTCAGTTCGAGGATTTACAAAATCTGGGAAGTAGACAGGACCAGGCCAAACTTCACCCAAGTAAGGAACGCCATCCCTTTTTATGAATATATCAGCTTGCATCCCTCTGATGTAGGTTCCATATGAACTGTTTACACTGATACCTGTGAAAGATTGTATATGAAAATTGTAATCACATGCATTACAAACTGAATCAATTTAAACACCAGTCGCACGTATGTGATGTTAGGGGTGTTATTTTACAGTTTCGGCTCTCTCAGACATTGATATTCACTGTTATTAAAGGTGATAGTATTCTTTACGTCAGAAATGCAAGCAAAAACGCATAGGAAATTAAATCCCTATGTCAGCAATTAATCTGTAGAGAGTGTTAATGGACATACCAGGATCTAGGATGAGGACGTATTTCTGATCATTATGATGAAGCTTATCGACAAATCGTTTCAACCGGTCCTTTGGAAAGTTGATGGGGTCAAGAGTGAAATCCTTAAATCCATCCATGTAATCGATGTCAGTCCACATCACTTCCAGCGGAATCCTGGCTTTTGCGTAGCCCGCAACCACACTCTCAACATCAGATACATTTTTGTACCCATATCGGCACTGATGGAATCCTTTAAGAAACAATGCCTAAATGGGTGATTATTTATCGATAAATCAAAGCTATATATATATATATATATTTATATTTATATAGTCCAACTCCAACTCCAACAACACAACATTCTTATTTGGACTTCGGACTCATGATGAATGTTGAATACGTATCTGTATAATATGAGTATACTCGATTTTTTAAAGTTTTTTTTTCATATATTTGGATTATCATACCCAAGCAACATAGAATACCCATACAAACAAATATACGCTACCAAATGTGTGAGACGACTAATTTGGAATTCACTCAAACCTAACTATATCACTCTCATCCACAATATTTAGATGAAAGCCTGAATGGGAACCTTAGATTGGATTAGATTCCTAACTTGAAAGGAGGAATTTTTGGAAAACTTATATTTAGTCTAACATTGATGATTATATTTACAGTTTAACATTAAAATTTGTTTATCAATGAATTTGAAAATAGATTTTTCTCAAATCTTTGTTTCCAAGTGAACCTAAGATAAAATTGAGATGAGGTAGGGTAGATAAATGAAGTTCCTAAGCATGGATTTTTATGGGTTTCTTTCAAGGCTGCTTCCTTGTATTTTGAATCAATTATTAATTACATATCCCACATTTTTTAATTTGAATTTGTACTGTCCATCAGCAAATTCTGTTTTATGCTATTCTCCAAGTGGAAATATGCTTAATCAATTCATGTTTCTGGATTTAAAAATAAGTTTCAGACATGAAAATGTGCCTAATAAGGGTAAATTAAAAAAAAAAAAACAAAAAAATCCAAATAACACAATTAATATGTGCAACAATGGGATTTTAGGACTATGATTACTAAAAACCTTGCTAAAAGTTTAAATTATATACCGAAGTTCACTATCATTTTTTTATTATTCCCCAAAACATGATCATAAAGATGATTCTCTAAAGATCCTCCAAATGCACAAAAAACTTAAAAAAAAAAAAAAAAAATTAAGCATGTCAATCTTTTATAACCAGCATTCATACCCAATTTCTATTAACATAGAGAGAGTAGGATATTAACTCAAGAAAAAAAATAAAAAATTAAGACGAATAGTATACTTACCAAAGGACCAGTAAGGCATGGGAGCAGGGCGGCCAATAAGTTCAGTGTACTGCTGAATGACGGTGTGGGGCAATGGTCCACCAAAAACATACAAATCTATAACACCCCCAATAATCTTGTAAGTTATCCTATTTCCCCCGTAAATTATGTCCATCCCATTGCTATTTAGCAACAATACTCCATGGCTACTCCCGGCTGCTACTCTTCCATCTGCAGATCCTGATCTGATGTCAATGTAAAGGGGATGTGATCCATAAAGATTAACATCAACATTAGCACTTGCCAAATCCGCATTCCATAACGTCAATTTCTCATTGTGTTGCAACTTAAACGATCTCTTTGTGTGCTCTCCAAGTCCATAAAGAGACGACCTGTCCTTGGGCAGTGAGGATGAGAGTTGAATATATTGTTTCTTGAACACCAAGAAAGTGCCCGAATCTGATGCATCCGGCGATGTGTCGAAGAGGATGTCGCCGGAGGAGCGGCGTGTGACTGAGAACCCAAATGGAGTAGTGTTGTGGAGGGTGAAAATGAGGTCCGATGTTGGGTCTGAAACAAAGTAGCTGTTCTTTTGCTTCTTCTGTGTTGGGTAATTTGGTGATGAAGTGGGACGGTTTTCAGGCAATGAACGGTGTGGGTTTTGAGATTGGCGAGGAATGATATATTGAGGGATTTCCCATCTTTCATGATCTGAATCTGTAACTCTGATTCTCAAACGATTGCTTGTCTCAAAGCTTCATACACAAAAAATTAGCAATCAGCACATCAGAATCATATCACTGAGTGAGTAGTTTCGGCTTTATCTCGATCACCGATGTTGAATAGAAATGATTACGATAACGTAATCAACATGAGTTCAATTTAATTTTAATACAAGTGACAGAGCTTGAGCATCATATCTGAAGTAAATGTAAAAAGAATTTATGTAGCTGAGTTGGCAATTAATTACCTGGCAAAAAGATTGAGATTTTGAATGTCAGGTCCATAAACAGAAGAGTTGCGGATAAGAGCAAGATGAGCGGTCAACCGTTTTCGGTTTGAATCAACGGAAACAGAT
>JBBYHM010000019.1:10236280-10249404 GCA_038381775.1 Adansonia rubrostipa
TGGACAACGTACTTAAATTGCATTAAATAAGAATTTCCGTAATCTCACCTAATATTTTATTCATGTATTGGACCCACAAACGCTAATGAAAACATATAAAAACAATGAGATAAAAGTAAAACTTCCCTCTCCTAAGCCCTAGCCCCTACCTTCCTCTTCAACTTTTAGCCGTTTCTTCACGGTTTCATCACCTTATCTTATTATTCCAATATAACATGGGGACAAAACGTTCAGCTGGGATAACTTTATCCGTATAAAACACCCAACAGGAAATCAACCTCTAGTATATTAGGAATAGGCCAACAAATATAATTGCTTTTATATTTGTTACTAAAATACATGTCGAAAATATAAGATCAAATTTATTAACGTAAAGATAAAGTAAAGGGTAGAAAAATATATGTTTTATCTTGCCATTTACTGTATTTTATTAAGCTTTTCCTAACTACTTAAGGACTATTTTAGCATTATTATCTAAAAATATTTAGGATTAGAAAAGGATTTAGATTGAAAAACTATGTTGAAAAAGTGTAATAAAAAAATATCATATAAGAATTTTAAGTGTTTGGCATTGCTGTAAAAATTGAAACGTAAAAAAAAAGTTTAAAATAATAAAAACTTTAAGATTAAAAGATAATAAAATTATTTTTTAAACCATAAAATTTAAATATTTTTTATTTGAATTATCAAATCATAATTTTAATTATAAGAGTAATTTTTTTTATCAATTTAATATTGTGTTTGCAATAAATGTAACTATTTTACTTAAAAAATTGTGTCAAGAGCAATACTAAATAGAGCATCAATATAACTCACCATATTTAAAAAAAACAAAATGTATAATAAATCAGTGTAAGCTTATTTTTTTATTTTTTTTTAAATTTTCATATAACAATGAATATTTTTATTTTATATATTGTAATTTGCAATTTATATAATTTATAAAATATTTAATAATTACATTTTTAATAATTTTATTAATCTAGTAATTAAAGCAATTGAACCAATTTAACATTGGCTTTATGAAATCCTTTAAAAATTAATCTTGACAATGACGTTGAACAAAGCAACTTGATAATGAAAAGCCCCCAAAACAAATTTTTGTTATTAATAACAAGTGTAGTCCCTAAACTTTAAGAAAATTTGTTATATTAATTTAAATTTTAAAATTTATCAATTAGATATTTATTTTAAATTTTGTGTGAATAATATTTTTTTCGTTAATAAAATTATTTCAAAAAAATGTTAAATGATAAGTATTGTATGTTTAACACATCAACAATAGTCATATGTAACACCTATTATTTAACATTTTTTTAATAGTTAGATTAATAGAAATAAATTTAACAATTTATATATGTGTATCATATTTATATATTTCTATTATGTTATAATTATGTTTAAAATTTTTTATATTTATATTAATTTTAATACATTTATAATTTTTACTATATAAATTTTTAAATATAACTATATTATATTATATTATATTTTTTTAGTTATATATATATATATCTTATTTATATAATTATATAAAAAATTATGAGACTTTAGATCGGACCTAATTAAATATGATCTAAAAATTCGCACCACACACGGTATTAACTCAATTTTTATTTTTGGTTTTGAAATATTGAAATTACAGCAATGCCCTCGAACTCCAGACTCGGAGGTTCCTCGTCGTCTAATTGTCACAAATCCGATTGCAAACTTAAAACCCTAACTCTAACAATAAAAAAGAAAGACCATTCCTGCTGTGGCCAGTTTTAGTCTTTTTCTTTCTTTTCTTTGATAGCAATGGTTGGAAATTGCTGTTAGGCTGATGCAAGTGTGTATGGATTTGTTCAGATAAAAAGGATCATGTCTTTAGGTGTCAGTAGAAAAGAGACCCAACAGCCAGCGCCACCACCTAGCACTGGTTACAATGGAAACGTCGTGGCGGTATTGCCAAGCATGGCGACGGCGCACCGTTTACGGCTGAACCCTAACACGGAGCACAAGCCAGAGAGCTACGAGGGTTTGCAGTTGGAGTTCAGCCCGCTTCTGTTCAGCTCCCTGGAACGTTACTTGCCTCCTACGATGCTCTCACTGCCTCGCGATTCCAAGCTCAATTACATGCGCGATATTATCCTTCGGTACTCTCCCGAAGGCGAACGTACTCGCGTAAGCTTCGTTCTTTTTCCTTTTTTTTATCGCCTTTGTTTTTGCTTTTTATGATATGTTTGGATTTCATGTTGGAAAATTTCCCTCCTTTAGAACCTGACGTTGTACCCCAGCTTCTTGATTGCCGATGAAATAATGTTGTACTTTATTAGTATTATTTTGTCAATTTCCTGTTAAATTTAAGAATTTTATCTTCATGAAGGTGAAAATCAATTGAATTTTTTATAAAGCAATATCTGTAATATATTTATTCTTTTAAAGCTTTTATCACTCGAAACTGAAAATGATTGGTGCCTGAAAGATTTTAAGATAAAGGAATGCTAAGAAGGATTAGTTGTTTTTAACTCCATTTTTGATTTGGTGAGAGAAAGTGGACATATACTGGAAAAATGGAGAAAAAGAATGGATTTTTTTTTTTTTTAAATTTGTTATTGTGAATTTATGAGCTGCCGAGTGTTGTTTGGATTGGTACAAATCAATATATTAATTGATATGTATGGGGATTTTGTGTATCCTATTGTCGTTGGACATAATCAAGTTTCAATCTATATCTGTATGCTTGCATCATCTTTCAATATTTTTCTGCGATGGTATGCATTTTATGTTGGTCAATATTTTGTCATTGCTTACTTTTTGTTCAGCCTTTAATTTACACTGTGTTAAATTTTATGTGAACAGCTTCAAAGGCATCGAGAATACAGGCAGAAGATTATATCACACTATCAGGTGCATAGTATAACTATTGTTTGACTCGGATTGCTGTACTCAAGATGGTCTGGGATTAATTTATGCCTGTAAAAAACGCCGAACTATACTGATTTCCGAGATATATAATGATTGACCCTTGTGCAGATTGCATATTGGTGAGTTATCTTTGTAAGGTTTATATTTTTCTTTGCTTAGGTGATCTCTTCTTTCTGCAGCCTCTGCATAGGGAATTGTATACCATGCATGCCTCAAACTTCTTTGTCCCCTCATTTCTCAAAGCAATAAATGAGAATAAAGAGGAAAGCTTTAGAAGTATAATGGCTGAACCTACACCAGGGGTTTTTACATTTGAAATGCTTCAGCCCCGTTTCTGTGAATTGTTGTTATCTGAGGTATCGTCGCTGCCTTCTTTTCTTTTGTTTTTTGCTTTTATTTTCTTGTTTTTTAGTTTTTACATTTTTCTTATCAGGTTCTGATTGCTTAGGTAGAAAACTTCGAAAAATGGGTCCATGAGACAAAATTCAGAATCATGCGACCAAACACAATGAACAAATATGGTGCCGTTTTAGATGACTTTGGCTTGGAGACCATGCTTGACAAGTTGATGGAGGACTTTATCCGACCTATATCCAAAGGTATTTAGTTTTTCTTCCATTATGTGATTGTAAATGCTTTCTAATATATATATATATATATATATATATATTTATAGATATATATATAGATTAAAGCTTAGACCATTTTTTTTATATCTTGGGAAATGGTTCGCAGTTTTCTTTTCTGACGCGGGTGGATCTACGCTGGATTCTCATCATGGTTTTGTTGTTGAATATGGCATTGACAGGGATGTCGAGCTTGGTAGGTTCTCGCTTTTTTCCCCCTTCTTTTTAATTAACCCATTCCATTAATTCTCTGAATGATGAAAGTTTATCGTTTATAATGTAAGCTGTGTTATATATCATCCATTACCCTTAGGAGATTAAAGCCTTGGCTACTGGTAGATGGAAACTGATGATTCTTTGGATTCTACTGTTAAAGGTGTTTAGACGGTATTGCAAAAAATAATTCTTTTATTCCTCTGACTTTGCTTTGTGCATTGCTTGTTATTCCTTCCCCTTATTAAATGGTGGCATCATCCTACATATCATGCTCATCTTCTTTTGTTCTCATGACTGCCTATAATTTCACTATGTTTGGCTATGCTTTTTTCCTAATATTTTAATTTTTAACACATTAAAATTTTATTTGTTTATTCTTGTTCTGTTAATCTGCTTGTTATAATACCTTTGTATTATCTTTTACTTTATTGGTAATATTGTTAGTCTTTTAGCGTCAAATCTTGTTGTTAAAGTTGTAGCTTCACAAACTTCTGTAGCTTTGTGTTTGTAGGTTTCCATGTGGATGATTCTGAAGTCACCTTAAATGTTTGCTTGGGGAAACAATTTTCTGGCGGGGACTTGTTCTTTCGAGGTGTTCGGTGTGATAAACATGTCAATACGGAAACCCGGTCAGATGTATGCTAATCCTTCTGAGTACACTGTTACCATTAGGCTATAATAGCTGCATTAGTTCTATAAAGCATCGGATAAAGTTTAGTGTCACTTTGATGGAAAGTTCCCTATAGTAGCAAGTCAACAAAAAGAACCAATCCCATCTCTGACTTTTCTTATGATAGTGAAATGTCAGGAAAATATCAAAAGAGGCCATAATGCTTCTTTTACTCTGGTCTCTGGCTACTTTCTTTTGTAAATGAGAACACAAAATAAAAGATCGGTTAAACAAATGTCCCTTTCTTTTTATAATTTCCTTTAGAAAACAGCGAATAGGCATAGTATTTAAATTGGTTGTCAGATATTGGTTCATTGAAGAAAAGATATAGACAGGTAGTTTCTCTGTTTTAATTTGTTAATTCATTGTAACAAAATGCTCATTCAATGTGTTGTATATTTGTCATGCATATAGGAAATTCTGGATTATTCACATGTTCCAGGGCGTGCAGTTCTTCATCGTGGGCGCCATAGGCATGGTGCAAGAGCCACAACATCTGGTCACCGGGTCAACTTACTTTTGTGGTGCAGAAGGTATCTTTCTCTTTCATTACTTAGTATAAATGTACCAAACATTAAGAATATTTAATGTTGGTCTGCGTTTGAATATATTAATATAATATTGATAGCAGTGAACGACTAGTTGATACTCTCTGATATCGGACTCATGTAAATGGTGGTAATTTGTATTGTGAGGTTCAGAATTAGTGCTTTTTTATTTTGTCAAATTGTTTAAACTGCATGCAAAATTTTCTTCTAGTTCGGTCTTCCGTGAGCTGAGGAAATATCAGAAAGATTTCTCAAGCTGGTGTGGAGAATGCCAACGCGAGAGAAAAGAAAGGCAGCGTATCTCAATCGCTGCTACTAAACAGGTATATGGCAAATTCCATGTCAATTCGCTTCTGTATGAAATGAAAACATTAATTATGACAACATCTACTTATATATATATATATATATTTATCAGGAACTACTGAAGAGGGAAGGGAAACCTGCGACTTGAACTCAAAGCTTTTTACAGTTTTTTGGTTGTGAAATTGTAAGACAAGCTGGATCCTTGCCTTGCCATTATCACGCACAAGGTAATTTTTCCCTTTTTGTTCTTAATTCGCCAAATTAGGTTGATAAAAAATGAAAGGTGAATGATCTTGTGTGTCTTCATTGTACTTCGATACTATACATCCGTACCCATCTTGTCCGAGTATCCCATCCTGGCCGGCCGTCCATTTGTCAGCCTGGCCAGCTGTCCGATTAGCCGACTACAACCATAACTAAACTCTTTTGTAGTAAGTTACAGTTCAGTTTGTGTCTTACTACATATTAGAATGGCTGGCAGTAGTTTCTTTCTTCACATAAAGTAAATATTCTATTGTTTTGAACATCTGGAAATTTATTGTCAAATTTTCT
Source organism: Adansonia rubrostipa (assembly GCA_038381775.1). NCBI lineage: Eukaryota > Viridiplantae > Streptophyta > Magnoliopsida > Malvales > Malvaceae > Adansonia > Adansonia rubrostipa. The sequence goes on from JBBYHM010000019.1 coordinate 10,242,106, forward strand.
TGTCAGTAATCATTATGCTAAATATATCCGAATTGTATCCAACACAAATGTTGGACACAGATAATTTAGAGAAAACAAAACAGTCCGACACAAATCCGAATTGTATCCAACACAAATATTTTAGAGAAAACAAGAGAGTCTGACATAAATAATTTAGAGAAAAGGAGTCCAGAATTGTTTTTTCGAGCCTTATAAAGCAGCTGTTTAAAGATTAAAATTAGAATTCTTCTGCTTTATGGGTTTTCAGCATATCCCATCACGTTGCCATCATGCATTCGGGATTCGGCTTTTGCTTTCCATGCCTGTCCATTCCTACTTCAAAAAAATAAAAAAATAGTTTATACTTGAAAAAAATTAATAGAAAATCAAATCCATAAAGTTTTTGATTTTTGATTTAATTAATTTGATCAAATTAAATAAATTAAAATATTAAATAAATAATAATTAATAAAAATATGTATTTAATTTAATAATATAAAAAATTAAAATAATTGATTACTGATTTTATATCCGACTGGAACGGTTGAATTTTTTGGTTTAAACTTTATTTGTAGCAAAAGTAACAAGGGGGACAAGGACAATCTCAATTTTCATATTTGATTACAACAAAAGTCGACTTTTGCGGAGGGCAAGAATTTTTTGAATTCTTTATTTAGATTTAATTTTATTTATTTTAAATAAAAAATTTACAAATTATCAAGTTTATCGAGTCAAAATGAATTGTTGGATCAGAATTGCTATATCTGAAGATAAATAGAGGTACGGCTATTTTTTTCTTGAAACGACTATATTTGAACTCGTTATTTAAACTTTGTTGAAACAACTATATTGGAACTTAAAAAGGCAAAAATAGAGGCACTGCCATTTTTTCTTTTCAATTTGCATAAAAAAATTAAAAATTAATAAATAAATAAAAATAATAATCTATTAAAAGCAAAAGTTTTATCAGCCAGCAAACAGCTGATTCGGCCGTTTTTGACTCCCATCCTTCCATTTCCCAACAAAAAGCGAAGCAACCCATTTTCGATCTCTCTGTCTCTTCTATCTCTCTAGCCCATCACTTTCCCGGGAAAACGAGAACCAAACCCAAAAGAAAATGAGAGAAATTTTGCACATCCAAGGAGGTCAATGTGGGAACCAGATCGGGGCTAAGTTCTGGGAAGTGATATGCGACGAGCATGGAATTGACAACACGGGAAAGTATAGCGGTGACTCGGATCTACAGCTAGAGCGTATCAATGTCTACTACAATGAAGCAACTGGCGGAAGGTATGTCCCACGCGCTGTTCTCATGGATCTGGAACCTGGCACTATGGACTCCGTCAGATCTGGCCCTTTTGGACAGATCTTTCGCCCTGATAACTTCGTCTTCGGCCAGTCTGGTGCTGGCAACAACTGGGCCAAGGGTCATTATACCGAGGGAGCTGAGCTTATTGATTCTGTTCTTGACGTTGTCAGAAAAGAGGCTGAGAATTGTGATTGTTTGCAGGGTATCTATCACCCCTCCTACGACTTTTGACTCTTTCTTTTTTCCCTTCGTTTTTGACATATTGGTATATTTTAATTTGTTCAGATCTATGGGTTTTATTCCTTTTTAATTGTGAATTTTTCCTGTATTTTCCCTCAAAGTTTGCTTTCGTTTTTAATTGTGAATTTTTCCTCAACTTTTGCTTTTGTTTTTAATTGAAATTTATTTTTGCCTCATGCTTTGAATTAAAGTAATTGTGGTTACATCCATGGTCTGATTCTGCATTTATCTTTCGGCAAGTAGTATTTATGTGATATATTTATTCCCTAAAGCCGGAAAACAATCCTTCCCTTTTTTTTTTTTCCTTACAATTCCCATCAAAGCTGTAGTTTTGTTTTGTTTATGCAGAGAACATATGTTGCTTTACTCTGATTTAAAGAGATTATTCAACCTATTTATATGTGTTTTCTGTAATTATGTTTGAAAGTGTCTAGTGTATCTTGATCTATTGTGGCTTGGTTCCTTCATACACACTTAACTTTTAATTTGGAACTTGTTTTTGCCTTGCTATTTCCATATTTAGTGCTTTTCTGTACCACTGGATCGTCGTTGGTTGAAGCCCTGTATGATATTGCTTTTTAATTGCTCATCTTGGCTACCATCTTATCTAATTCATGCATTTTCTTTTGTGATTCTGTTAAATTATTCTTTGGTTATCTCAACTTGAATCTGCCTAGCAAACACACAAAGAAAGATGAGCCATGTCTATCTTCAACTCTCACTTTATGTGCCTTTGGGACAGGATTTCAAGTTTGTCATTCTTTGGGTGGAGGTACTGGATCTGGAATGGGAACCCTTCTTATTTCCAAGATTAGGGAGGAGTATCCAGATCGCATGATGTTGACTTTTTCAGTCTTCCCTTCTCCTAAGGTGTCCGATACAGTTGTTGAGCCGTACAATGCTACCCTTTCCGTTCATCAGCTTGTTGAGAATGCTGATGAATGTATGGTGTTGGACAACGAGGCTCTCTATGATATCTGCTTCCGCACTCTCAAGCTTGCCACTCCAACTTGTAAGTTATGATATATCATCATTCTAAATGCCTAGTGTGTGCATGTTGTCGAATTTCATGACGCAAGTGCACAAATGGCTTTACCTAACGAACTGCCAGTCTCTCCATTTGTTTTCAACTATTTAAAATAAAATATGTAGTGACATTAATTTGATAATGTTGCTTTACCATCCTGTTCCGGGTCTTTGTGGACAAGAGTGGACAAGAATTTATTATTTATTGGTAGCTTGCTTGCACAACTATTAAGGAATTGCTGGCGTACTATCTCCTATCTATGTTATTAAGTCTTAGTTGGGTTGCTGATAAGTATCTTTCTTACCCAGAGACACACCTACCTTTTGTCCCCACTAACATAAAAGAATGTAATGTGTCAGGAATGTGTTCTTTATTTTTTGTTTCTATGAATTGGGATAATAACTAGTATTTTCTTGTACCGCTTCTTGAAAAATATTGAGTGGCTTCTTGTTATGTTACTCGGACCCAGGAATCGAGTGTGAGTGTTGGATATGGGTATGTGCCCGACACAGTTATGTTTTTTTCTTTCAATGTTTTCTCATGTATTTGGAGGATCTTTAGAGGGTTAAATCCCCATACTCATGTCTTGATATGTGTCGGACACGGTTATCGAATACGGGTAGAGAAATGAAATCATAGTAACATAGGCTTCTTGTAATGAAATTAATTTCCAGAGTGTGCATTGTATGGTCTCTGTGCTAATGTTCTTGTTGGTTTAACTTGACACAGTTGGTGATCTTAACCACCTCATCTCCGCTACTATGAGTGGTGTGACATGCTGTCTGCGGTTCCCTGGACAGCTGAACTCTGATCTCCGCAAGCTGGCTGTCAACCTTATCCCCTTCCCACGACTACACTTCTTCATGGTTGGATTTGCACCCTTGACATCCAGAGGATCACAGCAGTACAGGGCCCTAACTGTGCCTGAACTAACCCAGCAGATGTGGGATGCCAAAAACATGATGTGTGCTGCTGACCCACGCCATGGCCGTTACCTAACTGCTTCTGCAATGTTCCGAGGTAAGATGAGCACTAAGGAGGTTGATGAACAAATGATTAATGTCCAGAACAAGAACTCATCATACTTTGTTGAGTGGATCCCTAACAACGTTAAGTCTAGCGTGTGTGACATCCCGCCGAAGGGTCTGAAAATGGCATCAACTTTCATCGGTAATTCAACTTCTATCCAGGAGATGTTTAGGAGGGTTAGCGAGCAGTTTACAGCAATGTTCAGGAGGAAAGCTTTCTTGCACTGGTACACTGGTGAGGGAATGGATGAGATGGAGTTTACCGAAGCCGAGAGTAACATGAACGATTTAGTTGCCGAGTACCAGCAATACCAGGATGCTACAGCGGATGATGAGTATGAGGAGGAGGAAGAAGAAGAGGAAGTTGCAGCGTGAGGGAGGTGTCTTTTATAGCTTTTTTCAGATTCCCTGAAATTTGTATGCCGGTTGGGTGATGTTTATGTTGTTGTGTTGAGGGGTTCAAGCGTAGATTGACATCATCATGTATGTATAATGTATGTAATGTCATGGGTCCAATCCTTGTTTCTTGGATGGTATAATGTATGAAAATTTGTATGATTGTCGTGGGTCCAGTCAGGGATGGGTTTTTGTGACTATGCATTTTACTTTTAAGCTGTTTGATATGAATTAATGAATGAATGTTTGTATTTTGTAGAATACTTGCATTTGCAGGTTATAATTATAAGATTATTTAGTTTGGATGTGATATTATTTGTCTAGGCTAATATTATTGTTTTATCCAAGGCGTGCAGGGGGCAAAATGTGAGGTTAGAAGTCAGTAGTAAGATAAAATAAAATTGATTTTAGCACCATTTATTTATTTATTAAATAATTAATGTTTTTCAACACTTCATTTAACGTTATCCTAAGCGTAAATGATTCGACTTTTTTTTTGTAATCTCAAATTTCTTTTTAAACGAGTAATTCGACTTTTATTTTCCAAATTTCCTTTTACATTTTTTATATCTAATATTAGAAAGATGACATTTGCAAAATAAAAAGGATTTATTACAATTTCTTTGCACGTAAGACACGCCTAGTCTTGAAACCAATTCTAAATAAATTCGCTTTATTAAAAAATAAAAATTTAAACTTAAAAATTTTTGAAGTAAAAAAAAAAAAAAATTTAATCTCTAAATGATCCAAAACACACGTATATCAATATGACTGAAATCTATGGTGATCTAAAGTCGCAAGATCGAAGTTAACAAAAATGAAAAACGTAACTTCGATGCATGCATGGTGTTCCACTTGGCTGGCTGTTACAAAGGCCAGCCGTGGTGGCAGTACACCTGCCACGTAGCTCTCTGTAAGTGCCATATCTCTCTCTCGGTTCTTAGACACGTGGATTCTTCCCTCACCTTCGTGTCTGGATTTTAATGATTATCATAATATCTGACATTATTTACTTATGCTACACAGATATATTTATATATGTATCTATCTTTGAACAAACCCACAGGCACATTGATTCAAGTGAACCAACAAAATGAAGGTAATCTAACTCTACTTTCCCTGTTACGTATATAGATATATGGACTATATATGAAGTTTTCAATATGCTTTTCTTTTATTGCAAAAAAAAAAAAAAATGAAGGAATTTGTTTCATTCTAGGGTTTGTAATATTAGCTTTAAGGTTACTCCAACGGTATATCATACTGAAGTTCCCTCACAGAAGTGACTTTGAGTAACATGTTCATGTTAGATTTACGTTGTTTCAAGCATTAAATCACTTAGGCTTAGATATGAAAGAGGTTTTTGAGATTTGAACTTGAAATCTGTCAGATGTTATATGCATGAATTAATTAGATTTATTTTTAAGATTTTATATAGGTAAGTACCAAACACAAATGTAAGCTTCTGCCCGGCCTTCTAGTGTCAACCAATGCTATGTATTCATGGCCATGGGCATATATGTGTGTATATATATATATATATATATTTATTTATTTATTTATGTATTGATGTTGTTGCTTGTGAACATTAATTAATTGTTCCATGGCGATCCTACATATACGTAACCACGACAATCTGATCACCTGCTCCAACACTGTAAAGCTGAGCTGATGTTTATGGAAATTCTTGGCTGCAGAGTGTGAGATATTTTCCAGAAGATATACTCTTAGGTGATATCAAGGTATATACATATACATACATACATAGCGAAAATTTTATTTAACCTGCATTAAACTCTACGATTTTTACAACTTTTAAATTCTTCCATAGAAGAAGAGATTAAAGGCAACAGAAAAGGCAGACTCCCACAAAAGTAAGGTACTACAATGTCACCCTCTTTTCCTTGCACTTTGACCTGCGCACCCGTGTTATCTGGTGAGTGCATATATAGATACGTGTTTGATAAAGTATGTTTAATTTTTTTCAATATTTTTGTTTATATATTTGAAAGATGATATTTCATACTTATGTCCGATGATAAGGTTTTGCTTGATTGGTGGAAAATTTTATACAGTTGTAAATCCAGATTTAGTTTGAATATCAAAATCTGAGGGAAGCATTGTTCCTTTACTGTCCTATATTTTAGTTAATTTGATAGTATATATGTAAATGTAATTTTAGGAAGAAGAACATCATTTTGCCCGAGAAGATGAAGACGAAGTTGAAGATGAAGAAGATGGTGTGGACGAGCCGCACGTGCCGCATGTCACACATGGTTATCATTTGGTCAAAGGGAACATGGATCATGGAATGGAAGATTATGTTGTTGCAGAAAATAGGAGAATCAATGGCCATGATGTAGGACTTTATGCAATTTTTGATGGCCATTCGGGTCGCGATGTTGCCAAATATTTGCAAAGTCATCTCTTTGACAAGATATTGAGCCAGGTAATATGGACTTGTATACGGCCATTTCAGTTGGATAGTCATAGTCATAGTCATAGTCATAGATCGTTTTATTTTATTTTCTGATAGTCTGATTTCTGGAGAAATCCGGAACAAGCATTCAAAAGAGCGTACAAAGAAATCGATGATGAGATTTTGGAAGATGTTGCTCGTTCAAGAGGTGGCTCGACTGCGGTTACTGCGATACTAATCGATAGAGAGAAGCTAATAGTGGCTAATGTTGGTGATTCTCGGGCAATCTTATGCCGAGCCGGTGGAGCGAAACAATTAACAATAGATCATGAGCCACAAAAGGAGAAAGAACTAGTTGAAAGCAAAGGAGGATTTGTGTCGGAAAAACCAGGTAATGTGGTCGAGTCCTATGTTACTAGACTCAATATTCGAATAACATGGGATTATTTAATTTTTATTTATTTATACATATATATTTTTATACTTGTGTCCGAATATTTTTTTTCCGTTCTTTGTCCTGTCTGTCTAGGGAATGTTCCTAGAGTGGATGGGCAGCTGGCGATGACAAGGGCATTTGGAGATGGAAAATTGAAGGAACATATAACTTCAGAACCCGATGTGAGAATTGAAATGATTGATCCAAATACAGATGAGTTCATCATTTTGGCAAGTGATGGCCTTTGGAAAGTAATGCCAAATGAAGAAGCATTTGATGAGATTAGAGAGTTTGATGCTGCCCAAGAAGCATCCCAATTACTGATCGAAGAAGCATTAGCTAGGGGAAGTCAAGATGACATCTCTTGCATTGTTGTAGCTTTTCACTGATCATGTTTCTTTCCTTCACACTTTGATAATTTTCTTTTCTCAGCCAAACAACACAATATAATCTATCTTGATTTAC
>JBBYHM010000019.1:10258439-10286106 GCA_038381775.1 Adansonia rubrostipa
GCTAAGATTGACTGTAACAGTTAATGCCAGCTGTTGATGGTTCTTTCGAAGAAGCTACTGCCCCAACCCGTGCACGCTCAAATTCATTCATATCCCAAATATCATGCTGGCCATTGATATTGACTTCAAGAGTACCTGACCCAAGCATAATTTGGAAAAATATATCATGATGATCCCGGTATCCAGTCCAAGACTCACTGGCAAATGGACTTGTACAAGTGTTAAGAGTTACTTGTATGGTTGAGATTTTAAATAAAATTTTTTAATCTTGAACTGATTCAATTCAATTCAAATATTATTTAATAATAAATTTTAATTATAAAAATATATAAATATTAATATAAAAATAATATTTTAATAATATAATAATATAATAAATAGTAGAATGAAATTTCAAGTTGACTTGAACTGGACTTGAGCAAAATAATTTTAAAACTTTTAGGTTAGTCTTATTCATGAACAACTATAGGACCTTAATCTATTAATCGGTTTTACAACTCAAAGCCATTTCATCTAATCACCTTAAAGAGGCATATTCTAGAGCAAATCAATTTTGTTTATTGTTGAGTTTTTTGTGCTATATTGATCTCCGCAGGTATCTCAACGAGTGTCACTGTCTCTTTCCATGACTTTTGTGGACCCTCAAGCTAATCAAGAAAGTTCAGTGTTTTTCATGAGATTTGATTGTTGGCAAAAGAAGGGTCATCATGTTTGCCATCTATAATAGCATTCGGATCATAGCATGGCCTTAAAAATTTCCCGTGATTTAGGGTTAGTAACAAAGAGAGCATTTAGTATAATAAAAAGTTATCACTTTTTTTAAAATTAGATTTACACCAAATAAATTCCCATGATAAATAATAAAGTGTTTACTTTTCTGAAAATTTTACTTTCCTTTAGGAATTAACTTTTTACAATTATAAGATGTGATTTTCGTAGAAAAAGGCAGAAAAGTGACTTTCTCGTATAATTGAAAAGTTAAAAAAGCTTTAAGACAAATTAATCTTTCTCATATTTAAAAATTGATAGTTAAATTTTTTTTTATACCGGATATTTTTACTAACTACAATATCATAGAAATTTAATTAATTTAGAAAATATTTTAATTATTTTTTTAATTAAATTTTAATTTAATTATGTTCTAGTTCAAATACATATTAAATATTTAAAATTTATTTTCAGTTTAACCATATATTAAATTTGAGGTAAATCTGCTATGTTATTTTGAATTAATTATTATTTAAGAATAAACCGATAAAATGAAGTGTTTGTTGATAATGAATTAATATTTCTTAATAATAAATAAAAAATAATAAAATTTGCATTTTACTTTACAAGTATTGTTTCGAAAATTATCATTACATTCCTAGCAATATATTTAATGAACCGAATATATCAATATAACTTTCTCATGAATTTAATCAACACTGTCTTATGTATAACAAATATTTTAATGTTATTTTCTCAGGAATCACATTCCTCATAATTATATTCTCAAGAGTCGCATTCCATTAAAATCTTGACACGAAAAAGCACCAAAGGCCATCTTAGTCCTTATGTTATGTTTTATAATTTTACATTTACTTTTTATATGCTTTCATTCTGTTGTTAATAATCGACTTAACGTTATTAAAGAATCACATAAAATATCCATTTTGCCCTCATTTCTAATGACATGAAAAAAGCAAAATAAAAGTAGGTAAAATAAATATTTCATATGATTTTTTAACAACGTTAAAGCGATCATTAATGGAATAAAAATATAAAAAAATAAATATCAAATTTTAAAATACAAAAAACTAAAATTACTAATTCTAATTTACAAAAAAGTTTTTAATAATTTATCTTAAAATAATAATAAAATGAGAAACCTTTTTTCTATTCTGTTTTGTGCTGGGACACCAAAATTGTTTAAGGGTGAAGATTAAAAAATGGGACTTTGTCGACGATTAAAATATAATAAATAAGTATCGGAGTGTAGAAGTGCAAGATTGAGTAAAAAAATTAAAAATATTTATATTGTAATAATATACTTTATATTATAATTATATTTAAAATTATTTTATATTATTAATAATTATTACATAAATTTTAAATATTATATTTATATTTTTTAATATTATGTATTCATAATTTAATTAAAATAATTATTTTAATTATTTGACGAGTTCCAACATTAGGTTGGCGTCGCGAAGTCATCGCTTTGATAAGGTTTTGTTGGGAGGGGCCTTTTTATAAGTTAGTTTCCTAATCTGTCAAAATCTTAACGACATTTTTTCCCCAAGAAATTCAAAGTTCAATCAAATCTCCTCAGCTATCCAAACACATACCCCCCCCGCCACCAAAAAAAAAAAAACTCTGCTTTCCTCGTTTGACCCAAATCCACGCAATTTCAGGATTCTCTAATTTGCGCGGATCCAATCGTATATGTGAAAATCATACCATTTAATTTTCCTTTTAATAACATTATTATTTTCTTTTCCTTTCTTTTCTTACAATTCAAATTCTCCGCCTCCTTCAAGGTAAACACTGACTTCCTTTTTTTTTTTAATTTGTTTATTTCTTTATTTTTGAAATTTAACTTTTAATTACGATTAATTTTTGTTTGTAATTGCTTTGACAGGAACTTGAATTCTCAATTCGATTGGAGTTGGTACCTTGTTGAAGGAGGGGAAATCGGGTATTTCTTTAATTCAATTCTATGTTTTTCCCCTCATATTCTTTTTCGGGTTTTCAATATCGATCTTGTCTATGTTCTTTTTTCTTATTTCGAATTAGAAATTTAGAATTTTGTTACGTGATGTATACATATATATATATATATATATATTTGTAACTTTTATTTCAAATAAAAATTAGGGGATGATCCTCTATCCTGCTATTACTTTTATCAGCTAGGGATTCAATTGAGAATAGAGGGATTTTAGAAAAGACTAGTTGTAGTATTTTGTTTTATTGATTTTTCTTTCTCAAATTTTGGAATTACAAATTTGTACTCTCGATTGTTTATTTTTGGGAATGTTAGCCCATATGGTAATTTTGTGCTGTGAGGTAGCACTCTCATTAAGTTGCCATTGATCACTCAGAAGTCTTGGGTCTACTTTGAGTCAGTTTTATTATTGATTGATTTTCTTCACCAGTAATTTCAGTAGTTTTTGATGTTATGGATATTGACCTTGTTTTTCAGAGATTTGCTGGGTTGGGTTAATGAATGAGATTTTACAATTATTTGCTTTATATTGCATATCAAAATCCGTATTACCAATTGTAAATAGCCATTAATGTTATAATGAAGTTTGGAAAAGTGTCTTTACAGTGTTCTTTTCAATGATTGCAGATATGCAGAGCCAACTTGTCTGTATTGGGTGTAAGAGCATTCTTCTTTATCCTAGAGGGGCTACAAATGTTTGTTGTGCATTATGCAATACAATTACCCAAGTACCTCCCCCTGGTACGCTTCTTATTAATTGCAAACAGACAACCATCCATTAGTTTTCTGAAGTTGTAAACAGTTGCTACTTTTCAGTATTATTGATGCGATTATTATTTGTTGAAACTCAAAAGAGATCCACTTGATAAAGTTGGTAAATTCTTCATACGTTCTAAGTGGCCTTATCTATGATATGTTAGTACTGTTGAGAACTACTTGCTGTATGAAAGAACAACTGGGCCAGTGTATTTCTTTTTACCCTTCACTTTTTTTTCCCTGGTGGATTCCTCTGCATTAGGCCTTGCCTCCTTGGACAGCCTTTTAGAAATTACCTTTGTTTCTTTATAACTAAATTTGACTTGGTTTACTCTGACGATGGTGCGTCAAATCAACCCAATGTACAAAGTAAGTCAATCCCAAAGGATACTTCTTAACTTCCCTATTATTATCAGAAGTCTTCTGATCCTAGTACTCCATGGATTTATGATTCATGTCTAGAGCCTTGATAGCCTGAATTATTGAAACTTTGAGAAATCAAATATTTCAATCCCATTAATATTCCAAAAGAGACAGCAACAGGAGCAGCCCCTTTCCTTTAGATTTATCTGCTTTGTAATTATTGATTTTGTTGCTGCTGCACCATTCCCGTGGATGAAATTTGACTAGGCTTCGCTTTGACATTATCTAAGTTAAGCTTAAACACAGATCAAAACAGTCCTCTTTCATAAATTGTAGTAGTGCGAAAATAGTATTTGAAAGTTTTTTTTGGCTGAATTTGCTACCTTACCTAAATATTGGTCAGCTGGTTATATCACAAAAAGTGGGCCTAAATGCTGAAACAAACGTTGAACTGAGTGGTACAACTAATGGATTCTTTTTGGTCCGTAAGTCTGTCATCAGCTACACATAGGGGATATTTTACAAGTTTGCTTGAATGCAATGAATCAACATGGTTTGTTTGTAGCCTGTCCCTTTCAAGGTCTGTCGCCTACAATATTTGTGCATTGTGTAACTTTCTTTTACCTGATATTTGGACATCAATGTGCAACTGGATTTTGGACCATAGTGTCTAATAGTTTGGTTATCAGAACACCTTAGCTAGATTAGTGATGGCTTCATTAATTGCAGGGTGATAGCCTGCCGACTAGGGTGGTAATGCCTTGGGGATTAACCTGATCCTTTAACAGAAATCTGTTTGCAATGCCACTCTATTGTTTATTTAAATGAATTTTCTTTTCCATTTTCATTTTAGATACCTTGTCGATATATACTTTTAAACTATCAGCTAATGGTGGTGTTGTTATCTAGAATGTTCTGCAGAAACGAGAGATTTAAGGCGATGGAAACATTAATTGGGGGTGGCCAGCAACATTCGTCTTATTTAGATATATAAACAAGTTAAATATCTGATAAGAATCTTATGGCTTTATAACTAAGTTTGTAAATTAACCCTGCAGGGACGGAAATGGCTCAACTCATATGTGGAGGTTGTCGAACGTTGCTAATGTACACACGTGGAGCAACGAGTGTAAGGTGCTCTTGCTGTCACACCATTAACCTTGGATCAGGTATAATACAATATTTTTGTGCATGTGATGTACATTTCTGGTCGTAATGTTTGGAATATTAGAATTGTTGCAATTAGAGAAAAATAAAAAATATTTCTGGGCTTTGATAACAATGTAATGCTTGTGGTTGAATATTTGTTTCTTTAGCCTTTCTGCCTTGTAAAAAGTTTAAGGAGTGTGGTTCAATGCATTTCTCATGGATGTCTTTTGTTTCTATTGTATTCTTCATTATCATCTTCTTTTAGTGGCAGTCTGAGCTACTTTGAGTAATTTAGTCTTAGTATGCTTCTAAACTTTATCTCCCATGTGTAAATGGCTGTTCTGATAAAATCAAGAACACTTTTTTGTTCCCTTCATCTTCCAGCATGCACTTCTGGAGTTATACAGTATTTTCTTTTTTGGTTCCTCATTCAGCTTCTTACCATTTTATTTCTAGGATGCCTTGCATTACCATTAGTAGTTTATTATATATGTTGCCTGTTCATTTCTTTCCTCTCTTTCAAATTCAAGGTTCCTAGCTTGTTTACTGACTTTTTTTTCTTTCTCGGACCTCATGATAATGAAAAAAAAAAAGCATCCAACCAGATAGCTCACATTAGTTGCGAGCATTGCCGTACAACATTAATGTATCCAAGTGGAGCTCCATCAGTCAAATGCGCTGTCTGTCAATATGTTACTAATGTTGGCGTAAGTATGATTGAATTGATACAGCTTTTCATTAGTACATCTATCATGAATGTATGAATAACCATCTAAGAAGTTTCAGAGATTTTATATTTACTTTCATTTCACAAGAGGCTAAAAAATGGACTTACTAATTCATAATTTGCTTGATAGTAGTCATTCTCAAGCTCTATTTCTTATTGCTTGTTTTCTGATTTACCAAGTGACGTGACACAGTTTTGATTTTTCAAGATTGTTGGAATGTTTCGGTGTCTATTTCATGTATTTCTAAATGTCTCCATTTATTTGATTTGTGTGCAGTTTCTTGTTTTACTATAGTGTACAAAACATGATCATATTTTCGTGTTTTTGTGTCTTCTATCAGTGCCTTCTCCATCTCTCTCTCTCTCTCTCTCTCTCTCTCTCTTCCTGAGGGAATTCAGCTTTGGGGCAATACCTCTCAAACTTGGTCTTGGTCCCAACGTAACTAACAATTGGTAGATTCGGGCCTGGGTCATTTTTAATGGAAATAGTATCAGGTCCCTTTCCTGAAACCGGCGTTGGGTGAGTTTAGGCTATGTTACTTGGACTCAAGTGTGATAGATATGGATATGCGTCCGACACAAGCATATTCAATATTTTCTAAGTTTTTCCATGCATTTGGACAGTCTACGGAGGCCCAGATCCCCATAACCATGTCCAAAAATGTGCCGAAGATGGGTTTTGGATACAGTTACTTGAAAACAAATGAAGAGTCAGAGCAACATAGAGTTTAGGTGTTGGATCCCTTAGTCAGTCCAAGGAACGGATCGGGCTATTTTATTGGTAGCCCTTTCATTGCCATCCTATTAATGGCCATTTACTTCTCAAATCTGCAAAATTTGTGCATCCTGTCTCTGTGCGGAATAATTTTCAAAAATTATATTTAGAAAGGCAATATTTTAAACATATGAATTAATATTTGCATGATATTAAATGCCTCTGGTCTAATGTTCACATTATGAATTCTCATAAAGCTTTCTTTGCTATGTTTTCCCTCTGGAAGTGAATTAAATTATTTATAATCAGAAGGATAAGTACTTATTTTCTGCTTATGTCAACACAACAAATATTTTGCTCACCGTTGTGTGAGATACAATTTATACATTTCTGTCTCAACAAGCAGGTTTAGGTATTCCTCTCACTCTCGATTTCTTGTTTATCTTTCAGATGGGCAATGTGAGGGTTCCACTTCCCGTAAATAGACCTAACGGGATAGCTGCCGCCGGGACTTATCCATCTACTTCAACAGTAAGTTCTTGAAGTATATTATTGCTTTTTTTTTTTTGGTGTAAGAAAATGTAGATGGTTTTGAGTTATAAGCTGTTTACTGAATCTAACATTTTGCATTCAATGCTGCTGCTGCCTTCTCAGAGCCAAACAGTTGTTGTCGAGAACCCTATGTCTGTTGACGAGAGTGGCAAATTGGTAAGTATAGTTTAATGGCATATCTTTATTATATATACTTTTCATTTTCACTTTCTTGCGCGCTTATTTATATAAAAGATGACAATGGGATGGAGGAGTAAACAAGATGCCTGATAAAAAACTTACGATTTTGCAGGTGAGCAATGTCGTGGTTGGCATAACAACTGACAAAAAGTGATCCGGTGAGAATTTTGAGTTTGATTTGCTTTATTTGAGGAGAATGCCCAAAAAAAAAAAAATGCTAAAATTACTGGAAATTGATCGTGTTCATTCAAGGAACCGTATATGTGTTTGTGTCCGTCTCTGTATCCATATCCATATCCATGTTGATGATATTTTATGTATGAGGGAGATGGAAAGTGTCATTTATATGATTTCCGAAAGTGAAACAATGTTTGCTCCATATGCTGCTATTAATTTAGCTGAATGTGTTCATCCAGTTGCAGTATATATATGCATGTGTATCTTTTATATTGGTCAACCCTCTCTGCCTAAATATATGTTTTTTTTTAGCTTGTTTACATCTTTAAAATTAATGATATGATGAAGTATTTGGTAATTTGTCTTTGTTTTATCTTTTTTTTTTTATTTGGGTATGTTTTCAACTCTCTTTCAATTTTTTTTAATTTTCTAATAAACAATAGGAAATACCATAACAATTTCAAACCTTAAGGCCAATTATTTTTTGCCTCTCCTTGGAGACAAATGGGACTCAATAAATTCTAGGGGATAAAACAAATATAATATAAAATTTTAAAAAAAATTTACAAATCATACAGTTCTTTATTTATTTACTTATTTTGGGATTATTCTAAATTTATCACCCAATTAGGACTGTAAATCAAATTTAGCATTTATTTTTTAAAATTATTGTTTGTTTATAATTTTATTAAAAAATATATGAAGATATTATTTTGGTTAGAAGTATATTTTACTTTTTAATTAATTTTGAATCAAACTATAAAGTAAAATGTAAAATGGCATCCTTCAAAAAATAAATCATAAATTAAATTCATTTCTAAAATGGTATATTTATATCTTATCTCGTTTATTATTAAATTTTTGTAAAAATATCCCAATAATTAAGAAAATTACAAATAAAAAATACATTTTTTTAAAGTTAATTAAAACTTTCATGAAAATCAGAACATGAGAATAAAATATTGTGCAATTTTGTCAAAATTTTATCAAATTATTTTAATGAATAATAAAGATGTCAACAAGTTTTTAAGGAATTAAAAAAATGTGTTTGCACAATTTGCATACAGAATTAAAGTATTATTTTAAGGAATTAAAAATTTTTAAGAATATATTTGAAATTAACAAAATACATAATTATACTTCTATAATTACCAAATAACAGTATATATGTATATATATATATATAATAAGGAATCCTTGTCGTTTGGCTATTATATTATATTATATAATTAATTAAGAATCATGCAATGCAATTGCCAAAAATTTCTTCAACAAAGCATATATTTAGGGTACAAAATAAGAAAGGTTCAAAAAATTTCACAACTACCAACACCAACACCAACATATTATGTAAAATAGTTAAAGTGGATGGTTATTGGTTAGACCACTCAACCTTAAATTTGCTAAATTGTTAGACCCAACCCTTTGATTTTGGTGATATCTCACATTACTTCTAAACCTTTATAAATGGATATAAATCTGGGCAGCAATGGACCTCCAACTTAGCTTTCTTCCAATCAAATCTAGCTAAGCTAGTTCTGATCTTTGTCTTTTCTTTAAGTCTTCTTGTTGTAGCATTTTCCATGGCTCTACAAAGTGGAGAGAAATTACCCATGTTCAGCGGGTCTATCTGGTCGAAACCGAAGAATAGTTGGAGCTTGGTGGTGGTGTTGAGACTGCTGGCGTTTCTTGCCTCAGCAGCAGCAACTGTTGTGATGGTTACCAACAAACAAACCAAAACTTTCGTGGTTGCCACCATTGGAACTACCCCTATCAAGGTTACTCTCACAGCCAAGTTTCAGCACAACCCAGCATTTGTGTAAGAGACCTGACTATGCATTTAATTTCCTTCAATATTTTATAATCAATTATGCATATTTATGCATGCATATATTACATATACGTGCAGGTTCCTTGTTATAACTAATGGACTGGTTAGCATCCATAACTTGGTGATGATAATGGTGGAATTGTTTGGGAGCAAGTTCAATTACAAGGGTTTCCGCTTTCCCATGATTGCTATTTTGGACGTGGTAGGTTTGACAATTACTATATATTTTTACTTTTGCTTATTTACTTTGTAATTACTAAAAACATTAAAAATAAGTATAGACAATATGTTTATAAATATTGTATTGTAATGTAATGTAAATGAAGAAGGTTTATGGTTTAATTAATTAATTTGTTTGGTGGGTCCATGGGGCATGGGGGCATGCATGCAGGTGAACGTGGCATTGGTATCTGCTGGAGCAAGCGCGGCGGCATTCATGGCGGAGCTGGGGAAGAATGGGAATTCTCATGCGAGGTGGGACAAGATTTGTGATAAATTTGGAGAATTTTGTGACCATGGTGGCGGAGCTATTATAGCTTCATTTATTGCTCTACTTTTCATGCTTCTCATTTCTGTTATCTCTATCCTTAAACTTATCAACAACTCCCATAATTCTCCCAATAGTATTGTTCTTCCTAATTAACCCTAAACTAAAGTAAAACCTCAAACTGTTACTTCCAACCATTTCCACTGTATTCCTAGCCACTATTCAATTATGTATTATTTTTCAATTGTATGTTAATGTTTGGGTATTTACCTTTATTCCCCATGTCGAGTATTGTTCACAAAAAAATATAACACAAAATTTCATTTTTAATCACTTATTTTTTTTTCATTTAATTTTGAAAGTTAATAGTCTATTCACTAGATCCATCAATTGATTGAGTTAAATTTATATCAGGTCAATTCTCTTAACAAATTTAGATTGACTTTAGGTCAATTCATTTTAAAGCGTTCAAATCTAATACTCGAATTGTTTAGATTTAGATTTTTTTTGATTTAATTTATTAATTTTTAAATTAAATTAAATAGATTATTTGATTGAATCAAATTTTATTAGAATTTTATTGAAAGTTAAAAATAAATAGGATGTTATTGTATATCTAAAATCATTACTTGAATTTATTTAAATATTTTTAAAATAAGAAAAATCTTATATGTAAAACAATCTTATCAAAAATTAGATTATCCGTTTGATTCAATAGATTCAGCATAAATAAAAACACGTTTTTTCATTATATTTTAAACACGATCCAATTCAATTCAATATGAATTACTATTTGATAAAAAGAATTTCAAGTTTTATTTATGCAATTCCTTTTTTTTTTTTTTGGGTCTTTGGTGCTATTGTTGTTCTGTTGATATTGTGTATTTTTAAATTGGCTTGTCTAAAAATAACAATGTATAATATTTTATTATTTTTTCATAAATCTCAATATGAATAGCAACATAAATTATAACAACATAACTTAAAATAAGTTGTTACATAGAACTAACAACCTTTCTTTTAGTTATATATATATATATATAAACTAAAATATGAAAGGCATTTATACCTTTCTTATGTATACTAGAAATGTCAAACTAAAATGCATCTAAATTTCAAGTATCAATGATAATAAATTGTGTTATGATACTTAATTATATATATACTAGCATTAGCAAGCATATTACCCATAATTTGCCTACAATTAAGCAATATTCATTAAAATTTTGTATGTAACCCACACTAATTTACATAATTATTTAATTTAACTATATAACCCTTTATGTAATTGTAGGATTGTAATAAAAAATTATTAAGTAAAAAAATTAAAGATAATTATTTATTGTTTATTTTAATTTTTTTAAGCAACATCTAAAAGGATATTCTCATATATGTAGCCAATTATATATATATATATATATATATATATTTTATTAGTATTATTAAAATAAATTTCATAAAATAGTATAAGAGTCAAAAGTCAAAAACACTACTTTCACAATCTGTCATTAGGTTCAAAGTAGAAGTTTCATACAACAAAACAATGAACAATAACTAGACATGGGGAATGTTCAAAGTAGATGTTTCATGCAACGAACAAATTAACAATAACTAGACATGGGAATAGAGGAGATGGTACGGGAAAAAGTAATTAAAATACAATATGTTATGAAAAAATAATATAAATATAAAAATATCTCAAATTATATATAATATAAATTATTAACGTATCAAAATTTGTATAAATGTAAGATACTTTAAATATGATTATGACATGATAAAATACACAAACAGGATAAAAATACACGATTTTTCGGGTCTAATAATAACCATACCAATACCATCCACCATAATGCACACATGTAAATGGCACACCCTTTTTTCCTTCCCTATAAAAACCCTTATTACTTTTAACTAATTCAACACCTCCAGAGATTAACTCTTTGACTCTTAAGACAATGGCTTCCTCACACAGTCTCCATTTCCTCATCTTTGTTTCTCCTTTCCTACTTCCTCTTCTTCCATGCTCAGCATCCCGACAATTGCCGGAACTTAAACAGCCATCGGTACTACAATTCGGACCTGATTCACCCTCACTCTCTTTCCAATCTGGTTTTTCGGGCAACATACAAACACCGGTACCAGTTGGTGAATCAGTGGTACCAGAAATCCCATTTTTTCAAGACCCAATGCTGCGTCCTCCTCCTATCAACTCTGCTAACGTAACACCAATTATTCCTTTCCCAGCTTGCCTTCTCTTCCTAAATTTCCTCCTTTTCCTTTCATCCCTACCATGCCTTTAGTTTCTCCACTCACTCCAACACTTCCAATCATACTCCAAGCTCCACCAAGTGAGGTAGAAGAGCAACAACCGCAGCAGCACAACCCCTGAATCTCTCACGTAATACTACTAACGTCTCCAATTAAATAAATTTCTCGAAATCTGAACATTTGGCTATGTAGGACTACATGTCTGTATTCTCCTACTTAAAAAAGCATAGTTTTTAGTTGGAATCTCCCTTCTCTAAGATTGTACTTGATCAAAAATGAATAAATTCCTTAATTTGTGTTTGAATTATCGGTCACACATCTCTATACATTAATATACAAGTGAGGCAATCATGTATCTCTTGTGCTTCTACATATGATTATGCAGTAATAAAAGAGTTATGCCTACATAATTTCTTCACTTAACCTTTGAAGGAAGCTGCCATGTTGACCTGATAATGGGAGATTCAACGAGTCATTTGATACTTGTGCGTTTCCACTTTCAATCCAGCTAAGCCCTGGCAATTTTCTTTCTGATATATCATCTCTTAACTTCTGTACAGCATCCCACCTCCCATGAACAGCATATATGTTAGAAAGCATAACTCTGTAAGCACTTTTTTGGGGTTCATTTTCCAATAGTTGCTGGGATATAGCTTCAGCCAACTCGGAATTTCCATGAATGTCACAGCACGATAGCAACGCTCCCCAGATGCCTGAGTCAACTGGCTTGGGCAAGCACAAGATAAAATTATATGCCTCTTCCAACTGTCCAGCCATACCAAAAAGCTTTACCATGTGAACATAATGCTCTGTTTTAGGTTGGATAGAAAACTCATATATCATCCTCCTGAAAATTTCCCAACCTTCATCGAAGAGGCCAGCATGGGAACAAGCAGAAAGGAGGGCAGTGAAGGTCGAATCATCGGGTTTTAGGTTGATACTTAGCATCTCATCAAACATCTTGAAGGCCTGGGAAGCAAGTCCATTCAACCCAAGACCTGAAATAAGAGAATTATAAGTTATTATACTTCTTTCCGGCATAAACTCAAAAATTTGGATCCCCAGGCTCACAAATCCACACTTAGAATACATGTCTATCAGAGCAGAAGAAACCATGATATTCGATTGAAATCCATTTCGAACAACATAACCGTGTATCTCACTACCAAACCTTGCATTTGCTGACTGAGCAGTAGCTGCAAGTACAGCAGATATCAGAATGGAATCTGCAAATTTACCCTTCTCCATGTTCAGTTTCCTGAAGTAGAACAATACCTTATCATAATACCCACATTGCGAATATCCTGTTATCAAGGACGACCATGCAACTAAATCAGGTTGAAGCAAACTATTAAATACAATACTTGCGGAATCCATGCACTTAAACCTCGAATACATGCTTACAAGTGAACTTCCCACATGAACATTACAATGGAAACCACTTTTCAAACATAAAGCATGAATTACTTGACCGACGCTTAACAAGCCGGAATCCATTAACCCTAATGTCAGCGCAACCAAAGTATAACCATCTGCCTGCTGACCCATATGTCTCATCCAACTAAACAACTCTAACCCTTTACTTAAAAGGCCACGATTCCCATATCCCGAAACCATAGAATTCCACAAAACCAAGTCTTTCTCAGGAATCCTACAGAAAACCTTGTTTGCTTCATCAACGAGAGACAGCTTTGAATACCCAGTCACAAGTGCACTACCACAAATGGAGTCCATTCCCAACCCAGAGAGAATCACTCTTGTATGAACAATTCTCATCCCCTCCAAATCGAAGTTCTCGTAGCAGGCACGTATAACGCACGCGTAAGTGAAATTATCGGGTTTCGTTTCCGTTCCAAGCATCTTATTGAACAATGATAAGGCGTCACTGAAGCTGCGGGCTTGTGCATAAGCTCGAATAATGGAATTCCAAAGGAAAACGCTTCTTTGAGGAGCTTGGTCGAACAAGTTGCGGGCGGAGCAAAGGTCATGGTTGAGGGCGTAGAACCTGAGGAGTTTGGTAGCAAAAAAGGGGTCAAGAGAGAGGTGGGTTTTAGAGATTAAAGCATGGAGTTGTTTGGTCTTAAGAATTGTTTGATGAGGCTTCGAAAGCTCTGATAGAAGCCAATGGATTTGAAAGACCATTGTTTCTTCCTTTCCAGGCTCTCGGGGGCGTCAAAACTTCTTGGCTTCCTATATTTTTTCATGTGGATCAATTTACGCCTGCATTACGGTTAGTAAACCAAAATACAGAACTCAGAAATTGCTTAAATTTGCTATTTCTCTTCGTATATTTAAAATGAATAAATATTTATATATATATTTTATTTTAATGCATATTCTCGTATTTGTATAATATTTATATTGTTTATATATTATATCATATTTTAATTTTTTTTTATATCATATTTAAAATTGCTTGAAGTTGAAATAAAATACTTTGGATTTAAGCCTAAGCCATGAAGAAGAGGCTGGCAGGCAGATTCATGCATATCAAGCTGGATGTTGTAGTCTTAAAATTGTTCATTTGATTGTGTATTACAGTTCAACTGAATATATAAATGTTCAAATCATGAAAGAATTTTTTGAATAAAATCATGAGACATAATAGACCAAAACGGACAATTAGATTGATGTGAACCGTAACATTAAGCTTTAATTCGACCGTGAAAGTGGGGGGGGGGGGGGGGAGGAAAGACATTGCTGTCCAAACACCAGATGCAGCTGCCAGCAACAGCCAAAGACGGTGATTTTGCTTGGCTTATTCAACAACAGTAACTGCTGGCTGCGAGACAGTGGAGACACGCACATAAACTACGCATAAATAAGAGGATGAACGTTGAACAACTGACTGTTATTAATTTCATGCTTATATCATAAATCCCCCCTCCACCCCCTACTCCCACATACTTACCCACAAAATTTGACATTACTGACTCAAAAGCTCCCAATCCTCTTCCGACATATCAAGAAATTCAACACCACCATCTTCAAACATCACCTGCAACCAACAATATTATACCAACTTTGGCTTTATATATATATATATATATATATATATATATATATGATCATGAATCATTATACTTTCAAAACATAAAGGACCAAAAAGAAATGAATTTCTTACCAGGTGCTTCTTGGAATAGTTGTCAAATCGTTTAACAATCCCCAAAGACCTGAAATTGAGTCAGGAGTATGATATTTATAATAGTATGTAAAAATAGATGAAGCTATCAGGATCAGGACAGATGACGCTTAACAAAAATGAAAGAACAACAAACAAACAATATGCAATAAAAGTAATTCAGGCAAATTCATTCATAATACAGTCAAAAGAAGCAATTCAAAAAACTTAAGCCAACTTAAGAACACTTCCAATGACTCTGTGCTTCACAACCCTATTACCACAGGAGAGGAACGGAACTGTTGAACTTTGTTTTTAATCGGCATACCACACTAACAAGAAGCTATCTCAGAATCTCGAAGAACTAGTCCAGGTAATTTTAGAACCATGTAAAACATTCTTGTGCATGTTACGTGAAGAACCATGACAAGAAAAAGATAATTTAATACAACTTTAATGAGTACTTGTTAATTAAATAACTAACTCTAGCTAAATATTTAAAAAAATGGAAATCTTTAACGAGTACCCGTTATTTATTGGACGAGATATTTTTATCACTTCACCAATGCGGCATCGAAAGTGTATCTGTTGTCGATTATGAGCATGCTGAGAAGTTCATGAAATTAAGTGTAGCTTCAAATATTTGATCTACTTGAATATAAAGCATTGAATAAAAAAAAGGGATAAAGGACAATCCACATACTTACAGGCAAACCTCAATTCTGGTTAATCCAACCAAAAAAAATACAATTAGTTCAAGTTTTTCCAAAGTTTACGGTACGCATATGATATACAAATACGTAAGAAGGCAGTGCTTCTCTGAGATTCAGAACCATAATGCATAACCTAAAGAACAAAAACAACTCATACTTCTCTCAAATTACCTAAGTCTGACACATTTTTGGACCTAGGGTATGCGGATATGATCTTCCAAATACACGGAAAAACTTAGAAAAAAAATTATAACTATGTCAAAGAGATACCCGTATCCGACACTAACACCTGAGTCCAAGTAATGTAGGTTACAATGGAAAAGCAAAAAGCTACAGAGAAACCAAGGAATAAAGAGGAAACGAGTCAACAGATAAGTGAAGGGACAAAGCTTCCAAGGTTCACCTTGGGAATGCAGAGCTCTAGCAAAACGATCAATTGATCACCTTAGAAACTCCAAGAGATGGTACTGCCATTGCTAAAAGAGCAACAAATTTTTTGAAAATAAAAATACATTACTAGGATTTTGAAATGGACTTTGAAAATAAATGCTTCTAAAGAGTGCCAGTTTATAATTTACAAGCAACACCTACTAGTTACTCCTAAATCATGAAAGATTTTGGTTCTGGGGATTTTAAATCACATAATGGAAAAATGGGGTAGAAAATATGTGTCTTTGCATTGAAAACATAAGAAAAGACACGACAACAAACTTATTTGTAAATTTAATCTACTGAATATGTTTGCCTGGCACAATCAAAAAAATCTTTAGGAGTTGACGGGAATAATCTTTGTCAAACATGTAAAAGAGATCATTTAAACACTTCAAAGGAAAATCTATGCAGCTCATCATTTTGTTTGCTAATTTACAGAAGCAGCTTTCCTTTTTATTTTCCCTTATCCCATGAATGTGCGACACCAACGCAAGAAGAAACACCTAAACTTTCTAAAGTCTACAGAAAGGATGCTGCAGGAAGAAACTGTTAAACAAGGCATTTTTCTACAACAGCAAACATCTAACTGAAATCAGCAATATCAGCAAGTAATTATAACCACCTAAAACCAAAATGCAGAAGAGAGAATTAGATTATAACCATAAAATAAATAGAAAAGGAAAGCATGCTGCAAGAGTCAGTTAAACAAGGAATTTTTCTACAACAGCAAACATCTAACTAAAATCAGCAATATCAGCAAGTAATTATAACCACCTAGAACCAAAATGTAGAAGAGAGAATTAGATTATAACCAAAAAATAAATAGAAAAGGCATGTTTGAAACGTATTTTGTATTCTTTATAGTGTCAAACAACCTCTTATTACATACATCTTGCCCAAATAACATGGCCTTCAATGTCGGAGAGGACATTGCCACCTGGCATGCTACTAGCTTTTGTGCAGCATCTGATGACATCTTTGGCTTTCTAGGGTTGACCCCCAGCTTTTGCCTGCAGCCAGCTGCACCACAGTGACAATCTTGATCTGCACCAAATTGAACAAACCTGCTAAATCTGTTAGATCATACTAAGACTTCAAGTTTTGAAGGAACCAATACAGTGCCTTCAGCATTTCATAAAGCAAAGCATCAATTGAATACATCAGGTTTGTTATCAGTACAGAAGGCATGACACAAACATAATTTTTTGTACATTTAGAGAATCGAGCAAGTAGTCATACTGATAATGGTAGGTCAGATGCTCGCCCTTTTTTATGTCCCGCATTGCAAATATGCCGATCCCTGTTACACCATCAATTATCCTAGGAAAGGTAAAATAAAAGCGTATAAGATTAGCATATCACTTAACAACAACACAAGTCCAGTAATAGGGGTAGGTAGAGAACCATTTTTGCATCTCAGTGTTGGGGCAGCGACTATGGTTTATATATCTGGATTTATTCCCCTTGTATGTGGCATCAATTACCATGTCACGATTGATTTCACATAAGTAGAAGTTGATTTCTCCATGATCCTTCATGTTCCGAAGCCTCTCCTCACATGTTTTGTCATCAATGACTACATTGCCAAAAGTTTTTTCAGAATTCTACCAGCATGTCAAAAGGATGCTACTTACCATACAGATAGCAACTTCAATGGAGAGGGCAAGACTTATGTACCTTCCCCCACATATTCTATCACAAACTCTCCATGCTTAATATCTTCATCTGCCACAATGCCCACCCCACATTTCTTGGTCTACAAGTGTTACCTCGTTTAACTTAAAATTTCAAAGTTTACAGACAACTAAAACCAGCAGAGAATGACTGGTCTTCAACAAAATGCACAGTTTATCTTTTGGCACATGGACAAAAGGTTTTTTACTAAAAATTTCGTTTCAATATATCTGCACATTAAAGGATTACTTGCAAGACATAAACGCTACCCTTACAGTTGCTTCCTACTTTCTTAACTGCCCTTTCATATATATATATACATATATTTTTGTAGATACTAAAGGGTTCAACCCTTACAATAAAGAAAAGAATGCTACTCCCTTTAAATGAAGGAAAGAATCCTTGTCCGACAAAAGCTTCAACATAACACAGATTTAATCAGGATAATATAAAATATTCAAACAATTATACCTAAACTAATTTCAAATTTTTGATAGGTCGGTGTTGGAATGGCTTATTGAGGCATGAACTCCCACAGCTGCAGCCAGAGGAACAACTAGACAATAGCATCCTGCATGATGCAATGAAATCAAATACACAACCCCATACTGCTTGTACAGAGTAAGCAGATGTGCCAAAATAAAATGCATACGGAATTACCAAATGACTTGTTATGCTTCTTCACAAGATTCTATTTTATTTGGTAACTTCAATTCGTTTATGTGAAGCTCCAATAAGAAGAATAACGACGGCAACGATAGTGAAGGAAACAATGACATCGTATTTTCAGAAAATAATAGTTTTTAAAAAACGTGAAAGGGTATTTACTCAGTTTCCCTTTTTCTTGTTTGTTTTTGATCATCTCAATCCTTTGCCGATACAGCAGATTAGGTTGATGTCATAATAAACACAAAAGCGAAGAAGTGTTATCTACATACTGAATATTTATAAGAAACCATATAGTTTCAAACCCCTTCCGTTGGAAGCTGACAGCAAAAAAGTATCATCATCACTTCCCAAACTCTGTCTAGATGCGGCTAAAAAATCCAGCAACCTTGGCCGTAGACAGTATCCAACCCAAATTAATACCATAATGACAACACTAAGCAGAAATTTTCCCCTAGCTTAACCCACCGCAAATCCATAAAGCCAGATTACCCAAACCTCCCACATGCTATAATGTAAAGAACGGTTTATACGCAAAGACAACACCACCTTCTAATAACAATTTTTGGGCTTCAGTTGTGTTGCGTTGACATGGGGTTCTAGTCCAATTATGACGTACCATTTAAGGCTCAAAATGAAAGTCACTTACAATAAATTTCTGATAAATCAGAGTAATATGTGAGCTGCCCAAAAAAGAATGAAACTATTTCATACTTTATAATGCAAAAATTCATCACTTATAATGTGGAGCAACTATGAATTGTGATCATTTCAATCAAGAAAAATCTTACCCACAGTGGCAATCTCTGCCACACGCAGAAGAACCTCGTAATGAAGTGCAAGAACAGAAAATGCCATCATCCTCAAGGCGCTTTTTAATCTTCTTTGTGAGATATATGTCTTAATTTGTTAAACCAACAAAGTAAAAAACATACAGACATATATACTCAGAGACAAATCACATCTATTAGTAAACAAAAGGAAAGGGCGTTGTTAAACCAAAAATAAATAAATAAAATAAATAAAAATTATAATGACGGGATTCGTAAGCATAAATGAAACTAAACTGCCATCTTTGCAAAATGGGCCATTTCAATGATCAAACATGAAATGCGGAGAGTAACCAGATTTAAAAACTTATGTGAAGAGGATACTGCGCCTTCTAAAGGTGTAGGGCGTAGGCTTCGATTTATTAAACCAACCTGGCAGCTCAAATCAACCGGATTTCCAATTTGCTTCAACAATTTGCCGAATGCATAGCCAATGTGATGTAATCAGAACTCTAATAAACAAGGAATATCCAGTAAGAAAATTCATCATATATTGACAAAATCTAAACAGTATAATAGCCGAAAAGCCAACCAACCTTAATATGAAGATTAGGTCTTTATTTGATACACGTTTGTACCACAAAAGATAAACAAAACAAATTAAATTGCATTGCCATTGCCATTGCCATTGCTTCGAAATCCAACAGAAAATTAGATATAACAGTAGAAAATGTACACAATGACAGCATACTGATTACATTAAGCACAAGAGAAGATAAGCATTGAACATCATAACTGCAATTACATTACAACCTGGCAAATTATTTTTAAAAAATTGACAATGAAAAAGAAAGCAGCAAAAGTATCTTGTGAAAGCACCCTTTGTCATATTTCAAATCCCAAGAATGTTATTCAATCTTTTATACGTTATAAGAACTGTGAACTGTGACTGGCATATATTCAAATGAAAAACGAGAAAATATTTACTTGAGGCAACATAAATAGATAAAGTAGATAAAAGCAACCTTCATTGTAGCAGGCATGACAGCCTAAAGTTTCGTAACTACAGTTAATAAGCCTACAACACCGACATGGAAGTCAATGAGTCTTCAATGCAAGAACAAAGTGAAAAATAAAAGAAAGTTTACTCAAATGAAGAATTTACAATACCCAAGACAGTTTCAGTTAATGGATAAGAGCACAGTGCTCTGCTCACTCGTAAATAAGGAGAAGGAAATAACAAAGATAAATGGCCCCAAGAGATTTTAGAACAAAGCTCTTTATTGCAGATTTAGTCTGGCCCTGCTCATGGCCGGGAAGCCCAATGGATCCATCACGTATTTTGTAATAAAAAAATTTTTTTAATAATAAATATTAATATAAAATTATTATTATTTTATACAATAATATAAATTTTCAATCCAAATTTAAATAAAAAAAATTCTTTAACAGCTGCTCCGAGCCCACAACACTCACTCTACTGCCCAATACCTAAAACGCCGTCGTTTTTAGCGGATTATATACTTGCTATAAAGTAGCAGACAGAAACCAATAATTAGATCCATCCACTTATCAAATTGTATCGGAGATTGAACTAAATTTTTGATAATTGAAATTAGTTTAGTTCAAATTAAATAGTTATTTATTTTAAAAAAATATTTATATATAAATTTAATTCAAAATATATTAATATTAATATAATTTTTTAAACGGTTTGTTGAACCATACGACAGGTAAAGCAATAGGCGTTGCAAAATCGGGCCCTGAAACAGACAGCAAAGATGGTGTTTTGTTTCCGGGAATTTTTTTTTAAATTTAAGTTGATTAATTAAAAATAAATTTAAAATGAATAAAATATTACACGTGGCCATTCAAATAATTTTATTAATATTATGGCAAATAAAAATTTTCTCAAAATAAATAAATAAGTAATTAAAATGAAAGCGCATTTCAATTCATCCGTTTGAAACCAGAAGCGTTGGCGTTGAGATAAGAGAGTCGGAAAAAAGGAAATAAGAAATGGCAGTAGCAGCAATTGCAGCTTATTTCCCTATAAATTTGAAGTCCAATAAGAGGAAATTCAACTGTCTATCACCAACTGCAACTCTTTCTGAGACTTCACCTCTTTTCCGAGCGGCCAAACACGCTGTACACTTTCTTCATTTTATTCCTTTTTTTCCTTTCTTTTTCGCGTTACATGATATCAATAACTTATTGGCAGCGTTTGCTTTGCTTTGGCCCAGAATTTTGTATTCTTTCTTCTTTACTGCCAAATGCTATTGCTTGCTAGGTTGATACATATGTAAAAAGTGGAATGGTTATTGGACTGGGGTCTGGTCAAGCTTCAGCCATGGCCATTCAGTATTTGGGTAGCCAACTTCGTGCAGGTGCTTTCAGAGACATACTGGGGATACCCACGTGAGTTTTCTTTTTCTTTTCTCTATTTCTTCTTACATTACTTGGACTTGAGCGTAAGTATTATTTATTAATATCTGACATAGATATGTTCAATTTTTTTTAAGTTTTTTTTTACAAATTAAGAAGTCCTCGAAAGGTTTTATCTCCAAATAGACCCATTTACGGATATATGTTGGACACGGATCTTTAAAAAAAATTGAAGATTAATAACAACATAGCTTTGATCTACCCTTCCCAGTATTCTCCTTTTCTATCTTTTGCTTCTTATTTGTCATATGAATGAATTCTCTCACTTTTCAAATCACTTCTTGTTCTCCTTGCATCAACTCTACTGGAAATTCTGTTGCCTAAATGGAATCCACTTTATTCAGGAATTCAATTCTTAGCGTTGATTTAGAATGTAATAACTTTGTCTTCTCAGTTTACCATTGACTGCATTCTAAATGACACAAAACACTTGAGTAAAATCTTCATGACTGCATTCACATGTTCTCCCTTGGCCCGGATGATTAATGTCATCGGCTTTTCTGCATTCTCATCGTATTTAATTTCGTTTTCAGAAGAACCCAATTTTTTGTTGCTCGCTCCTCTTTTGTTCCTTGTTAATATCTGTAAATTGCTATGGATATGTGCAGGTCTGTAGTGAGTGCAAGTGAGGCAGCAAAGGCTGGAATTCCATTAGGGGAATTTGAAAACAGTTCTCAAGTGAGTCCTAGCTCTACTTAACCGATAAATCTCCATTAATTGGGTTTTGACTGTTGCTTTTTTGTTTTTTTAAGTTCTGCTTGAATGTTTTAATTTTTTGAACTGCCAAAAACTCTTCGTTAAGGATTTCCTTGTGAATTTATTTAAGCAAAATCAGCATTAGACTGCAATGTTTCTTCTTTGTTGTTGGCTATGTTACTCAAACTCAAATATGAGTGTCAAATACGGGTATGCATCTGATATAGGTGTTTTTAATTTTTTAAAGTTTTTTCATGTATTTGGAGGATTCTTGAAAGGTCCATTTTCGAATATGCATTAGACAAGGATACATAAAAAAAAAAATGAAGAGTGGAAGCAGCATAGGTTGTTGAGTCACTAGGCATTTAAAAGTTCAAACAAAATCTCCAAAAGTAGCAGTTGTAAGGTTTCTTTTTTCTCATAACTTCTATAATTTTGTCTTAAGCCTTTTGACTTTCATGGTTCTGAATTCAAGATTAGCATGATATACTTCAACATTCAAACTATTATATCGTAAGACGTAGGATTGCCTTTTTGCAGATTGATTTTGCTTTTGATGATGTTGACATAATAGAAGAAAGGACACTAATTTCAGTCATCGGGCGCCGAAGATTGCAAGGTGAGGAGTCCATAATCCAAGAGAAGGTGAGTCGAGTTTTGTTATCCTTCCTATTTCAATGGCTCTCCAGGCAGAGCCCTAGCTTGGAAACTTATCGGGAGACATGTAAGTACTCATGAATATTTCATTGCATTATTGTTCTAAATTCATAAAATCTAAAAACTAATTCGAACTTGATTTCGCTTACTTCAGGCTGAAGCACTTAACTGCTCTTTTCACTTGCAGTTGGTGCTAAGCATGGCAGATCAGCTAGCATTCATGGTTACAGAGAATCAGTATAAAAGTGGTTTAGAGGGTTCTATTCCTGTTCTAGTTGAATCAGTAAGAAGCTAAATGCACCTTCTCACTGCTGTGTTGTAAATATATGAAACAACTATGATGAGCAAAAGAATGAAATTTTTTTTTTTTTTTTTTAAAAAGATGAACTGATTCACACATATATTTTTCAGCTTAATTGGATGGAAACTGCTGAAGAGATCGATGACCTATTTTTAGGTGACGCAGAGGTACGATATGTATATGCGTGCATGTGTGTGTATCATTTTCAAGGCATTTTGGAACGTTTTAAGACTTTTTGATCACGTACTCATATGGCTTAGTTCGTTGTAAGTTCAAGCTGCTCACTAGAATTTTAAACCTTTCAGAGAAGATTTTCACTGCTGGAATAGCGATACAGTAAAGATCTTTCATTAACAGAGCCAAGGGCCTTTTCATTTCGTTTTCCTTATACACAAACTACTTGCCAGTGTACCATACGTAGTTTCCTCGGTATTTTGGTTTTTATAGTTGTAGTTAGGATCAATATTACTCCGACTTTTTATTTTTTTCACACCATTGTGCGATGTATTTTCAGATATGGGTATGAAGATGTAACTTTCCAAAAACCCTCTAAATATATAAAAAATTTAGAAAAAATTAAATATAATCATGCCAATACATACCTCTATTTTACACTCACATCTAAATTCGAGTGACATAGGTTAGGATGCAATATATCTTAGGAGCTATTCATTTGGTAAATTTGTGTTGAACTGGAAGTCCTTTTCTACTTTAATGATTTTTCTTCCTTTGCTTTGTGAAAGGTATGGAGGAGACCATCTATAGGGCATGCAGATCCACTTGGGGGTGACTTTCCATTAGTCACTAAAGAAGGTCATAATATTCTTGACGTCATCTTTACATCTCCAATTGCCAGTCTTGGTAGGTTTGAGAATCATCATGTTTTAACGTTAATAACAGCTTGCTAGTTGCTAATTTGTTAGCCTTTTTTTTTTTTTTGACCTACATAAATTTGCTTGTAGCTGAAGTTGCTGAAAGCCTTGAAAAAATTGACGGTGTTGTAGACCATGGAGTCATCTCCAAATTCCCGTGAGTTCTGTTTTCCCCTTTTTAAACTTTATTTTGTTGCATAGATTGAATTGTGTTGTTGTTTGATTTTTTTAGAGCTATGTTGCTCCGACTCATGTCCAATGCATATCTTGAAAAAATTGAAAATACTCATGTTTGATACTCACACTCAAGCTCGGAGGAAACATGAGGTTCTTACATGACATGCAGAAAGCCAATCTTGACAAAAACAAACACATGCATATGCATATAATTAACTAATAATATTTCACAGCTTCGATGTATTCCCTTATTATATCATATGTTTAATCTGATATCCTTCTGATATGATGGACTACAGATGCAAAGCAATTGTTGCTTCTGAAAATGGACTGTCAATTATTGATAATATTCCAACAAATGCAGTTGGGGGAGTTTAATCAAAGCAAGCTTGCTGCATACACCACTGCAGCTCTGGGGTATAGTTCTTCTTTCATGTTGGCTTCAGGTTGACACATTAATATAAAATAGGAACATTTCTTAAGATAATATAACATTATAAATTTAACATTTGTATAAACTTGGTTTTTTACTGAGAGAGATGATTGAGGTTTTCATTCAATTGTCTGTCTGTCTGTCTGTCTGTCTGTCTGTCAACAAATAGTGCTCGAGTCACGGCCAGTTCATATATATATATATATATATATATATTTGAGCATTACAATTAGAATTGTAAGATATTGGAAAGGTGTATAATTTAAAGCTAAAGGAACACTGCACTCAAAAAATACTAAAACACCAATCTACAGATAGGACCTAACTTCATTGTCATTGTCAATATATAGGACCCAACATCAAATACCAGAAATTTTCATTCATCCATTCACTATGACTAGTCAATTCTACACTAACTTTTGCTGCCGCACAATCAAAGATAGAGATACTCAAGAACCTGCTCTTAACCCATTGTTGCAAAACTCTCTGCCTTCTAATTCCAGACAAGAATCATCACACTCACAGCACCCCCACCTATTAAAACCCTGCCTGTAACAACGGCAAAGCTTAATTAATATAAACAGGACTTTCACCTTGAAACAAAAAAACCCAAAGAAGCATCATAACCTACGGATCTACAGATATCCTAGCACCCTCAAGAGAATCCCACATAGAAATCTAACTCAAATTGAATGATTGCTTTGTATCTAGCATTTTGCTATGTTTAACCCAAATAACACAAAGTAATAGCAATAGCACTAACTCATAATAACAATCGAGCTGCAGTTGTTAAGTAGATTAACATAATAGTTAAAAACCTTATGCATATTCCAATTTCCAAATACGAGCGTATCTATTGAAGTGAAATTTCACTATACTAATCTAAATTTGGTTCATGTTAAGGCCCCTCCTATTTTCACCAAAGGGTAAAAAAAATTCATGATCATGTTAACAAAGGAAAAGCGAATGCTCCATCATTTTAATCTAATAATCCTCACTTCATAAATGACCTAACTAGTCCTAGTTAATCTTACACATTATTTATTACCAGCAAATATTATATATAGTTCCAGCAAGATAGACAATAGAAGCAATCAGAATTTGACATACAAAATCAAAATCACTACTGTTGCTGATTCTGAGAGTTTGGTGGAGGCGGCATTCCTGGGCGAGGTGGTCCAAAAACAGGAACAGCACCAGGCGGAGGAGGCATTCCAGGCCGTGGTGGAGGTGGAGCAGGCATTCCAGGCCTTGGAGGTTGTGGAGCAGAAGGTCCTCTCATCATTGGTCCCGGAGGTGGAACCATCGGCCTCTGACCAAATTGTGGTGGTGGGACTGGGAATTGATGAGGTGGCCTTACTCCAAAAGCAGATGGTGGTACCTGAGGAGGTGGCCCACGAGGCATCTGGGGTGCTTGTGGCTGACCCGGGTAAGCCCCGGGCGGCATTTGCCCAGGTGGACGGATCACTGGTGGAGCTCCACTAGCCGCAGGGTACGTCATCGGTGGGGCCGAGAGCTGTGGAACGGGTGGGCGAGAAATCTGGGGCTGCATCATCCCAGGAGCCGGACCTCCAACACCGCGGACAGGGCCAGCAAGACCAGGCTGGGCCTGAACGAGAGGCCCAGTGGGGATCCCACGCCCAGCAGCACGGCCAATGCCAGGGCCAGTGACAGCATTAGCAGAAGCAGCCTTGGAACGTGACTCTTCAGGAGGAGGAGGACCTTCGACGGTCATAGAGATAACCTCCTCGCCACGGAGAAGAACAAGGCCAAGGGTTCGACGGTCTTCGCGTTCCTCGTTCGTGTTAGAGTTTTTCTTTCCTTTAACGGGAGGAAGCTTGCGGAACTCCTCGCAGTCGCCAAGCACAAGATTCATGTGTCGATCGAACGCCATGAACTTACCGACCAGCTGGCGTCCATCTTGGATGGTGACTCGCATCCGGTAGTTGATGAATTGAAGCATTTTGGAAGTCTTCGACATCGACATTGTTGCGATTCGGATAGGATTGTAGAAGAGAAAGATAAAACCCTAGCTAGGGTTTTGATTTCGCAAGCGGGAGAAGGATGAAATGAGTGAACGAAGGAACTTTTTCCTTTTGACCGTCCCGCGCCCCCATTCTAATACCAATAAATAATTTATTATTATTTACAAAAATAAATAAGTTATTATCACAATAAAAATATAAAAAAAAAAAAGGAAAAAGTTTATAATTATCTAAACATGAAAAAGGAAGAAGAGAATTGATAAATAATTTATTACTTGAATAAAAGTTTTTATAAATTAAAAATTTATAATTATCCATATATGTAAGATGAGAGAATTGTACATACACTTATTTACAACTGAGAAAAAAATGACAACATTATAAGTTTTTTTAAAAAAATAAATTAAATTTATATTTTAATAAAAAATAATACTAATTCAATTGAAGAAATAATTTAATAAAATTATTTAAAACTTTAAATCAAGATAGGTATACCTTATTATAATGATTTATACTTTATATTATAAAAATATATTATCGTGTACGACTTATTACGATCAAGCTTTCTTACATTTTACCTTTTACTCGAATAAGTATGTTTGAATCATTTATCAGATTTATATCATATTCATATATTTTATTTTATTTTAATCATGTTCAATGTATTTTATATTTTTATAAATTTTAAAATATTAATAATTGATATTATAATGATATTGAGATATTCGTATTATATTTTAATTTTTTTTCTTGTTATATTCGTATACTTATATCTAATAATGTCGTTCTAATTTCAAGCTATTCATC
>JBBYHM010000019.1:10291768-10310545 GCA_038381775.1 Adansonia rubrostipa
TATTATTTTTATATATTAATTCAAGATTAATATAAATTTTTATTTTTATTATTTTTATATAATAATTTAAAATTTTTTATTTTTATTATTTTTTTACACACACAGGGGAATCGACTCTCCCCTTATGCAGTAGAAAAGAGAGATGTCAGACAAAGAAATGAAAGAGAGATAAATAAATAATTGTTTTCTCTTTCTTAATAATTTAAATAACTATCATTTCTTTCTTTAAAATTATTTTTTTACTTTTACCTTATGTTTAATAATTATTTATTGGTGTCACTTTTTTAAAATTCTCTCAACTATTTGGGATTTTATTTCTTGCCCTCCTTAGCTATTTTCCATTTGCTCCTTATCTTATCATACACGGTAAGATATTTGATTTTTTTAATTCTTATTAATTTTATAAATATTTTTAATAAATAATATAATTATTTATTAATATTATAATAAATTAAAAATAAAATTAAAAATATTTAAATTATAATATTATAATAAATTAAAAATAAAATTAATATTATCAAAAATAATATCTCACTTGCAATTTAAATTATATTATTTATTACGATTATTCATAATTAGGTACTTTAAAGTTTGAATTAAACTTTACCTTTGTCACCTACATAGTCCATGAGTTAAGATTAATAATATCTCATTTTTTTAATCTAATTAAATAAAAAAAGAGATAAAAGTGATTAATAAAATGATAGATATGCAATAAAATATAAAAAAAATATGTTAAAGAAGAACTCGAACTCGAACCCAACCCGAATCAGCCCGAAGCCGAATCAGCCCGAACCTGAATTGGCCTGAACCCAAATTGACCCGAACCCGAATCAGCTCGAACCCGAAATGACTTGTCCCGAACTCATCTGAACCCGCTCAATTGCCACCTCTACTGTTAAGGGGTTATTTAGATCATCGTGGGATTGATTCTAATGAAATTGAAAATAATAATATTAGTGAGTTTAGTTAATGTAATGAAAAGATTTAAATTATTAGTAAGACATGTGTTTCAATTTAGTTATAGCAGTAGTAATGAGATAAAAATAAAAAAATCATTAATGATATTTGATTAAAATGTTTATATATATATGTGTATATATATATATATATATCAAATAACAAAATATAAATAGATTATGTTCTAGTTATATGGTAATTAAAATTTATTAAAATTTATATTTATATTAGATGATAAAATATAAATTAAAATGATATTTATATTAAATAATTAAAAATTATTAAAATTTTATTTATATCAAAAAATAAAATATAAATAGATTATATTGTAGTTAGATAATAATTAAAATTTATTAAAATTTATTTTTATATTAGATGATAAAATATAAATTAAAATGATATTTATGTTAATTGATTAAAAATTATTAAAATTATATTTATATCAAAAAATAAATCATTAAAAAATACATTTACATTTATATTAAATAATAAATATATATCAAAATTATATTTACTACATAATAAATAACATTATATTAAAATTTTGATAAAATAAAAAAAAATGGAAGGAAGGCATATGAGAGTCTTTTCCCATCCATTGGAGGTCCAATGATGGAGTCAAGGATGCACCTCCAGTGGAGATGTAGATCAAAGGGTAAAACCCTCCAGTTTTCTCTTAGATTTCATCACATCAAGAGGTGCAATGAAATCCAAAAGGACCCTAAATTGAGAACAACCTCTGATTAAATTGATTAAATTCGGTGATCTAACTCTTAATTAGATGTGTTTATAGGTTGGGCCAAGTTAGATTACAGTTTAAAAAGATTTTAAATTTTTATCTAGGCCCATTTTCAGCGCAGCCCTGTCTACTTATATTATCCATATTTATTATTCATAATTAATAAATAATTAAAAATATGTTTATATTAATATTTATATATTTTATAATTAAATTTAAATAAAAATATTTTTAATTATAAAAAATCAATTTAGACCAACTCGAATTGATGAAAGACTTGTCTAAGGCCTGACCCGAAGAGTGGTTAGTTTAAGAGATATTTAAAAAAAAAATTGTTCTTAAGGATAAGAAGTTATTTGAAAAATAATGGGTAAGGGAAAAAAATATAAAAATAATAAGTGAAAAGAAAGAAGTTTATGAGTTTTAAATAGAGAAAAAAATATGTAAGTGGTTTGTTTAAATTTTTTTAAAAAATTAAGTTATATTAAACAACCTTATTGTAAGAACTTGTGGTGAATTAAGTTAAGAGAGGAGTGAATTGATTCCTTAAAATCTTTTGGCAAATAAAAACTTTGGAGAAATAAATTGAGAAATGCAATTAAAAGCTTTGGAGTTGTAAGTTAATGAATGATAATAAGTAATTAAAAAGGAGCAAATAAAATGATTTAGACAGGTTCAACGTCAATTGTCTATATAATTTACCTTGGCCTTGCTTGCTTCAGATTTCCCCAAATTACTAACCAAATTGTTTTAAGGTATAACCTTTGCATCTCTTTTATTTTTCTTGATGTTAAGATAGAACCTCTACTCTCTCTATCTTTTATGGCTAAGATAGAACATTATTTTTACTTTTCAATTGGCTAAATAGAAATTTTCTCTTTTTTTTTTTGCGAAGATTATTTGTAAATAAATAAAATCTCTAAAGGCTAGGTGTCTACAAGAGTTAAACATGTACAAAGATAAGAAGGATTAATCTTATACAATTGTGAACTACTTTAGAAAATGATTGAAATGATGAACGATATGACTCTAAGCTTTTTAGCTTGGTTCATCATTTTGTTTGAGGTGTTAGAGAGGCTTATTTATGGCCTTGAATATGAATATAGCCATTGGGGATGTTTGGTGAAGAAATATAGCTGTTATGAACATTATTTAATTAATTTCCTTTCCTTCTCGCCTAGATGTATTGATATATTTAGATGTGTATCGATACATTGCCTTTACGTTATATTGATACAAGAAAGAAGTGTACTGATACAATCCATAATATAAAGATACATTCACTATGTATTGATACAAATGAAGGTTTCATGAAAATTTAGCTACTGCCATGCATTGTGTCAATATATACACCTAGTATATCAATACATTCATATAAAAATCACATTTAAGTGGTTTTCATGACTTAAAACATTTTAAAACTTATCTTCATAATGTTTTACACAAATGTATGCATTAGAAATAAATTTTTGAGTGTTTAAAGGAGTTACAACATATTCAAGTATCTTTCAAGTTGTATTCAAAATAATTCATGGAAAAATATTAAGTTGAAAATATTTAAACATAAGTTAATTAAGCTTAGGTTTTAGTTATATCAAAACCAAGATTAATTTAAAGTTAATATAGCTAAACTTACTAATATACTACCTTTATTTATAATTTTGAGTTTTTTTTTGTTAATTTCCTTCTAAGTTGGTGTCTCTTGACTTGGTGACACGAAACTTTGTCAGGAGTTTTATTGTAGTATAAATGTTTAAATCATATCTTATTTAAAATTGTGAACATATGAAAACCATACATTCTATTGAAAACACTTATTAAATGATCTAATAAAAAATAATAATAAAAAAAGGGGAAAGATTAAAATTCCTAGAAAGGAAATAAGAAAAAGTAAAATGTCCTTAATGATAACATCTTTCAGCCCTTTGAAATCCCTCCTTGAGCTGAGCCAAATCTTTCCCTTCCCTTTTTTCGCCTTTCCCTTTTTGTCACTATCATTGCGTCGTTTTCTTATTAGTCAAGAAAAATCTAAAGCACACGTATTTTTAAGTAAAGTTATATTCTTTTTAACTTTTTTTATGCTTTTAATTTTCTTTAAAATTGAGAAAAATAATAAAAGCAAGTTCTAAAACTCAGTTCAAAAAAATCAAGCTGGAACATGTTTAAA
The DNA here is from genome assembly GCA_038381775.1 of Adansonia rubrostipa. Classification (NCBI taxonomy): domain Eukaryota; kingdom Viridiplantae; phylum Streptophyta; class Magnoliopsida; order Malvales; family Malvaceae; genus Adansonia; species Adansonia rubrostipa. The sequence continues at coordinate 10,295,635 of JBBYHM010000019.1, forward strand.
TCAAGCATCTAGATTAGTTTTGTACAGTGGTTGATAGCGAAAATTTTTATTTAGTGATTTATTTTGTATTTTCTTTGTAGTGATTATTTTTTGTTGTCTTGTGGCTTTCTTGTTTGATGAAAATGAATTTGGGTATCAAATGACAATACAGAGGAGGGATAAAAGATGGATTAGTTGTTGACTTATTTGAAAATTGCATCAGGTGTGGGAATTTTTTTGTTTGTTTATCATTTAGAAAATGAGTAAAATATCATGTGTATGGAAGTTTTGATTTATTTAGTTACTGATGTTTATTAAATATAAAATAATTTAATTATTGTTATTTATCATAGATATAAAATAGTTTTCTTCCCATATGATGGATCAGTTTAATTGTTGTTTTTCCCTTATCTATGGTTATTTTGGGATCTTATTTATTTATATATTGCAATGTGTAAATCTTCATTAGGTATAGTTTAGAGATCCCTATAAATTTGGTCTTGATGAATTATTGATCATGCATGATTTGATATGAATTCTAATATGGGTTTGGCTTATTTTTGGAAAATATTGTTATGGTAGATTAGTTTTGAATGATTTGTAGAGTTATTGATTAGGGCTGGAGTTGAATTTGTCATAATATAAAAATGTACATGTTTTTGTTGAACGTAAAAATATCTATGCTAAACGTACATATTTTTATACTTGTATTTACATATAAATGGAATTGTTTTCTTATAATATTTCACAATAAAATTCTTATTATAGGTAATTTTCTATGAATTAGAGAGCAAAGTTCTTATTATACATTACTTTGGACAGTTGTTGATCCATTTGTTGCACTGATAGAATAGATTTGCGCTTTGTCATGTCTCATAACAAATTGGGATGCAAATCCTAATATATCATAGTAGGAAGAATATCATGTTTGCTGTAGGACCCTAATCGTCAGAATCAATCGCTCGTTTGACCTTCTTGTAAAGGTATTATGAGATGGCTGAGAAATAAGAGTCGTCACTAATCCTTTTAGGTAGGTGTGATTGGGCACATCTTAAAACCATGCACTTAAAAGTTACGAAACTCGAAAAGATTGATTTTATGATCTGCGTTAATCTAGAGATATATGAATAATTGGGCTCGAGAGTCAATTACGCATAAGTAAAGATTCGATCCCTCCCACGACACTCGAAAATCGATAACGACTGGTCTCATTTTAGTTGAATTTGTTTTTCTTAATTTAAGATATTTAAATATTCAATCGTAATTCTCATCCTTTTAAAAAACATACATCTATAAAAAGAAAAAATATATTCCTTAACATGTGTTAGGTTCCCATGAGAGTAATTGAATGTTGGTTTAGGAATAACTCGAATTCATAACATGATTTGGTCTGCAAAAATAAAATTTCAAAAAAAAATGTTGAATCCAAAATAATTACAACTTAGATAAAAATTCAAACTTATTACAAAATAGAACATTTTTCCTAAATCTTTGGCGTAAAGGACAAAAATAATGAAATTGAATAAAAAGAAACTTTGGAAACAAAGCTTGAATCAATTTTTTATTAAATTGAAAACCTTGAAGTAAGCATTTACAAACTTACTAGTTGACATTTCTAAGTCTATGAACTCCCAAAATAATTCTTAAAAAACCAATCCCGAGGCATTCGAACACCTTAAAATTCACTAACGCGAAACTTAGAGAAAACCAAAAACAAGGGCAACTTCAAACTCTAGAGCTTCTTAAGTTTATTTTGAATTCATTTGAGCACTAAACGCTACAAACTAAAATTAAAAGGAAAGTTAACTCAATATATTTCATAGTAAAAATAGTAAAAATTTCTCAAAAAATTATTTCAAGGCCCAAAATATTTTTTGAATCAGGCATCACTATAGTAAACAGAATGTCTAAATAGCTTACAATGAGAAATTTATTCCTAATTTGTTCTACATCAACTTCAATTGTACCATGCACCATTGGAAATTTTACTTAACCCACTTTAATAAAAAAATACACCAAAAATCAAGAAAAAAAAACTTTACCCATCAAAAAAGTATGCTTTGAAACACAATAGCTGAAAAATAGAGCATTTGAAAAGCTCTTGCCGTGGAATTATTTTCCTAACTTATCTAAGCACTAAATCACATTTTCAAAAGCTCATTTTAAAGATTTTTCAATGTGGATTGTCATAACGTACCAAATATGAATTTAGCTACTAGACATAAGAGGTAGGAGTCCCACTAATCTTTTTTAAATGTGTAATTGGATCACCTACATGAATATATTCTTTTTAAGGTTATCCTAAAGCTTAACTAAGGCACCCTAAAAGAATAGGTTCTGGTTTGCATTCAGAACTAGATTCGAGAGTTCGGTTACATGTGGAGAAGGATCGGCAACCCCACAATGGCTATCATAAAGACAACACCTAGTAAGCCTAATGTTGAACTAAAGGTCCCATAGTTTAAAAGGTCTTGATTTATTAATCGAATATTTAAGTATCAAAAATATTTTCTAAGGAATTCTCTATTAACTGGTGGAATGCCCAAGAAAAATTTTCTCACCTCAAAAGTATCTAAGGAAATCCATTTGCTTTCTTAAATTGACTCCATCGTCGGATTCATTTTAATATTTTATAAAGAAAAAAATAAAAAAAGATCTAAATTTTATCTAAACATCTAATTTATTTATTTTTAATCAAAAATTAAATATTGCAAATATTTTTCAAGAAATTCTCCATCATGCTGGTTGAATTTGGAGAAATATCTCCTCACCTCAAGAGTATTCAAAGGAATCGTTTGCTCCTTTGAAGTAATTCCATTGTCGGATTTATTTTAGTATTTTATGTAGAGAAGTAAAAATTTTGAATTTTTATTCCGATTTAATTAATTTTTTATTTATAAAAATTAATTAAGACCTTTAATATTGAAAATTGACTAAACTCTCTGTCGTGCTGGTGGAATTTAATCAAAATTTTCTCACCTGAAAAATTCTTAGAAGTCAACCATTTGTGACTTCTTCGAGTTCCATCATCGAAAAAATCTTAATTAATTTTAATTAAGTAGTCTATTTTTAAAACAAATTATTAAATGGATTTGAAATCCATTATTATTATATAAAATATACAAATTAAATAAAATGGTTAAATAAATAAGCAAACAAATAGTATCAACACAATAAACAATTAATTAATGGAGATAAATTTATTCTATAAAAAAAATTAAGGAATGAATGTATCATGCTATAGAAATAAATACAAAAATAATATAACCAAAAGATTGTGAGAAAGAATTAAGGAAATAACTTAAAAAATGTAGGGATCTGTGAAAGTTCATGCGTAGGCCCTCATGAATGGACCAAACTTAGGTCCTCCAAATTGTAGCCCCCACTATTTGCAATTTGCTTTTTTTTTTGTTGTTTTTTTTTTTTTGTAATCTATAATTTTTTTTAAATAGGTACTAAACTTGATTTAAACATTTAGATGCAATGGTAGAAAAAATTTCAATTCCCAGTTTTTAATCAACGAAATTAGGAAGTTTTGAATTTTTTTATAACTGATATTAAAATTTTTTTCTTTTAAAAGGTGATAAAAAAATTGAAACAACACTTCGTAAGCCTCTACTTTTTATTGACAATACTACAAACAAACCTAATTTTTTTTTTAAAAAAAGAACTAAAATAATTTTGAAATATTCCCTTAGTCCCAAACAAATATTTACATAAAATTATAAAAGAAAAAGTACCTTACCAAAAACTAATCTTCTTCCAAAAATTTCAAAAGTTACTAAAACGTTTATGTGACTGCCGTTCCTCTCTCCCTTTTTTTTTTCTAGTGTCTAAGACTGAATTTTTGAGTCCTATTTGTAGGGGAGATTGGTGGACCAAGCATTAAAAACTAGAATCAATCACCAATCTCTTTTTTCCAGATTTACAGCAATTATAAAATAAAATCCTAAAATTTTAGTCTCCAATTAATTCCAAATTCCCAATTTAATCCTTGATTTAAATTCTAATTAAATATCTAAAAATCAGCTTAGAGTTTTTTCAATTACTACTTTAAATCCCCCTTTTTTTTAACTTTAAAAATTAAAACAAAATTAAATTTCCTAACATAGAACAAAGTTTAACAAATGACCACAAAGAGTCAACTTGCTAGTTCAAATTATCCGAGCCCAAAATCGATTGTCTACAGCTACCCCTCTTTGTGCACTTTCTGTAGAACAGAAAGTGTACAAAAACTTAAACACCCACATCTTAAACCTTATTGCAATTGTTATCTTTTGGGAAATACTCTTTCAACCAGGCATAAACTTTTTTTTTTTAATTTCAAATAAGAAAACTCTTCCACCAAGGTTTTAACTGTAAAAAATTGGAAATAACTCTTCCACCGAGGCTTCAACTTTAAAAATTTGAAATAACTCCTCCACTGATGCTTCAACTTTAAAACTCTTCCATCGAGGCTTTAACTTTAAAAGTTTGAAATAACTCCTCCACCGAGGCTTTAACTTTAAAAATTTGACCAAGCAAATCCACTGCTGATGAAAAATCACTCTTAAAAATCAAATCTTTGCTTAAGATGTCATGAATGCTATGAATGGAATGTAATGCATCTACAATGAAACATTATGATCATGAATCCAACACTCCCAAATCATGATAACAAAATGATTCTCAAGCTTATCACTTTGTCATTGATTCAGAAATGTCCTTATTGTCTCATAAATTCTATTTTTCAACTTTCATTCTTCACTGATCAAACTAGCTTACCACATCTGATTCGCATTATACATTCTTACTTCCACAAATATCAACACTTCTATTTTATTGCTCTTACTCATATCCTTTTTACCATGTAGTTCTTTATTTCCTTACCAAAGTAGTGAAAAACTATTTCAATAACATCTTTATTAACTTGTCTTTCATAATTTCCAATTCAACAATAAACAAAATGCATTGGACATTTCCTCAACAAGAATGCAGGAAAAGGTAAAGGAGAAAGCAATGTAAATTAGGAAAAATAATTCTCTTTTATTATGAGAAAAGAGAAAAAAAAAGGAATAGAATTCAATAAAAATTCAATTAGGCCATTTTAAAGAAAATTACAAAGGAAAATCTAGATAAGGTAATTATTACTTAAATACTGAACCAAATGATCATGATCAATCTAATCCATGACTTTTCCTTAAGAACTTGCTCAATTGATGCCCCAAACATGCTTTAGACTGAAATTTGCCCTTATCATATGATCTTTAATCGATGTTGATTTTTCCATAGTTTGAATTGCCTTTTCAGATTTTCCATTTTGGAGGATTTTGTCCCAATCGTGATAGCTTCAAACAATGCTGAATTATATCTAAGCCACCTTTCTAGGTCTTTAGCTTAGATCCGACCAATAACTTAAATCGCCCTTATGGGTTTTCAATTTAAGTTCTTTTTTTTTCTTTTTTTTCTTCAAGCAAAATATTTTTTTATAGCATCTAAATTGATCAAGTTTAGTCATTCATCCCCATCTATATCAGTCAAAATTAATGCCCTACCTGAAAAAGCGTTTTTCACTATATATGGACCTTTCCAATTTGGTGTCTATTTCCCTCAATGATCATGCTGATACAGAAGAATTCTCTTTAAAACCAATCTTTCTTCTCAAAAGCTTTTAGGGCAGACATTCTTATTGTGTGCTTCCATCACTTTCTTTTGATAAAATTGGCTATGACAAAGTGCAGCAAGCCTATTTTCTTCAATAAAGTTTAACTGCTCGAATTGTTCTTATATCCATTCAACTTTCTCCAGTTCAACCTCCTTCAATACCTTTAAGGATGGTATTTCCATCTCAATTGGTAATACAACCTTTATCCCATACACTAATGAAAATAGGGTTGCCCTGGTAGATGTATGCATTGATGTTCTGCAAGCATGCAAGGCAAAAAGTAATTTTTCATGCCAATATTTATATGTTTCAGTCATATTTTCCACAATTCTCTTAACATGTTTGTTAGTTACCTCTAGTAGTCCATTAATCTTTGTATGATATGGTGCAAAATTATGGTGTTTAATCTTAAACTGTTTGAACACTTCTTTCATCATTATATTGTTCAAATTATGAGCATTATTTGAAATGATTCTCTTTAGGAGCCCATATTGACATATTATCTCTTTTTTGATGAATTTACAAACAACTGTTCATGTTACATTTGTATATGAGGCTGCCTCCACCATTTCGTGAAATAGTCAATGATAACAAGAATGATTGGTCCTATTACATCCATACCCCATATTAAGAAAGACTATGGTGGTGCCAAAACATGCAGTTCATTTGGGGAGCATGAATTTTATTAGCATAAATTAGACATTTATGGCACTTCCTAGCATAATCAATGCAATCACTCTCTATTGTTGACTAGTAATAGCCTACCCTTATAACTTTCCTTGTCATCATATGGCCACTAACATGTACCCTACATGCCCCATCATGTACTTCTTTTATTTTCTTCTTGCTTCTGTTGCATTCACACATCTCAGAAGTATTTGATCTTAACTTTTTTTGTATAGAACATCCCATCGAGGAAAAAACCCATAGTTAACCTATGATTGAATTTATTACAATTATCTAACACATGCTCAAGATACTGTCGATGCTTAATATACTGTAAGATATCATAATACCATGGTTTCCCTTAAACCTCTCTTTCTACCTCAGAACAGTGTGCATGCAAGTCTTTTATTGTCAACTCAATAGGTTGGATGCTAACATTAGTACCCACTTGGAACATTGAAGCCAATGTAGCAAGACCATCAGCGATTTGATTTTTTTCTTGAGAGAGATATTGAAAGTGAACCTTTTTGAATTGCTTAGCCTATCCTATCACATGCATTTGGTATAGGACCAACTTTGAATCCCTTGTCTCCTATTTTCTTTGAAGTTGGTAAATAACCAAAGCTGAGTCTTCGTACATATCTAACATATCAATTTTTCTATCAATCACTGCTTGTAAGCCCATGATGCATGCTTCATATTCAACCATATTATTAGTGCAACTAAAATCCAATCTAGCAGTGACTGAAAAATAATTCCCTTCTGCGGATGACAAAATTGCCTCAATCCCATGCCCTAAAGCATTTTCCATGTTTTCTCCCCACATCCTTCTTCATCTACTTGGAGTACTGCCATCAAATCTTCATCTGAAAAGTCAAATCTCATAGGATCATAATCTTCAGCAGTTTTATCAATGAGGAATTCCACTATTACGCTCTTTTTTATAGCCTTTTGGGTCACATACACAATATCATACTCAAAAAGCATGACTTGCATGTTGCTATCCTTTCTAACAAGGATGGCTTTTCAAAAATATATTTTAAGGAATCCAACTTCGCTATGAGCCTTGTAGTATGGCATGGCATATATTGCCTGAGCCTATCAGCTGTCCAAGCTAACACACAACACATCTTTTCTAGCAGTGAATACTTAAACTCGTAATCAATGAATTTTTTGCTCAGGTAATAAATGGCTTGCTCTTCTTATCGTTTTCATCTAGCTGTCTTAGCACATATCGATCTTTCCCATACTATTAAATATATAATTAAAAGTTTCCCCAAGACTGGTGGCACAAGAATAAGCAGATTGATAAGTATTCTTTGATCATTTCGAAAGATTCTTGACAATCTTGATTGCATTCACTTATGCTATCTTTGTAAAAAAGCTTAAAGATGGGACACATTTAGACGTAAGTTGAGAGATAAAATGAGCAATATAATTCAGTCTTCCTAGGAAACCTCCCACCTTTTTTTGTGTACTAAAAGAAGAAAAATTTTGTATAGCTTGTATCTTATCAAGATCCACCTCAGTCCCTCTTTTGCTGACTATGAAACCTAACAACTTCCCAGAACTAACACCAAATGTACACTTAGCAGGACTCAACTTGAGTTAAAATTTTCTCAGCCTTTCGAACAATTTTTTGAGGTGGTCTCTGTGATTTTCTACCTCGCAGGACTTGGCTATCATATCATCAACATAAAGCTCGATTTCTTTATGAATCATATCATGGAATAATGTCACCATTGCCCTTTGATAAGTTGCTCTAGCATTTTTTAGTTCAAAAGGCATAACCCTAGAGTAAAATGTTCCCTACAAGGTTACAAAAGTAGTTTTCTCTTCATCTTCAGGAGCCATCCTTATCTGATTATAACCTGAGAAACCATCCATGAAAGAGAACGAAGAATATCTTGTAGTGTTATCTATAAGAGTATCTATATGAGGTAAAAGAAAATTATCCTTCAAGCTTGCCCTATTTAAGTCTTGATAGTCCATGCACATATGTACTTTCCCATCTTTTTTAGGTACTGGGACTATATTCGCTATCCATTCAGGATATTTGGCTACTTCTAAAAATCTTACATCAAATTGCTTCCTAAACTCTTTTTTGATTTTTAACAACATTTTAGGTTTCATGCGTCTCATCTTCTGTTGCACTGGTTTGCATTCTAGCTTTAGAGGCAACTCGTGCTCTACAATGTCGGCACTTAAACCTGGCATATCTTGATAAGACCATACGAATACATCCACATATTCTCGAAGTAATTCTTTTAGCCTTTACCTATCGTTAGATGAGAGTGATGTTCCCACTTTGACCTTTTTTTTAATTTTCTTCATAATCTAGATTAACCAGTTCCATAATTTCTTAATAAGGTTCTATGGACTTCTCCCCTTTTTCTACTAACCTTAACAAATCGGGTGATAAAGTGTCATCATCTAAGTATTCTTCATTATTAAGTCTATCAATATAAACAGGTTTTCAAAGTCAAATCTCAAATTATCATTATCATGATCGCTTATATGTTCATTATTTGCAAACTTAAAAATGATTTAAAAGATTTATATTAGTATGTGTGCGATATGAAAATGAAATGAAATGGGATGAAGAGGAAATTTACTAAAATGCATTCCATTTATTATTGAAATTGAAAATGACAAAAGTAAATTAGCCCATACAGAAGAAATTCTCTAATGATCTTAGGCATGAACCATTAAGGAATAGATTATTAAATTACTTTGGTAAAGATTCAAGGACAATAGGCAATTGCATTATCTTTCAATTCCTTGGTTCAACGCCTGAAGGTGTCGGATACATCAAGAGATTTTCTTACTAACTTCTATTCTCCACCATATAAATTGATAAGTCCAAAAGAGCTCCATCTATTTCCTCAATTGGTGCTTTCTTTAAAGTATTTAGGTTAATAAATCCTATTGAACAAACAAATGCTATACAAGTGAGGCACGATCAGTCCATTAGATCCCTGTGAATGGCTCGTGTAACAAGCCATTCCTTCTTTCTTTTTGTTCTCCACCATCTCTTCTCTTTTTTCCCATGTTGATCTGTATCCCAATCTAAATCTTTCCTTATTCTCTAATATGATTAGCAAGTTTTTGATTCCTTGCAAATCCTTTCCCAATCCAGCTCTACCTCGTCAACCTTTCTTGATAATTTAATAAAACAACATCTGAGCTATTTTGGGTACGTGCGCTACTTTAAAACCTTTACCCACATATGTTGCATTGACAAACTCAAATGATCTAAAAGAGCATTCCAAAGCTTCTTCAACAGCTTCCATATATAGGATCGAGGATAACTAAGTGACTAGTAAATCTTCTTCTACAAACACACAAACTTGATTTTTGATGCAATGATGAAGGGATAGCCCCTGTAGCATGAATCCATGGCCTCCCTAATAAGCATCTATAGTATGGTGAAATCATCCACTCCTAGTCATTCCCCCTATGCTAGTTATTTATGCCAAATCTGTAGAATAACTCAATCCTGGCTTAGCAGTTGTAATTACAACTTTGCAATCGTACTTTCATCGTACAACTTTGTTATCCAGATAAGGGAATAGACTCAGAACATTAAAAGTAATGACAGCCTTATTAACTAGAGTCAGCATTGACTTCTCATCATAGTAAAATGTCATTGGCTTGACCTTAAAAGATAGCCTTGATGATGCATTTTCATCAATAACATTTATTTTGTTATTTTTATGATCTTCAGAGAACTCTACTTGGAATGAATCTATCAATCATTGCACCTCTTATCGAAAATCAATGCACTCTTGAATCAAATGACCTACAGGCCCTATGTAGTACTTTTAGGTCTTAAAGGGATCATATGTCCAGCGATAAGTACTTGAATTTGCTAGCAAAGAGCAAATCACATCAGCTTTGACTAAAATGTCAAAGATTCACCTCAACAAGACTGTAATATCCTCTATATTTCTTTTAACAATTCTTGCCTTATCATCTCCCAAGGCATTAACTATAGGTCAACATGATTAGGCAAAGGATTGCCATTGACATTTGGCTTTTCTTTTTCTTTTTTCCAAAGACATTTGGCTTTTTTTTTTCTTTTTTCCAAAGTTTATTAACCTGGCTTTAATTAGGGCTTGCACCTTGTACTTCAATGCAGTTCAATCTTTAATAGAATGTCCAATATTTTATACATGGTAATTATATCGAGCATTGGGATTGTACCATCTAGGGTATGAAGGTTTCTTGGGCTTAATGTACATAGGTGCAATTAAATGGTTCTTCATAAGATCTAGGAGTAACTAAGTGTAGGTTATAGGGATAAGGTTAACGGGAGCTCTTTATTGATAAGGTTGTACTACTTTTAGTTGTTTGGTAATTGGGTCGATTGGGCTGATTGATCATAGGTCTTCTTGGCGGGATAGGTGCTCAAGGGCGAAAAGCTGATTGAAAAATGGAAAATAGTGCAGGTGGATGGGTATAGGCTATGTTGTTTGACCCTGGATAATAGGTTTAGTGGATAAGATATGGACTGTAAGGTATAAATCCTCCATGTGGTCCTCCATAAGTAATTGCTTTAAACTCAAATTCCTTTTTTCTAAGGACTCCTATTTTTTTTACTCTAGATGTATCTCTTACCTCTAATGTGATGCTCTTGATAGCATTCTTGATAATTTCCCCTATGATCACCATATTTGTAAAGTTTTTCGTAGCGTTTCCTATCATTTTTCCATAAAAGAGCTTGAAGAGTACTAACAAACATCATGTTAGTTTCTTTCTCAATGAGAGGTGGTTGGACTTGTGAAGCTAGATCGCACCACCTTTAAGCATACCCTTTGAAACTTTCCGTTGGCTTTATCTCCATTCCTTGCAATGCCATCCAATCAGGAGCCATGTCCACAATATGTTTATATTGTGAAATAAATGCCCTAGCCAATTCCTTCCATGAGTAGATACGATTTTTGTCCAATTGTAAATACCATTAGCAGCCAAGCTTTTAACACTATCTTAAAAGACATGAATAAGCAAGTTGTCATCATTTTCATGAGTTGCCATCTTCCTACAGTACATTGCAATATGTGTGACAAGTACATTATATTTCTCAAAGTTTGGAGTCTTGCACTTTGGTGGGATTACAACATCAAGCACAAGACAAAGTCTCGCAACATCTGTGGATCCAAAAATATCCATTTCTTCCAAAACTCAAAGCCTTTCTTCTCTAGAAGACTTATTTTTTGGGACCCAAAGTCCTTTTTTGCTTCTTTTTCATTGAGTTTCAACTTCATCTGTTCCTCTGGGTCATCTAAATTAGGAACTTGTGTTAAGTCATTTAGCTTTGGCCCTATCATAGAAATAATAACCTCTACCATTTTAGGATGTGTAGTAGGGATTTTCTCAGTAACCATCTTGTGCCCAAGATTTTGGTTTTTCTTTTTCATCGAGTCTTCGTCCATTTCCTCTTTCCCTTTGTTAATTTCTTTTATTATTTCCATCGATTAAGCTAGTTGCTCTCTCATTTTCTCTTGGGTTTTCTCTACTTTCTCGATCTCATTGGACTACTCTTCAGCCATAATTCTCACTAGTGATCAGGTACCGTAATGGCGTGAAGCATATTGCTTTGTGAATTTAAGTCGAGAAGCTATCCTTGAACCTTTTTGTCACCAAAATATTGAGAAGTTAAGGTATTGTGCATCTAAGTCAGTTATCATATAGTTATTAATATGAATGCATGAATAAGTTATGCAAAAAAGGGAATATTTGCCATATAACAATTGTTGATAAAAAAGAAACTTTATTTTTTTTCTCAATAATGTTCTAAGTAACATCCGTGAAAATAAAGCGTAATGTCTATGGTCTCCAAACAAACTTCATTATCTGACTACAATGATTCTGAGCCTCTTTTAAAAGTTTAAATAATTTTTGGCCATGAGGTTGGAATAGGTGCACACATGCCTTCAACTCATTGATTTGATCATGCATTTCTTTCGCTTTTCTAGCACCAATTCAAATCTAGTCGAATAAATGTCTAAGATATAGTTGTTTTCTTGAACTCATATCTTGGGCTTGTTCGTATTCTTTTTTTAACCTTTCAAGTCTAAAACACCTGTCCTCCCATCTCATACATTCTATGTGTGTTTCCTCATTTTCCACCCTTATATGCTTGAGCTCCAAAATCTTTTGATTAACCACATCATCAAGTTCTTTAAATGCAGTCTTCCATATGTTGCAGTTTTGGTTTAGCTTTTGAATCCTCTTATTTTGCTTAGATCGACTTTCTTCCAGCTTCCTGATATTCTTTCGCAAATTCTTGTTTTCTTGCTCTACCTCATCTTTCTCTTCTTGCAACTTTCTATTAGCCAGTCCTATTTTTATCATAGGGTCAATAGTCATAACTTGGACCAAATGATTGACATTGTCTTTAGGAGGTAAAACTATGTCTTTGGCTTGCTTTATATGCCACACTGAATATTCAGGGGAGGTATTATTCGTGAATTTCCCTCCCTCCACTTGAATTGTTTTCTTCCAAGCTTTGATGACACCTTTTTTCTTTCCTAAAGCTGCTTTATCTACGTAAGCAAAGTCCATCTGATTAAGCCCATAAGTCATCGAGATAAATTGCTCGTAGCCAGCTTACTTTTGAACCATAGTTGGAGCGCAACTGATAACTCCCCATAACCCTGGAAGTGGAACCCAAGTCTAATCCCCATATTGGAATAAAGTTTAATCGTAACACATCCAATGAGCCTTCCATACCATATCTCAACTTGTCAATTTTCTCAAGAATGCTACGTATTCAATATTTTTTGGGTTTCGGCTAAGTGCTATCACGGAAATCTACAAAATCTGCTTTTCTTGCACTTGAAGTGGCTCATCATCAACAATTATGCACATCCGTTGAACCGTTTTTCCTTATTTTTTTTGCAGTGATTCAAAGACATGATTATTTTTGCTAAGGTGGTTGGTGTTGCATTTATTTGTTGTTCGACTTGATTAATGAAGCCTACCATTGCAATCTCCACATAACCCAAAACCTTGGGAAATATGACCATTCCATAAATAGCCAAAGCCATCATGCTCATGACCCTCTCCTTTTCGAGATTTTTGGTGATATAATCTCAAAGAAAAGTTTAAAGAATGCAAGTATTTCCTCCTTTTTATTTTTCAATGACCTTTATCTTTTTAATCCCTATCATTTCAGCAAGTTTCCTAAGGTAACCCATCTTTTTCTTTTGAAATATTTTATCATGGTTTGAAGAATGAAGGTGTAAAAATTTTGAGTATTTCTCAATAGTTGGGACCATATCTACCTCATTGAATATAATGCACCTGTACAAAGGGTCCCAAAATTGAACTACAACGCTTATCAAATGATTGTCCACCTTGATCAGAAGAAGTAGTGCTATGTCTCAATATTTTACTCGAAACTTAGAAGAACTCCATGATCCCTAAATGTTCATAAGATCATTTAGGCCATTTTATGCAAGATCGAGGTAGACTTTTTCTGGGAGTGATGATACATATCCTACCGGTAAACAATCACCTTCTACTAGCTGAGTCATTTCTGATCTAGCCTTCAAATCATCTAAGGACCATACTTGGCAGATTTAGACTTAGGCTTACCATGGATGTTAATTGAAAGTTCCTTTTCTCTAAAAATAGTTATGTAGCAAGATATTCTAATGATGTCATGATGATATGAATGCATAAAGAAGAAAATAAAATAAAATAAAATGGTAAGAGAAATATAAAAATAATAACAAAAGCATAAGCTTAAAAACAAAAATATACATCTTGAAAAAAGAGAGTTATGTTCCTTCATGTGTCCTATCTTGGGTTATTTCTATACAAAGGTTGGCATGGCTCTATCCTAAGTTGGCTTCTTAAGTGTTATTTACATGCTGGGTTAGGATATTTGACGAGTCTAAAAAGGTCCCCAAATTGTTCCTTAACATCACCCATAGAGGATGACCAAGGCACCCCTCAATCCTCATCCATTATAGGCTTTAATCGGAAAGGGTTCAATTTGATGGGAGTATTTCCCTAGCCATTGCAAAGGTTATTACCTTACGAAAGCTTTGGTACTCTACACCCTAAGAATTTTTCGCTAGCCCATGCGAAGGTTGACACCTTACGAGAGCATAGTTATTTTACCTTTTCCTAAAAGGACGAGCTCGGGTCTAGGGCTTTACGATATGATTTGTGCAGTGTTTGTGAAGGAATAATTCAAACCCCTTTACATTTTCTTGTACATTGAAGAAAAGAATAAACATTAGCAAAAGAATAATGCAATAAAAATTAACAAATAAACATAAACAAATGATCATTTTAAAACCAACTACAAGGACTTATAGTATCATAAGACTAAATATGGCTCGACTCTCTAATCTCCCTAGTGGAATTGCCAAACTATCATAATGTGCCAAATACGAATTTGCTACTAGACATAAGAGGTGGGAGTCACCACAAATCTTTTATAAAGGTGTGATTAGATCACCGATATGAATCTATTCTTTTTAAAGTTATCCTAAGCTTGACTAAGGCACCCTAAAAGAATAGCTTTTGGTCTACGTTTAGAACTAGATTCGGGAGTTTGGATAGTGTGGTGAAGGATCGACACCTCTACAATGCTTGTCATAAAGA
>JBBYHM010000019.1:10318776-10337429 GCA_038381775.1 Adansonia rubrostipa
GCTCAATTATCAGTCCCTTGTAGGAATGAGTCTTAATTTATATCATCTTACTAAATGATGAACTAAAATAATATCTTTCTATTTCTTATGTTTAATGATGTATATATCTAAATAAGTGATATATGTCACTAGTTGGATTCAATTCGTTGCTGTTGTTTATTTGAAATTTTGCTAAGCATTCTTAAGTCCTTGAAGTGAATTAGATTCAGATTTACAGAAGGGGATAATCAACTTAAAATCCCTCATTTGCTCCTCTCTTCTAGAGTTCTCAGCTACTGTTTTCTATTTCCTCTTGCTTTTGTTTGCATTTGCTTTTTAAACCAAATTATCTGTTGTTTTAAGATTTCGTATGCTTGGTTTCTCATCACTTTTTTAAGTGTGTAAGAGTATGTGTGTGTGTGTTTGTACTCCCATTCTTATGTGGTTTTATCAATACGAAGAAACTCCTGACTCAAGCCTTTAGGAGGAATTGAAATTTCCTATCAAAGCAATCGATGTTATTTGAAAAATCATTGGAGGAAATAAAGTCATGAGTTGAAATGTAGCGGTCCTATAAATGCTATAAAGATTCCGGAGCTGTTGAACAATTAAAACTCAAACATAACATAACAGTATGGAATAAATTCATCTCTATATCTCTTAACGTGCGTATGCGCATGTGTGGAATTGCAACTTCTCCAGTACTTGTTCTAAGACATGGACATTTATTTTTCTTCATGCTATAGATAAATAGCCTATTGTAGGTTTCACGGTCTGGATGATTTGGCAATCTTCTTGTTTCACACTCCCTCCCTCTCTCCTGGCTTAAACTTTTATGACTATTTGATTTTTTTGTACAGAAAATGCTTCTGCCTTGTGGTCTGCCTCCGGAAAGAGAAGATGATTAAAAACTGCTGGTTGGGCTATGAAGTGAAATATCAGGAAGTGCAAGCTCTTCCCATCAGGCCGGAGAGTTTCCTAATTGAATATCTATCTATCAATGTGTTTGTTTAGGAGTATGAAGTTATGTCATGCTAGTGAAACATCATATGACATTGGAATTTTACTACATTTGTAGTTCTGAAAATGTGCCTGATATTAAAAAAAACCTTATAAGACAACCTAATGAGCAGTCACTTTGTAGCCCCAATTTGTAAAATATGCAACTGACTTTTATGCTTACTTTTATGCTTCAAGTTTAAAACAGATTTAGCACTTCAATTTTACAACTTCCAAGCCAGTTAACCTTAATAACGAAATTGAGAAAAGATTTAGTCAAATATAGGAAGAATTGCAAGGAGGCATTGCTGCGAGAATCACGTCAACATTCATGCATTTCTCAAAGTTGGATGTGATAGAAGCCACGATGACTTCATTTTCAGATATGTTAATCCCTGTAATATAAATACCTGGACTTCTATTTCGCAAAAAGCTGCGTGGTTACAATGTATTTAAATGGAGTATTTCTTTTTTTTTGTAGAATAATTTGTTCTGCATTTAAATTTACTGGCAAAAAATCTATCCAAGGTCAAAACTTGATGAAGAAGTAGTCAATGATGCTTGAATATGTGCACTGAATGTCAACTTCTACTGAATTTTTCTTGGTTGCTTCTCCTCTCCCTTAGTCTGCTCACATGACGAGTTTATTCATGCTTGTTTTCGCAAATATTTACTTTTATTTTGTTAAACATGGTTTATTCATAAAAATTTAAGTTCAGTTAGAGTTACGTCAAATTAACGATAATTATCGTACTTTTTTCTTTTTGGTAAAGTAGTGATTGCCAATAGCCTGTCGTGCTTGTACAAAATTTTATTCGGACTTTCATCCAAGTAATACAGGGCATCATCGAGACCGAGCGTTCAAGCTAGGATCAGTATTGTCGGTATCGTACCGGTTTCGACATATAACGGTATTGGCGATAGTTGGTTTCGTTTCGGTCTGTACCGGCCGTACCAGTAGATACTGGCTTATTTCGGTGGTACCGACCGAAAATAGCTGTATCGGCCGGTACATAATATAAGCTTGTAAAAAAAAGTTAAACTAATACTGATCTTCAATATGATGAATATTATAGATAATTATTCATAAATTTGATGAATCTTAAACATAATTACTTATAAATTTAATGATTATAAAAAAATTTCAACTTTACTACTTGTGATATTGATTTTTTTATATTTGATGAAGTTTTTTTATAGAACATTATATATAATTGATGAATATTTAATATATAAATTTTATTTAATCTCATTTATTTCATATTTGAAAATATTTTTCATATATATAAATTAAAAATAATTTAAACTCCAATAAACCTGAAACGGAACACCGAAATACAATGGTACTAGTATGTACCTGTACAAAAAAAAATGGCGTGCTCACCGATACGGTACTGACTACGTTGGCTAGGATTCAATTTCTATTATTGCGAGCTAAGATGAGGTTATAAAATTTCTTTTAGGGCCAAATTTTATTAAAAAATATTTTAAATAAAAAATGATCCACATGCTCATTTAATTTTTTTATTTGGGTATATTTTATTTAATTATATTGGGCAAATTTTACAAGTAAAATTTAATTTAATGTCGAACCTTAAAAATATATATTGGATAAAATAGAGTCCACGTGCATATATAATTAATTTTTTAGCGCTTATTTTATTTAATTATATTGAGCTAATTTTTTAAATATTTTAAATTCATATCGGGCCTTATTAAAATTGTTTTAGTCCATGTGTCCATTTATTCAATTAATTTTGAGCCTTTTGGATTAGGTTAATGAATTTTTTAAGCCCATTTAACTATGAAATAAGATATTTTAAAGTAAAATTAGATTTTTTAAAAGGACATTCTTAACGATCCAAGACCATGTAGTACTTAATTGTGGTATTATGATCAATTAAAAGTGGTAATGACATCCTATAAATACCAAGAGTCATCATTTTCAAAAAATAAAATACCAATTAAGCACCCTCGCCAAGGTTTTTCCCTTGACCGTTATTCCGGCCATAAAATGCAGCTATTGCATCTCACATTTTGAGCTTACGTCCCAAAAAACATTAGCCTCCAAATATCAACTCCCAAAATCCCACGCCACTTTCAGCCGGCAAAGGAAGCCCCTATCAGATGCTTATCTAGCAACATTCATCACCATCCCCACCATTCTTTCATTCTACAGCCACCAATCACATATATTGTAGTCACCCAACTTTAATACCTCCAAAAAAAAGCAAAAAATATTGCTTTGGCTTTGGATGGCTAAAGAAGCGAAAAAAAAAAAAAAGTGAAAAAGTAAAGAAAGGAT
This sequence comes from Adansonia rubrostipa, assembly GCA_038381775.1. Classification (NCBI taxonomy): domain Eukaryota; kingdom Viridiplantae; phylum Streptophyta; class Magnoliopsida; order Malvales; family Malvaceae; genus Adansonia; species Adansonia rubrostipa. The sequence goes on from JBBYHM010000019.1 coordinate 10,322,060, forward strand.
GTTTAGAGGCTAAAAGGGAGATTAAGCAAGCTTTAAGGTCTATTTTCGGCATATTTCCTTCATCCATTTTTTAATCTTTTTTTTACCATTTCATTTTTCATGTCATTTTAGCAAACATTTTACATGACAACCATGAACCTTGTATGATTCATGCATTTCTTTGAGCTTGCTTGATGTGGTTGTGTGATTAGTGAGTTCTTGCGGTATTTTGGTGACTAAAAATCATGCTTCTTGCCCCATATTTATTTGCCCAGCTTGTATTTTAAGCCTTGGTATTCTTGCTTCATCTCATGCTTTGACTTATGATGCTACATGTCTATTGTTGCATAACCACATATTATTTGTGTCATTGCTTGTGTTTTGATCATCAAATGCTTGTTAAAATGCCATATTATATGTGCTAAATCATGTTTTGAGTATTTGATATCATATTTGCTTATTTACTCCATAACATGCTTGATATAGTGCTTGTTTGATGTGTATTCAAATATAATTTTGTAAAACAATCCATTTAGACTAAGATTGACCTAAATAAAATGAGATTACTCTTGGTCTATTATTTTTTAACAAATTGGTGCTTTATCTTGGGGTAAATCAAACATATACGGTTGGACTTATGGCCTAAAAGGGCTAAATAAATCTATTTTCCAGCTTTCAAAATAAAAAAGTGTCCAATTGTTTGTCAAAATGCTTGATTAGAGTCTTAGTGTTATTATTCAAATGGCACATAAAAGGATTATTCACCGGCCTAACTCCTTAGGAATTCGGATGGATTTCTGATTTCATTGCCATAGACCCCAAATGATGGACATTGGCATGTGTAAGACCTTAATACATGACTAGGATAGCCAGATACATGAGACAACTCTGTCTCAGCATTGGCAGCACTGTGACCTTAACTGGAAAAATTATTTTCAAATCATAAACTATTGTTTTAAATATTTTAGTAAATGTGATTTAATTAACTTTTAGATAGTCTTTGGTTTGCCTTTTGGTGTGCACAAATGAGGGAATGAGGGAGTTATGATTTTTCAAACTTCTGTTGTCTAGAACCCTTGGAATCAACGATTAGCATTCTATTGGGTAATTTCATCTCGTGAGATGATTGTTTTGATTTTTTTAATACTTTTTGAAGACTATATGAAATTTCATTTCCAAAAAGCTATTGTTTGCAAATTTTGAAGTTCAAACGAGTTTACGATGATTTTTCAAAGTTTACTACACCTCTTCATTGCACATGCTACCAGTGCTTAATTAAGTCTAATTTCAAAAATTATTTCTCCTAAAAGGTGATTTTTTGGGTTTCTTTGAATATTTTTGTATTAATCTTTGTTGAGTCACTTTCCCAAAGGTATTTCATTTGTCAACTAAACCCTTCAGATGTGCTTGAAATAAATTCAGGAAGACGGATAGTGTAAGGTTCTCTCCTATTTTCAGCATTAGACCAAATTAATTAATTTTCTTGAATCACCTTTTTGAGCATTCGAATGCTTCAAAATAGGTTCAATAGGCTCGATCAGCATCCCAATGAATTTTTAGGTCACGTATGATCCCATTAGGCTTTGTTCATGAACCAAACATTTTAAAAAAATCAATTTAATCCATTTATTAAATTGTTGGTTTTACTTTAAAATCTACCTTTTTATCAAAATATACCTAAAAATATATTGTTTTTAAATTACCAAGTTTTTCATCCACATGGGTCTTCTAACCTTATTTTTCAAAATTTCATTTGAAATCCAAATTCTCTCTCTTGGGTTTCCCTAAAATTTCCAACCAAATCATAGTTTTCATGCCCTAGGTGACCAATGAGTTCAAACGCCTCTCAAAATTGTTGATTTTGTTATTTCTGGATAACTGAAGATAATTACAAGATACATCCCAACCATTCCTCCTTTCTTCGCCTTTGTGTGTTTTACTTTTCTATAATATTTATTTTCTTTATTTATACTTTACTAACATGTTTCTTTGTTTGTGACAATTTTGCATTTATGTTTCAAAACTTGAATTTTCTCAAAATTATCAAGGTAATGTTTGTTATTGCTATTCCTCTAATGCTTGACACGATATACCTTTTAAAATTAAAATTTCAAAAATTACTTTACCAAAAACCTTATGTTTCTTCATCTTCCTGGGTTACAAAAAGGAGTTTGAATTTAACTTAAAAATTCAGGTTTCCTGTTTCTAAAAATGCATCATAAAAAGGATTATATGCAAATAATGACTATTTAAAAATTGAAAAAAATCAAAATCAAGATAACCTATGGCTAGATGGTATCGATTTAGGGCATTATGGGGGGCTAATCCTTTTCCATGCATAATCAACTCCTAAATTCTCCTAACAAACTCTAGAATAGTAGCTCGTAAAATCAACCTTTTAAGTTTCGTAACTTGAAGCATCAATTTTTAATAGGTGTCTAATCATAGATAGCCTAAATGATTGGTGGGGACTCTAACTTTTGGCCACTTCGTGATGGCCATCAAAGGTTGGTCGGATGAGTGATTTATCCAATGATCTTCCCCCAATACAAAACCTTTAGCATGCCTAAAATCCCACTGAAGATATTTTTAAGTTGGGTGCCCTACCCATTATCGGATTGGGTATATTATGACAGCTTGGCAACATTTTTAGAGATTCAAGACTTGCCATAGTTTTCTTAGATCTTGATTTCCTCAGGTTTTTGTCATTATTTATCTGTAGTTCCTTTTTCTCCATTTTTGTACATAACCTTTATTTGTTAATATCTTACTTGTGCTTGTTTTCTTTGTAATTGTTAGGGATTGCTTTTTCCAAAGTAAATATATATTGGTTTTTTTATATGGTAAAAAAAGTAAAACAAAAAGGTTTGTTGTTTCCCTGACACACATGTGTGCTTGCATTTACTAGACTCTTGGCCAGCTTTACCTTGGAGAGAGATTAGGACCTTTATTAGGTGGCAGTGAGCTACTTGCCCTCTGATGGTGATTATTCAATGGCTAGCAATATCTTTTAGGGTTTAAATTACCTAGGTTTTATGGTATTCTACTTATTCGTATGGATATAGGGAAGTACATCCACCTGAATAAAATTTTTTTTGCCAAACTCATGATGGGCCCAGGATTAGGTGCCTCAACTGTCTTTACCAGATGGAGGAATAATGCGAGAACCTATCTAGAGTCAACTTCACCCTATATAATATAAAATAATTCAAGAAAAATCCTAGAAAATCACCTTCTAGGAGAAAACAATTTTTGAAATCAGACTTGATCTGATGTTGACATCATTTGCAAATGGAGAAAATGCAACAAACTTTAAAAAATCTCCTAGACTTGTTTGGACTTGAAAAATCATAATGATATCTTTTTGAAAAGGGAATTTTAGATCGTTTTCAATAAAAATATTTAAAAACTCAAAAAAATTATCTTATTGGTGGAAATTGCCCAAATAGAATGTTGATTGTTGATTCTAGCTGTTCTAGATAGTGAAAGTTTTAAAAATCATAACTCCCTCATCCAAGGGCAAACGAGATACCATCAGAAAGGTAATGTAAAGCTTGTTAAGGAAAATATTAAAAAATTTTAAAACAATTGTTTAAGTTTTCCAAAGAATTTTTCAAGTTAAGGCTATAGTGTTGCCAGAGCGAAAATAGAGTTGTCCATGTATTTGGCTATCCTAGTCACGTATTAAAGTCTCAAACATGCAAGTGCTTGTCAATTAGGATCCATCGAAGTAGAATAATAAATCCATTTAAAATCCTGAAGAGTTAGGCTGGTGAACTATTCATTATCCATGCCATTTGAATAATAATGCTATGGCTCCAATCAAGGCATTTTGACAAACATTTGGACACATAAATTTCTTTTGAAAGCTAGAAAATAGACTTATTTAGCCTTGTTAGGCCATAAGTCCAAACATATGTGCTTGATTTTCCCCCAAGATTCAAGCATCAATTTGTTAAAAGTAATAAACCAAGATTTATCCCATTTTATTTGGGTTAAGCATATATGTTTGTACATATGGCAAGGCTTAATAAATCTATTTTCAAACATTAAAAAAAAATTTGTGTGCAAATGTTTGTCAAAATGTCTTGATTAGAGCTTTAGGTTATGATTTAAATGGCATGGATAACAGATCGTTCATCAGCCCAACTCTTTAGGATTTCAAGTGGATCTATGATTCAATTGCCATGGACCCCAAATGATGGACAATCGCATGTCTGAGACCTCAATATTTGACTAGGATAACCAAATACATGAGACAGCTTTGTTTTAGCACTGGTAGCACTGTGAGCCAAACTTGAAAAATTATTTTTGAACCCTAAAAAATTATTTTAAATTTTTATGCTATTTTCCTTAAAAGGCATCGAACCACCTTTTCAATGGAATCTTGTTTATTCGTAGATGTGCTTAGATGAGGGGGTTATGATTTTTCACAACTTCACTATTTGGAAACCCTAGAATCAGTATTTAAAATTTTGTTTAGGCCATTTCAGCCCATGAGACAATTTTTGGATTTTTTTATATTATTTTTCCTAAAAACTATATGAAATTCCTTTTCTAGAAATCTATCGTTTGAGACTTTTCAAGTTTGGGATAATTTTTCAAAGTTTGCTGCACCCTCTCCCCTACACATGCTGTCAATGTTGAATTGAGTCTGATTTCAAAATTTGTTTTCTCCTAGACAGCAATTTTTTAGGATTTTTTGAGTATTTTATATTAATTATCATCGAGTTACCTTTCAAATGGTATCTTATTTGTCACCTAAAACCTTTAGATGAGATCGAAATAAATTTAGGAATATGGATAGCATAGGGTTGTCTCCTATTTTCTGCATTAGGCAAAATTAATTAATTTTTTGAATCCCCTTGTCCAGACATTTGAATGCCATAGAATGGGTTTCATAGGCTCGATTAATATCCCAATGAATTTTTGTCACATTTGGGTCAAACTAGTATGATTGGTTAATATTTTGATGTTTTTGATGTTATTTGTTAAATATATAACATGTAAGGACCAATATGCAAATATAAAAAATATAGGGACTTGTTTGCAAGAAATAATAAAAGATTATTTTTTGGGCTTAAGTGGTTAACTGAATCTTCCTTCTGAACTTTAGCGTGATTTTTGTATTAATTTAAATATATTTGATGCTTGATTTCATGTTTTATATCATAGAAGGACCTTTGTGGAAATAGAAAAGTTTGGTGCCCATTTAGCAAAGTCTTACATTTAAGCATTAAAATAGTCATTTCTCACATTAAATTCATCATTTAGACATTTTGGTAATTTTGGAATACTTTGGGTATTTCACTGGTCCTCTAGTGAGGTATAGAAAATGTAGGAAAAATTAACTAGAGCCAAAGCAGAATTTTAAAAAAATTTTAGTTCGATTGTACTATATACGATAAAACCATTTTAATTAGTTACTTGAGTTGCAGATCTGAAGATGCTGTCCAAGAATTCCTAGATCCATGTGAAATCTTCAACAACTAGCTTTCTTTACTATTCCCTAATTCTTAGATGGTAGAGTGTATGGGCACTCTTTGTCTCAATCAACTACGAATTCGTACGGCTTCTCTTTCATTAATGACCAGCTTGTGCCACCAGGTTTATAATCATGAGATATAATGATTAGAAACCTCTAGGTGTGGCTCCAGGGTTTAAGAAAAAACTTAGGCATAAGCCTCTTTTTTATATTAGGTAATAAGGTCGCCCTAATTTTAATTTTTAATTAAAATAATTATTTTATTAGTTCCATAAACCTATATATGGCACCAATGTTACTATGGTGCCCATTAAAATTTGGCCCAAACCCTAGTGTCCATAGATAATATTTTGGCCCACATTTATTTTATGAAATTTAGCTTGTTTAGTCTGAATAGTAATTCATTTTGATTAAACTATTAATTTTATTTAGCTCTATAATTTTCTATAACTCCAATTCTAATTTGAAATAAAATCATGACAATTTTATTTGAATAGAATAATTATGTACTAATTATCAAAATAAAATTAACTATAATAAAATAATTAATTTAGTTATAAATTAAAATAAATAAAATAATTTTTTAAAATTTATTTAGAATATTATCCACATTTAACTTATAAATAAACATTTAAACAAGTCTTAATAGATACTAAATTAATTATATAAATAATTAATTTCCTATATCTATTTAATTAAAATTAATTCTTATATTTATCAATTAATTTAAATTGCTAATTTTTGACTAAATAAATATTTAATCAAATTAAATATATATTCTAAATCAATAGTACGAAAAAATCATTTTCATTTATTTACTGAACAAAATGCCTACACTCTTGAAGTAAGTGAATTTGGCATACCACTTCACCGTATTGAGAATCTTCCATATTCTAATCAATAACCAACCGTTAAGGAATTATATTGAGCTAATGGAGGAACTAATTGGACATATATAATTAGGCTCCAATAATCTATGCCTTATTATTTTAATCACATAATTATTAATCTCAGAGTTGTACAACTAAAGACCTGAGACTACACTCTCAATTATATACCGTATTATGTAAGTTTTATAAATTGCATTTTAGTCCAATGACCTTGTCATTTGTGTAATAGCCTCATATGATATCCATGATTAGCTTAAGGTTAAAAGTCCAGTTTACCTACTTGATCACCTAATCTTAAAGTTCCATCATACTTTCCATGTGACAATGATTGTTCACCGCATGTGAACAATTTATCATTTGACATACAAATAACCAATGCCTCATCCATTTTTACTATACCATATAATGCCTTTTAAGAGGATAACCTTAACTCTCTTATAGGAGCTATGATTCCATATCTATAAGTAAAGCTCTCATTGAGTATAAGTCATATGCCCAATGAACCGGTCTAGTAGCTTACTACTTCAAGATGCTTTAGCCTTTGGAACCTCAAAGTATACAAGTTATACACATGGAGTCACTTACTTACTTAGGATTAAGGTAATTACATAATGAATGTCAAAAATGAATTAATCTATGTAAACAGACTTATTAATGGATTGCACTTTGGTCTAGTCCAATATATCACCACTTTTAGGTAATACATCTATGTCTCTACTTAGGGGTCAAACCACTCCAGATGACCAAGACAAGCTATCTTCCTAATTGGATTTAGATGACATAATAGTCTTAACATGAGTTAATTGCTCACATTAACCCCATAGACTATGGACTATCGATTTAGACTACTTACCTTAGAATGTTGTCTTCCTGCATGTAAAGTCCATTATATGCAACATTTTAACGGTATATACACAAGTAGTCAAGAAGCCATATTTGTTGAAATTTACTTTTAACATGTAAATCTAAATAAAGATAGAATAGTAATGATGTAATGAAAACTCAAATATATATATATATATATAATCATTTCAAATTAATGAAATACATCAAAATGGTTTTCATCCATAGGGCATTCTTAATAGAAAATACTAAAATTTTTTGTATTCCTTTAGTTTTTCGTTAGGGTTTGGAATGCCATTTTATGAAGTTTACGTACTTAATTGCATTTTTCACACTTTAGGTCATCTTTGATATCCAAATCACCCATTTAGGGTAAAAATTCCATTTTTGTGTCTTTTAGAATTATTGGGATACTTTCATGTCGAAGGTATAACTTAAGGGCATTTTAGTAATTTCTTTTGAACTGAGTCTGACATAGTCATCAGTATGTTTTTATGCCAAAGGTGTGCATTTAAGATAGATTCATCCTCTTACGATCATTTTTGTATCTTTTATGGTTATTAGAATACTTTCATGTTGAATGTATATCCTAAAGGCATTTTGGTAATTTTTTTAGAACTGAGTCCAATGTAATCACCGGAATGCTGTTATGCCAAAGGTGTGTGTTAGGATAGGTTTATCCTCCCATGATCATTTTTTTGTCCTTTAGGGTGATGTGATACGTTCTTGTCGAAGGTATACCCAAGGGCATTTTGGTAATTTCTTTAGAACCAAGTTCGACATATCCATCGAGATGCTTTTATGCCAAAGGTGTGTGTTTAGGATAGGTTCATCTTCCCATGATCATTTTTGTGTCTTTTAGGGTTACTGGATATTTTTATGTCAAAAAATGTACTTTAGAGTCATTTTGGTAATTTCCTTAAAACCAAGTCCGATGTAGTCATTGAGATGCTTTTATTCCAAAGGTGTGTGTTTAGGATCGGTTCACCCTTCTATGACCATCTTGGAGTCCTTTAGGGTTATTGGAATACTTTCATGTCAAAGGTATACCCCAAGGGCAGTTTACGAATTTTGCATTAAAACCAAGTTCTATGTAATTATTGAGATACTTTCATGTCAAAGGTACACATTAGGGATAGATTCATCATTGAGGCTATTTCCAAGTCTTAGGATGCTCTATAAATATTTTTAATAAAATCAAAATTTTTTTAGTAAATTAAGGCAATGTCCCCAAGTTAGAATAATACGTGAAATTTCTCCCAAAATATGAAAGGGGTTCTACGTATTATTTTAATAATAAGGTATCTTTTACAAAGTGAAAATCAAGACTTTTAAAAAGTTTGGAAAAATAAAACCTTTCTTATTCTTTCGGTCTTCCAACAGAGCATGAAATATATTTTGATTTTTTAAAACTTTCTATGTTCCTCTGGTTTCCCAGTAGGGTACAAAAGAGAATAATAAAAACTTTCATGTTCTATTGGTCTTTCCATGGGTTCCGTAAGAGATTTTGATTTTCAAAAATTTCAAAAACCCAATTTTTCTTGACACCAAATACTAAATTTGTATCATAAAATTCTTTTTCGAGAGTTATAATTAAATGCCATACATTGAAACTGGATAAAATTAAAATTCATGTTAACATGTAATTAATAAGGTACCAATTTTTGGGCATCATGAGAGCGTTGATACTTATTTGTGATTGTAAGCAACTCCTAAACCCTTCTAGATGATCTCTGGTATGATCATGGACCTTGAAGTTGGTATTTTAGGGTTTTGTAACTCTCAAAATACAAACTTTGATAGGTGACCAATCTCACCTAGCCCAAATAGATTGATGGTGACTCCAAATAAATAGTCCTTTTGTAATGACTATTTAAGGCACCACCTAGTCATTGGAGATGAGAAAATATAAATAATGACATGGCGTATAGAATTAGGAGAATATAAAATAGAGATATAGCAATATATATAGGAACGAAGGCCATTTAAGTCAGGCTTAGTTAGAATTCATATCCAAACCATGTTGTGACAGCTTGGCAACTTTGCTGAAGACCTCGGTTAGAGAGTCAGACCTAAAATTAATCATGTGTTAATTAAATTTTGAGTAATTTCATCTCAACTGGTTTTAATGATAACCCCAGTATTTTTAAAACAATTTTTTTCTTTTTTTTATTTATATAGAAATTCCAATAGATACTGTTCATATTTTTCACTAATCCTTTTGTTTCCTTTGAAGCCTTATTTTGTAGGGCATCTAGGATAGGGGTTTTTATTTCTGGACTTTTCAAGTCATAATAGGTTTATTCATTCCCTCTACACATAATGCACATGCATGTATTAGATTTTCCTTTAGGCATATGGAATGGGCTTAGGTAACCTAAATATTTTAGGAAGGGGGAAGCAGCTCTGCCTTTTGAGGTTTTAGCCTATCTCTAGGCCAACATAAAATCTACCGGGTGTAAATTCCTATGCCTACCTGAGGTCTTAGCCTTGTCATGGGCATGAAATATACTCCTCGAATTGAACCCTTTTTGACATAAACCCAATGAGGACTAGGGTACCTCATTAGTTCTTTTTGAACATAAGGTGCAATTCAAGAACCCATTTAGATGTTCAACTAGAACTTCTTGTGAAGAACTGTGAGAGCCTCTCTTATTTAGAGCCATACCTGGTTCTAGAAGATACCAATTTATGTACACATAAGGGAACACTTCTTACCTTTTTCTTTTTGTTTTATGTTCTGAGCATGTAAATCATGTGATGATAATCATACATCATCGTTTATGATAAGATCTTTGTTTCACCTAAAAAGGTGCCATCAGTATTTTAATTCATATATCAAGTGATGATAAACGAACATTGTCACTTGTAATGCGATTATTTCTTTTTACCTTGCAAGCCATTATAAAACCTTAATTACGTGGTCTAGACGTGTAAGTCAGGTGATGATATTTTTACATCATTACCAATGACAAGGCTTGTTCATTTGCCATAATAGGCATTGTATGTCCCCAGTAGACTTGCTTGGGGCAACATTTATTTTTCTCATATTTATTCTTTTATTGTTTATCTTGCTAACTTACTTTTCGTTTTTATTGTTCCATTTTGCATATTACAAGCAATGATGAATGAACATCATGCTGCCCATAATAGGATTGATCATTTTTCCTTAAGGCACCATAGTGCCTTACTTTTATTTTGAGGCAGTATTTTTTTATGATAAATCCTTTATTTGTTCACACATTTTGCTCAACATTACATTAATTTCACTTTTGCGCTCATTCTTATATGTGCATTCATACATGCATTTATGACATGCATTTCATAAAGGTAAGGGGGTAGAATGAAGGTTTTATTAGATTTAATAATTCTCTAATAGAATTTTTTTCATTCAAAAAAGGAGTGTTAGGACAATCAAACATAATTAACTATAGGAAATGAATTCTCAGCATGCCTACAAAGCATGAAGGCAAACCAGTATGAAACATAGGAAAGATTGATGAAACGACAAGAGGAGGTGCAAGCGTAAATCTCTAAGTTGATATAAGAAATGATGGCTAGAGAGAAAGAGTCTGACAATGTAAATCTAGGAAATCAAGGGAATAACCTTAATACTATTACTGGTTCATCCAGGGTAGAACACCAACCACTTCAACGTTCAAATCAAATCCTTATTTGGATAACCCGATGGTTAGTAACTTAGATGGGCTCATAGAGCAAGGAAATCTCAGCCTTAAAACCTGAAAAAAAGTTGAGCTCGAAAGTGATAAAAGAAAATACCAGCTATTTGAAAAGAGGCTTAAAGCAATAGAAGTCGGGGACTTTGGTAGTGTTAATGTAGAAGAGTTGAGCTTGGTACTAAATCTAGTCCTTCCTGTTAAGTTAGGGGTGCTAGACTTCGAAAAGTTCAATGACACCACAACTTCGTAGGCCTATATAAATTTTTTTATTAGAAAAATGACTAGACATATAAACAATGACAAGCTTCTTATTCATTATTTCCAAGAAAGCTTGCCGGGATTAGCTCAAGATAGTACAATAACTTAAATTAAAGCCAAATATAGCATTGGAAGGACTTGGCTAAAGCTTTTCTTTAATAGTATAAGCATATCATGGATTGGGTGCTCGACTTATTATCTCTCTAGAATATAAAGAAATCAACAAAAACGTTCATATAGTATGCCCAGCGATAGAGAGACGTAGTGGCCCAAGGGCAACCATTTTTGTTGGAAAAGGAGATAGTACTTTTATTTCTAAATAAACTACCAAATCCATTCTTTGACTAACTCGTGGCAAGAATTTTGTTGATATATTGGTCTCTGGTGAAATGATTGAGCATGCCATGAAAAATGGAAAGATACAAGTTAAAGATGTGCTTATAGCAGAGAAAATAAAAGCCATTGAAAAGGAACAAAAAGTCCTAGCTATCTTTCAGATGAATCAACCACTTGTAGATTTTGGTCAATATTGGTCACACCCTTACAAGCCCTATTATCCTATCATGAATAGTGCATCTAGTGCATCATAAGATTCTCCTCAACCAATGTTTACAATTACACCAACTTTCACATTTATTCATAAGCCAAGTGCCCAAGAGAAGAATCGAAGTATACGCAAAAAGCAGAATAAGAATCAAGTTGAGTAGACCCCTATGTCTTATACCAAGCTTTTAGTCGAGCTCATCAAGAATCACATACTGACACCTACCTAAATTGAGCCTCTAAAACCCTCAAATCCAAATTGGTATAACTTTAATCAGTATTATGATTATCATTCTAGTAATTTTGGCCACTCAATAGAGAATTATCCCACTCTAAAGTACAAAGTCCAAGATCTTGTCAAGGTTGGGAAGTTGAGCTTCGAAGAAAGGAAAGTTAGGTGTCATCAAAGGGCATACAAACAAAAGATAGGGATTGAGAATAGTTAGTGTCGCAACGTACCTCAGGGTGGATCCTTGCGGATCTATGGGTGTGTACGACTTAAAATATTTTCCTGACTTGGAAATGTCTTCTTGATTGAGACTATTCTTTGGCGATGTGATGAGAACAAGAATGTATGGATTCTTGACTTGTGGTACAATAAAAGGGACCGTAAGATGAATCACTCATCTAATTGGTCTCGAATGAGCATCACAAAATGGCCAACGCTTAGAGTCACCACTGATCATTTAGCGCTAGGCATGATCGAATGCCTATTGAAACCTATGTTTTGTGTTACAAAACTCAAAACATCAATCCCATGGTTTACGTAGCACAAAGATTCGTCGTTTGGGTTTGGGAGTTGGTTACACACGATGAGGTACGAGCCTCTTCACGATGCCTAAAATGGGTACCGTACTAGCTATGTCTTTCTCGATTTCGATTCTTTCAATCTTAACTTGTCATTTTTTTGATAAACCCCTTTTAATGCATGGATCTTGTAGAAATAATCCAGGTTTTGATGAAAAAGATTTAATCTTGTATATGACACGAAGTGATGGGGAATATAGAGATTTTTGATAAAAATGACCTCTGGATTTTACTTTGAAAATGGAATGTTCCACTTTGGGCACTGGAGAGATACCCACGTGGAGCATTACCTTTAATTTTATTTGGAAACATTTTGAAAACATGAATGCAAATAATCATCACAAAGAAATCACGTTAATAAGGCAATAAATGAAATAACATAACATGGATCATTCAATGCAATGATAAAGAAAATGGGTGGACTATTGGAATTTATCTTGTTATTGGCATTGATTATCGAAGAATAACTGAATCAATGATTTTTTAGATGCATCTGGGTTACTTGATTAAACAAGGTTTATTTGACATATTCATAGAAGTCCGAGAATGAGAAAAAAATTAATTATAGTTGAAGCACAGGGTTAGAGTATCCCTTCAAAAATGTAGGGTTAGAGTATCCCCGTGGATGACAAATAATTTTGACAAAGGAGGATTTTTTTTAATCTTAACAATTTTGAAAAGCAGGGTTGGAGTATCCCCTGGAAAAATTAGGGTTGGAGTATCCCCGTGGATGATAAATAATTTGACAACAGAAGATTTTTTTAGATCTTGACAAATTTGAAGAGCAAGGTTGGAGTGTCCCCTCAAAAGGCTGGGGTTGGAATGTCCCCGAAAGTGGCCTATCTGATGCTTGTTTAAAGAAGTCGAGTTGGAAAAATTAAGTCCACAAGACTTTGTGATTTAGGAAATATGTGAGCATTTTGACGATTTTTGTCAAGAGAAATTATTGTGAATGAGGATGGTAAAGATGTAAAATGTGTTTGTGCCTTGATACGAGCCTATGGGAGGTCAAAGCATGTTCTCGAGTCTGATCAGAGTGATACAGAGACATTCGAATATCGCAAGACGAAATTCGAAAAAACAACTCAATTTTGACCATAACCAAAAATAGAGGACAGCATCGCACTATCTTGCTTCCCAAATTTATTCTAAATCGGTTTGAAGGCTTTAGAGGGGGGACAAGATACCGTTAGGAAGTTAACTTGATGAGGATCAACCTAAAAATATTCCCTATATTCCAAAAAGTCATTTTCCAAGGGAATAAATTTTCAAGTTTAGACTAATTGAGCTGCTGATAGAGCATATGGGGGACAAAGTGTGTCAAAATTTAAAAAATCACCCTAGACTCATTTGGTATCAAAAAAGTGCAAGTGATACCTTTTTGAAAAGAGGATTTCGTGAATCTTTTAGGAAAAATATTTGAAAATTGTAGAAAAATAATTTCGTAGGCCTAAATGGCCCAACCAGAATACGTGTTCAAATTTTAAAGGTTCTGGACAGTTTAAATTTGAAATCATAACTCTCTCATCCGAAATGATCCGGGGGTGAATAAGACATTGTTTTAAAGATAATTCGACATGCTTTAAGAGACAAATATCAGAAAATTCATAAAAAATCATTTAAGATTTTAAAGTGATTTTTCAATTTGCAATAGTTGTGCTGCCAGCAGGGGATAAACCAAAGTAGGGGATATTTCTTGTTTTCCTTAAGTTTACAGGTCTACACTCGAGTCATTGACATTCGAACATCCATGACTGAAGGGAAAGAGTGGCATAAGCATCACGAACTCATTTGCATAGCCTAAGAGTAGTTTTGGGACAATGAAACAGTCTGTTAATCATACCACTCAAGGTTTTAACTCAAAAATAAGGCATGAACATTTCGGGGATTAGTGTAAAACCATTTTCATTTCAAAATCAGAAGATTTAAGCTTGTTTAACCAAGATTCCAGATCTAGAAAACTTAATTTTTCCCAAGATATTTTGCTATCTTTAAGGAAAATGCTAACTCCATGCTAATCCTCATTGGTTGAGGTTAACATGCTTGGCTTGGGGGGTTTCAAAAATCAGTTTTTATTAGCCATCAAATAGGCATTTTGACAACAAACATACAAGGGGATGGCACATAACATCAATGAGGATGCTAATTTTACTAATGGCTTAGACAAAGAAAGTGTTATGCACTTTGACAAGAAAATGTTATGGATGCTAAAAATGACACTGATTCATGCAAGTTAATGTGTAAATGTGCTTGAAATGTGCTAGGCTAATGATTCATACATGGATTAAGTATAACAAGATGCATGGACATGGCATAAAATGCATGAGCAAGAGATATCAAACTAATGAGGATGAAATAAGGCATTTTGCATATAAAAAGGGCATTAAGGCATCCAAATCTTAAACTACCACAACCAAATGCTATAATAATGCATGATAATCCTAACAGGGTGATGGAAACATGGAGAGCTCACTAAAATGATAAAGATGTTGAAAAACAAAAAATGCAAGTGATAGAGTGAGAAGTTATAGCAACAAACTTAAATTTTGGCCAAATAGTTGGAGCTACAGAGATGGCTTGAATTTCCCTCTTTCCCTTGTTGTAAATAAGCAAGAAAAAGAGAGAAACAATAAGGTTTTGGTTCTGGTATGGATGAAAGTGATTTTTAGAATGTGTAGAGGTTGAGAGTGAGTGTTTTGGGGCTATTTTTGGCTGGTGGGTGAAGAGCTACGGGATTTGTTTTTTTTTTATGTGTGAATATGTCTTTGGAAGCTGAAACAAGCTGGAATCTAACCTTTTTCTATTGAGATAGAAGTGGTCCATTTATACCAGTCTTTTGGAGCCAAATTGGAGGTGTTTTTGGCCATTTCTCAAGGGGGACAAAG
>JBBYHM010000019.1:10337529-10364057 GCA_038381775.1 Adansonia rubrostipa
AATTCTTATCTCTAGAATACCTAACTCCTTGATTTGGGGAATCAAAATAGTAACAGCTATCTATAATTTAAAATACAAATAATATCCTTTTCCTTCTAACAAAAACATATAATGAGCTATTTGTCAGAACTTTCATTGCTGGACGGACTCGGCATTGATTCAATGAAAGAAAACTACCAATTGAACTTCAGCTGATGCATCCATCATTTGTGCAGGCGGCTATACGGGAAACTATGGTGCTTCCAAACTGTGAAAGTGCATGCGTTCCTTGGATGTTAGCAGAAAAGGATGATTGGGTCCCAAGGAAAGTTGCCCCATTTATGTGGCTTAATCATCAAGAAGCAGTTACTCCTGATAATAATATTGTGCGTGAAGCTCCAGCTTCTCAACTTCCTGAATCAAAAGCAAGGGAAAATAGTAGGAAAACCCCAACTTCTCATCCGGAAAGCAAGCATCTAAAGGCAAAGGTGGATTCCTTCGAGCCACCAGTCATTGAGTCTGAAGCCACACCGTCGTCAAGCTCTGCGGTTTCTTCTTCTTCCTCTTCCGTAAGGAGTAAGTCCTTGCAAGATCTAAGAACTCCCCTTCTTGCAACTGATGAAGCATACGAAACATGCGAGCAGAATGGAGAGGACACTTCTTCAGATTCACCGTCATTGTGTAGGAGTTTGACAGAGGTTGAAAGGCAGAGTGATGTAATTGATGAGAATAATGATTCTAGGCCAAAGAAGATGGGGAGGAGGGCAAGGATGCTTGATTTGGGGAAGAAAATGGGAGAGAAACTTGAAGAGAAGAGGCGCCACATTGAAGAAAAGAGCAGGCACATCGTTGAAAAAATGAGAGGACCTTGAGACAAACTCAAACAATGAACTCAGAAGGCATCATTCTTGTTGCTTCTTTCCATTCATTTTCTGCTGAAAATGACTGTAGATTTGGAAAGAAAGTCAGGGAGGGAAGAAATATAAATATAAATATTTATATATATGTGTGTATATATATATATATATATATATATATATATATATATGAAAGGAGTAGCACTATTATTGTAGGGGGGAAGAGCTTTATGCAGTTATTACTTTAACCGATTCAAATACTTTTGTTCATTAAATTCAACCAAAAAAAAAAAAAAACTATATTTTGCTCTGATCTGTCAACTCTTTTGAGCATCCAATTCATTAAATTATGTAAATTTATAGAAAGTTAGATGCATCCTTGGCTTCAACATCAATTTCAAATTGACAGACGTATCTTGTATTTTTATTTGTTAGAAGTAATTTTATTTTGCCACCAAATTAGAGGAGTCTCATTGTCTAATACACCCCCCTCCCCCCCAATGAGTATGTTTTGTTTCCTTCCAGTTTTGAAAAGAGAGATTGGAAAATAAGGAAAAAGAGAGAGAGAGCGAGAGCCATACAATGTCTGCTATATGTGCTTCGTTTACCAATGTGCTTACTGTTGTTACAGTTTTACTTTATTTTATCAACGCTTCCATTCCATATCAGAAGGTAATCAATCAATCAATCCCTATAGAAACCTTTCATTCAAACATGAAAACAACTTTCCTAACCCTCAAATCCTATCTATCAGTATTACTCAATCCAGATTTGAGAAGCAATGCCCAGAAAATCCAAAATCTATCTTCATCCCTTTATTTCTCGTTGTTCTTTATTCTCATGCATGCATGCATCACGTGGAACCTTATCGTAAAAAAAATGAGAAAGGGCTAAAATCATACCTTCCTATCTAATTAATTATATATGTTAATCGACTAAAAACATGCCCTGTACTTATACTTTATGCATTTACAGGATAAATGAATGAAATAATTGGTTAAAACCATAAACCACAGCAATTGCAGAGCTACTGAAGAAAACAAGAAAACCAACAAACAAAAGAAGACCAAAATCTCACTATTTTCTCAGCCATTAGTGGTGGTATAGTACGATAATTTTACAATGACTGATAACGGAATGTTAAGATTATGGCCTTGGTTTCCAAAAAGTCCAATCCTCCCAAAGCTGGCGACAGAGTTGTTCATTGTTGCATTAAAGATTATAGTCAACACCTGCTTCTCTCCCATCCCAATAAAGAATCGAGTTGGAGTCACCTTCACTGAAACCCCATATGGTGCGCTCAGCCCCACTTGGTATGTTTCATTGCATCCAATGTTAGTCACTGTTCTCTCAACCGTTTTAGACTGGTTCAGTCTAGCCATGGTAATTGATGGCAGGTTCAGGTCAGCACCCCCAATCGTAGAATTGTAGACCCAACAGTTATGACCAGTGTAATTCAAGACCACTGGACCAGAACCATTGATGCCGCAAAGAAAGCTCATATAATCATCATAAGCTGCAACAAGCAAGCATACAAGGTTGTAATGATGAACTCAATGACTCTCTTCTGTTTGCAATTTGATAATGAAATATCAGCTTCTTGCAAATGATGAAACAATCATTTCTTCTGACAGATACTAGTACTAAAAGCAAAATGACTTACTCAAATCCAAGATCAGACCCGGATCAAGAGCTGAAGTAGCATTCACGAAACCATTGCCCATGTCAAATGGTGTTGCCGGAGACAGGTTTGCATCAGGATTAGCGTAAGTACGCTGGGCCATTATGGGGCCACCACTCTTGTCATAAAGAGAAGCTGTCGTAGAAAGTGCAGATGCGATGGCTGCAGGACTAAAATGGAGAAACTTTTGCTTTACTAGTGCAGCAAGCCCAGCAATATGAGGAGCAGCCATGCTAGTTCCAGACATCATCGCAAAGCTTTCACCTAAGAAGTCAATTGTTTAAGAATAATGCATCAGCTAATTTAGAATTTTAACTGAATTATACATTATTCTCTATCTGATACCTTGGAATTCAACTGAATCTGTGCCAACAGAACTCCAGGCAGCCCATATCAAATTTCCAGGAGCAACCAAGTTGGGTTTCATTATGTCTGCATCATCTAGAAAATTGTCTTCTGGATCTGGTCCTCTGGCAGAATAATACATAACCTTTGGAGCAGAAATGCTGTAGTTTGCTTTCAGTCCACCTGAAATGCTTGCAACTGCCCCAAATCTAACAATTTTCCGTGTAAGTCCATCTCTCTCCAAAGAAGAATTGTAATATTGGAGTAAAATCTGTTCACCACAGTCATAATAAATTAGTAAATTCTCTGTTTGTGTTTGTGTGCACAATTACAAACAAAGAAACAAGACATTGAGAAGTAAGAAAGATAATTAGAATATCCCATGATGAAAATATATGTAGAACCTGCACCTTGGAATCATCTGGGGATGAAATTATGATGCCAGGCATTTTCAATGGCGTAGGATTAAGCTGAAAACCAACCACAAAAGGATCCATGTAGAACACAACTCCAGCTGCACTGAGGTTTTTTGCAGTTTCTAAGGCCTGCTTGATTGTGGAGAGCCCAAGCACAAATCGGATTGAATAGGTACAGATTAACAGATTTCCTTGGATAAGTTCCTCATTGAAGTTACTGGAGTCTTGGCATTCGCCCACATACATATCATTGGCAAGTGTTGTGTCATTGCATAGAGCATGAAGTGCAGAAATCAGTGTATACATTTTATCTGTATCTGTCCCCGCTGCCAATAAATGAAAAAGAAAGAAAGTATTATGTATGCTCAGTAATAATGGCTACTCTGAATGGAATTTATAATAACAGTAACTGCATGCATCAATTGAGTAGTGTAAGGTTTTGGTATAGAAGGATCAAACTACTAATCATAAATTGAGGAGTGGCAACAATCAGTCAATCGAAGGGGAGAGAGGGATTTACAATAAAAGTCCTGCACAGAATAAGAATATCTATGGACAATAGCTAAAATAACAAAACAGTACAAGAAAAATACTTTTTTGAGTTTGGTATATATATATGATGGTCACGTTACAAGTATCAGCTATTAAACATCCCATAACATTTTGCATAATTCATATTTATCAAACCAACAAGAGGATTCAATAATTTATTTCTACCCGTTGTGCGTACTAACTTTTAAGCTGTTCTGATATCTGTATCACATCAGTCATGCATGTGTATATTTATACATCAGTCATGTATAGTATCAACACTACGATGCATCATCCATATGACCAGAGTGCAAAATATTTCACTTGTATTAACAAATAAAAAATGGTGAAAAAACTGTCAATTTGAGCATCTCAACAAATGTCTCTAATTACCCTTCTGTTTCAATTTTGTGTCAAAACACTCTAAAATGCACAACCTTCTAATATTTCTCATTGTTTTATAGCATTATCTCACGATGGTTAAGTTTGGATTTGTGGTAATCTTACAAGGTTGAGTTTCTCCAACCATTATCAATGGGTTTCAGGTCCGTCTCAACAACTACTTCACACACTGATTAGTTTGACAAGGTTGGATCAGAGTTTGTTGACTCTCAAATAGCAGATTTAGCTCATTTCAAACTAAAATTTTGTTGAAAGCTTTTGATCCAATGCTTCTTTGATTTCCTTTCTTTGCCAATTTGCTAAAGCATGCATAACAAATAAAAAAACTTATAAGCAATAGATTTGAAAGGTAAACTTACGAGCAAGTCCAACTCCAGGGATGGTCACATTGTTTCCAAGGATGATAGAGTTAGCATATGTTCTGTCATGAGAGGCAGCACCAACAGTGAAGATCCATGGACTGAAAGAAGACATGCTCTTAGGTGATGGTCCGGTATTGCCAGCAGCTTGCACAACAAAAATGCCAGCCTTTACAGCTGATAGCAATGCCATGTCAATGGGATTGAAAAATGTTGCAATACCAGGTGGACGCCTGTTCGGAGTTATCGATAAGCTTATTATGTCAACCCCATCTTGAGCTGCCTGCAAATGTATCATGATAAAGCAATTGATTATGGACACCAAATCAACGGGTGCAAGAAAAAGAAGGATTCTATCTTCATGTTTAATTCTCACAAAAAAATATAAATAAATATATTTCCATCATAGTCAAACCCAAGAAGAACCCTCATTTCCAATTGAAATTATGTGGTCTAGAAAAGCATGGAAGGACAACCTTTTCGCCGAGGGAATTTTCAATACCAGAGGACCTGAGAAAATTCATATTGTTGCCTTGGGATATAGACCAATGCCATTTATTTCCTTCATTGAAACAGAAGAATTACAAAAGGGTTTCTTCCAAAATGAATAAGCCAAGTTGATTTGGTGCAAGAGGCCTCTCGTTATGAATCAAGAAAGCGCATAATGAGTTAATACATTCACCGATACAAGAAACACTATCTAACATGTATGATTATGGTTCAGTTATTGTCCAATTTTTTGTTGGATCTTTCCGGTTATGGGTTAGTTCGTTGGTTGGTTGGTTTGATTTAATATGATTTCTTATATGGACTTAGTACTTGATTATGATTTTAACTTCTCTCGTAGCTATGACTTCACCAAAAAGAATAGCAATCATAACCAATTGTTTATGATTCTGCCTTTACCCATGGGTAATAAAACAACCACAACCATTATATTTCAGTTATAAGTTAAAACTTCTATCAATCATTTCAATTGACATCTTTGTAGAGGGTTATTTCGAAAGGGTGAGGAAAGGTTGCAAATCAGTAAAATGAAATGGGGTAGAATATGGTGGAGAGTAAGAATGCAACAGAACTTGATGTATTGAGTACAGTGATAGGTGGTGGAGCAATGTTGAGTTAGGAGGAAAACAAGGATGAGGAAAGAACTAGGTTTGAGAGAAGGGTGTATCAGTCTGACCAAAGCAATATATCCTAAAAAATTGGAGTTGTAAAAATTAAATAATTAGAAAGTAAAAATGATAAAGGTTGTCAGTTACCAAGGTATTAATGCTTCATTTGTTGGATGTTTGGATTATTGGTGACAGTGAATAGTGGCAAACAATTTTTTTTTATGTTCTCTATTTTTAAAAATATTTGTTTTGTCTTCAAGTTGCTGCTACAAGGGGCATAATATTTGTTTAGAAAGAAATTTTTGCAATATTTTAGGGGAAAAAAAGGCTTGGATAATGTGGTTGAAGGGTTTTAGCAGCATGAAACTAGAGAAAAAATTTGAGTTTTATTATCATTTGGGTTCCCAAAAGCAAGTCCCTCTAAATTTTCATTTTCAAATGTTCATGCATGAATATGTCCACCTGCATACAAACAGAATGCAAGTACCAGATATGTGTGTTCCACATTAGGACAAACAAAATTTCCACTTTTCATCTATTTTGGAAACTTTCTGCTCCTAGTTTTTGGAGAATAAAGGCACATTATTTAGTGAAATACGTCTTTTAATGTTATTTCAAAGAAAATAAAACTACCAAATGACACTTCAATAACTAGGGAGAAAAGAGGATATCAAATATTGAGGTTTTATATAAACATTAACCAGAACACTTACTGGTCCAGTTTAAATTATTTTAGGTTCCCCACTAATAAAGCACCACATCACTTTTTCCTTTTTTTTCTTCTTTAAATGATAATGGATTGAAAATCACCTTTTGATCTTTTATTACAATAAAAGAGCAGATATGCTCCTTTTAGTGCCACAACTCCCAAATTACACCTATAAAATTCATTAGGGTCTATGAAACCAAACACCTATACAAAGATTGTTAAGCCATTTATCTTATATTTTAAAAAAGTAAATTACAAAGAAGGGGAAGAATTAGTGAGCAAACCTTATGCAAGATACTACTTAATACTTCCCCAGCTTTTTCCCTCAGAGTGTAGTACTTACAATATAATTCTAGAATAATCAGGGTCCAAGGCTCCCAAAGGCAAGCACCATGCAATTTTGGGTGGCCCAAATAAGTGAGGGAACCATCGGTTTTTAATAAGTCAGAAAGCAAAACCTTGGTAAGTTATTGCCTCGCATTCAGTCATGGGACAGAAAGTTATCTGCAGAATAGCATCAAACTATGATGTACCTGATCTATGGCAGCAACTACATCTGCAGCAAATCCTCCAAAGCTCTTATACAATGCCTTGTAAACAGCAATACTGGAAAATATGG
The DNA here is from genome assembly GCA_038381775.1 of Adansonia rubrostipa. Taxonomy (NCBI): domain Eukaryota; kingdom Viridiplantae; phylum Streptophyta; class Magnoliopsida; order Malvales; family Malvaceae; genus Adansonia; species Adansonia rubrostipa. The sequence goes on from JBBYHM010000019.1 coordinate 10,344,543, forward strand.
CCACATCATTGACATAATTATATAGAAATGAGTACTGTATGGAAAAAGCACATATTCTCATATGCACATATATTTATCTGTGTATGCATGCACGTATACGAGTTAAAACATATACATGCTAATAGAAATAGGTGCTTCTATGCTTGATCCCATGACTGTTATGTAACGGCATTTATATTTAGACATTCAAACAAACACAGGAAAACACATGCATAATTAATAAAACTAAACGGCAGGCTATTGACCTTGTATGCTATATGTCTATAGATGATTGAACAACCACAAGATTACCCATGCACCCACACAATAAATATGTGTATGTGCCCAGATATGAGCTTCTTACTGATTAATATACCCTTTCTTCTTCTTCTTCTTCTTCTTCTTCTCTTCCTTACCTATTCTTGGAGTATTTAGAGTCCTAATAAATAAAGAAGTTTGACAAATGAACTACTTTCTTTCTTGGATAAGCTAAATTTTATCATCCAAAAGAGCAGGAGAAGGCAGGTTACAAAAAATACAGCCTGCAAGTTACAGGAAAACAGTAAAAAATGAAACTTAAAAAAAAATTAAATAAAAAATAAAGAAAAAAGTCAGACGAAAATAGTCCTAGAGGTGTTCATGGGTCGAGCCTAAGTATGGTGTTAACATTATTCATGCTTGCCCAAGCCCGGCTTGGACCAAAATATTAGCCTCAAATTTTGCCCACACCCGCCCATATTTGTAAATTAGTAGTCCAAGCCTGTTTAGGGCCATCCATATTATATTTTTTAATTTAATTTTTTTAAAAAATTTAATCTTTAGTAATTTAATAAATTTCTTTTATTAGGTTTTAAAATATAAATAACTTAACATATTTTTTTAATGTTTACACTATAAGATTATATATTTATTCGTTATATCATAAAAATTACATAATGTATATAAATACAATACTAATATATATAATTGAAAACGGGTTGGGCCGGGTCCAGGCTTTGAATGTTGGAGCTAAGGCCTGACCCATTTTTTAAATGGGCCTAATTTTTTTGCCCAGGCCCATTTTCGGGCCTAATATTTTTGCCTAAACCCTCCCAAATATTGGGCGAGCCTTTGGGCTTGAACGGGTAGCCCGGCCCACACCTTTATTCTGAAAATACCTTGGCAAAACCCTAGCTTTTATGTAAAGCATCATTACAGGGTCTAATGACTCCAGAAAGACTACTCAATTAACTGTTTTTAGATAAAACAATAATATCTATTTTTGCGCAATTCTTTCTCACATAAACTAGAAGAGATATGACTCTTAGAAAGACTTAATATGAGAGTCAAAGCAGAAAAAGATTCCAATGCATCTTAAACGAAACTGGCTCAGAAAATTCTGCTGGAATCATGTCCAAGACTCAGCAGCCACGCTGAATGCATTGTCCAAATGAAATGACTGAAGAATTTATTCAATGTGTTTGATAATAGTTCCATGACAACCGCAAACAAGTCATGCTCAAAGTATAACCTTCTGGAAAATATGCACCAAACCCATAGAAAGGAGGAAGTGTTCACAAGATAAAAGTGCATCCTACAACTTAAAAAGAATGCTCCACGCATAAACTTTGTTGAAAATACTAATATGCTTCCATAAGAACTATCATTTGTAGACATGATGGCGGAGACAAATACTAGGTTAGGGGAGGCATCAAGAGTGAATGAGAAAATAGTACACTAGTAATTTCATTTCTCTTCCACTTTCCAAAATTTTTTTTATAACATTTTTAAGAAATAAAGATTTGACAATGTAAAATTTAACAGAGTTAAGCATGACACAGTAGGAAATAGATAATGCACTTAAAACCATGTCTCCACATAATTTGTCTGCGTGTTTCCCTCATTAGCTGTTATTAAATGAAAACATCCAAAATCAAAGCCTTTCAGGGTAATAGTTAAAATTTCCAATATACTGAAAGAAGGAAATGATACTGAATGGTGCATAATTACACAAAGCATAAACTGCCTTTGCACAGAACAATAAAGCATTTGACAACCATTTCAAGGTTTTCCCAGATTGTAAGCAAAAAAGAGAGAATTTTTAGATTCTCAGAAAGTTAACAGCATCTTGAAAAAGGTTTTTGATTCAATGTTTGCTGTGACAGGTTTCTGTGCTTAGAGGCAGCTCTAGAGTAGAAAGATACCAGAAAGAACTAGAGCAGATTCTTGATGCTTAAGATGCAAGCATAGGTATGTTCTAGACTAGTATCATACTGAAATCATTTCCATCAATAGAGAGAATCCTTAACTACAATGCTCCATAATGAGAACCTAGGGACATTCGTTCAAACTGTGCATATAAAACCCTTTTGTTTCGTATCTCCCACTAGATATCTTTCTATCAGTTAGCACACTTTAGTTTGATTTAGTATTGATTAGGATGAAAATTAAGATGATAAGCTTTGCTTGCCACATTTGCTTTTACAGAGGAGTTTCATAGATATAAAAGAGAATAGTAACTGAGATTCAGTTTCTTAAACTTACTGCGAACGAGGAGCCATCCCACTAGCATTTCCAAAGTGGTGCCCAGCTACCACCACTGGAATCCCATGGTTTCCTGCAGCAACAGAAGCTGTGTGCCTGCGTTAATATTATATTCATTGGCAGCATTAGAAGATTTGAGTCACCAATAATATCAGGTCACCTCATAAGCAGTTAACTAGAATTTATTGCAGATTATTCACCATTGACACTATTGTGGTGCCTTTCAACATAGGCCTTTGTTTCATACATTAAATAAAAAGAAGGTTGTCTATGGTGTTTAGCAATTATTCAAGAAATTACACAACCATCTTTGAGATTTCAACATCAAGCAATTGGCTTCACATTATCATATTTTGGAAGCATTAGAAAAGACAAAATGATATTTTGTCAAAACCAATCACACTAAAGAGGACAACAGGTGTCCAAAGTACTGGCCTTAAAAATGTAGGAAGAGAATAAGAGAAAAGAATGTCACTGTAACACATATATAGGCTCATGTAATTATTATCAACTTTGTCTGCATGGAAGTAAGGACGGAAGCATATCACATAATATATTCAGGTTCGGTCATTCCAACACAAAAGAGAAGGATGATCGAACGAGTTTATCTGTAGCCTATAGAGTCTATTAGTTTCTCAAGGAATTGGAGATAAAGTGTGGGAATCATGACTGCAAGATTCACAGTCACAAACACAAGAAATCTCATTTAAAGAGACAATCTAGAATGTGAGTGCTTGAAATTTAGAAACAAAAGGGGAAGAGAAAAAATAAATTAGAATTACAAATGTAAAACAACAACACCACAAATTCTTTTCTAACACATTTGTTTTCTTTTATTTTTTTTCCCATAAATTCTCATAATAGCATCTTTTGGCAGTAAGCAGAATCATTAAATTTATTCAGATCTATATTTATAACGTAAATTTTCTCTAAGTCCATCCAAATGTTAAGTTTCTTCTTAAGATCCAGTAGTTAAAGTTGTTCCTTATCTCCCTTGCAATAGAAAAGCAATTTGCAAACCAAACTCACAATAGAAGAAAGAACTAAACATAACACTAAACAATATATACAAAAATGCAAAAGATGCACTCACGTGCCATGGCCATCACCATCAAATGGTGATGCATAGTCCTGAGACGAATTGAATATTCCTCTTGTTATAGCAGATGCTGCAAAATGGCGTGCTCCAACAAGCTTTCTATTGCATGAGCCAGAAGGAAAATCCCGGGTCACCTCACAAACACCAGAAAAATGGGCTGGAACTGGGTATGAATTCTCTGATACATCATCAGCAAAGCTGGGATGAGTTGGATCGATACCAGTATCAATGAAGCCAATAACAATTCCCTCTCCAGCAGTTTCATATCCGCCTTCCTGCAACCACGCCCCCTTTGGTAGACCCAAGAACTCCGGAGTATGGGTGGTTGCAGTTCTAACAGAGAAATCCAATACAACATTTGCAACTTCTCTTCTCCTAGAAAGCTTGTCTGCCTTAGAAATAGAAGAATACAACTACTAAGAACATTCTTTCTATATTATAAGAAAATTTTTTTCAAAAGAAAAAAAAATAACCTTCTATGCATTTGAGACACTAAGAGCCTAAATAATATGCAAAACTACAAAAAATACAAAAGAATAGAATATAAGTCAAACATATTTTATGTATTTGGAAAGTATAAATAATATGTTATACTGTAATGATATAATATCCAAAAGGCATTTAGCAGCACAATGATGATGATGATGATGATAGCATGACAGAATGATGGATAATTATAAGGAGGGTTGATTGATGATGATATACCTGTTCAGGGGTAACAAGCACAGCAAAGCCATTAATCAAGTAGTGGTAACTATACAACTTCACATATTTCTCCCCCCTCAAGGCTCTCCTCAATAAAGAATCATGAACTCGAGAAATGTAAGAACTAGAACTTTGATGAGATCTTGAATTATTCCTAAAAGAGAGAAAGAATACATTCAAAAAGAAAGAATCAGTCAAGTCTTTAAACTTTACATCTGCAAACAACCTAGAAAGGATTCAAGAAACGCAAAAAGATATATGCAATGCAACTTCAGAGAAGTGAAAAGCGAAACAACAGACATAATAATCAGAATTCATCAAATTATGAGCAATTTATTGGATATTATGAATGTCAAGTGCCAACATGGTGAAGCTGAGGCCTTCCCCTCCCCCTCCCCCCATTTTTTTTAACAGAATGTGTATCTGAAAAAGCATTTTTGCAAGTACAAATAATAGTAATAATATGAAAAAAAAATACATAATTTGAGGTTGCGAAAACTAAAGACATGACATATTCTAGCTTTGACAATTCCCTAGCAGTCAATTCCCCTAAGCCCCACAGAAAGAAACATGAGGACCCCATATTGTTTAAAGAATATTTAACAATCAACACTCCAAAAAAAGAAAAAGGATCTGTAGTATTAGGACACAGATTTACACTATACAAATACCAACTATGTATTTAAATTGTTAAAAACAACAAGTAGCAGAATACAAACAAAAAAAAGGCACGGTTATTTTCAGAAGAAACCAAAAAAAAAAAGAAGGAAAAAAAAAGTTGCTTGTAACAAGGCAAACAAACAACGGCTCTATCTTACTAAGTAAGGGTAAAGTTTTATGCCTTGGTTTGTGAAGCCTGTTTAATCTGCCTGAAGTAGAAGCATTGTGGAACCCATGATGACCTAGCCTTCTTAGCTCTTCCTGGAAGTAATGAGCAGGAGGCGCTTGCTTAAGAGTGATAATGTACACAGCCGTAATTGTATCTGAATCTGAACCCGAATCCTCCAGGCCGAGGGTGTTCACAAACAACCCAAAACAAAGTGGCAGCAACAAATACAGGCAATAAAAGTTGCCCATTAATTTACAGTGGAAACAAAATTTTTGATTTAAAGCAAGCAGAGGTCGAGCTTCTGAGTGACAGATGAGTAAGCAAAGCAAAGCAATAGCAATAGCAAAGAGGGAAATGGGAGTTTGGGTATTAATTGTTGAAGAAGGTCGGTAGTGGAGAAGAAAAAGCAGGCTTTATGAGGAATGTGGGATGGGAAGTACAGCTGTAGTTGAAGAAAGAAAAGTGGGGAAAAAAAAAGAGAAATACTAGTATTATAGTAGCCGTTAATTAAGAAATTGTAAGTAGTTTTTCTTTGTTTCTTTCTTCCATTAATTAATAATTATAAAAGTGAGGAATTAAGGAAGAGAAGAAGGGTTAGGAAAATACGGAGAGAATGGAGAGAGTCTGTAACTTTTCTCGGATTTTGTGCTTTTGTTTTTTTCTTAACATTTTATTTTGTTTATTTTAAAATAAAAAGCTCTTATTATCATTTTCAACAAATATTTATTTATGAACCAACCAAACCAACGTTCCTTCTCCTTTTGTTTTCCTCCATTTCCGACAGCTGGTTTTGAAATTTTTAATATTCTATTTTTTTCTCTTACAATAAAATAAAATTATAATTGTAAATATTGAAATTTATTTCAATTCAGATGGAACCTAAATAGCTAGAAACATTTTTTTTTTGACTCCATCAAATTTATCACAAAAAAATTATTTTATTATTAAAATAGAAACTATTTTTATAATTAAATTTAAATAAAAATATTTTTTATTTATTAAGCAATTGTTCAAATTGAATTTTGTTTGGCTAAAATCTAAATATCCTATTTCAAAACTAACCTTGAAAATATCTACTTACAATTCGATATATATTATTAATTTAATAATTGTTTTTATTACTAAGATGTACCATATTATCATTTAATTACTTTTTGAGATGCTAGTATAATTGAGTAGGGATTTTAATTTGCATAAATTCCTAAACTTGTGGCAATAAAAGAAAGCTTGTTATGATGTATTTATGAAAATATTATCAACATTAAATACAATAATTAACATATGACTAACTATATGACTAAAATTTTAGAGTGTTAAATGATTATAATCTTAACACTGACGAAGTGTTTTATACAAAAATATATATATATATATATATATTAAAGTACTTGGTAGCAATCGTGACGAAGACATTGGTCAACAAAATACAATTTGTTATTTACTTTCTCTTTCAATCCCTGAAATTGACGAGTGAATGTGCAGGAGCAATCATTTTGATATTTAGCATGCCGACCCTTAAAATTAGGGGGTTTTTTTTCCATAATGTTGGGAGCTTAATCAAAGCTTTCGAGACAAAAAAAAATAAATATTTTTAAAAATTTTTGGTAAGGGATGTATTAATAGTATCTTATATATAATATTATCCACATTTAATGTATTAAAAATATTAAAAATATTATATTTAATATAATATTATTATAAATAATATATGAATTAAATCTTAAAAATATTTAAAGAATTATTATATTATATATAAAAAAAGAGTTAAAAAATTAATACATATATTCCGTTAAGGTATTTTTACATAATTAAAAAAATCAATTAAAAAATAAATATGTAGTTGTTTTCAACTTTGCTTCTAACATACCTAATGAATAGGATAATAATCTATATCCTCTGGAGACATTATTCAAGAAACCTTTTTTTATTTGGGGAGTGATGTGGGTGGGAAGGAAAAGGATGGAATGAAAAGAGGGATAGGAGAGGAGAGAAAAAACTGGCAATTAATAAGGAGGAAAAGATACACAAAAAGAAAAGGTGCAGGATAGTGAACGGATCGTGGAAATGAAAATGATAATGATGGTGGGCTGGCTGGCTGGCTGATCCAGTGATTGTGGTCACGCCCATGGGTCTTCCACTTTCTTTCCTTTGCTACTTTCTCCATTTCTTTCATTCCTTTCCCAACTTTCCAATTTTATTTATAATTATAGTTAGGCCCTTTTGTCTTGTCTTTAACCACTCAATTATAATTATATAATATACTCAGTTTCAACTCATATCCTCTTCCATGTGCAATGTGCAATGTACAATGCGGGTGCAGCCTTTCTACTGGGTTCATTTCTCCACCTTCATTTCACCATTCTACAATTTTATGATAATAAATATTAATTAATCCACACCTTATGCATTCCATTGCTTCTTGTCTAGTTTTGTCTGGTAAGAAAGCACACAACTTTCGGTGGAAAAAAATAGAATTAAATAATAATTTTATTTATTATTCGTGAAGATTTCAATCTTCAAAAATTCTTAAAGATTAAACAATATCTTCTAAATTCAATTAAGGGTCTTTGGATAACTGAATCTTCAACTAGCAAAGTCCACTTCAAGGTTTTTAGAACGATTTGATCTTAAATTAGATTTATTTTAAGTATATGAGAAACTTATTTTAAAATTGTACTTCGAAAGTCCAGAAAACTTTGTCTTAAAATGAGATTTAGTATAAGGAATATTTCAATAGTCTTGAAAAATTGCTGTTGAACTAGATTACTCCCGTGTTCCATTTGGAAACATGGATTTAGATTAAAAAATTTGGATTTTGATTTACAACTTTAAAATTGCTGTTTGAATATTAAATAAAAAATTAGATTTAGATTTAAACAAATTCCGCATCAATTTCGAGCAGCTTAAATCTAGAAGTTGATTCTTCATTACTTTATCATGTGAGAATTAATTTTCATTTAAATCCAAATCCAAGTTTTAATTATCTTAATAAAAAAATTTAAATTTATGAATTTAAAATCATAAACTTAAAGTCTAAAATTTGAATTTTAAATCCAAATCAAAATTTAAGTTTTCAATTCAAATGTTTTTAAGACTTAATCCACTTCTAAAAAATCTCGCAAATCTTAAAATTTTATCTCAATTTAGGGATTCCAGAATAGATATTCTTAGGATTATTGAAATTTGACCCTAATCTAAGAATTCCAGGATCTTTAATTTAAATTTTTATATCTTCCTTCTTAAACGTTATTGATGGAAATTAGATTAATTCTTTAGAGCTTCTTTTCCTAAATCGTGCTTCAAGTTTTATTTATTTATTTATTTTCTCTAAATTGTAAGAATCCTGACTTGATCTTGAGCACAGACTTATTTCGAAGATTTTGTAAACTTGATATTGAGTAGATACGCACAAGATCAAAGAGAAACCTTTTTTTTTTTTTTTAATTTCTTGATATCCAAGGACAGTTTTCTTCCGAATTTCAAGAATTCTTCAATTTTTCAAAGCCTAATTCGTGCGACTTCGAAAAGGCTTGCAATCTTCAAAATCTTCTTATCATCTTCAGGTTGTGAAAAGTGATTTAAATTTCTTATGTATATTGCTAACCTAAGTGAGATAGAAACCTCGAAGCATTTTGAACTCTTTGCAAAGTAGTTTTAAAACAAATTTGAATTTATCTTTGAATTATTTTTATTTAATTTAAAGATGTACTGAATGAATTGAACTCTGTTTGAATAAAAATTTTCTTTAATTAAAAAAAATTCAATTAATTTGTATCAATTCATAATTGACCAAAAATTTCTTATTCTACAAAAATAAATATAAAAAAATTTATTAGTTTAATGATTCACATTCTCATTTTATAATTTAATCATTAATAACACATTTTTCTTTCCTACGTCTTTTTTATCATTTTATAATTTAATCCTATGAGCTGTGCTGATAATGATATTTAACCCTAACATAGTTTTTACAAAAGCATTGATTCCGGTGGGAGACACGCATAAGAAATTGCTGCCACAGGTGTTTACAAGTTAGATAAGTTTTAGTTTGACAAACATTTAGATTTTTTTTCTAGACTCCGTTTTTTTATTTGGTTTGTCTATATTTATTGCTTAGAATTAATAAAAAGTTAAAAATATTTTTATATTAATATTTATATATTTTATTAATTAACTTTATACATAAATATATTTTTAATTTTTAATTATTAAATATCAATTTGGACTAGGTCAAATTGATAAATGGCCTATCCAATGCTTAACTTGAGCAAGTAGGACGAGTAGCCCATCTTGTAGACAGATCTAATTGCAGCTCAACACAGGATTTTATTTGAAACATATATTATACAATTATATTAATAATGTATTATCAAAAAAATAATAATTAATCTTTAAATTAGATAATGAAATAAAATTTATTTGCAACATATAAAATATGAATTAAATAATTTTCGGTACTATCATTTTTTTATTTATAACAATTAATCATACAAATAGTATATTAATTGAACATTTGATTTATTATAAAATAATAATTTACAAGATTTTCTTATATTTATTCCACATTTGAAATTTGATTTTAATACAATAATAATTGAATATATAAAAATGATATTATAATTTCAACATATGATTGAATTTGGTGTTTTGTGTAATACTAATAACATTATTAACAAATTTAATTTTAAATCATATTTCTCTTAATATTTTAAATAAATAAAATAATAAATTTACTTTAAAATAAAATATGTTATCTTGTAAATGATTTAAAAAGCCAATACTACATCTGAACAAAATATATTTAAATAAAATATATTTTTCAATTTCTAAATCAAACAAATAAAGTTTTTCTTTTCTTAGACATTTTTGCATTATGAGGTGTGAGATAATTTTTTTTATTTGTTGATAACTCTAATACCTATACTAAATGTTAATTTCAAAGTAACTATAATAATTGAAATATTAATATATCCTTTGCCATTAATAAAAAATAAGATATATAAATTATTATTTTTAATAATCAAGAACATCAAGTTTCTTATAACTTCTCTAAGCTCGTCAAAAAATAAATTCCCTATTATATGTGATGTTGATCTAATTTTATAAATTTTAAATCCCTACAATAAAAAGTCAATTCATAGAATAAAAATATACAATTAAATTAAAAGTTATATATTGATTAGATTGCTTATTATATAAAAAATAAATAATAATATATTATAATGTAATAAAGTTATTTAAATAACTAATTGATGTATCTAATGTTAATGTAAAAAACATCAAATACTAAAATTATATCAATATTATATACGTTTGAAATTTTGAATTTCATTTGCCATTAAATTGTGAAGATGAAATGCGAATATTATAATTAAATTTGTTATAATTTAATATGATTATATATTTGTAAAGTATAAAAACTTGAATTTTAAATTCAAAAATATTTATAAGTAATTCAAATTTATCACTAAATAAGTATTTAACAAATTTATAAATTTAAAAAATAATCATGAATATTTTTTTAATGTGTTTTATTACAAAATTTACCTTATTTTTCAATTTTCTAAATGCAACCTTAAAAAATTATAATAAATAGATTAAAAAAATCTAATAAAACAAAATAAAGAGAATTTTTGGGTTAAGTAAATAAGAGCCCAATTTATTACTGGTTTAAGAGTAAAAAATTACATATATAAATGTTTTTTAATTTACTTTATCTAATGAAATTTTTTTAAAATATAACCTAGTGATTTTTAACATTTACTTTATCTAGTATTATTTTATATTTATTTTAGCTCACTTCTAAAACAAAAAAAAAATCTTATATAATAATTAATTATATTAATATGAAATATCATAAAAACAAAGCAAAACATAAGTGCATAATCATTGTAAAATAATAAGAAGTATTAAAATATATAACTAATTTTTTATTGTTACTAGAAGTGTTTATATCTATATATATAATATATAAAATACAGTTTTGACATAAATGCTAATATTTATTACCGGTTTTTTCATAGATTTTTTATAGTATTAATTAATAATTTTATTTATTATTTTTTATGTATTAGATTTTTTAATGATCTTTTCATATTATTAATTAATAGGTAGATAGATCCATTGAATATATTATAATAGATTAATTTTACTAATTAATTTTATTTCATTCATTGTGTTTAATGTGATAGTTTTTATGCATTATTTTTTGAATTTTATTTTAACTTTTTTAATAGAATTTGAATCGTTAAATTACTAAAAATCTAATAAAAATTATTACCAATTAATATTTTCTCTTTCATTGAATTTAATTTTAATATAATATATTAATTTTACTAATAAATTTTATCTTATTCATTGTATTTAATAGAATATATTATTTTTATCTCATTCTCATTCATTGAATTAATATAATATATTAATTTTATTCATTGTTTTTTAATTTTTTTCTCAAAGTTTTTTTATAATATTAATTAATAATTTTATTTATTTTTTATGCAATAGATATACGAAGGATTTTTTAATAATATTAATCAACAGATACATAGAATCATTGAATTTAATACTATGAATTAATTTTACCAATTAATTTATGTAGTTCATTGTGTTTAAATAGTATATTAATTTTATTCATTTTTTTGAATTTTGTTTTAACTCTTTTTAATAGAATTCGAATGGTTAAATTACTTAAAATCTAATACAAAAACTATTACCAATTAATATTTTCTCATTTTTAATATAATATATTAATTTTATCTCATTCTAATTCATTGAATTAATATAATATATTTAATTTTATTCATTGCTTTTTGAATTTCGTTTCTCAAATATTTTTTTAATAATATTGCTTAATAATTTTACTTATTATTTTTAATACATTACATTTATCAAGAATTTTTTTTCATAATATTAATTAATAGATACATAGATTCACTAATTCAATATAATAAATTAATTTTACTTGTTAATTTTTTCTTATTCATTATGTTTAATATAATAGATTAATTTTATCTTATTTCATCCATTGAATTTAATATGATATATGAATTTTATTTAGTATTTTTGAATTTTATTTTAACTCTTTTCAATAAAATTTAATTGGTCAAATTACTAAAAATCTATTATAAAAATGATTACCAATTAATATTTTCTCATTTTAATATAATATATTAATTTTATCTCATGCTTATTCGTTGAATTAATATAATATATTTAATTTTATTCATTGCTTTTTGAATTTCATTTCTAAAGAATTTTTTTCATAAATTAATTAATAATTTTACTTATTATTTTTCATGTGTTACATTTCTAGAGGATTTTTTTTCATAATATATTAATTAATAGATACATGGATTCATTGAATTTAATATTATAAATTAATTTTACTAGTTAATTTTATCTCATTGATTATATTTAATATAGTAGATTAATTTTATCTCATTCTCATTCATTGAATTTAATATAATATATTAATTTTATTTGTTCTTTTTTTAAATTTTGTTTTAACTCTTTTTAATAAAATTTGAAAGGTTAAATTACTAAAATTATAATATAAAAATTATTACCGATTAATATTTGCTCATTCATTGAATTTAATTTTCATATAATATATTAATTTTATCAATAAATTTTGGGTTTAATTTGTTGTGTTTAATATTTTATATTATGCAGGATTATACACAAAAGATCCTTTTTTGGCTCTCTCTTTAGCTCCATCTCTGTTATCTCTAGGAAGTCCTCCTCCACTAGCAGGTTTTTTCGAAAAACTTCATTTATTCTGGCGTGTATAGCAGGCAGGCCTATATTTCTTGTTTTCAATAGAACTCCTTACGAATATAATTTGAATAGTTAAATTACTAAAAATATAATATAAATTAATAATTTATCATTTATTGAATTTAATATAATATTAATTTTATCTCATTCATTGTTTTCTTATCTCATTCATTATGTTAAGGAGTCAAAGAAGTAGGCCTATGAAAACTAGTCAAAACTTTGTTCTCTTTGACTTATTTTCGAAGCCTTCCTATTTGAACGAAGATTTTTGATAATTTTTAATGTATTTTTTAAATTTAATTAATATATTATTTATACTAATAATATTAAATTAAATATAAAAATTAATAATTTATTTATTATTTTTGAGCTTTGATGCATTAGAAATTGAATTTCAAAATTATATAAATTCATTAAATTTAATGTGATATATTAATTTTACCAATGAATTTTATCTGGGAATTTATTTTAACTATTTTTAATAGAATTTGAATGGTTAAATTCAGTTTTTGACATAAATATGTTCTTATCTTATTTTTTTTTATAAATATGTTTACTTATCATTCCGAATTAAAAATTTTATTTTACAATGTTTGTTAATCTTTTTATTTTTCTTTATTTTTCTTTTTTCTCTCAAATTTTATTCTCTTTCTCTTTGTATTTTATCAAATTATTATGGCTTTAAAAGATATTAGTACTCGAAATATGAGGAACAATAACCAACCGGCTATGCATCAATATTAAAACTTAGCCGTGCATCGCGCAAGATTAAAATACTAGTATATATATATATATATATATTGAACTTAAATATTTAGTTTTTATTTGAATTTAAAGGATATTATACTAAAAATTATAGATAATATTAAATAAAGTATATGTTAATGTTAATATTCAATATATAAATAAAATTATTATATACTTTATATTTATAAAAATATTTATTAATTTATGAAATTTTAATTTCAGTAATTTTGTCACTATATAAAAGTAAAATTAATTATTACAATTGAAATTTTAAAAAATTATTCACAAAATTCTAAATTTTTTTAAATCAGTCGAGCCCGTTCAAACTCAATCTAATTTGAATATGAAATAGTCCAAACTCGAAAAAGCTCGCATCTGAAATAATTCAAGCTTAAAATATCTTGAACCTCAACAAATATGAATCCAAAAATATTCAAATGCGAAATAATTTAAATTTAAAATAAATTTAAACTTAAAATAATTTAAATCCAAAAACATTCGAGTAGGAACTCATTGATTTGCTACCTTTACCACCAATGACTTCGCCATTACGCTAAGTTAACCAAACTGCAGACCAAAGAAAAAAAAATAAAAAAAACCCTATCAATAATGGATCTCACGGCATAAACTACATAGGCATTAGATTTCATACAACGCCTAATTGAAGTCAATGACACCATATAAACTCTTTGATTTTCAAATAATTTTAGTATTCAATAACAAATATAGGATGATAAAGAAATCATGTATATTGACAAAAAAAATTTTGCATATTTTGTTTGATAGGTTGGACTACTATTTGAGTATTTGCTACCATAATTATGTATCTTAAGCTTATTTTATATATAATTTAATATTTGATACATTATCAGTATATGACTCTATATATTAACAGTAAATTATTTAATGTCATATATTGAAATTTATAGTTATCTATGGTTATTTTCATAATTTTTAAAATATTTTATTTATCTATTATTAAAGTGTCATTATATTAGTCATTGCATAACTTTATACATTGCAATATGTCAAATACAAATTTTTCATATATACAAAAATACATACAAAAGCTCACATTTATACATATTTTGTCTTCTTTCATTCAGGCGATATATGTATATATTTTCTCACCTTGCACCTTTAACAACACTGGCACATAATAATAAAGGTTTAAAAGATATGAAACATAAGCAGGTACTTAAATTTAGAGGTTTAACCTGCATCACGTTGACCTGACCCCATAGTTCATAGTGTAGATGTGAAGATTGTGAGAAAAATTTTAGGGGAAGCTCCTTTAGGTGAGCTTCCCCCACGTCGGAGTGCATTAAACTTTTTTAACTGGTTACCTAGTTAGAAGGATTTTTTTTAAATTTTAAATTTTAAATTATTTTTTATTAAAATATTTAAAAATTAGTATTATTAATTATAATTTTAGCATTTCATAGACTATAAAACTTATTTTTTTTACTAACAAAAAAATATATTTTTGTTATAAAATTGATTTTTTTACTAATAAAGTATAATTATTAATAATATACTCCAATAAATTATTAAAATAAAAAATATAAAAATTTTTCTACTTCAAAAATTACTATAAAAATTAATTTTTTACATATATAATATACTTAATAAAAAATAATAAATAATTTGAAAAAATTATAGTTAATTTTCTCAAAAAAATTTTTGTATAATACATTACAGATTTGATAATATTTTTATGTAAAACTTATAATGTTTATATGTAATCTGGTAATGTACATACAAACATTACCTTCAGAGATTCTTTACATAAATATATTACATATAACACAAATTATATATAAACATTACGTAAATTGTAATATTTATATGTAATTTTTGTAATCTTTAGTTTTAATTTTACCAACTAATAAAAATATATATTTTATCATAAATTAATTTTTATTAATAAAATATAATTATTAATAATATACCCAAATAAATTATTAAAATAAAAAATATATGAATTTTTTTCACTTCAAAAATTACTAAAAAAAATTAATTTCTTGCATATAAAATATATTTATAAAAAATAATAAATAATTTTGAAAAAATTATAGTTAATTTTCTTAAAAGAATGCTTTACATAATACATTATAGATTTAGTAATTTTTTTATGTAAAACTTGTAATGTTTACATATAATTTAGTTGTAAGAATTAGAACTAAAAATTACCAAAATTACACATAACATTAACGTGAAGGTAATGTTTGTGTGCAATTTGTGTTATATGTAATGTATTTGTCTAAGAAATCTTTGAAGGTAATGTTTGTATATAATTTATTAAATACAAATATTACCAGTTCACTTATAAATATTATAAGTTTTATATAAAAACATTATCAAAACTATAATGTATATATATATATATATATATATAAACATTCAGTTAAGAAAATTAACTCTAATTTTCTCATTTCTTTACTTTTTATTAAATATATTTAGAAGCACCAAATTAATTTTTTTAGTCATTTTTTAAGTGAAAAAAATTTCATATTTTTATTTTTAATAATTTATTTGTGTATATTAGTAATAATTATATTATATTAAGAAAACAATTATTGTTATAATAAAGTACATATCTTTGATTAGTTTGTAAGAATTAATATTAAAGATTAGAAGAATTACACATAATATTTGATTAAAGGTAATGTTTGTATGCAATAGATATTATAGGTAACGTATGTGTGTAAAAAATCTTTTAAGATAACATTTGTATGTAATTTTTTTTATACAAACATCATCAAATTACACACAAACATTATATGTTTACATAAAATATTACTAAGACTATAATGTATTCATATAAAATGAAAAATAAAGTATCATTTTTTTAAATTATTTTTGTTTTTTATTAAATACATTATATATGTATGAAATTAATATTTTTACTAATTTTGAAAGTAAAATTTTTTTAATATTTTTTAATTTTAATAATATATCTATTAATTTACCAATAATTATATTATATTAATAAAAATTAATATTATGATAAAATTTAAAATTTTTACTAGTTTGTATGAATTACAACTAAATATTATAAAAATTACACTTAATAGTAAGGTGAAGGTAATGTTTGTAAACATTATAGGTTTACATAAAATATTATCAAAACTATAATGTATTCATGTAAAATGAAAAATAAAGTATAATTTCTTAGAAATTATTTTTGTTTTTTATTAAATATATTAAATATATAATTAATATTTTTACTAATTTTGGAAGTCAAAAAATTTTATATTTTATATTTTAATAATATATTTTTTCATATCAGTAATAATTATATTATATTAATAAAAAATTAATTTTATGATAAAATTTAAAATTTTTATTTGTTGGTAAGAATTACAACAAAGATTATGAAAATTATACATAAATATTACAATTTACATAAATCATTAAAGTGTAGATAATGTTTGTATATAATATATATTATAGTTAATGTATTTCTGCAAATAGTCTTTGACAGTAATATTTGTATTTAACAAATTACATATAAACATTATCGGATAGACCTGCTCAGAGGTCGGGTGGGGTCGGGTTTGAGTATGGTATTAATATTAAATATACTTGTCCAAGCCCGGCCTGGCTCAAAATATGGGCCTCGAATTTTGCCCAAGCCCACCCATATTACATTTTTTATAATTTATTTTTTGAAAAAAATATATTTTTAAAATTTAATCTTTATTAATTTAATTATTTTCTTTTATTAAATTTATAATTTATAATTATAAATATAAATAATTTACTTAGTTTTTAAAGTTTACATTAAAATATTATATATTTGTATATTTATATGATAAAAACTACATAATACATAAAATATAAAATAAATATATATAATGTAATAGTAAAATCAGTCGGGCCGGGCCGGGCTTGATTTTTGAAAGTTGAACCCAAGGCTCGGTCCATTTTTTAATCAGGTCTAATTTTTTGTCCAAGCTCATTTTTTGGGCCTAATATTTTTATCTAAACCCTCCCAAATATCGGGCTGACCTTTGGGCTTAGGAGGGTAGCCCGGCCCTTGAGCAGATTTATTATCGTATTACATACAAACATTATAGTTTTACATAAAACATTACTGGAATTGTAATGTTTTTATGTAATATATTACATATATGTGTATTGTGTAATAATTTATGTTATATATGATGTATATGTGTAATTATAATAAAAATGCATAATACATATTTTTATTACATATGATAATAAACTTACGTAATAGATAATATAATTTATGTAACTTTTATATTTTATGTAATACTATTTTTTATTACCTTTGCTCATATATTTATGTAACTTACAAAATTATTATATAAATATAATAAATTTATACTTTACAATTTTTATTATCTCTTATCATAATTTATTTATTGTAAATTGTGTATATGTAATTGTAAAAAAAATGTGTAATATTTAATTATATTACCTATGATGATAAGCTTATGTAATTAGATAATATAATTTATATAACTATAATATTTTATGTAATACTACTTTCTATTACCTAATGGTAATATATTTTTCTAATTTTAAAAATTTTATGTAAATATAATAAATTAATGTAAATAAATAATATATATGTAAAATCATAATAAAAATATATCATACAAATTTATTTTATAAATCATAATAATTTATATAATAGATACCATAATTTATGTAACTGTAATATTTATTAATAATTTTTTTAATCATAAAAATTTATATAATTATAATAATTTTATATTATATTACATAATAATATATGTAGAAAAACTTAGAACATAACAACCGATTATACCGGCTGTCATGGGAGGCTTACTACAAGCGCTCCCTAAGGAGCGCATGGCAGAAGCTAGATTGTGACTGCAACCCGCACCAATATTTATGCCATTCCAGACATTTTCGGGAGATTTAAGGTACTATGACTAGTACAATTACCTTAGTGAAGTGAATATCGAAATTTTAGTGTCAAGACTGATGGTAACTGTGAGAAAAATTGGCAATTGACAATAAGCCAACTTGTAAACCATAGATCGATAGAAGTGCCTTGATTTTTAAATAAATTATTAGAAGTGACAAAATGAATTTGAATTTAAAAATTTATTTTAAAAAATTTAAATTTAAATTTAAATTGAATCTGATTTGATCAAAAAATCAATGACCCGAATTTAAGAAAACTTGAACTTGAAATGGTCCGAACTCGAAGTAGCCCGAACCGAAATGATCCAAACCTGAAAGAACCCAAACCCAGGCCCGAGCTCGACCCGAGCCCGAACCTGAATTTAATACTAAAAATAAGTATGAAAAAATTATAATTAAATAATTTTTAATTAATAAAAAACTTTAATTATGAATTTTATTTTAATATTCTTTTAATAATTTAATTAAATATTAAAAACTTAATTTATATTTTAAATCTGATTAAACTTGCTCATGGATTAGGCCAGGCAGGCCATGGCCTAAAATTTTTTAAAATTTCAAGTCTAAGCTTTTATTTAACGTGCCTAGACCTACCTATTAAAATTAAAATTACTATTTATCACATTAAAGAATATTTTTTTATTAATCTTATATATTTTTATAATTAAATTTAAATAAAATATATTAATTTAAAATTACTGTTTTGAGTCGAGTAGGGCTAGTCTGATATAAAAATATGAGAACTTGGGCCGGCTGGATAGCCCGACTCTTGAACAGATCTATATATGATAAAATATTAATTTATCAAAAAGTACATTATATCATGAGCTTTGAAAATATAATAAATAAAATATATTATCTATTTATCATATTTTCTTTAATTTTATTAGTTAAACTCATTAAATATTGAGAGTTTGTGTATGTTAGTAGTAAA
>JBBYHM010000019.1:10364157-10374879 GCA_038381775.1 Adansonia rubrostipa
AAAAAAGCCGTTTCGTTTCAGCAGAAAAATGAAAATAAGAAATTGTAAATTTAAACGGTGTCGTCTATGAGAGTGAAATTTTTGACAACCCTCGGGCAGCGTCGATTATTTCATTTAGTTTATATGAAGGTGAGCAGGAGTCATAAAAATCTAAGAGAAAAGTAGAAGCATCTTTTTTGTGTTAAGTGATCATTGTTTTCATTTCATTTCAGATCTACTCGAATCTTAAGGAAGAAAAAGAAAGAAATGGCAGGGGCTCCAGATCATTTGTTCAATTTGAGGAACAATTTCTATTTGGGTTCGTTCCAGGCCGCCATCAACAACAGCGATCTTCCCAATCTCTCCCCCGACGACGCTGTCGAGCGCGACTGTCTTGTCTATCGCTCCTACATAGCCCTCGGCAGCTACCAGGTATTTTGAACCCAATCCCCCCCTTTTAATTTCATTTCTTCTTTCAAAATAATTTACAGATTCTAATTCTACTTTTTGTTTTTGTTTTCTCAAATCTCAGCTGGTGATCAATGAGATCGACTCCTCCGCTCCCACTCCTCTTCAAGCCGTTAAATTGCTTGCTCTTTATCTCTCTAACCCTCACGAAAAGGTTAAATTCCTTTTAGATCTGCCTCTTTTTCTTTTTGTTATAGGAGAGAACCGCTATAAAAGATATTGGGTGGGGGGTTACAAAGATGTTAGATTGACTGAGGGTTTTATGATTAGGAATCGACGATTTCCAGCTTGAAGGAGTGGTTGGCAGATCCAGCAATTGGAAACAATGCCATCTTAAGGTTGATCGCTGGAATCATTTTCATGCATGAAGAAGATTATAATGAGGCTCTTAAACACACCAATGCTGGTGGAACTATGGAACTGTGAGTTGTCCGATTCAACTTCAATTTTCTCTTGCATTCTTTCATTGTCTCATCAAACTCTATGATACTATCGAATTTGCTTCTTTAATAATTATGTCTGATTTTACTTCATTTATTGTTCTTTATATCTTCAAATTCGTGAACATTTGTTATATATTGTTATTTTATC
Source organism: Adansonia rubrostipa (assembly GCA_038381775.1). Classification (NCBI taxonomy): domain Eukaryota; kingdom Viridiplantae; phylum Streptophyta; class Magnoliopsida; order Malvales; family Malvaceae; genus Adansonia; species Adansonia rubrostipa. The sequence continues at coordinate 10,365,196 of JBBYHM010000019.1, forward strand.
TAGCCTGCTATCTTTATGCTTTCGATCTAAACGTCTTATGCATTGAACAACATATTGAATTTTTCTTAGATAGGGTAAAGGTTCCCTTCTATTATCTAGCTTGAGACTAGTAAGGAAATAAAAACAAAATGGAAATAGGAAATTTTGTGGTAGTTTGAAATAAACAACTGACAGAATTCCATGTTAGCTGATGTTTAAATACTCTGATATTTCATGTTGATCCCAAATTGCCGGTTCCCCAATTCAATTCAATAATTTTACATCCAGGACAATGATAATTGGACATGCCAATTTTTTGTTTTTCTTTCTCCGTCAAACAAAAAAGGCACAGAAATTGTTGCATATGCTAGTATAGGAACTGATTGAATTTGTAAAGTGCATTAGTAACCTGTCTTCTTGGGGGAAAAAGCCCTTTGAGCTGGTGTAACTGTGAGGATTAGGCTTTACATGGTAACAAAAAGATGATCTGGGGTGGGTTATTACACAAATATCATTTGCTCCACTTTCCAGTTCATTGTACCAGAGCATTTATTCTATGTGTGGGCTTTACCTCATCTCTCTACAACGAGAAAAATGAGTGACCCAGGCATATTCAACGGATCAAAGTAGGTGTGGCTTTTAAAATTTGAGTTGTACCTATTGATTTGACTTCATACCAGCCAAACATTAAAAGTTTTATTTTAAATGCAAAACAAATATCAGAGAAGATTTTAAATCCAAATAAACAGATAGTATTTGTAAAAAATTGTCATTGAGTATATCTTTTTAATTCAAAGTACAGGATACAACGAGAATGGGTTAGCTAAAGCTACAGCGAACTAATTAGGCTCTTATATGTTGCAGCTGACTTCTACCGGCTTAATATATATATATATATATATATATATATATATATTTGAAAGGAAATTTAGCAGTGCAATTATACTTTTCTAATTTGTGTTTGGTTGGTTGAAAATAATATGGAGTGTTTATACTTTCAAGCTCTTGACAGCCTGATGTTGAGTTTTAAATAAGCCTAGTTATAACTAAAAGCAAATATTCATGGTAAATTGCCTCCAATAGTGTTTCTGCATCATCTAACTGTTATCAGCCTTTAAAATATTTAACCAAAGTGCTGATGTTTGGTGACTGTTTGTTCACTCTTCATCATCACAGGCTTTTCTCTACTTGCTCCAGCTTGTCTTTGCAAGTTGTAGTTCGGTTACTTTAATACCCTTAGGGATCTAGTTTGCTGCGATGCTAATTAGCTAGACTCACAGTGCCTTCTTTTTTATTAATTTCAAAAGGTATTTTGCTGAAAGATAAATAATAATTTGATTAGTTAATAGGCTGGAAAATGCAATATTTGTTGCTTTTAAATGACTAGCCTGCTATATCTCTCTAGAATATGTTGATGTGTCCGTTTAGCCTGCGTCTGACTCATCGATGCTGTTTGTCTCATCTTCTAGCAATTGGATGAACATACATGTTAAATTCCTCTTGAGAACATGTTCCTTCTAGTGACTACTTTGACCATCAAAGCCAAAACTCAGTAACTTATATATGTACAAAGTAAATTGCAAGCTCTGGTACATCTGATAAAGTCATTGTGTTATCTGTTTTCAGGCACGCACTGAATGTGCAAATATTCATTAAGATGCACCGGTCAGACTACGCTGAAAGACAGCTGAGGGTTATGCAGCAGATTGATGAGGACCATACACTGACTCAACTTGCAAATGCGTGGTTGAACCTGGCAGTGGTATGCAATATGTTTCAATTTAATAATATTATGAATGAGAAATCATGGATGGTGTAATGACATGTTATTCTACCAAATCAGGGTGGTTCTAAGATACAGGAAGCCTATCTGATCTTCCAAGATTTCTCTGAGAAATATCCTATGACTGGATTGATCCTCAATGGGAAGGCAGTATGCTGCATGCATATGGGAAACTTTGATGAAGCTGAAACACTTTTGCTTGAAGCACTTAATAAGGCAAGTTTAAACGATGTCAACTTTTGTTTTATCTAGATTTGAACTTATGATTTGCCAATTCTTTCGGTGTTTGTTTATTCCACTAAGAACAGGATTGACCGCAGTAATGCCTTTCATGATCATAAATTACTCTTTTGCTCAGATTTTATTTACATTTTCAGTTGGTGTAAATGTAACCTCTGATTGGCATCATATGATAGTGAATTTGACGCTTGAACTTTCCTCTAGTCCCTTGCTTTCCTGTCAATTTTTTAATTTTGGATTCACCTTGACACTGAATATGTCACTCCCAAGTTTTACTGCTTCACAGCAACTATAATTGCCTGTGATAAGCGTTTGCTTGTAATTCTATACAGGATGCAAAGGATCCTGAAACTCTTGCCAACCTGGTTGTATGCAGTCTTCACCTTGGTAAATCATCTTCACGTTACCTAAGGTAAACTAGCTATTCACTTCCTCTTTCTCTTCTTCTTCTTCTTCTTCTTTTTTTTTTTTTTTCCTGGCTTTTCATTGAACTCTCGCTTATCAGTTTGGGTAGTTGATAAGTTTTAATAACATTTTTCCTAAGTGCTCTATAAAAGAGTACAACATGGCTAGTTTAGCTGATTGGAAAAGAGTCTAACATGTTCAATAGTTTATACTCGGCAGCTAGATTAATAGAACCCAATATCGTAAGAGGGGTTTCCACTTATTATTCATGTTGGGATGCTTTTTTTGGTCTCTGTTTCTATCAAATATTGTAGAGCACTGCAAAAGTAGCTGAGCTCTGAACCTGCTAGCCAAACTGCTACGTTTCTGCTCTGGTCTGCCTGGTTGATAACAAATGTCAGCCATGTCTTTATAAACTGAGATTCGACCATCCTTTTCGTTAATTGTGATGGTTCTTGTATTTTTTCTGAAGATATATTTATTTTCATGTATTCTTTGTTTGAAATCCAAGGTAAGGCTTGCAAATTTGCAATTGTGTGGCTTGAGTACAAATGGTGTTTGCTAGTTCTGAGCAGGACTTTGCTTATCTATCTATTGTAACATCAGCTTTTCATGTAGGCTGGTTTCTTTGTTTGCTTTTCCCTGCTTCTACCTTAAATCAATTTAAAAGTGTCGTATAGACTCTTTTAATATATTCAAGTAGGGCAAGACAGGATCCAAAATTTTTACCTCCTTTTTGGGGAGCGTTGCGGTTCCCACTTTCCATCATGGCTGTACCGCATCTAGCAATTAGTGGACTTTTTAGCCATTAATGCACATAGAACACTTTAATTTGCATTTACCCTTTGTCTTTGAAGAACATGTTGAGTCAACATGCAAATTACACATATATAGCACCCAGCGAGGTCATGAATGGTAAATTTTAGTACTAACTTCACCAAATAGAGACAAAATGATAATGTGGTCTATCATAGACAAAATATTAGGGAATTTTATTGTGTCCTTGATTATTGAGCGGGTTGAAGTTATGGATGGGGATTCATGTATTCTTATCTTAGCATGCAAAACTTCTTATTAAAGTTGAAACAGCATTTTTGTGTGAAGGGGACAAAATGCTGGTTGTTCTAAATCTAAATGTAGCTTGCCATGTATCTTTGCTCCTTAGGTGCTGCAGAATTTGATTGTTGACCTCCGAGGCTTGATATTTGAAGCCTTAATGATAAGTCCTTCTGTGAAGAAATTAAGGAACAAGTCTTGGTATTCAGCCACGGAGTGGGCTGATTGATTGTGTAGTAGTAATAATATATCTTATTTTCTCTGCCCAGCTGTTCTACCATCTTAACTAAGGTGCTGCTTATAGTGTTGATTATTTTGGGAAATGCTCCAACCCAATCCTGACCTTGTAATGATTACATACTTATTGCGTGCAGCCAATTGAAACTCACACATCCAGAGCACATTCTTGTTAAACGTGCATCATCAGCAGAAGATAGCTTCGAAAGAGCACTGCAATCAGTTGCTTGAAGATGTGGGGTGGAGTTAGGTTTTGATAAAAGGGTTAATGGTGACCTGTTCACAATTATCACAATTGCTATTCTTTGGGTATTGTAACCTACCAGAATATATATGTACCTATTATTATTGTATGATCCATAAGACTGACGTCTGTTGGCGAAAGGTTAAACATTGAACTAGACTAGAATAGATTGGTATTTTTTGGGTTTAAGGCATTTTGATGTTGGTTGAGATATTATTGAAAGAATGAAAGCGATTGGCTGTCCCACCACAATCTCGTAATTGGAACTAAAATAATAATATGTCCCATGCATGCCTTTTCTTCTGAACTTACCTGTTGTTCCCTTGCATTCACAATAAACTAGGGGTAGAACTAGCAGTAGCAGATTAGATAAAAGGCTTTGAGTTGAACCCTCTTATAATTATGAAGCTTCACTGTAGATGATGCGTCGCCCTTGCTTCAATAGCCTTGTTTGCTTCAGAGAATAGTTTTAAGTGTGGCTACAAAAGCTTAAACAATTATTGAAATTGAATTGAGCTTAGTAAATGGCGTAGGTAGGTAGGCTCAAAGCAAAGCATAAATAAATGAAAGCAAGCATATGCTCGTATCTCAGCAGTTTAGCGCTCGCTTGATTTCTTCAACCAAGTAACTATCAGATGTTACGTAGCATCAAATCAGCAAAATTAGTTATGTGCTTTAAAACTGTTCTTATCTATATTAGCTTTTCCATTTATATTTATTAACAATTTTTCATTTTCATAATCTATTTTCTAAGAAATTGACAGAAGGGTTCTATTTTCTAAAAACGAGCAGAACCTAAGGCCAAGGCTGTGTTTGGTTTGGAAAATTGTTGTGTTTTTCTATTTAACATTCACATTTTCTTAGTTTTTGGATTTTGAAGAACACATTTGGTAAACAAAAATGAAAACGTTTGAAAAACGAATTGGTGAAAAAATATATATTTTCAAAATAGAAAATATGAAAATAATTACTTAATTATTAAAGCGCAAATAAATCTTGGTAAAGGAAACAAAAGAAATTCAAATAAAAAATATGACAACAATTCATATTGTTAATATATAAAAATAATCAAATTTACTTTATTACAAACAATTAATATCACCCCTTAAGAAGTGTAATTTTTGAACTCTCAAGTTTTTCTATAATTATTTCATAAAAAACTTAGCATTTCTTATCAAACATAGTCATTTTAGCTATTTTGTTCACAACATACTAAATGTAGTATGCTTATTGTTTGAATCGGAATAATTGTTTTGTTATCAAATTCTAGCATGTTTTCGCTTCCATTCTTTGAACAATTTATCTTTTTCAGCTTCGAACCTAATGAAATTATGGATAGTGCAACATGTTATTAGAATATGATGTTTTCTAAGAGGATAATTAGCCATGCCCCTCAACATAGAAAATCTTTTTTTCAACACTTGGATATTACGCTTAAAATACATTATGAATAGAAAAATGCCTTTGTCTTATATTAAATAATTCTTCTTTCCTTCTTGATGGTATGTAATTATAACATCTCGTCATGATATTTTTGTCCATGAAAGGTAGTAAAAGTCCTTGTATGTTTGGATACTGCCTATCAACATCCATCACATAATATTTATCTACGATATCTTATGAACCACTTATAAACAAGAATTATGAAAAGTACAAAAATAACATTAACCAATTAAGTATTTCTTGGAAAAAAATTTAACAAGTAAAACATACTAGCACTTGGCATTTGAAAAGAATTTTACTCGGCACCCACTAACAAAAACTCTAGTGTTATGAAATGTTCCTCCCTGTCTAGCACACACGAATGAACAAGGTATGTCATGGGAGCAAGCTACCATTACATTTTTGGAAAGATTTTGCTTTTTATTCCAAAATGGTGCCTATTTAAATGCAGGAGTCTAAGATGGTTATCATGTTTTAGTTCCATCACTAGCACCAATAAAATTCTCAATTAATAAAACAAAAAAATATAAATCATGATATCTAGTTTAAAAGATAATATCATATCTAGCAGAAAGATAGTATCATATATTGCAAAATGATAGTAACGTACTTTATTCCGTCAATAGCCCCAATAAAATTTTCGATTAAAAATATTTTAAATCATGATATCTAATTTAAAATACAAAAAGATAGTAGCATATCATAGCATACCTTGAAATATAGGAATCAATTAAATTTTCTAGCTGAAAATCATCTCGATCATTAAACAAATAATTCTAGTTTCCAAGCTATCACAACTTTTTCAATCCATGCAAAAACAGTTTCTCTAAAATATTGAAATTGATCTTATGTAACCCTTTTGAGTCTCATTTGGATCAATTATAAACAGAATCATTGCAATTGCTTCTTTTACTAAAACCTTTTTTATCTGGTAAAAGATGATCCATCTTCAACCTATCACAAATTAAAAAAAGGAGGTGTTTTTCTTATGTGAAACATTTCATAATATATAGTTGGATTTCCATTCAAAATCTTCATAACATATTACCTTGCCACTTAATATGAGTCTTACATGACTTCTTAGAAATGTATGTCTTGTAGTAGTCATAGATATATTTTATAAAAAGAAATTGCCGAACATCACTTCTAAATTAGATGAGCTTTTTGAACTAGCGTTAATGCTCATTATAATTATCTACAGAATATAAAGATAGAATATTCATATATGCTAGACTCCATAAATTCCGTAAAGATAAAATGTCTATAATTATTTCATTCAATCACATTATAGTTCTAGAATATTATTACATAGCATGAAAATAAGCCAAGTATCGATACGCAAAAGAACTTAAGAATTGACCAATACTATCTACTCAATTGTTTTGCCTCATGTAAGATATTCCAACAAAAAATTGTCTCCATTTTGCTGATGTGAACTTTTCAATTGCTTTATTATAGAAACATGAAGAAATAACCTCCATTTTTTTTTAAAAAGATCTATGCATATACCTATAAAACAAGGGTTAGGAATAAATATTGAAGTTGTACCAAAAGATGACTACTTCCGCTAGCACTAGTTGATTTTCATCTCTCGGCTTTTACTGTCATAGCTTATTCTTTTGCACTCAATGTGGCATCTTATTTATACAAAAATACTTTAATCTAATCGATATTATTTAATTTGCTAGATTGACACTCACGAGGAATTGAATGAATATTACTTTTTCATGCCCTCATCTTTTACATTGTTGCCACCCAAGTCAAAAATGCATAGAATCATATAAAAGTTCTTCTTCCACATGCTTCTCTTCATTACAAGAGAGTAGTTCTTTACTGGATAATTGTTGTAAGTTTTTTGGCTGCAGTTGTTATTTTAAATATTCACCAAGTAATTCATAACCTGCAAAACCTTGTATTTTTATTTTTTTTTAAATCTTTACTTTTCTATGGCATAAGAAAAAAAAATGCATTAGAAGACTAAACATAGATTATAATCTAAATGAGCAAGGAAAAATATACCTTAAAGAAATCTTTCCCAAATGTCTTATGTTGCATTATAACAGTGTTGGACATTACATCCAATTGGACTCTAGTATGCTAATTGATTTGGAAAAATGACGATATCTTGTACATAAGCGATTGAACTTACCCCTCAATCTATCAACATTATAATCTACTCCAACTAAATTGAATCACCTATTATTAATCTCTAACTGTACTATGAGGACTAGTTACATGGGAAAATATTTTACCTTTCATTGTTGGGGGGAAAGCCAAAAATATGTCAACTTTGGATTGAAGGCTTCTTTAGACAGGTGTTGGTTGTTATTTGGTTAACCCTGTTAACATCAGTTGCTCACAATGTGGTCAAGGAAAAGGCCATGACATAATTGATAACAACTTTATCTAGGATGTATGAGAAGCCATCAATGAATAATAGGGTGCATCATATGAAGAAGTTGTTCAATTTGAAGATGGTAAAAGGTATGTTAAACACAACATATTTGAACGAGTTTACTACTGGCGTATGTGGAAATTGAATTTGGTTATGAAATTCATGAATTGATTCTATTGTTGTCATTTCCAAATAGTTGGGAGTCCATGAAGATTGTTGTTATAGACAACTGATTTTGTCTCAGCCCTTTCTTTGACATTCCAAAGTGCCTAAGATCAAGAATCCAATGGTTATCTCAGTGGGGATCGATCTCCTTTCATAGACTAGGCATTTTTGGACTCAATTGATCATATTTTGATGATTGCTTGTAGCCCGAATCACTGCATAATCGAAGAATTACACCCAAAGGTTTGTAAAATGAATCTAGTAAAAATCTTTTTTTTTATGGTGTGCATAGTTAAATTGTCCTTTCCAAAAATTTTGAGACTTTTATAGGTGAATTTGTAAGTATACCATTGTATAATTTATAACGATACTATTTTAGTATTTATTCTGATACTCTTTTTGAAAAATAAAAAACATGGAGGAAAAATTTGTCTCAAAATTTATATCACGATGTGTCAAATTGTGAGATAAATTTAATTTTTTCTAGTTAATTTTGTTAGGAAATTTGATTTTCCTTTCACGTAAGCGTTTCTTTTAACTTTTCTAAGTTTAAGATTTTTAGCCTCTCCTTCTCCCATATAAAATTTTTTATTCCATTTTCTATTTTTAATTAAAAACTTTGAATTTAATTTTTCTTAAATCTAAATCCATTTGAAAATTTTCCTCATTTTTTCAAATATAGAATTTCTTTTTTCATTGCATTTTTTTCTTAAAGTTTTCCTAAGTAAAGGACCTCCACTTTTTCTTTCCCTCGTACATAAAATTTATTTTTCCAGTTAAACATTTTAAATTTAATTTTCTTTCTAAATTTAAATCCACCCAAAACCTTTTCCAAAATTTTCCACATACGGAATTTCCTATTCCATGAAATTTTCCACTAAAAGCTTTTCAAGCATGGAATTTTATTTTTTTTCACCATAAAATTTTCCCATTTATTTTATTTTCCTCATGACATTTTCCATTAAATTACATTAACTATCAATTTTTTTTTTTCAATTTGGTCCTCCATATCTTGGAATTATTGGATTTTGGGGACTATTTCTTCCATATTTTGCACATTGATCCTTTTAATTAATTTTTTAAACATGAAATTTTAATGAAAATTCTTATTTTATTTTTTGCATATTAATTATTAATTAAATAATTTCTTATATAGTTTATTTTTAATGTACCAAAGGGATTTTCTTGATGTGCCTAAAGCTTGGAAATTAGGGTAATGGGCATTAAAGCCCATTTAAACTCTCCAACAAAAGTCCACTAACCCATTTTATTTTTTAAGTTTTTAAGAATCAAAATTAACTTCTATTATTTTATTTTTATTTTTAATTTATTTTCATGTCATTTTTATGTTGTTTTAGGCATAATTTTTCTTTAGTTTCCAATTTTATTTTTTCCATTTTCACCAAAAGGCTTTTAAAAACCACCCATGGTAACCTATAATTTCCTATGCATGTAATAATATGTCCCCCACTATCCCATTTTGACGTGAAATTTGAAAAAAACAAAAAAGGGAAAAATGATTAAAAAATGCCCAAGGTATTTGGCCAAATCCTTCCCTTTATAAATAAGGGAGGATTGTTTCAACTAACACCCTTTGGCTTTTAAGTTAATTTAGTTTATTTCTTAAGTATTTTTCTAAGTTTGAAAGGTTTTCTAAAGATTCACAAGGTAGTTTTCTAGTAAATTTCTATTTTATTCGTACCATATCATCCATTTACTTTTTTTCCTTCATGAGAG
>JBBYHM010000019.1:10380785-10427900 GCA_038381775.1 Adansonia rubrostipa
AACCAACTCCTAAGCCCAATTCTTAAATCTTTGGAGCACGTAGACCATGAAATTGATATTTCAAGTTTCGTAATTCGAAATATAGATTTCTATAGGTGTTCGATAACACCTTGCCTAAATGATCGGTGGCAACTTTAATCATTGGCCACTTTATGGTGGCCATGCAAGACCAATTGGATGAGAGATTTGTTCGATGGCCCTCCTCACGATCATGAACCAAGAATTCATACTTCCTTGCTTTAATCACATTAAAAAAGAAGAGTCCCAGTTGGTAGGACACTCTTGTGTCAAGAAAATTATTTTTAAGTTATACATGTTTAATAAAGAAAGAGGTACATTGCCTATAGGAAGCATTTATGATTCTTTAAAAGTTAAAGATTATAATTAGTGATAAATAGTTACGGTGTTAGAAATGCAATTACTTGGAAAATGGTCCAAACTAGAGAGGATGGCCTGTTTATATCTCAAAGGTCATAAATAAACTCTTTTGTTTAGGCTCACAAAAGGATTTACGTTTGAATCTTTAGTTTACAATCAAATAAAACATTTTTATTCAAAAAAATTTTTCAAAGCTTTGATGGCGATATTCAAAGTGTCCATAAAAGTTTTCAAAATTCTTCAAAGCAGTTTCATCCAATTAAGCAGAAATATAGGCAAAGTTTATGTTAAAACTGAATCCTTTATGATCGCCAAGATGCTTCTATGCCAAAAGTGTGCAAGAAAAATAAGTTCATTTTTTGGTTGGTTAGCTTCACTTGGTTAGAAACCAATGAAGCATGACGTATAACTTCATCTGATTAAGCAGAAATCGATGACGATTATGTTAGAAATAAATCCTTTGCGATCAATGGGATGCCTCTATGCCAAAAATGTACAGGAGGAATAGGTTCATTTGTTATTGGTTTGCTTCACTTAGTTAGGAACCAATGAAGCAAGATGTCCTCTTCAGGCAATCCTATGGTAAGGTAGGTGAAGTAGGATTTAAGTTAACTTCGTCTAGTTAAGCAAAAATATCGGCAGAGTATTCTTAGGTTTTTTTTTTTTAGTTGATGTATATATGTGTGCAAAAAAAAAAACATTTTAAAAAAGCTTATACGGCTTGAACAAAGTTGTATCTATTTGGTCTTTGCCTTCTTGATTTTAAGCAACGACCAAAGAGGGGTAGCCGTAAACACCTAATTTTATCCGGGCCCCTTTCTTTATTAGTCCAAAAATATTCGAGATACAAAATTATACATTTGTCCTAGTAGGGGTAAATTTCCTTCATGGGAAATGTATATTTTCAAGCCCTATTTAGTTGTGTTTAAATGGCAGCAAATGCACATGACAAAATTATTGCTATTTCAAAGGTCATAAAAAGTAAATCTTGGATTAAAAAAACAAATATCGAGAAAAAATAATTAACTTCTAAACTTTATACTTTTTAAATTTTTAAATTTATTTTTGCAGATATTATTTAGGCCAAATTTCCCATTTTTAAGAATTTTTTTTGAGAATTTTTCATTAAATTTAGGTTAACCATCGTATATTTTTACCAATACTTGAGTGTTATTTATGCCAATATGCACTTTAAAAAATAAAAAATATTCAAGGAAAAATTCATATTGTCATTTTTACTATGAAGTATCAACTTCTCAATTTTGGAACACAAATTTGAATTTTTCACAGTACCGCAAATATCATACTCGTGAAATTTTTTCCAGTAAAATTGTTTTGGATTTCTATTCTTCACCTTTATTATTTTTATAAGTTAATATTATGATTAAAATGTTGGATAAAATCCATTTTTCTAAAGTTTGGACATATTTTTTTGATTTTTTTCCATTTCCAAAATACAGAGTTTTATACTCTGTAATTTTTTTTTGAGAAGATTTTTTTCAGTTAATAATTTTGAAAATTCTTTAAATATTATTATTTAACTCATATTAAATCATTTTTTTAAAATTTATTTCATTTATATGAGTTTTGTATTTTTTAGAATTTTTCCTGTTTCTGATATACAGAGGTTTCTACTCCATAAATTTTTTCGGTAGGAACTTTTTGAGTTTAGAATTTTTAAAATCCTTCAAATATCATTGTTGAATTGATATTAGTTCAGTTTGTACAAAAATTCAATTTATTTTATGACTTTTGCATTTTTTTTACATGTAACAATTTTTCCTTGTAAGGGTTTTTCTTGTAAAATTTTACTAGTTTGGCATTTTTAACATTTCTTTATTGTACATAAAAATTGATTTTGTTACTAGATTAAATTAAATTGATCATACAAAATTTTATTTCAAATATATTATTTTTAATTTTTACAATTTAATCTTTTTAACTAATTGTTACAGTATAATTTTACATATTATACAAATATCTCCCAAAATTCTCTAGACTTTGATTATGTCATGCATGAAATCATCCCCTAATAGAAAAATATAATTAATTTAGGTCCAATCTAAATTAATAAAAATAAATAAATCTAAAATAAATAAATAAATAAATAAATTATAGAATTTTGTGGAATCTCCACCATTTTGTTATCCTTTATCCCTATAAATAAGGGTTATATTTCTTCATTTCAAGCTTTTGGGGAGAAAAGAAAAAAAATCAAAAAATTTCCTTTGGTTTTCAAGTTTTTAAGGTAAACTCTTATACAAAAATTTTTGTTTTGTTATTTTCTTTCATTTTTGGTAGAAATATTATTATTTTCATGTATGTATTGTTGATTTATTTACTATTTATGTTGATTTTATGCCTATTTTAGTTTAGCAAAAATCATGATATGTATGTAAATATATATGTTGATTTTGATGCAAATATGTGATCAAAAAATTGTTTTTGGTTGAAAAATCAAGCTAGCCGAATCATGTATGCCTTTGGCCTTTGGATTTGATTTATTTTTTTATTTTTCTTGATATTTACGATTATTTTGTAATCTTTAAAAGTTTTAGGGGCTAGAAAATACATTTCCAAAATTTTGAATGCTTTGGAAGGTTGATTCTATGCTTGGTTTAATCTGATTTTGATAATTTGTGATGTTTTTATTTTATTTAGGCTATTTTGTAATTATAGAAAATATAGGGACCAAATTGTAAATATTGTAAATTTTTTCTTTGGCCATTTGAACTTGGTCGAACCTTGTAAACAGACTTAAAAGTGTTTTCCATTATTATTAGTTTAACATATTTGAATGAGTTTTATATTTTTACACCCTTTTGAGGCCATTTTGTAATTTTATACATTTTATGCTTAGTTCCAAGGCCATAAGTACTTGCCTGAATTTATTATATGATCTTTGGTATGATTTTCATAATTTTTTTAATGAATTTTGTGTTGAATTTTGATTTAGTTTTGTACAGGACTAAATTGCGAAGTTTGCAAAGTTTAGAGACTATTTAGAAAAAGTTGGCATTTTAGACTTAAAATGATATTTTTGACATTTTAAAAATATTTTTAGATTCCTATGGTCTTCCATAGGTATTTAGAAATTATAAAAATGTTTCATATTCTTTTGGTTTTTTATTAGGGTACAAAATGTAATTTTGAAAAGTTTAAGGACCTATTAGCAATTTTTGCATTGTAGGTCTATCTTGATGTTTAAGTTGCCCATGAAAGGTATAATAATCATTTCATATCATTTTTGAGTCCTCTAGGTTACTAGGATAGTTATAGGTCTTAGGGATATTTTAATAATTTTTCTAGAATCGAGTCTTATGTGATCACCGGAATACTTATAAGTCGAAGGTGTATAGTAGAAGTAGGTTTATTTGTTCATGATGTCATCTAGCCCTCTAGGTTATTGGGATACTTATAGGTCAAAGGTTTAGTAATTTACCTTGAAACAAAGTCCTATGTGATCACTAGGATACTAATGGTGGGTGTAAAATGGGAGTAGGCACGTTTGTTTATGTGTCATCGAACCCTTTAGGTTACTAGGATACGTTACCCTTTAGGTTACTGGGATATGTTTATATCAAAAGTTATTAAACCGAATCTTCTATGATTATCGGGATACATATATGTGAAACATACATAATTCGATAGGTTTATCTTTTTATAGAGTTATGGAGTCTTTTAGGGTTACCAGGATACTTCTATGTCAAAGATAAAGTTTAGAGGCATTTTAGTAATTTATGATAGAACTAAATCCTATGTGATCATCAGGATAAATATATATATATCGATGGCGTACAGTAGGAACAGGTTCACTTGTTCATAAAGTTTTAGAATCTCTAAGATACAGGGATACTTATATGTCAAAGGTACTCCTTAGGGACATTTCATTATTTCACTTTAGAACTAAGTCCTTTAAAGTCATCGGGATACTTTTAGGTTGAAGATGAACATTAGGGAACATGTGGTCATTTCAACCAAATTAGGGTCATTAGAGTTAAGTTTAATACTTTTCATTTAAACAAAGTCTTAGGATAATTTTTAATATTTATAATAAAATTAGAATTTTTGGAAATTAAGACAATATCTTTGATGTTAAAATAGTATGCGAAATTTTTCCCAGCATATAAGAGGGTTTTTACGAATTATTTTAATAACAAGACATCTTTTTAAAAATAAAAATCATGATTTTTCAAAATTTGAAGAAATAAAACCTTTTGTACTCCTATGGCTTTTTGGCGTGGTATGAAAGATATTTTGATTTTTAAAACCTTTCGTATTCCATCGATTCACCAACGGGGTGCTAAAGAGAATGATAAAAATCTTCGTGCTCTTCTGGTTCTTCAGAAATGTGCTAAAGAAATTTTGATTTTCAAAAATATGAAAAACTTAATTTTTCCATCCGGAATAATAAATTTGTTTCATAAAATTTTATTTTTATAAATGAGAATTATAATTAAATATCGAATATTGAAATTGAATAGAAATCAAAGTTTATGTTAACACATGATTAATAGGTACCATTTGCCGGCATCACGAGAAAGTCGATCCTTACTTGTGATTGTAACTGACTCTTGGACCCTTTTATATGATCTTTGGTATGAGCGTAGACTTTGAAGTTCATTTTTATGGGTTTTGTAACCCTCAAAATTGAACTCCAGCAGGAGACCAATCTCACCTGGCCAAAATAAGATTGGTGGCGACTCTAAAATAAATGGACATTTCGTAACAACTATGTAGAGTTAAGTTGAGTGAGCGATTTATCTCGACAACTCAGTTCCCAAGCATAGAAATAAAGAGCAATAATGATATAGGCCCTAAAAAAATGAAAATAATAATATACGGATAACTATAAGAACAATGGTACACTCATCATTTTAAGTTGTGCTGGTTAAGATTCGTATCAGGGCCATGTTAACATATTATGGACTTAATAAATAAGCATAATATCAAACGGTCAAGGCATAGTTAGGCACACATAATATGGCATTTGAACAAGCATTAGGTGACCAAAACACAGGCAATGACACAAACAACATTTAGTCATATAACAATAAGTATCAATCATCACAAATCAAAGTGTTGAGATGGAACAAAAAAATGAATGCTGAAATACAAGCTGGCTAAATGGAAATGGGGCAATAAACATGATTTTTCAGCCATCAAAATATCACAACTCATTAAACACACAACCACATAAACAAGCTCAAAACAAATGCATGAATCCTACAAGATTCATGGTTATCATTCAAAGAGCTTGCTAAAATGGCATAAAAAAAAGAAAAATAAGACAGGGAAAAAATGTAAAAGACAGGGTGACGGAAATATACTACAAAATGAACCTTGAAGCTTGTTTAATCTCTTTGTCAATATAATGCCTTTATGTTTGTGTTTTACTTGCTTTTGATTTTTTCCTCTTTTTTTTGGTTGCTCCGAATTTTCTATTGCTAAAATTTCTTTTGAGGTATTGTGGCTAAATGAAGAAAAATGAGAGAGAGAGTTTCGCGAAAGCTAAACTTTTGGCTCTATAGGATGCCATTTGGCCAACACCATGCTAGGGCAAAAGTGGCACTTTTTTTTTGGTTATAAAAAATGATGAGTCACGGTGCACTAGAGTGTGCTTTCGATTTTTAGTTGGTCCAAGTACTAATACCTGAATACCAATTAACCACCAAAATTCCAAAATACCCTTTAAATATCAATTTTTGCCATGAAATACCCCACCATCAAGCTAATTGGGTCCTTCAAAAAAATTATTAACCTAAACCAATAGGCCCAAAATTAACTCAAATAATGAAACATATTGATGAAAATAATTTTAATAAGGCCCATCAAGAATTTTAAAATATTTTAAAAGATGACCCAATACAATTACATAAAATAGGCCCAAATAAAATAATGAAAATGTATGCGGGCCCTATTTATTTAATATATATTTCTTAAGCCTAAGTCTTAAATTAAATAATATATGATCGAATATAATTAAATAAAATAATTAAATATGCACGTAGGCCCCATTTTATTTAATGTATATTTCTTAAAGCTTGGTCTTAAATTAAATAATTTATGAACAAATATAATTAAATAAAATAGGCCCAAATAAAATAATTAAATATGCACATGGGCCCTATTTTATTTCATGTATATTTTCTTAAGGCTTGTTCATAAATTAAATAATCTATGACCTAATATAATTAAATAAAATAGGCCCGAATAAAATAATTAAATATGCACATGGGCCTATGTTATTTAATATATATTTTTTATGCTTAGTCTTAAATTAAATAATTTATGACCTAATATAATTAAATAAAATAGGCTCAGTAAAATAATTAAATATGCATGTGAGCCCTATTTTATGTAATAATTTATGACCTTACCTTAGCTAGGAATGATGGGGATTAAAAATGAGCTTGTACAAATAACCTCAATGGTGCCTTGGATGATGGCTTTTGATGCTACAAATGTTGACCCATACAAAATATGGTGTCTATAAGGTACACTCTTTTTAGGGGTGTAGGTGTTTTCTTTAGTAAATAATAAAAAATGAATTTTGTATTATTTGTTTAGGATATATACATGTATTTAATTCCAGTTCATATTTATTTGACACAAGGATTAGTATTTTAGATTAATTATATTTTCCTTCTACTAAATATAGGGATCAATTTAAATTAAATAAATATGGTTAAGTTAGTTATTTACATAATTAATTTGGTAGCGACAAAACCTTGTTTAAATATTTATTTATAAATTAAAAATGAATGATATTCTAAATAATTTTTTATTATGAAAAATTATTTCATTTATTATTATAATTTACTATTAAATACTATAGTTAATTTTATTTTTGATAGGTATTACATAACTATTCTATTCAAATAAAATTGCAATGATTTTGTTTTAAATTAGAATGGGAGTTATGAAAAATTATCTTGTTAAATAAAATTAACGGTTTAATTAAATTACATTAAGAATTTGGATTAAACAGTTTAAACTCCTTAAAAATGTGTTAGGCTAAAATAATGTTTGGGTACGTTAAGGTTTGCTCAAAACTTTGTGAATACTCACATTAGGGCATATGGCCAAGGAATTTTGAAGGAGGTAAAATAATTATTTTAATTAAATTAAAATTATAAAATTAAAGCTACCTTATTACTTGATATAAATAAGAGGCAACAACCTAGGGTTCAGGTTAGACCATTATACCACCCTAGGGTTTTCTATCATAACATCCCCTAATTCTAAACCTGCTAGCATAAGGTGGTCTTAGAAGAGAATCAAGCAATACAATCCAAAATTGATTAAGACAAAGAATGCCCATACACTCTACCATCTGAGAATTGGAGAATAGTGGAGAAGGCTAGTTAGTTAAAGTTTTCACATGGATCTACTCTAAGCATTCTTGGATGGCATCTATGGGTCAACAACTCAAGTAATTTAATTATGCTGGCTTTATTGTATATGACAACATAACCTAGCACGATCTATTTTAAAAATTTTAAAATTTCACTGCTCCATCTGGTGTGTTTTTCTTCCAAATGTCATCCAAAAATATTGTGAAACTCCCAAAAAATCATCCTTAAGGGGAAAATATTTTTTGAATACAACAGTGGCATAAAGAACAGAGTAATTGATGCAATGATCTTGGAAAAATTACCACGAACTCATTTGGACTCAAAAAGTCACAAATGATACACCATTGGAAAAGTAATTCAATTTATTTAAAAGGGAAAATATTTTAAAAAATCAGAGAAAATCCTTTGGTGGGTCAAAAATTTGACGTCATTCCTATTGATCACTAAATTTGGGACTTACAAATAACATATGATTAAAAATTCATAACTTTTATGCACAGACTCAAAAAATCATGAATAATAGCTTGTTAGAAAGCTGACTCAAAATTATTCAAAGAAAAAATCCTTAAAATTCCTAGAAAATTATGTGGTGCATGAAAACAAATTTTCAATTCCACCTATAACTACTGCCAATGGCTAAAAATAAGGGAACAAGGCTTTTGGGTCGCCTAAGTGCAAATTATGACTCAAACATTCGAATGTCCAAACATGAAGGACCATAACAAAATATTAGTGAATCCTTTCCAAGTCCATAAGGTTGTGACACCCAAATAAACCATACCACAAGCCGACCAAGGATATTGAAATGGCCATTACGCATTTGAATGCCCTCTAGCATTTTGCCATAGCACTTCCTTTATGAGGCCCTTACGGTGAGCACACATGAGGCATAAGAAATGTCATTTTCCAAGGCTATAAGAGCCCCTAAATAGCGGGTAAACATTACACAATGCCATCCATAATTAAATATATAAGACTCTCAAACAAGGCACTAGTTAATCAACTTAAAAATAAAATTGAAATGGTTTTTAAAACAAGTTTGTTATGGCTTTTTCAAGCCATGAATCCAAGCATTTTAGAGTTTAATACGCCCTAAGCTAATAACACCAAATCATAGAAAAAAGCCATAGTTAGTTTATTGTTTATACTATGCATGACATATCTTAAGGAAGTTTTGAAAAAAGAAATTTTTGCACTTAATCAAATGAACATTTTATCAAGCATCTCAATAACTAAAGCATGTTAAATATGCATATAATCCTTAACAAATATCATTGCATGAACATAAAAGCATTTCATCAATCATGTCAAGAACTGAAGTATATTGGCTAGAATATATCAAAAATCATGTCATGCATAAGAAATAAACATATGTCTAACTTGAAATACATTATGTTCATACAAATCATTAAGCAAAACACACGAACATGGAGGATCTAGCTTGGCCACAAATCATATATAAGGAGTATTTTAAATACATAAATTCATCCAAATATGCAAAAAACAAAGATCAAAAAAAGAATGCATGAAACCCTAGCAATGGACATGGTCAAAAGTCATGGGTGAGCTAAGATGATGTTTTCATACTAAAATGCAACATAAAATATTTGGATAGAAGGAATATACCTCAAAGCTTCAAGATTCCATGATTTTCTTCTAGATTTTCCTTTTTCAAGCTTTTTCTTAGGCTTTTTTCTTCTTCTTTTTTAATTTTTCTTTGCTATAATCTTTTTCTAGGTTGAGAAAATAAGAACATATGTGTTGAAATATGAAAAAAAAGAGGGTAAAATACCTCCGGCCAGCCAAGAAGTGCTCCTTAAAAGAGCATTTTCCTCTTTTTTTATTACATTTTGGTCCCCCTATATTATCTAGTGTTTGTCTATTTCTTATTGGCTAAAGCCCCCTTAATTTAGGACTAAACAAGCCTTCTAGTTGCTCAAGCTTGCACTCATCCCCTCATAATCACAAGAATGCCATTTTTAAGGGCCATTTTAGCCCTTACCCTAATCTAATTATCCCTTGAAATGTCTTAATTTTCCATCATCATTGGGCCACCCCTAATGAAAATAAAGATAAAACCCAAATTGCATTAAAATGAAATGTGGCATGGCTTTGATTTATGTAAATTTTGGGATAACAATTATGTGAAAAATCATAGAAAGGTTCGATGGAGATTTGGAAATGAATGGCTCAAATTTTCTAATTTAATGTCCATTTGTTTATATCTCTAGAAAAAGTATTTCCAATTTGTTAACTTCTATCATGAAAGTTCTTTTGTGTTTTTATATCATATCCTTAATTTTTCTCGATTTGTAATCCAATACACAAATCAATTGGTTCGGTTAGGCTAGCTATATGCTGTGTATTATCAATGATTTTCATAGAAGGTGATACGATGATGTTTTAAGTAGTTAGATATTAGGGACCCTTGGCACAAATAAAAGTGTTGCATGCCCATATATCAATAGAGGGTGTCGATATCAACCTAATATTTAAAATTTTGACCGGTAAAGCTAAAGTATCAATAACCTAGGGTAAGGTATCGATGCCCTTGATAGGTTTTGCATAGTACATTCCATTTTGACTTTTTGATCACTCTTACCTTAGCTCAAGATGATCCGTGTTAGTCTCGCATATGGGTAAATGGCTTTAGTGATGGCTGTTATCTTTGAAAAATAGTTCATGGAGGCTCAGACAAAAATAAATGTCTATAGCCAAAATGTTCACAAAGTCCACAACAATTGTAATTGTCCATATATGAATCATCCTATATTGTGTAAATTAACTATTACAGGTTTAGTAAAAGCTTACAGCAAATCTTAAGAGAAGACATGACTTGCCAATTCTGGAGTCTCCAATTAGCAAAAGCATTAACAAATATTCACTAAACCAAAATTTAAAATCCTTTAGTACTTTAACTAATTAATAACTCAAAATAATATCTATAAAATCATAACAAATCTAAAAAAATTTAAAAATGAAATCCAAAAGCTGAACTCAACATTTCTTTGCCCCAAATTTTTTATCAGAATTCATCAGTACCCAATCAGTACCCAGAAGATTGCACCTTAGCTGCTTCTTGAGATCTACTGCAAGTTTCAAGTGTTATTCCTCCCTATAAATTAACAAGATATAAAACTATTAGACAAGGTAGAGTAACTTATGGAATATGCAAAGTTGGGTGTATCGCAATCAATAAACATTTGGGTAAAAGGTAGATAATTCTCTTGTAACATTTTTGCTGTGAACCATTAAGTTTTTAATTTAAAATCTAAAAATTTTACATTAATGTTTTTAATGTTTCACATAAGATCTATTCTAATTATTCCAACCAAATTGGAGACATCATAAATAGCTCCAATTTAACCACAAGGTAGGAATAGGATTTTAGTAGAATATGAGATTCTTAGATGGTAAACCTTATTATATGAAGAGACATAGATCATTTTGTTTCATCTTACAAACAAAATGAAAGAATTCCTTAAGATATATATTATTTTAATAATAACAACAATGTGCAAAAATGGAAAAGATACTAAATACTGGTTTTCGCAACCTATATTTTTCTAATTTAGTATGAGGTAAATTGCATTTCTAGATCAATTTCTCTCACCTTTTGGAGTTTCTCTTGAAGCTCTAGATTTTTCCATATAGACATTACTAAAAACATCTTTCTTTTCTCTTCAGTAGGTTTTTGGAAAGTATTCCTATAAAGAAAAAAAATGCTAAGCTGAAGTTGACATTGGTGCTTGTACGTTATTGGAACATTGAACTTTTCTTTTGATTGCATACTAGAAATCTTCCTAATAAGTTCATAAATAACATTTTATACACTTTTTGTTCTTAGTTTTTGTAATGTTTTCTATATTTATTTTTTGTTACTCATGTTTATTTAGCAATTTTAGATTTATTTGGGAAAAATAAATTAAAAACATATTACTAAGGATGTTAATAAGCTTAAAATATCAAAATCATAAGAATAAGAAGATACTGGAGTCAAAAAGATCAAATATTTTGATAAAACATTGATTCTTACAATCCAACCAACAAGGTACAAATCTGTTTTGAAAGTGATATCCAAATTTCTTATTTTGAATATAATTCTCCAACTTTACCTAAGTTTCTTTTTTATCCACTATAAAAAGAGATTTAACCTTGGCATTTATGAAGAGAAAAGATTAGAACTAAGAAGAGGCTGAGAACATAAGAAGAAGAATAGAAGGGAAGACGTGAAGAATAAAGAGAAGATTAAGAGAATGAGAATGAGATAACAACCAACCACTATACTTGAGTTTCTTCTTTCATTTCTTTTTTTCTTTGCTCTTGCTTATTTTTTGTGAATCTAGTATTGAGCACACAAACATATGTAATTAAGTTGTTTTATGGTTAAGGGTGATTTCAAAGCCTTAGACATTACTTTGTAATTGATTCTCGGATATTTTTAATCAATTATCTATTAAAATTGCATATGTCCTTTTATAAAAATTATTTATGATTCTTATCTTTATTTGATTAGGTTTGGAACTAAATAGACCTTGATAATTATCTATTGCTGGATTAGGAATCTTAATCTACAATTTTTTTCCTTTCTTATTCATTAATAGCAGCTTTTGATCAATGATTATGGTCAAGTTTTTATTGATTGCAATGTGGAACATAACCTAGGAAAAATAATCTAAGCTTATGTATTTATTGCTTAGATAAACCTCTCTTTTTTATCTTAAATATTTTATTAAATTAATTTTGGAAAGCTTATTCTAGGTTATTTAATAGGTAGGGATTAAATAGATAGCTTGTTTTATTTAACGACAAACTAAGTAAAAATTATGGTAGTAGAGCTTGTTGCTATCTATAGCAGTTCCAAAAGATAATTTACAAAAATTTTAATATTGATTCATAGTTTATGTTTAAGGTCTCGAATGGTTCCTTAACCATATTTTTCATCATTATTGTCCCTTTTTATTCTATTTATTTAAATCATAGTTTTAATTTTAGGTTTTCTTATTCCATCAACATCTCAATACAGTCAACTCTCGTAAAGTTTACTATGTGTGTTTTGTGAAGTTTTTGTAATTTGTTTGGTCATATTAGATTAGAGTTTTGCATTAATAACTTGCAAATCGGGTGCAATGTTTGTGTATACGAACCTTTACTATAAAAATAACAATCATAATTTAGTGCAAATATTTAAGAAATACATTATTTAGTGTATCAGTTTTTGGCACTATTGTCAGGGATTATTTTCTTCAATTTATTAGTTAATTGATTTTATTTTCTATTTTTTGTTTTAGTTCTAATTAGTTTTTTCTTCTTTCAGGCTATCTTTGTTGAATGTCCAAGTCTCCTAAAGGAAAGATCAAAATAAGCTTTGAAAGATCTTGGAATTCACATCTTCTTATCATAAATCAAACTTAAGAGTTTAGCATAAGCAGTTAAATTTGAGCAAGGTAAGATAGCACAGAACAATCAAACAGTTAAGGAGTTTAGGGCACTAATTTTGGACTAGCAACCTTTTTGCATTGAATATCCTTAACTTGATCATGCTTTTAAGTTTAAATAAAAAATTATGCATCTTTTACCTATTTTCCATGGTTTTCTAGGTGAAGGTCCTAAAAAGCACCTCAAGGAGTTTTAGGTAGAGTGCTCAAGCATGAAACCAATTGGTATCTCTAAAGATCAAGTTAAGCTAAGAGTTTTTCCATTCTCTTTGGCAAATAGTGTAAAGGAATAGCATTATTATCCATAATCTGGCACCATTACCATATGGAACGAGATGAAAAATCTCTTCCTTGAAAGTATTTCCCTACATCAAAGGCCACAACAATTAGGAAAGAAACATGTGCCATTCAATAATAAAATAGGGATAGTTTATATGAGTGTTAGGAGCTATTTGTGCCCTCATTACTAAATCAGTAAGTAACTTCTAATCTAATACTTTTGCGAAAGACTTATGCCAATAGATAAGAGCACGATAGATGTAGTAAGTGGAAGAGCTTTGGTGGACAAGACACCTATGGAAGCAAAGATCTTGATAGTTTAATGGTAACTAATTGATAACAATTTAGCAATCGATCAAATTTGTTACCAAAAAAGGTAAATGATATTGGTATTACATCAAACATTGAAAAACAACTAATAATCTTACCTCTCTTGTTTAATAAATGACCATGGGTAATGTTCAATAATCAAGGAAGTGTGCAATCTACTTTATGGTGGATCATCCAACTAATATGTGCCTATATTTACAAGAGGATAATTTAGAATATGCCAATTTTCTATAAGAGTTTCAAGAGTAGTGAAAGGTACATAAAGAAAAGTTTGATCCTTTTCCAAAGACTTAAAATATTAGATGAAAGGGCCATCAAAATCTTAGCTATTTGGGAAATTATCAATAAGCTACTCCTATCAGCAACATACCTTCAAAAATCCTCATAGAATAGGAAAGTGCGCAAGACTTAAATTTGTTTTTTTGATAAGGAAGTGCCTTTCCGATCGAGACTCTTCCATTTTAAAGTAATGCAAGCAAGAAAGTATACATTAGTGGCTTTTGATCATGAAAAGGACTATCAAATGAATTGCTTGTCTAACTAGTCTCAGAAAGCCACCACAAAGTGGCTGAAGACTGAGAGTTACCATCGAGCATTTGTGCTAGGTGTGATCGAATGCTTATTAGAATCAAAATTCGAGTTACAAAACTTGAAACATTGATTCCACAGTCGACGTGGTCCAAAGATTTGTTGTTTAGGTCTGGGAGTTAGTTATGCATAAGGAAGTAACAACCTCTTTATAATGCCCAAAATTGGTACCTTCTAACCATGTCTTAACTCAGTTTTCATTTTCTTGGTTTTGGCTTATCATTAGTTCGATAGAGTCCCTTTTTATTCATGAATTTGTATGAAAAAAGTAAATCCAAGTTTTAAGGAAAATTTTAATCCCATATGCATCCCAGAGAGGTGTGAAACATAGAGATTTTTGACAAAAATGAGCTCTAAATTTAATTTTAAAAACATGATACTTCATATCAAGCCTTAGAGGGATACTGCCACAAAGAATTGCCTTTATGATTTTTTAAAATGATTGAAAAATATGAATATAGGGTAAACACCATGGAAGGAACCATATTAGTAAGATGAAAAGGAAATAATATTGCATAAAATAAATCACACAAAAGAGAGAATAAGGGAATGGACGATTAGAATGTATCTCATAATTGTAAACAATTATCTAGAAATAACTAAGTCAACAATTTTGAGATTCATTTTGATGTATTGGCTGCTTAGGGCATGAAAATTGGGTTTGAATTTTGAAGAAGTTTGAAAAGAGTCCGAGAGAGAGAAAATTTAACTTTTGAAGATTTTTGAAAAACAAGCAAAAATAAAAATTTTAATTTAACAAAAAAATCGACTATTTCTTGACAAAGGTGACATTTTTGGGTTTCTTGACAAAATCGGTAACTCTTCAATTTTAAAAAAATGGGATTTGACAAAAGTAAAATTGATAAAATTTTGAAAAAAAATGTCCATGCTTTGATCCAAGCCTAGGGGTAGGTTGACAGGCGTTATTGACTCGATGGGGTTGATCAGGGTTGTTTAGAGGCATCCAAATGCCTTGAAGCAGTAATTTCAAAATTTAGGTTAATTTTGACAAATGCTGAAATAAGGGACAACATTTCGCTATCCCTATTTTTAATTTTATTTTAGACTAATCTTAATGTTTTAGGGATCAAATGAGTGACCATTGGAAAAGTGACTCGATAGGGGTTAATATAAAAATATTTAAAAAATCTCAAAAACTGCTTTCTAGGAGGAAATAATTTTTGAATTTGGATCTAGTGCAACATTAATAGCACGTGCAAAGGAAAGGGTACAGTGGACTTTAAAAAATCATACCTGACTCATTTGGAATCAGTAAATCATAAACAATACTTTTCTAGAAAAGGAATTTCATGGACGTTGAGGGAAAACATTTTAAAAGTACAAAAAAAAATCTTTAAATGGGCTGAAATGGCCCAAACATAATGTAAAGTGCTAATTACAGGGGTTCCAGACAACATTAGTTCAAAAAATCATAACCTTATATCTGGAATGATCCAAGGGCAAACGAGATACCTATAGAATGTTAATTCAATGCCTTTTCAAAGAAAAATACCAAAAAATTCATGAAAAATGGTTTATGGTTCAAAAATGATTTTTTAATTTAAGACTATAATGCTGCCAAGGTAAAATAAGGGATTTTTGGTTTTCTCAAACTTCCGAGGTCTAAACTCGAGCCCCGGACATTCAAATGTCTAGTATAGAAAGAAGTGAGTGGCAATGGCTTCACAAGCTCATTTACATAGTCCTAGAGTAATTTGGGATGATGGAGCAACCTATTAACCATGTCACAAGCTAGGGGGCTTTAGATAAAAGGACAAAAGCACAAACAATTTTGAACACTAGAAAAGGATATTTTATTTTAGGAAAACAAAACATTTAACCTTAATAAACATTGAATCGAAACACTAAAAACTTGATTTTTCCCTAAGATTGAAAGACTAATGAATAGAAAACCTTAAGTCCTTGTTAATCCTTATTTATTGAGGTTAACAAAGGCTTAACTTTGGGGTTTGAGGAAAACAAATTTTTGACAAGCAAAAAACAAGCATTTTGACAAACATGTAATGAATTAAATATGGTATTCTTGACAATAAACATGGAATATGCATTTAAATAAACAAAGATGACATTTAGACATGGAATATAATGACAACATGTGAAGAAATTAGCATAAAATTGCATGAGTATGTTAGCTCAATGAGTGTCATCAAGATATATGCCATGGAAATGAAGTAAACATGCTTAAAACAAAGAAAGACAACTTACTAGAATTTCATGACAGCATCAAAAACATTTTCAAGATGAACCACACATATAGGGATGAGGAAACATGATACAAAAGTCAATAAAACATACAAAATACTAAGTCTACCAGTTCTAAGGCCATACAATGCATGAAAATCCTAACATAGGGTCATGTTCAACATGTTAAAACTCATTAAAATGATGGAAATGTAAAACCAAGTAGATGGAAGAAAAAAGATAAGGAATATATTCCAAAAGCTTGGAGAACCTTGTTGAGTAAAAAAGGATTTGAACTTAAAGCTCACTTTCTTGCTTTTCCTTGCTATAGCTTAGCAAGAAAAGATGGCCAAGAATCAACTTGAAGGTTGCTATATTAATGGGAGGGTGTTTTTTTAATAGAGTTAATGGTTATAGAGGGTCTTTGGAGAGGTTGAGGGAGAGCTATAAGAATAAAATTTTTTAGTATAGAGGCTGATGTAAAATATGTGTAAAGTTTTTTTCTTTTCTAAGCTTATAAGGTGTCCTATATAGGATTTAATCTCAACCACCGAAACCTAGCAAAAGAAGGGCATTGAGGACCTTTGGAGTGTACTCAATGGTAAGTCATTATACCAAAGAGCAACTTTTCCACATTTAATTCGTTAAGGTGCAGCTCTAGTAGAAGTAACAAACCATGCATGATATGACATGGTGAGTAAGATTAAGCTTGCCCTTCATCAATCCATGTTAGAGCATAAAACACCCTTGTAAAAAGCTTAATGGACCATTCAAAAATGTTATAACCCAATGTTAAAAGCCAAAAAATGAAGTCCATATGATTTTTAGGAAGTTATGTCTAATGTCGGATGATTCGTGGAGCCATAGTTATGACCATGTTTCAATATCATGACACAAAAGGGTGAAAATGACACGAATTAGGCAAAATGTACAAGATATGTGATACATTGCATATTTTAGGAAAACATCTAGGCAAATACCCAGAATGCATCAATACAATCACTTGCGTATTGATATATTTTGGCCAAAAATAGAACTTTAGCTATGACATAACCTTATATCCATACAATTGGCTCATGTATCGATACATTCCCCTTTTGTATTGATACAAATAGTAAGTTTTTGGATTTGATGATGTGAAGGCTTTGTATTATACTTAGAAGACATGTATCAATATGTACTCATAGAAATGTGAATTTTGCATACCTTTAGCTCTCTGAGCACCTCACATTGGCTTAGAATGATGAATGGCTAGCCTATGCTTGTCAAATGACCTCGATAACACCTCAAATAGTGACTTTGATGCCCTTTTCTAACATATTTTTATATAGCTCTAGGCACTTCAAAAACTCCGTAAAACTTTTTTTGCCTGGCATCGTATTGCCTAATAGTGCCTAGCGACACGGCACCCGACAATCATCCTTACTTTTTCATTTTTATTATTTTATTCTATTATCTTTCAATCAAGTCTCTAGATACCAAAAATTAGCCCAGAGAAAATAGGGTGTCAACAACCCCTAATGCAAATTGCAATCATCTAACCAACTTTAATCAACCAAAGCTTCAAGTTATAGTATGTTTGACTTACAACCAAGGTACATTTCTTAAGGATATAGTTAAATCTTTGGCTGTTACCTCTTTGCAATTTCAACAAGAAACAAGAACAATCATTAAGATTTGGAAATGCAAATGAGTAAATTGATTAGTAGCATGTTTAAGTTGGAGGCACAAGGATCTAGAAAACTCCTTTCCCAAATTGTTATTAACCCAGAAGAAAATACTAGTGTACCTCAAAGAATGGGAAATAACTTAAAGAAGAACCAAAAAAAGCAAAAAAAAAAAAAAACAGAGGATGAGATAAATTAGAAAATAGATTTAACTCTCAAGGATAATGAAGCCACAATTCATATATACTTCAACACCTGAGGTAACTTCCAAGGTTTCCATTTCTATTAATGTTTCTTTTTCATCTTTGCCTAGCAAATTTGCAAAGTCAAAGAAGGAGAAATGTGAAAAAAAAATTAGAAACCTTTCTAAATGTACAAGTGTACATACTTTTTTTCGATACTATTAAATGAGTACCACTCTATGCAAAACTCCTCAAAGAGCTATGCATCATCAAGCATAAATTAAAGGGTAATAAGATAAGTGTAGAGGAAAATATAGATATTGTTTTGCAAAGAAAGCTTCCCCCAAAATATAAAGATCCAAAAAGTTTCACCATATCATGCATTATCAAAAACACCATGTTTAAAATGGCCATGTTAGATTTAGGAGCATCAATTAATGTTATACCTTATTATATTTTATACTTCTTTACTTATTGGTCCACTTAAAGAAACTGGTGTTGTTATTAAATTCACCAATCAATATAATGTTTATTTAAAAGCTATTTTATAGGATGTTTTAGTATAGGTGAATGAATTGATTTTCCCTTTAGATTTCTATGTTCTTTAGATGAAGGATTTATCATCTATTCTATTCCAACATTCTATTCTTAGAGAGACCATTCATGAGAATGACTCATACCAAAATAAATGTTTATAATGGTATCCTAACCATGGAGACTGGTGGCGAGATTATACATTTAAATATTTTTGAAGAAATAAGCAAAGATGTTATAAACATCCCATTTTGTCCAAGCTGACTTTTGAGGCATCAAAGGTTATCATTCAAGACATCATTAAAGCTATTTGAACAAGCATGGATCAATCCCCTGCAATTTTTAGCCATGGTAATGTGTTCGAAGAGCCAAAGGTGTGTAAAATTTACATTTTTGTGTAGTATTGATACAGGGCCTCTATGTGATCAAAGATTCAAATTTTACAGGTTGTATCGATAAAAAATGTCAATATATAAATACATTGCTTCCTGTATCAATGCAAGGCTTAGCAGTAGCAAAAATCATGATTTTTGGCCATAATATATTGATACATAAGTGAATATATCAATACAAGACTAAATGTATCAATACATTATTCAAAGTGTCGATACATAAGGGCAACAATTGTTCTTTATAACGATACAAAATGTTTTGTAGTGATATATGAGGCAAATTTTACCTAATTCATGGCATTTTAACCTCCTTTCACCACTACATCAAAAGTTGAATTGAACCCTATTCTTGGCACCAAAAATAATCCAAATTCATACCAGCCTTCAGCATTGGACTTGTGATTGTATCAATTAGATTTTAAGGCCCAAATAGCCATGATAAGGGATATATTCATAGCTTAATGAAATTTATGAGAAGGCACTTTAGTACGTTCTCATCGTTTAGCTGCATAAAGTGGCCTTCATCCACTATTTTTACTAAACAAGCCAACTGAATTAAGAGATAGTTGAGCATAGTACCTTATCATATTTAAAGTACATGCACCAAAGCCCTTAAATATGTTTGCTTTATTGTATTTTATCTTCACCATTCACATGGCTATATAAGCCAACTTTGGCTTAGTTGAATATATTTACACACATTATCTTCTCACATTTCCTCTATAATACCAGCCATTAATAAACCTTAAAATAGTCATATACCATCCCCAAAAAACACCTTTATAACACCATTTTAAGCTTTTTTGCTTGTTTTTCTTCTTGCTAACTCATCGTAAGTAGCAAAAACCTATAAAGGCAACATTTTTGCTTAAACAAAGCCCATCTTTTTGTAGGAAAGTTGCTGGAACTCTTGTTGGTACATATTCTTAACTTGTTTCTTATTTTATTGCTATTTTCATGTTCTACATTATACTAGTGACCTCTTTATGCAATTATGACCTCTTCTAAGTTTCATGCATTTTCTTTAATGCCTTGTCCATGAGCCTATGACTTTGGCATACACTTATGTTTAAAAATCATGTTTTTATATTGTCATCAAATTTTCAGCCCTTATTCATGTCATGAAACATCTTTCTTTATGCCCACATCATATTTCATGCCTCTATAAATATATTTTAACATGTTCATTCATTTTCTTACCTAAAAATCATGCCTTTATGCTGTCATTAAACTTCCAGCACAAAATAATGTCAATAAGACATTTTATTTTATGCTTATACCATGTTTTATGTCTCTATATATAGATTCTAGTATGTTCAAGCATCCTTCATATTTTTCTTGCATTTTTAACATGTTTCTTTAATAAAAATAATGTCTTGTTGATGTTGCAGCATGTTTTTATCATATGATGCCATGTTTAAATGTCTTTCATGATTAAGTATGCTTGCTTGATGTCTTATTCTTATCATAAAACATTTTTTTTAAAACCTCCTCAAGTTAGGTCTATATCAACTTCAATAAATAGGGACTAATATGGACTTAGTGTTTCCAATCAATTGGTCTTCCAATCTTGGGGAAAAATCAAGCTCTTCATGTTTGGATTAAAGGGTAAATAAGGCTGGATATTTTGATTTTCAGAACAAAAATGCCCATTTTGAGTTTTTCTAAAATTATTTATGCCTTGGCCTTGTGTCTAGTGTATTTTGCTTGTGATGTGGTTAATACGTTGTTTCATTATCCCAAACTACTCTAGGATTATGAAGTCATTGTCATTGACTTCTTTAGTCATGGACATTCATATGTCCATAAACTGACTCTAGCTCTAGTAAAACAAAAAAACTCCAAATTTCCCCTCTTCAGCACTGGCAACACAATGTCCTCAACTTGAATAAGCATTTTCAAACCATCCATTTTCTTAAATTTTTTAATATCTTTCCCATAAGAAGTATCGAATTACTTTTCTAGTGGTATCTTGTTTGTCCTTGGGTCATTTCAGATGAGAGAGTTATAATTTTTTTTAATCTTTCTAGTCAAGACCCTTAGAATTAATGGTTTACATTATGTTCGGGCCATTTCAGCTTACTACATGATTTTTCTAGATTTTAAAAATATTTTTCCTAAATAGTTTATGAAATCCATTTCTAGAAAGGTATCTTTTGTGATTTAACAACTTCGAATGACTTGGGTATGACTGTTTGAAGTCAACTATACCATGTCCCCTGCACATACTGTCAGTAGCGAATTAAACCTAACTTCAAAAATTATTTACTACCAAAAAGTGATTGTTTAGGAATTTTGGAACATTTTCATATTAACCTTCATCGAGTCACCTCTCCAACGCTACCTTATCTAGCCCCTAAAACCTTCAGACCAACCCAAAATAAAATTAAAAATAGGGATAGCATGATGTTTTCCCCTATTTCAGTATTTATAAAAATTAATTGATTTTTCAAAATCCCAACTTTAGGGCATTTGAATGCCTCTAAGTGAGTCCAATCGACCCCATCAAGTCAAAACATATGTCAACCCTTTAGGCTTAGATCAAGGCATGAGCATTTTTAAAATTCTAGCATTCCTATATTGTCAATTTCCCATTTTTAAATAGAAAATCATCTGTTTTTTTAAAAAAATTTTTAGAAATGTCATCTTGTTAAGAAATAATCTAACATTTATCAATTTAGGTCTTTCAATCCCATCTTTCCAAAAATTACAAAAATTTTCATCTTTGAGGATACTCTAACCTAATTTTTCAAGGGTGTAAACACCTATTTTGTTGAGGCCCCTAATAGACTTTTTCTCAATTATAAGGGCTAAATGGAATTTTCTAGGTCTAAATCCTCTCGAATGAGTTATAGATGATAGAAAAGTCCATTTGAGGTTCTTATTTGTTCCAATCAGCTTAGGTCAACATAATAAGGCATTTGGGCTCAATTATCCAATTTCGAGTGTTGAAGTCGAATTCAAAAAATTAGGGTTCGTGTCTCAAAAATTTAAGAATGTCAAATGTTGACTAGGGTATGTCTCTTGAGGTAATTAGAGTGATTATTGATGATATTTGGATGAAAAATAGACTTGTTTTAAAAATCATAATAAAAAGTCAACATAATGGTAAAAGTCAACTCTAAACAAAGTCAACTTTTTAGCCTAGAGTTAAATTTTGAAATTGGAAGAGTTCTGTAACTTGGATTTCAAAATTGATTACACTAAAATGAAATTGGACATGGACTTTAGGTCAAGAAGATGTAATAGGGAACAGGTCATGAAAGAACCTTACGAATTTAGAAAGCCGTAAATTCTTGAGGCTCAATCCTAGAAGCCTAAGATAGAAACTTTCAATTTTTTTTGGAAAAATACATTATGACACATTTTACTATGGGAAGGAACATTTAATTGCTTTTTTACATAGACAAATTATTGTCAATTGAATAGAATAAAAAGTTGCACATAGATTAGTGCATAATATAGTCATGGCCAAATCCAACACATACATAATGTTCTATTTGTTTCTCTATTCATTAGTAGCACAATTATAATTTCCCCTAAATTTAGCTAAAAGATTAGTGATTAAGCTAAGATCACCTAAGGGTGATTAAAGCTTAGATCACCAACTTATAGGCCTATAAATAAGGATGATTAACCATAGTTTCATAACTTCTAAATTCTTTTTCTCTCAAGCTCTCATCACTTTTAGGAGAGAAGCAAGCTTGGAGTAGGTATAATTTCTAACTTTTCTCTTTAATTTCATTTCAATTTCATGATTTTGATAAGCAATTCTATTGGAAAATAGATCAGATGCATAACAAAATATTAAAATTATTTTAATCCAGCAGTGCTAAATCATGTTGTTATCTACAATCAAACCACCATAATCAATTACTTGAGTTGTAAATCTAAAGAAATCATCTAAGAATTCCTAGATCCATGTGAAAGCTTCAACCAACTAGCCTTCTCTATTATTCTCTAATTCTCGGATGGTAAAGTGTGCGGGAAGTCTTTGTCTCAATCAACTATGGGTTATACAACTTGATTCTCTTTAATGATCATCTTGTGCTATCAGGTTTAGAATCACGGGATGTTATGATTCGAAACCTCTAGGTGTGCGCCAAATTCTAAAGCAAAATCCTATGCATAAGATTCTTATTTATATCAAATAACAATGTGGCCTTAATTTTTAAATTTAATTAATTAAAATAATTATTTTACCTACTCCCTAAAAAAAAAAACCTAGTTGCCGTCACCCATAAAGTAGGAATAGTCCAAATTTGACCAAGCCCTAATGTGGAAATACATTATTTTGGCCTAATTTATTTTAGGAAGTTTTATCCCGTTTAATTGAATACTAATTAATTCTGATTAAATTGTTTATTTTGTTTAGCCGATAATTTTTCATAACTCTAATTCTAATTGAAAATAAAATCATGGCAATTTTATTTGAATAGAATAATTATTTACTAATTATAAAAATAAAATTTACTATGGTAAAATAATTAATTTAGCCGTAAATTAACAAATAAATAAAATAATATTTCTTAATTTATTTTGAATATTATTCATATTTAATTTATAAATAAATATTTAGATAAGACTTAGTAGATATTAAATTAATTATAAAAATAATTAATTTTTCATATCTATTTAATTTAAATTAATTCCTACATTTATAAAAGGATAAATATAATTAATTTAAATTACCAATTCTTGTCTAAATAAAAATCCAATCAAATTAAATATATATATTCTACATAAATAACATCAAAAAATCATTTTCATTTATTTACTGAAGAGAACACCCACACTTCTAAAGTAGTGAAATCAACGTACCACTTCACTATATTGAGAATCATCTGACTTAAGGTATTTTTAATTGATAACCATCCATCAAAGAATTATACTAAGCTAGTGGAGGGACCAATCAAACATATATAATTAAGCTCCAATAATCTTTGTATTAATTATTATATCCAAAATAATTAATCAAATAATTATTAATCTCAAAGTCATACCATTGTGGACCTGAGACTACACTCTGTATTATGTAAGCTTTATAAATAGCCTTTTAGTCCAATGACTTAGTTATATTTGTAATACCCTCATATGATATCCGTGATCAACTTAAGGTTAAAAGTCGTCTTACCTACTTGGTCACCTTATTTTAAAGTTCCATCATACTCTATACATGACCAATTTATCATTTGACAAATGAATGACTGAGGCCTCATCCATTTTCACTATCCCCTATGATGCCTTTCAAAAGGACCTTAACTCTTTATAGAAGCTATGATTTTGTATTTATTAGTAAAGCTATCCTCGAGTATAAGTTTATACCTAACAAACTAGTCTAGTAGTTTACTACTTCGAGACACTTGAGCCTTTGGAACGTCAAAGTATACAAGTTATACACATGAAGTCAATTACTTAAGATTAAGTTAATTACACAACTAACATCAAAAGTGAATTAATCTAATTAAAATGACTTACTAATGGATTAATTACACTTAAGTCCTATTGTTTGGGCCCATATCTGAGACCAAGACCCTAGCAGCTGCCTAGTGAGGGTTGATTTCTCTAGGAAAACTGGATGCTTTCAAGGCCTCTTCAATCATGCCTAAATGACCGCAACTACTTCTGACAGAAAATCGCTATTTCAAGGGTCGTAGAGGATAGATCTCAGATGAAAAGGACGAATATCAATGTAAAAAAATTTGCTTTTAACTTTATACTTATAAAATTTTAAATTTATTTTGGTGGATGATATCGCAGTTAAATTTCTCATCTTTAGAAATTTTTGAAGAATTTTTCGTAAAATATGAAAAGTTGATTATCGTATATTTTTGTTGATACATGTGTGCTATTTATGCCAATATGCACTCTAATAAATAAAAAAATTCAAGAAAAAATTTGTATTGACATTTTTTTACCATGAGGTATCAATTTCTCAAATTCATTTATAAATATTGATTTTTTTAGAATTTTGCGAGTGTCATACTCATAAAATTTTTTGGGTAAAAATTATTTTGAATTTCAATTTTCATCTTTATTATTTTTATAAATTGATATTTTGATTAGTGTATTGGACAAAATTCATTTTTATATAATTTGAACATATTTTTAGAATTTTTCAGTTTCCCAGATATAGAGTTTTCTATATTGTAAATATTTTTGTGGGATTTTTGGTAAAATCAAGAATCAAAATAGTGCTAATGCAGAGCATGTTCATTGGCATAAGATAGGAAAAACCAAATCTTCAATAAAAATGGAGTTTAAAAAGAATGAAAGAAAATCATGGTACTATATAAAAGTTTGAAGAGAGTGTACTAACTCGAAAAGTCATCTTAGGGTGATGCAACAATATCATCTAAAAAAGTCTCTGATGGTGATATTCGAAAACAAAGCTTTGATGGTGATATTTGAAGCATTCAAAAGATTTTCCAAAGCTTCGATGGTGATATTAGAAGCATCCAAAATAGTTTCCAAAGCTTCAATGGTGATATTCGAAGCATTCAAAATAGTTTTCAAAGTTTTTGATTGTGATATTCAAAGATAAGGCTTCGATGGTGATAGTCAAAGCAATTAAAAAGTTTTTAAAGTTTCGATGGTGATATTCAAAGCATTCAAAATAGTTTTCAAAGCTTGAATGGTGATATCATTTTAAAAAATGTTTTCAAAGCTTTGATGGTGATATTCAGCATTAAAAGGTTTTCATTCAAAAATGTCTTCGATGGTGATATTTGAAGATAAAGCTTTGATGGTGATATTCAAAGCATTAAAATGAATTTTCAAAGTCTTCGATGTTGATATTCGAAGACAAACCTTTGATAGAGATATTTGAAGCATTTCAAAATTTTTCAAAGTCCTCGATGGTGATATTCGAGGACAAGTCTTCAATGATAATATTCAAAGACAAAGCTTTAATGATAATATTCGAAGCATCCAAAAGTTCTTATTCAAAGAAAAGTCTTCAATGGTGATGTTCAAAGACGAAGCTTTAATGGTGATATTCGAAGCATTCAAAAGAGATTTTAAGTTTTTCGATGGTGATATTCGAAGCATTTAAAAGTTTTGTTACAAAATAAGTTTTCGATGGTGATATCTGAAACATTTTAAAAGTGTTTTTTGAAGTCTTTAATTGTGATATTCAAAGCATTTAAAAGTTTTGTTACAAAACAAGTCTTTGGTGGTGATATCCAAAGCCTTTTTTAAAAAGTGTTTTTCACAGTCTTTGATGATGACATCTGAAGCATTGTAGAAGTGTTTTCAAAGTCTACAGTGGTGAAATCCGAAGCATTTTTAAGGAGTTGTGAAAATCTTTGTTGGTATATCCAAAATTTCTAGTGGTAGTCAAAACATAACCTTGATTAGAGAAATAGGCAAATTCCTTAAAAGACTCTCTAAAAGGAAAAAAAAATACATGCACTTAGGGATGCCAATCTAGCAAAATTTGATGAGTTAGTGGACGCCTATCAAGGACAATTGGTATAAAAGTCATCGACTTTATTGTAACGTGCCTATCAGGGACAGTTTTTATCTTGACTTTAAAACTTTGTAAATTTTTTTTTTTGGAACCTATGAATTTTGAAATAAATTTTGATTTATGAATACTATGCATACTACATGGATCATGAAATTTGTTAATAATGATTTCTAGTATCTAGGATAATGAGAACATTTTGAAAAAAAAATTTTCTTGGTAGATGATCACCATTAGGTTAAACTCTTTTAGAAATGTCCTTCACTTCCATTTATATAATTGTCCTAGACACTTAACCATAAACCTTTCACACCCAAATGTTCTTTTTCGGGATTCTTTAAAAGTCAAACAAATAGGTTATACTCCTAAAAGATTTAGATATTAATAGTTTGACATATGTTGAAATAATGATAGTAATTTTGAGATCTCCCTCATTTGGATAACCTTTTACCACAATTTTCATGACACTCTTCCAAATCCTTGATTCAGGAAGAATGAGAGTAAACATGAGCCAAAAATTTTCCTTTCCTTTGGGATAAAACCTTTTGAATCCAAGACTTGATATAGATGTAAGTTTTTCTGGACCAATTCTATTTCTTTCTTAGAGGCTCAACCACAACCATGATCTATTGGAAGATATGAAATGTTAAACGGCATATCTTAAGCCTTTAAAAATTGAGTGCAACATCATGTTATTAAGGTATTCAAAATGATTTTAGAAAGAAAACGACCTTTTTTTCTTAGCAAAACACTTACCAGTTCAAATGGCTTTCTTTGAAATGAAAAAATAGCTTTCTTTCTCTGTCTTTTCATATATAGAGAAAATTATTCCCTTTGTAATCCCCTTTAAGCTTGATGATTTATTTTCTTTTGTTAAACCCTAATCAAGGATGACTTTTTGCACTGAAGGAGCAAGTAAAGCAAAGCTTCAAAATCAAAAGAAGCAAATTTCATTCTAAGGTTATAAGAAAAACAGATCTGATGTAATAAAGTAAATTTTAAAGATATAAGAAAGTTCAAATTTCAAGTCCAAATATTCAAAGTGAAAAATAAAGAAAGTTCAAATTTTAAGTTCAAATACTCAAAGTAGATTTCAAATTTTAAGTTCTTTTAAAGTGAAGAATCAAGAAAGGAAGAGAAAGAAATAAATAAATAGAAGCAAGGAAAAATGAAAAGCAAGAAAGAAATGAAGAAATAAAGATATGTTTCGGTTTGAAAAACATGCCGAGCCAAAAAAAATTATCCTTGATTTAATTACCCTTTAACATTTGATTTGGGCCTATCTATCCATCCATTCTTTTTAAACCATAAACCATGGCTTCCATTACGTGCTATAAAAGTCTATTTTGATCAAACATAGTTATCTGAGCCATTGAGTTATTCCTAGAAAACCCTTTAAAAATTCATCTTTTTGGATGATTTGTGAGTCCTCAAGAATATGATGTGGCAAGCATAAAAGCTGTGGAATTGCCCTTAAATAAGCAAAGATAGCCACCAATGGGAAAAAACCCTTCATGATAATTTAAAAACACCCTGAACCTTTAAAAATTTCATGACATCAATAAAAGGTTAAGTCAAATGCCTAAACATTGATTTGATTCAAAATAACCTCTTAAAATTTTTGTATTTAACATTGGGAATCAATGATTACAAAAGGCCTTTCATATTAACCTTCTGAGACTTAGTGTTGACTAGTAGTAGTTTAACATCTGTCGAGCTATTGTATTTGAAGATTAAAAGGATGTTATAACTTAATTGTTTGCCTTTCAAGGAATTCCCATAAAAGGAACGTTCACTTAAATTTGGTCTTGATGAACTTCAACTTTCTTGTATCAATTTCATCAAGTCAAAATTTAACAATGCCAGCCTATTTGTGCCATTAAATTCATTCTTTTGCCTCATTCAAAGATGTCCTAAATGCTGATCATCAATCATAATAAACTCTTAACATCAAAATATGAAAGTGACATGTCTCCTTGATATTGAAAAAAATTCATGGTTGAAATTATTTTAAAATTTTCATAGTTTTTTATTAAAAAGATTCCTTCCTAAGTTAGATTGAGAAATTCATCTCATTCTGTAAATCCTGAAATTTAGATGAAATATGTACTTCACACAATTTTAATGGAAGTTTGTAAATATGCCTTTGGTCGATACTTATCTAACTGTATAAGTTATATTTTTGAATTAATGAATACTAATTCGATATTTAATGACTTTTTAAGAAAAACTGAAAAGTTATTAGATTCCTAAAATCAAGATTAGAAGAAGGATTTTGAGGGGCAAATATTAAATCACCCTTTAACCTTCAACAGCAAACCATTAAGAAAAAAGAAATTGGCAACAAAGAGGCTAAGATTGATGAGGCCTCATCGACATATAGGAACTCTTATGATATATGAAACATATATCTTCTTTATTCAATCTTATAAAAAATAGGTGAATCAGGATATAAGTCTACTTCATTCAATCCCCTGAAGGGTAGATAGAGTTTTGAGTAAAATACCCTCTTTGTTCGATCCCCTGTAAGGGAGGCAAAGTTTTGAATAAGATACCCTTTTTATTCAATCCTGTGCAGGGTAGGCAAATTTTCCATTAAAATAACCTTCTCGTTCGATCTCGTAAAGGGTAAGTGAAGTTTTAAGTAACATATCCTCTTTATTTAATCCTGTGAAGGGTAGGCAAAGGTTTTATTAAGATATCCTTTTCATTCTATCCCGTATAGGGTAGGTAAAGTTTTGAATTGAAATATCTTCTTCATTCGATCCTGTTGAAGGTATGTGAAGCAGAATTTAAGATATCCTCTTCATTTAATCCCATGTAGGGTAGGTAAAGTTTTAATTAAAATATCACTTTCATTTAATCTCGTAAAGTGTGGGTGAAGTTTTCATTAAGATATTCTCTTCGTTCGATCCCATGTAGGGTCGTGAGTAAACTGACATCGTCATACAATCTTATGTTAGGCAGGTGAAGATGGTTTTAAAAAATGACCTCTTTCTATGATACTGTGTTAGGTAAGTGAGAAAGGCTGGCCTTTTCATGCAATCCTATGTAAGGTAGGTGAAGAAAGCTTTAAAAAAATGGCCTTTTCATGCAATCCCATATAGGGTAGGTGAAGAAGGCTAACATTTTCACACGATCCTATCTAAGGTAGGTGAAAAAAGGTTTACGAAAATGGTCTTTTCATAAAATCATTGGTAAGATAGATGAAAATAGCTAACTTTTCATGCAACCTTGTGTAAGGTAGGTGAAAAAGGCTTTTAAAAGTGCAAAAGTTGATGATGACTTTAGCCTAATCAAAATTAGCACCAGACCAAGAGTAGTTGATGGTTGTGTCCCTATTGAAATTAACATTAAGCCTAAAAAATAGATAATGGCCTCGGTTTAATCAAAATTGACATGAAGCCTAAGAGTAGTTGATGATTATGTCTCTATAAAAATTGGCACAAAGCCTAAAAGTAGATGATGGCCTCGGCCTAATGAAAATTGGCACTAAGCCTAAAGTAGCTAATGGATTTATCCCGAGGAAATCGGCACTAAGCCTAATAATAGTTGATGGCTCTGTCCCCGTGAAATTGGCATTGAAAATTTTGAAAGCCCAAAAGTAGCCGATGGCTCAATCCTGATAAAATTGGCATAAAAAAATTTAAAAGCTCAAAAGTAGCTGATGGCTCAATCCCTACAAATTTGGCACCAAGAATTTAAAAATCCAAAAGTACCTGATAGCTCAGTCCCTGTGAAATTAGCACTTAAATATAAAAAGTTAATGCCATTGGTGTATATATATTCGTGTAAAAAAAACTTTTTATATAAGGATTTATTAT
This sequence comes from Adansonia rubrostipa, assembly GCA_038381775.1. Classification (NCBI taxonomy): domain Eukaryota; kingdom Viridiplantae; phylum Streptophyta; class Magnoliopsida; order Malvales; family Malvaceae; genus Adansonia; species Adansonia rubrostipa. The sequence continues at coordinate 10,411,426 of JBBYHM010000019.1, forward strand.
GACTCGAACAAAATCGTATCTATTTTAGCCTTTTCCTTGTTCTCAATTCTCAGTAACGGCCAAAGAGAAGTACCTGTTGATACCTAATTTTGTCCAGGCCTTTATCTGAGACCCAGAACTTAGTGGCCACCTAGTCAAGGTTGATTCCTCTAGGTGGATTAGACGTTTTCAAGACATCTTCAGTCATGCCTAAATGATTGCATCTGCACGCAATAGAAAATTCACTATTTCAAGGTTGTAAAGGGTAGATCTCGGATAAAAACGAATATCAAGATAAAAATTAGCTTTTAACTTTATACTTGTGAAATTTTTAAATATATTTTTGAAGATGATATCACAATCCAATTTCCCATCTTTAGGAATTTTTTTAGATTTTTTCATAAATTTGGAAAGTTGACCATCATATATTTTACCTACACTTGTGTGATATTTATGCTGATATGTACTCTGAAAAATCAAAAATATTCAAGAAAAAATTGTATTGGCATTTTTTACATTGAGATATCAAGTTGTCAAATTTATTTATGAATTTTGATTTTTTACAGTACCATAAGTGTCATACTCATGAAATTTTTCCTAGTAAAAATTATTCTAGTTTTCAATTTTCATCTTTATTCTTTTTATAAATTAACATTTTTTAATGTATTAGATAAAATTCATTTTCATATAATTTGAACATATTTTTTAAATTTTCCTGTTTTCAAGATATGGAGTTTTTTATTCCGTAAATTTTTTCCAAAGGGATTTTTATTAGTTTTTAATTTTTAAAATTTTTCAAAAATTTTCATTAAATTTAGATTAAATCAGTTTTTGAAAAATAAATTAATTTTATGAGTTTTGCATTTTTTCCAAACAATAGAGGGTTTTTGCTCCTAAAATTTTATGAATTTAAAATTTTTAATTGCTTTTTTCTTGCACATAAAATTTTTCAAAAATTCCATTTTGAATTTTTACATTAAAATTTTATAAATTTTACTTTTAATAAGCCAAAATTTATTTTTTTTCATTTCATGGGCTTTAAAACTTATAAATTTATTTAATAAGCTTGATAAGCCTATTAATTTTTTGAAAAGCCCAATGAGCCTCTTTTTGTTTTCTAAGAAGCCCAAGAACCTTATTTTGATTAAATTTTTAATTAAATTTGTTATGTGAAATTTTATTCCTAGAATACATAATTTTTAATTTGTTATAATTTAGTCCTTATAATTTATTTTTATTCAAATTAGATTTTTTACTCTCATGTTTCTAGATGATGATGTCATGCATGACATCATCACGTAAAATGACAAATATATTAATTTAATCTTATCAAAAAAGTGAAAAAAATCTAAAAAAGGTAACAAAAATTAAAAAAAATTAAATAAAAGAAATTTATGGAAAATGCTAGAACCACTTTCAACCAAGGAGGTTTCATCAGCCCCTTGGCTGAACTTCCCCCCTATAAATAGGGGGAGGATGTTCCAAGAATAAGCTTTAACTTTTCCATGATAAAAAACACTTAAAAAACATTAAAATTTCCTAGGCTTTTAAGCTTTTAAGGTAATTTCTCTTGTAAAAATTTTTATTTATTTATGCTTGATTCTTCATTCTGGTGAGCTTTATGACTACTTAAGCTCATGGATTTTGATCCATGTTTAAAGGCCAAGTACAAAAGCTAGGATCCAAGTTTCTTAATATTTTAGTTTTATTTAGTTTTTACTAGCAATAACTTGATTTTTATCATGATAATTTGTGTTTGTTGGTAAAAATATTTTTATTTTCATGTATCTATTTTCATGTTATTTTTCTTAATATTTTCATGTTGATTAATGTTGATTTATTCATTATTTCTTATGATTTTATGCATATTTAAGCTTGGTAAAAATTATGACATGTATTTATGTTGATATTCATCAAAATATGTGATGAAAAAAATTGCTTTTAGTTGATATATATGCTGCCTGAAAATGTTTATGGTCTTTGAATAATTTTTTATGCTTGATTTCATTGTATTTTGGAATATTTTGTAATATTAGAGATTTGTAGGGACTTAAAAATAATTTTTCAAAGTTTTCAAAGGCTTGGAAGGGTGATTCTAAGCTTGGGTGAATCTGATCTTGATGATTTTATGATATTTTGATTTTCAGGTTATTTTGTAATTATAAAATATATAAGGACTAAATTGCGAAAATTGTAACTTTTTTCTATGGTCATCCAAGTTAACTAAATCATATAGACGCCTTTAGAAGTGTTTTCATGCCTATTCCAATATATTATTCCAATATACAAATATGTTTCATGCATTTTTTATCATTTTGGGGTTATTTTGTAATTTTAAAAAGTTTAGGGACATGTTTGCAAAATTTTTGTTCTAAGGCCAAACATATTTGGCTGAATTTTCCTTGTAACTTTTGGTATGCTTTCTAAGTTGATTTTAATGTTTGATTTTTGTATTTTAAAATCATATAGGGACTAAATTATAAAAGTTATATACCGGATAACTTTATAATAAATGAAAAATGATACTGGTAATGATAAATTTGTTTCATAACATTTTATTTTGAAAAATGAAAATTATAATTAAATATCGGATAGTGAAATCAGATAAATATTAAAATTCAATTTAACATATGATTAATAAGTTCACGATTAACACATGATTAATGAGAGGGATCGTTCCTTACTCATAATTGTAACCGACTTTCAAACCCTTCTAGGTGATCTTTGGTATAATCGCGACCTTCGAAGTTTGTTTTCAAGTGTTTCGTAACCTTCAAAATACAAACGCTGACAGGTGACCAATCTTACCTGTCCAAAATAGATTAGCGATGACTCTAAAATAAATTGCCATTTCATAATGAATATTTAAGGTTAAGTTAAGTGAGTGATTTATCTCGATGACTTATCCCCAAACATGAAAAAATAAAATAATAATGATAATGATATGGCCTATAAAAACAAAAGAATAATGATATAGAGATATGTATAGGAACAAGGGGTACACCTGTTTTTTACGTCGAGCTTGTCAGGATTTGTATCTAGGCCATATTACGATAAGTCCTATCGAATATATTGTCGCCTTTAAGCAATATATCTAGGTCTTTATGAGGAGTCAGTCCACCCCAAATGACCAAGACAAGGCATCTTTCCAATTAGGAATTAGACAACATAATAACCTTAACATGAGTTTATTGTTCACATCAACCCCATAGACTATGCACTATCAATTTAGACTATTTACCTTTGAATGTTTTTTTCGTGCATACAAAGTCCATTATATGCAACATTCTAACAATATAAACTCATGTACGCAGTAAACCATATTTGCTAACTTTAACATGTAAATCTAAATAAAGATGAAATAACAATGGCATAATAAAACCTTGAATATATAAATATGAATAATCAGCTTAAACAAATGAAATACATCAAAATGCCTTTCATCCTTAAGGCATTCCTAGCAAATTCATCTTTATCCATGCCTATATAAGTTTGAAGGTGTTTACATGTTCTATAGAATTCAGCTAACATGAATTATGATGATCTTGTGTTTACATCTTGATTTGAGCTATGATTCACTTGATTTCTTGTTTAAAGCTAGATCTTATGATTAATTTTTGAAATCTAGTTAAATCATGTTTTATGAACTAGACCTAGTGTTTAAACAAGAGGAGATCTTTTGATCTAGGTCCAACCAACCTAGTTTCTTAGGAATTTGATGATTCAAGATAAATTGAGCTAGAATTTAATAACATTGGGCTGAAATCTTAAAGTATAAATGATGAAATCATGATTCTTTAGCTTAATGTAGTGTTTGAACATGATAAAAATGAAGAAAGCTTGGTTCAACTAGCTTAGATAAGCTTAATCTTGTGCTTAATTGATTTAATTTACATGTTCTTACTAATTATGCTAGTTTAAGCTAAAATTTGAGTAGATAGAGCTTGAATCGAGTGCCAAATGATGAAACCATAAGTTCTCGAACTTAGAAAATCATTCGAACAATGAAAAATTCCTCTAGCTAGGTTTAGCCAGGGTGAAATATAGGTGAACTTGAGTGGGCTTTACATAATTGATGCTTAATTAAGGAAACCTAGGTGACTCAAGTTGAGTTGAGCTTGGGTAAGCTAAAATTTATGCTTACTTGAATGAATTTAGAAGCTTAGTTATTTAATTGTTGAGCTTAAATGGTGAAAAGCATGTTTTGATTGTTAAGCATGTTGATTGAATTGAATCCAATCTTGTTTTATTGTGTTTGATTGTTAAATAGTGAGATCTTAATGAGAATTAATGAACAGGTGAGCATGAATAGCTTAAGATGAATTCAGCCATGTTGAGTTTGTGGTTAGAATATGTTTAGTGGATGATTAGTTGCTAGAAACTTAGATTAGTATTCTATGTGCTTGATACAATGCATAATAGGATATTTAAGTTGTGTAAAGCTTTGTTTTCTTAAAAAATTCCCCAAGAACAAGCTTTGGTTCACGTAATCAATAGGTGTATCAAAGTCTGGGTTTATTTAATAAGTCTTTAATGAGATCCTTGGGGATATTAAATAAAATAGCTTGAATTAAAGCTGATTTAGAGCAAATAAAAATATTTTTTAAGTGTTTAAATATGCTTTGTTGAGTCCAAAATTAGTAAGCCTTAATGTGAGTCATTAGATGATGTTTAGTTGAGTCAAATTGTGTTGTTTAGAGTTATTTTGTTAGCTGGTTGTAGCACACAAGTGAGTGGACTTAGTATGTCATTTACCTACTAAGAATAAATAGTAATGAATAAAAGCGATAAAAGAGGAGTCATTCCCATGACTCCAAAGCATATCATCAATGTTGGAAAACATGTTTCTCGGTCTTGACACTTAGGGGTCTTTACTGTCTCCTCATATATGACATTTGTAAATTCTATTTTTTCTCATCTTTGGATAATCGAACGTCAAAAAACATGTTTTAAAAATGTGACAAAAGGCTTCATGATCACAAATCTTGTTAGAGCTACTGTTGTAATCCACCACAGTGGTCTCATAGAAAAAGATATAGTTTGATTAGGTTATAGGCTTTATTGATTTTTGTTAGTATTTTTCTCATAATCCTTATTTATTGAGCTATGAAATAGTCTATCAAGACATTCAATTTCATCATCGGATGAATACAGTAAAATCCCAAAACCCAAGCAGTTAGTATGCTTTGTTTCAGCACCTAATCAGTATTACAAACTATTTTTGATGAGGATAATCATTTTTGTGTATTTTCTCATATTTTTACATAAAACTATAATCAATAAGCTTCCTAAGAATGTATGGATCATGCAATGGGTGTACCAGATGAATTAGGAAGAAAATCTAGAAGGCAAGCTGGTCGAACATGCTATGCGATACAATAATGTCTAATTAAAAAATTTATGTGCAACCAAAACGATTTTTTGGATTTTTTAAATATCTTTGGGTTGAATTATAATGAGTTAGCAGTCATAGAATATAGTTTGGCGATTTTATATGATAGGAATAACTCAAAATAAATTCAAAAAGCTTGAAAGATCAAATCTATCCCTGCTTTGGTTATCTCTGAGTTTGGTGTTTAATACTCGAGGCATTCGAATGCGTCAAAATTGATTCCAAAAGTCATGTTTAGTGTGTCAATAGGTCTAGAAGTGTCCTATAGAGGGTCCCAGTGGCTCACAATAAAGCTTCCAAGTTGATTTTTAATATTATTTTCAAAATTACGATTTTCTTTAATTTAGTCTAAGTGTAATACTTTTGTGATTTCTTTCAAATGGAGTCAAAATTAACAAAAAAATACTAAAAATGAAGTCAATAAGTGAATTTTTTGGAGTCAAGTCATTTTATAAAATTTTTCCTTTATAAATGATTTTAGCTCTGAATCAATTGCAAATTTGAGCTAATTCTAATAAGAGTTTTGGGTTCATTCATTGGTGATACTTATTGATTTTGGAATAAAAAGGGGGATTATGATCGAATATATATGATTGAAACCAAGGAAAAACAAATTCAGATATGCGTGATTAGTTAATACCAAGTATTAGGCATCATAAGAGGGATCGAGTCCTTACTTATGGTGTAACCAACTTCTAACCCTAACTTTATAGATCTCTGGTATACATAGATCACAATATCATTCCTTTAGAGTTTCATAACTCTTTAGCGAATGTTTTTAGTAGCTGACCGATCATACCTATAGCCAAAATAAATTGGTAGCAACTCATTAACCTAGTCACTCTTGTATTTTGGTATGAGAGGTTCAGACGAGCAATTCATCTAACCAACTGAAGCCCTAGGATGATTTGAAGTGTTGTCTGCTCTAATTAATTGAGGTTCTTATCTCAACATATTATGATAGAAGGGATACCCTAACCTTATCTTTTACAAAATCTTACTTAAAACCATATTTTCTCTCTCTTAAAACTTCTTAGAATTTTTAAAAATCCAAACCTATTTTCCACACCTTAATTAATCTAAAATCAAAACACGCCTCAAAGATTGTTGATCTGGTTATTTCTAGATAACTAATGACAATCATGAGATATATTTTGATTGATCCTTCATCTTCCCCTTTTTGTGTGATTTATCTTATGCAATTGTATTTTATCTTTCATATGCCTTACCAACACATTTCCCTTAATGGTGTCTATTTGAAATTCATATTCTCAAATTGTTTTACGAAAATTATAGGGCAATATTTTATGTTAATATCTTTCCAGTGGTTGATATAAAATATCTGGTATTCAAACGTAAATCCAGATATCATTTTTACTAAAAAATCTCTATGTTCCCCACTCTTAGGGCCGCATATAAGATTTTAATTTCTCAAAAAAGCCTAGATTTAACACTTTCTACAAATTCATGCATAAAAGGAGATTATATTTAAATAATGACAAGTCAAAACTGAGGAAATTGATACCAATGTAAGACATAGCTCTATGGTATCGATTTCGAGCGTGGTAGGGATATTAGTGCTTCCTCACACATAACCAACTCTTGAACCTAACCAGCGAATCTCTAGACCATGTAGACCTTGGAACCAGTATCCTAAGTTTCGTATCTTGAACTGTTGATTTCAATAAGTATCTGATCACACCTAGCCTAAATGATCGACGGTGACTCCAATTGTTGGCCACTTCATGGTAGCCATCCAAGGCTAGTTAGATGAGTGATTCGTTCAACAATCTACCCATGCTAAAAAGGAGAAGTCTCAATCAAAAGGACACTTCTACATCAAGAATTTTATCATTTCCCTTGTATTTAAGTCATACGCACCTGCCGCCCCATAAAGATTTTTAGGGGCCATGTTGTGATAACTTGACAATTTCAATAGGGATAATTTAGAGAGTTAGGCCTACTACTAGTTGTATCGTACTCCGTTTCTAGTTCCCTTCGTTTTTTATCATTATTTAATTATAATCCCCTTTTATTTTTGTCTACTAATCTTTTATTTGGCATGATCTTTGTATTGTTATTGCTAGGGACTATCTTGTTCCCGAATAATTGTTCATCATTCAGATATATGGTAATAAGGGGTAGAAAAAAGTTTTGATTATTTCTCTGACACACATTGTACACTTGCATTTTTCATTAGATTCTCCCCAAATTGCATGGTGGGATTAAGGTCCCAAATATTGGAAAAAAGTAAGCTATCTGCCTTCATAAGTAACCCTTTGTATAGGCATAGCAAAAACTTCTACGTTATACATTACCTAGGACTTTCATGAGTAACCCTCAGCATTTACATGAGGAAATAAATTCATTGGATTGCCAAGCCTACGATGGGCCTAGGGTTAGGGTGCATCAACTGTGCTTACTGGATGGAGGCGTAATTCAGATAATTTGGGGTTAAAGTCCTAAATATTAGAATAAAGTAAACTATCTGCCTTCATAAGTAACCCTCTTTGTTGGCAAAGGAAAAACTTCTAGGTTGTACACTACTTAGGACTTTCATGAGTAACCCTCAGCATTTACATGGGGAAATAAATCCATTGGATTGCCGAGCCTACAATGGGCCTAGGGTCAAGGTGCCTCAATTGTCCTTACTGGATGAAGGAACGATTCAAATATCGATATAGATGTCAACTCAAACCTCATATAGTAAACCTTATGAGCCAAACCATGTCAAACCACACTGGAATGCTGCTAGAATAGCCCAGAGAATAAGAACACTCAAGGAAACATTTCTTACCTTTACTCCTATGTCTTGTAGTTACGTAGGTGATGATGAATGAACATTGTTTATCGTCTTTGTCATTTTATGCCTTAATAGACATCTCACGTCTCATTTTTTTTGCTGGGGCATGCCATTATGTCATCACCTACAAAGCCCTATATCGCTCAAAAAAGAGTCATATACAACCTAAATAAGTCGTTATGCTGTCCGAATGGTGACTTAAGACATACCTACTGTAGATGGAGGTGAATAAACATCGATACCTAGACAACTAGTTTTGTCCCCAAGAGGCATCGTATCACCTCAATAAAGATAAAATTCCACTGAACACGCCATTATGTTATCCGTGAGCACTTGTCATGTTCTGATATGTGTAGTTGTCATGTCTACCCCTAGGCATCATAAGGCCTATTGTCAAGGCAATTTATCTGATTCATCTTCCTTTTCCATTTTATTTGTTCTTCTCGTCTGTATTACCTTGTATCATTCCTAACCTATTTATCTCTCTGATTTTTGTCATGCATCATGTCATCATAATCATCACTCATGAGACAATAAGCTAAGGTTCAGTGTTCAGCAAAGGGTGTTTGTCATGGAGCAACAATCTACTTCCATTATTTAATCTTTTGAAAAAGTCAAAGCATGGTCAAAGAGTTGACAACATGAAAATAGGGATGTCCTTGAGCCAGTTATCTCTCAATGACTTTGAAAGGGTCAAGATAGGGTACCGTCAGAATGACTTGCATGACCTAAAACATATATGGGCTAGTTAGAGAAACAACGAGAGAGACTTATTCATAAAAAGGTACGAGAACATAGCTCTCTTGCTCTAGGTCTAGTTGGATTTTGGTTTTGTTGCAAATAGCATCACAATTCTAGACTCTAGCACACTAATACTTCACCTTTAATTAGGAAGATTTAGTCTCCATTGTCGATGCATACACTACATTGTTCAACATTAAAGGGGCTAATTCTAACAAGATATATTGTAAAATGCTACAGCCTCGATCATTCAAGAAGAGATTAGCATAAATCCTTAGAGCCATAAACTTATAGCTTGATAATTACATCAAGGTGAAACGGAATAGTGAGTGCATTTCTTGGATTAGTCTAAAGGAAGCAATGGCAAGTCTCACCAATTCAAAGAAAATTCAAGATATTTATGCTTTAGCAATAGAACGGGCTGGTTATATTCTCAAAAAACTTGAGCTATATGGAGGCAACAATAGCCTATTTCTTCTCTTGATTATGTTGCAACATCAATTACACATTACTATTATTATCGAGACCATTCGAGACTTTAGTTTCTTCAAAAAAATAAGGATGAGTCGATTTATCAAATGTGCCCTACTTTTTTATATTTAGCTTATCTGCCACTTTTATACTAGAAAGAAAATAATGTTACATAATTTCTTGTCTGACTTCAGTCCTCTCTTCAAGGTCTTTGAAAAGGAATGGCCCTAAGACAATCCAAAGAATAGTGGATTAAGAAGTTTCAATATTTCAAAGGAAAAGAGGTTACATGGAAAGCCTCCTAGATTGACCCTTAATCAGTTGTGTACAAATGTAAAGATCATAGTTGAATGCCACTTATGGATTATGGGGAAGCACCAGCTACACATCTCTCCTAGTTGTACAATAGTTTCAGTGTTGGCAACTCATTTTATTCATGCAAGATCTCAAGCACTACGACTTTAACTAAGGTGAAGCCAAATACAAGGTCAAAGTCCAATTATCTTTCCATGCTTGAAGGCAAAGCCATTGCATGAAGAGGGAGTGATGAGACTCTGAGGTAAGAAGATTGGATGATTTGCCATATCAATCACACCTTGTTGTTATCTAATAATATGATAGCTCAAGTCCTGATGGCAAGTCTCTTTCTGAGGTTAAACTCATCAAATAAGAATTTAAATAAGAAAGGGTAACCTTCACCTCAAAAATTGCTTAGTTAAGGGAGAAAATGAGTAAGCTAGAGATGGACATCTACCTCCAAGAGGGGGTGATAAACTGGGTTGTGTTAAAGAGAAAAAGCATGTCAAAAAAGATCTTAAGACAAAAAGATTACATGGCACTTTGAAAAGAAAACAAGCACCGGGGCATCGGCAAGTCATTAACTAAATGGGAAGAGGAGCTTGCTACCCTTAACAAAGAACTAAATAATTGGAGAAAAGAGGCCAAGGTCAATAAAGAAAAGCTCATTAGGACTCGTACCCTTATGTTGACCTACCAAAGAAGGAACGAATGCTTGAAAGCTTGAGTATAAGACTTAAAAGCAAAAAAGGTCAAGAATGGAACTCTAACACTCAGGATTCCAAATCTAGAGCATTCTTCAAAACTTGCCAAAACTGTATTATGAGCTGGTGAGAACCCCAAAGCAATGATGATAAGAATGGTGGGTGATAGTTAACTAAGCATGCTTAAATTATCAAGAGCCAAACTTCCCCAAAAAAGGTTTTCGCCTAACACCATGCCACCTAATAGTGCCTGGTAACAATACACCCAACAATCATCCTAATTTTTTATTTTCATTATTATATTCTATTATCTTTTAATTAAGTCTCAAGATGCAAGAAATTAGCCTAGACAAAATAGGGTATCCACAAGCTTTATCATCTGGGCTTGCATTTCATCTTGCTGATGAAGCATTGGTCTTTAGACTCCTTATACATTAATTGAGCAGCTCGATGTATGCCTGATGGTCATTTTCCATGATCCATTTATAGCAGTGAGTGTTGCAGCAGTATGAGATAATCAGCTCCGTGTTCCTTTTTTGGTTTCAAAATCCATTGCACATTTATGACCATTCATATATTAAGCTTTTATGACATTAAAAATGTGGTTGTTGACATTGCTAATGATGAATGATGATAAGTATAGGATCATGATAATGATGATTATTGACATGGATAAAGGAATAAAGCAGCAAAAGAATTGAGCTAGTTATATAAGAGACAATAAGCTTGTAGGATAGTTTCACTAATAGCATCTTTCATAAAGTAACAATTTGAGTTTGATTACACCCGATTACATCCAGAAGTGCTTGAGACGATTACATTGTGTTTAATCACATGTTTCAAGAAATGCAACAACTTCCATTCATGGTCTCAAATAGGTATGGTATCTTGCCTCAAAGACTAAGAATACATGACATGGTGCCCCTACAGGATTTATTACAATATTTCAAGTTTTTACATCCTCTGTCTCACTATTTTCCTTATTTTGACTCCCAATAAAAGGATTGTTATCTTCCCTCTCTTTCAAAAGTTGTAACTAAAAGTGCAATCTGGTAGCACAAGTGATTTATTTCATGCCCTAGTATTAGATATGATGAATTTTTATTTGCACACCATTGGCTACTTGTGCACAATCCTTGTTCTCTTTCCTGCAGCATATGATCTTCAGCAAGCTAGTAAGTAATGTCAAAATTGGGTTGTTTAAATGGAAGGGGTTCCCTAATATTAGTGAAAATGTGAATTTTTTTTGTTTAATATATGAAAATTCAAAGGAACTCAATTATTGGATAAGCTATGGCAAAATATTTAATTCGATATGTACATTCAAAACATTTATAAGTAAATCATGTTAGTACAAATTAAATTTTTCTCATTTATTTAACGTTTAATCATTAAAGAAACTCATGGCTATCAATTACTAAAATTATAAATCAAAGGACTTATGTTCAGTTAAAAGTTGCAGTTGTGGAACGATTTCATAATTTCATTTGCGGAATCATTTTCGTACCCTACAAAATTTAGCTGTCCATAATTTACATCAAAAGATATGGAATTCCTTTAACTTGTTGGGCTAATGATATCAAACAATAGTATGATATTCTATATTACTACAAAAAGCATACGTGCATAATCTACATACATTTCTTTCAATAGTCTGCTATTCTTTAGCATTTGTGCAACTACTATTGAGTTATTTGATAGGATTTCATACAACAATGGACATGAATTATTCATTACTAACCACATCCTACATGCAGAGTTCTAGATGCAACAAACATATACAGGCTTACAAAAGTTGCAACTATATATGGACATATATTGGATTACAGTGGCATATAATATAACATCCCCAAACAAATTATCTTATGACTCTAACTATAGGTACATGACTTGTGTTACGGCAAAATGGATATCTGCCACATTCAGATACTATCCCAAGCTCAAAAAATTTTCAAAATATTTCTTCTAATACGATGGCACCCCAAGGTCTACAACTTTCAACTTGCGTATGAAAGTCATAACCAACATGAATGATTTGGTTTGCATGTAATATTTAGATATAGCTTAAATAATTATGCTTATAGTATCAAACTCATTCATCTTGCATGAAGCACAGTTGTGTCTAACTTACTTACATTTTAAACATTTTATAGGAATTTTCTTAAGGAATTGAGATTTGATTTGCTTCATTTTTGGCTATCTTAGTGGCATCTTGTAAGAGGCAGTTTTAAGGATAAATGACTATCATCCTTGTCTGATGGAGGCACTTGTCGGATGGACACACATATGGTAGGTTATGAGTTACAATTGGAGTCATGGTCACCATATAAATCCACTCCTCTGCAACTGATTTATAACAATGCTCAATAAATGCATATATGTCTCCATGTTTTGCTTCAATAATGGTACGCATACACACAAGGCAGTTCACTTATTTGCCAAGCTAACTAGGTGCATACTCATCTAGCCAAGTCAATGGCAACATCTTTTCCCCTTGACTGGCCTTAGCCTTGAAATCACTGTAAGGAGAAACGATGAAGTATTTACCTCTGCCTATATTCTCTAGTAATTTCAGATCCATATTCTACCCTACTCCATTCTTCTAATTCCTTACATCGGATTTTGATTTATAAATTTTTTGCACTATCTTTTCCCTATGCTAATTGATAAGGGTAATTATGTTATACCTCTTTTCTTGAACTAACCATGCATTGAAGGACTGCACCATATTTGTTGTTATATGATCCCAATGACGCTGCTCAAGCTTTGACAACAACCAATGTTCTGGTTAGTTATTTACCACCCATTTGGTTAGCTCTTTTTTGTACGTGGCTAAATTATTCATTGTAATGTCGTAATTTACTTCTAATCTTGCATAGACTACCACACCCAATAAGTGAAGTGCCTGGTCCTTCAGATATTTCTTGCCTACCATTACTTTGTTAACTTCAAAACTGAAGTTTTCCTTGAATGTTGATAACAATATGCATGGGAGGTCGTGCCATTGTTTCATTTATAGTAGTTATGTTATTCTGGTGCCTATTTGATATTATGTTAATGGATAAATCTCTAGTGACATTGGACTTTAGATTCCCCAAGAACTATATCCAATCATCTAGACTCTTAGAGCTGACTATTGCAAATGCCAAAAGAAAAAGCTGATTATGTGCATCAATGGAGCTAGCTAATAAGAAGGTGCCCTTATAAAGTTTGCTCAACTCTCAGTCTTCAATAAAAACAAACCTTTAGCAGCCATTCAAAAAACTCAAAATGCTACATCCATACACTATAAACAATTGCTTAAATTATTCATTGCAACGTCGTAATCTACTTCTAGTCTTGCATAGACTACCACACCCAATAATTGAAGTGCCTGGTCCTTCAGATATTTCTCGCCTACCATCACTTTGTTAACTTCAAAATTGAAGTTTTTCTTGAACGTTGATAACAGTATGCATGGGAGGTCGTGCTATTATCTCATTTATAGTATTTATGTTATTCTGGTGCCTATCTGATATTATGGTAATGGATAAATCTTTGGTGACATTGGACTTAAGTTTCCCCAAGAACTACATCCAATCATCCATACTCTTAGAGCTGACTATTGCAAAAGCTAAAAGAAAAAGCTGATTATATGCATCAATGGAGCTAGCTAATAACAAGGTGCCCCTATAAAGTTTGCTCAAATCTCAGTCTTCAATAAAAACAAACCTTCGGCAGCCATTCAGAATAATCAAAATGCTACATCCATACACTATAAACAATTGCTTAAATTATTCATTGCAACATCGTAATCTACTTCTAGTCTTGCATAGACTACCATACCCAATAACTAAAGTGCCTGGTCCTTCAGATATTTCTCGCCTACCATCACTTTGTTAACTTCAAAACTGAAGTTTTCCTTGAATGTTTATAACAATATGCATGGGAGGTTATGCTATTATCTCATTTACAGTAGTTATATTATTCTGGTGCCTATATGATATTATGGTAATGGATAAATCTCTAGTGACATTAGACTTCAGATTCCCCAATAACTATATCCAATCATCTAGACTCTTAGAGCTGACTATTGCAAATGTCAAAAGAAAAAGCTGATTATATGCATCGATGGAGCTAGCTAATAACAAGGTGCCCCTATAAAGTTTGCTTAAATCTTAGTCTTCAATAAAAACAAACCTTTGACAGCCATTCAGAAAACTTAAAATGCTACATCCATACACTATAAACAATTGCTTAAAATGCATTTTCATATCAAACGTGAATATGGCCACACTTTGAGGGTATACATCCTAAATTTTTTCGCACATCCATGATATTAATCTGTATGAGTCTGAGCCTTCCTATGCAATATCTTTATTGATTGCTCTTTGCATAACCAAGCCTGTTTATTTGTCATTCTAATTCCATAGTCAGCTTTAAATGCTATCTGAAATTAATGTGTAGTAGGTGCGACTGTAAATTCAATTTCTCTGCTACGATGGCAGCAAAAAACTTATACTTTGAATAAGGTTTTCCATTAATCTTATCTGAAGCATTATGGTTGTGTTAATCTATAAAGGTACCAACAACCATAAATTATGGTGCCCCTATCCTATATGTTGTTAAATGACAAGGGAAACCTTTTGCTCTATACTCGACGCTTACGAATGACTTGCTATTTTTCTTGAAGGTATATGCAAATCCATTTGCTAATTATACTGATAAAGCATAAACCTTAAGACAAGTGCATCTTCAAAAGTTTGATGGCTACCTATGATTGTATTTTTCTAAATGCCACTGAGAAATCGATTTATCATTGACCAGTACATTTTATAGCTACTGTTAAGCTCAAATCCTTGCACAAATAGTGGAGGAAATTATACTGCTTTAATCCCCTGGATGATGTTCTCGTGTGAGACTTCATTATCTGCAGGTCCACTACAGAAGTCATGTGCACGACAAATAATAAGTACTCAATACCCTAATATGCAATGAAGATGAAATGATAAAATCTTGTACAAAGTTTCATACTCACCCTGAGTACACAACATTAATGGGTTGAAACATTGTCATGTTATCATTTTAGGGATGAGAGTCCTCCTACTCCAATATATACAAATTGGACTTCTTGTCATAAAGCTCAACTAAACCTTTCAAACCAATATCATTAACCAAATCTATGAGTAAAATTGTGTCAAAGTCAAATGTATTTCTAAAAATATGTTGGTCAACGTTCACTGCCAGTTTATCCCCAATCTGTTTGCATAATGCTTTGAAAGTAGTTTTTTCATCAATCATCACCCCAACTCTTACTCCACCACGATATTCCACAAAGTTGCTAGTAATAATGATCTCCCTATTAATATGGCAATAACAATATACTCATTTGTTTAAAGTGGATGAAGTCATAACAAATTCAGTTTATTATATATAAAATTCTATATGCAAAGGGGACTTTTGATATTCCACACTTGCTAACACATAGACATTTTCTACTTTAAAGCTTGCACTAAAACCCTTAAATATATATGCATACAACTTATTTGTACATTACTAAGCACCACTGACCACTAAACCTCTGAAAGAAAATCAATACAGTTGAGTGAAGCATATGGATATAGATAATTATTGATAGGAATCTGATTCTAATAAGCTCATCTCACAGAATGATATGAGTTATGATTATGCAATGTAAAAGGGGAAGTGGTAAAAGTAGCTTAAATGGGGAGCAAAAAAATAGGAATCCATTAATAAAGGAAGTTACGCTGAAAAGGAGGATGCGACCCATGCTACTATGTATGAACAAACTTACAATAGAAGGAATGGTGGCTTTCAGATTTGGAGGGAAACTTTTAGACTATGCAAGCAAAGACATAGTTACGTAAAGGTGTAATTCTAGAGAAATTATGCAAAGGGCATATACGTGGACATATGGTTTTATAGCTGAGTAAATGTAGTAAAGTGAATGGGGTGCATAAACATCATTCCAGTAACCATTAACGTGAGGAACTAGCTCACAGCATTTAGTAACTGACTCACATTATGAAACACTCTAATGCACAAAAGCATCCTTTTTTACTTAATAATGAAATATATATATATATAT
>JBBYHM010000019.1:10428000-10445168 GCA_038381775.1 Adansonia rubrostipa
ATATATATATATATATTGATTTGATCATTATAGAAGTAGAGGGAAACTATACCATCCACATTAATAGATATTAATGCTTATTAATATCTATTATTTTATATTAATATATCTAGGTTGGATTTAATTATCTACATATATTATGTAAATTATTAATATATGTATTTATGATTCATGTTACTATTATCTACATTATTAATTATTATAATTAATGTAACATTATTATGTAAATTATAGTAAATTAAAAATGATTGGGGAAAATGATATTATCTACTTTTAGGTTTATATAAACCCTAATATTATATAATAATATAATTTAGTTATATTATTATGTGGACATAAATTTTAATTAAAAACTGAAAAATTGGAAATTATATTTGAAAGCAGTATTATTGATATGTTATATTATTTATTATACAATACATATATTGTAATTTTTATATATTATTACTTATTACTAATCTTATGTACATTATTAGTGGAAAATGTGCATAATTGGGAATAATTTGTAAAGAAAAAAAACTATGGCTCGCAGCTTAAGATTGGAACTCGTCCCTCTTACTTGTATGGGAACCAACTCCATGCTTCATTAGGAACCAACTCCCACATAAAGAGGGAACCAACTCCTACATTAAGAGGGAATTCACACCATGCTTTGAAGAATTGGCTCCTATATTAGGAAAAGAATTGATCCCTCTTCTTGAAACAACTCTTTATTTAGCATAAGAACCAACACTCTATAACTCAGTAGAATAGACTCCTTAAAACCCTTTGAAACCCAAAACCCTTCAATTACAGTAATCTTAAATTAATGGTCAATAGTGCCATATGCCAAAACCTACTACGATCGAAATCCAATTATCGTAAATTCAAACATAGCACCAAAGATATACATTTGGAAGAAGGCTCGTGAAGAGAAAGATAACC
Organism: Adansonia rubrostipa; assembly: GCA_038381775.1. Lineage (NCBI taxonomy): Eukaryota > Viridiplantae > Streptophyta > Magnoliopsida > Malvales > Malvaceae > Adansonia > Adansonia rubrostipa. The sequence goes on from JBBYHM010000019.1 coordinate 10,428,925, forward strand.
AAACAACTAACAGATCCACGAACAACAGTGGAACTTAAACTATTACAGAGGCTCAAACTTGGGAAGCCACAAAGGACAAATTTTTAGAGCAGGGATGTCACTTTTGTGATAAGTTTTGGTTGAAAAAGGTGCTTGGAAGACAACATATTAATATCAAGTTTCTTCTATAAATCGATTTTTCATATTTTGATACTCTGAAACTCCATTGGTTGCAAAATTTGTTGGAACCATTAACTGAATACTATGAGAGATTAGTATGATTATGTTACAATAATATTAATATAGTAAGAAATGATAGTGTACCAGAACGTATCCAAAACATTGCTAAAATTTTGGATGTCAGCTATTTGACATATACGTTGGTGGGAAGGAATTATTTGTCAATCTTAAAAGTTTGAATAAAGCATTTGGTATAGACTTTATGCTGTATAGTCAATGTGAATTGTATATAAATGGTTCCATATCAAATCATGCGAAATTCGTATTCCATGACGCATCTCTGCAATGGACTAAAACTAATGCAAATAGCCTGTATATGCATGAAAGACTGCTGCATTTCATCCTAGTTCACATATTGATCCCCAGAAGAATGAAATTTGCCATAATGATTCACAAAGACATATGGCTTATGTCTTGTTGATAAAGGACAAAAATATGGGTTTCCATATTATTCCATCAATAATCAAGGTAGCCTACAACATAAATAGAAGAAGTTCTTCACTATGTATCCATTATATTTGAGTTCCTACAATGTTTTGGAGTTGGTAGCACAAATGAAATAGGAATTTCAGTGTCTAAAACTTATGGAATAAGGAAGGCTAACCTAAAGAAGGCTGGCTTTAACTTTGATGGAGGGAATTAGGCGAATGCAGCAAAAGGTAAGCACAAGAAAAGGCTAGAATCAAGTGAACCTTCAGTGATGGTCGTATCAAGCGCATCTGCCAGAAATAAGGAATCACCAACCATGTTAGACATGTAGGATAACATAGAGTTGCTGAGGACAAAAATGGCCAAAATGGAAGAACACATGGTAGCAATAAAGTTAGATGTCATAAGCATTGGTAGACATACTGGTTTTCTTATTAACTTTATCACATTAGAGGTTGCAGGTAAATTATCTACCCAATTTTCTGGCTCAGGAGCAACTGTAAATGAAGACAGGATTGGCATTTCTTGCGGGAGCATGATTGGAATGATGAGGTACGTGGAAGTTACTAGTTACATATATGAACTAGAAAGGGTCCTCACTTATGTCATTTTTTCTTTTTCCTCACTATTGCTTTGTTTAGTTATGGTTTACGGTAAAAGAAATTACCATATATGGACCAACTAACAATCTCAACTGAATATGAATGGTATAGACTAAATTACAATAATCCCTAGCCAAAAGGAAATATGAAAAAAACTCATTGTCCTTGTGTCAATGGGGTCTTGAAAGATATAGTCCATTCATCAAAGTGTCTACAAGATATCAAAGGGAGAGAAATCCATTCATAGGTAGGTAAGGCAATCATTCTAGTAGCAATATGGCAGCAACATAGCACATTCACTTCATTACCAAATTATTTTAGAATCAACTAGTAAATTCCTTCATATCTAAGACTCTTCATGCATAAATTACATGATTTCTTAGTTTTAAGGAGACCATTTTGTGAGGACTTTATACGATTCTGCTTTGGCACCTTTAAAGTTAGTGTTTGATCATCAAGAAGCAAGGTGTATTCTAAATCCCTCCAAATAATTATTGAAACCCTAAACAATAAATCGATACCCACTGAGTATAACAAAGTATTTGTGCCGCAAAGTATGGGATTTAATAACATATAGGTCATATAGTCACACGTAAGAAAAACTTAGACAGTTTTTTTAAGTATTTGCTACTTAATATGAAAGAGAAATTGTTATTTTGTTAGGTAAAGTAAAGAAATATTATTGATATTTCATCAAATGTACAATAATAAAGTCTGTGATATAGTTAATATTTTGATTTCTCAATTTGTAGGATGCCTACCATTGTACAAAAATGAAATACAGCACTTTCGATAACCCTGCTAAACCTTTGGTGTTAAAGGATCTATAGAATCTTTGGGATAGATGACAGCACCCATAAGTCCTTGCAAAATCTTATAAGTAATTACATTGACATATCATCAGATATAAAAGTTGCTACCATAATGTAGGAATTGACCTTCGAGTTATTTTTCTATTCCCATTGATTCGAATTGCTAGTTCGATGATATTACTATTTTGAAATGTGATGTAGCCACATAATGCAATATTCCCTTATTCATACAAATTTAGGATGACAATGATGCTTCATTAGGTGAGTTGTCAATTATGAATCAGAAAACTACTTTGCACATTCAGTTATTATATTTTTTTTACAAAAATTAATCTTCATTACAGGATCGATCGATAGAGGACCGACCTCTAGACAAAATTATTAGCTTACTAACACAATAACTTGGACATCTGTAGCAGTTAAAGAATCGCTTAGAGTATATCTTGAGAAATTGGCAGAAGCAGAAAATGCCCCAAATTTTGTAAGACCAAACCCATTTGGACAAGAGCCTATCACCGAATGACACAAGGATTAAGACTTTTACTTATAAGTTATTAGGAGTTTACGATGAACTGCATCAAAAATAATCCTTGTGATTAGTTTTTTTTTTGGCTACCTTATGGCCAAAGCTAAGCACATATTGACTTCTTTCTATCAGCTTGGGGTGCTTGTATCTATACGTTGAATTACACACAATAATTGAAATGAATATATGATGTATTGAAAAATTATATTGATAATAAAAGTGTATTTTCTAGCATATACAACCTTTGTTTGAATGCATATACAGTTTCCATATTCAAAGTTTTGATTATTACATACAGTTTTGTAAGCAAGTGCTTAAAGAATATATTCCCTGAAGTGATTCCATGTTTCAACACATGCACTAGGAGGAATCAATTTTTTATGGGGTATATCTCTTTTTTATGCATTCATAAGATGATAGGGGTCCATGAATATTCTTTGCATGTGAATAATGGGCTTCTTAAGTTCTATAAATGTGCTTTGCAGATGCTTAAAAGCCAATCCAAAAATTTAATTTTATACAAAAAAATTATGCAAATATAGTTTTGACCTTTCAGCATGCCTCAAACGGTTTTATAGTAGTCGTTAGTAGGAGCTAACTACTTACATCCAGGATTTATCTAGAGACATGTTATTCCATTTAAGTTAGTATCTATATATTACCTTCATCAACATAACCCATCTCATCAGAAATATAACACTCTTATCTCTAAATAACTTTTATTTTTATACAAGGGTAATGTTATTCTTAAGCTATTTACTAACAATTGGCATTCATTGTTCCTATGTTATTAATTAAGCGAATCATTCTTCCCCTTTTTTAGCTAGCAGCACAGTGACTTGGTTGCAAAATCACTATTGCTAGCAGGTACTCCTGATAGCATGACTCCCATTTTAAGAAATTCGTTACTATTAAATGAAGCTACCATTTGCCATTGTAAATCTGTTAATTATGTTTGCTATAAACCATGAGTTATGTGAAAAAAATATCTTTTTCAATCTAGTATCAAGTGCAGAAGAAAGAAAACTATTAACTTTAATAGAGAGATTGAACCAAGAGGAGTGAATTGGTTCTATAAAAACTTTATAAATTTAAAAATTAAAATAAATAAGGAAGAGAGAAAAATCAACAATGGATGTATAAAGGTTCGGTTCTTTAATTCGGCACTTACATCCTCTCTTCTTGGTACTTTCTTACTAAGGTGATTCCCATAATTCACTAAGGAAATTGTTACCTTTAAGGCTAAGGTATAACCTTATACAACTATCTTTTAAGGCTTAGATAGGACTTTTTCAAATACTTTGAGAATTATACCCTAAATTTTTAAATATTTTCACTCACTTTCATACAACCCCTTTTGTGAAATGAAATAAGCATTTTACAAACTAATTGAACCTTTAGTAGGTAGATGTTTGCTAGAATTTAAGTACAAGAAGAATGAGATACAGATGGACTTGAAGAATATGAATTGATACAAGTAGAAAATAATAAATTTGATGATTTTGAGCTTTGGCTGTTTAATGATTCAATGAAATCTGTATCTCCTACTCTTCAGCTATTTGGAACCTCCATTTATAGCTACAAATTGATTTATAAATGTTGGGCATTTAATGTGGTAGATGGAAAGCCATTATAGCCTTCATAAATGCTGATTTCCATTCAATCCCGCATTATAGTATCTATACAATACAATAGTATCGATACATAGTTCAAAAAAGTGACCATTACAACTTGTTGTATTGATACTGGGGTCTCAATATCGATACTAAGCAAGCTATATCGATACAGATACCTTTGTATTGATACATGTGAAGGTTTCAGCTAAACCTTGTATCAATACTCATAGGGTGAGTATCGATACTAAGCACCCTATATCGATATATACACACTTGTATCAATACATTTGAGGGTTTCATACAAACCTTGGCTACTGCTAAGCCGTGTATCGATACTCATAGAGTGAGTATCAATACAAGCAACTTGTATCGATACATATGTTCATTGTATCGATACATTTGAGGGGTTTATGCATAGTATCGATACACATGTTCTTTGTATCAATACTAACCTTCAAAACTTGTTTGTGAAATCATTTTTGTTGACTCAAACACATCTCAATAAATACAAGCTTAGTATTTTTAAAGATGCTTTTCAATTTAAAAATAAATAAGAAGTTAAGTATTAATTTAACTTAAGTTTGTTTATTATATCAAAACCAAAATCAAGGTTAACAGAAACAAAAAACTTAGACGAGGGGCTGCCTGAGTAAGCATAGTCATCTTCTTCTTCATGAACATCGAGGCATACATTGGAATGAGTAAAACTATCATATTTTCCTTGGTCATCCCTTACCTATGCTGTTTTCTTCCTTCTGTCTTTAATACCAGACCAGAAACTGGGATCACATGTAGCAAAAATTTTTCCCTTTATGGACTTTAAAGCGTGCTAGGATAAGTGCTGGTTTTGTATGGTCCCATTTGATTCATCTTAATATCGGTCAATATTTAAGGCATGATCTGTACATACACAGATTACACAGTAGTGGTGAATTTGCTAGAACACTCACATAGGGGTTAGGGAAAAAACAAAGGAATTATTCCTCGATTAATAAAGATCTCTAATATACGGTAATTGTTAGAGTTAAGCTTTGACAATACATTAACATGTTTCATGTATTTCATTCCATAAATAACATATAGGCTATAATTTATAATTGATACTGGTTCATACAAAGTTTTTTAGTTTGTGTCACTTTGTCCGAAAAAGCATTGCTCTTTTGTTTACCGTAAAGTCATTGTATTTACATAATGTCATAGAAGTAAAATATATGAATTATGGCACTCTTCTCTAACAATAATAATGTATGGAAGGTTAGATGTTGTTGTTGATCTTTAAATATTTTAATAAATTGAAGCTAAAGATGTCCAAAAGCAAATAAGGGCAAGCATGCTTATGTACATATATTGAAACCGAAATATACATATGTACACTACCAACATAAATAGTCGAATATGTGAATCTGGCATGCCAAAATCTATTTAAGGGCATGTGACATATATTTAAACTTTTGCATCATTTTCAACTTCATCTCAATTCCCACCTTAAACTTAGTAGTATATTTATCTATATACATCTGACGGGTCTCTTGGAGTTCTTTTACGAGGGATTGGCATGCAGTGTTGACCAGTTTTTGTTTATTGTACATCTCCTTCTAGTATTGGAAGATGTCATAGCTGTAATCATCGATCTCAAACTCAAAATGGGATTTTATATGAGCTATTTCATTTTTAATGGCAAACCTTTCTGTTGTCTTCTCATCTTCCTAAAACTGACTTCAACTAAAATATCTGTCAAGTTTTCTAATTCATGGAGTGGTGCAATTCGAATAAGTACCTTATATTCATTGTCCACATTTCGTATGACCTAATAAGTAGAAGTAGCATATGAAGTTGAGCATTAATTTAACTTAAGTTTGTTTGTTATATCAAAACCGAAATCAAGGTTAACAATCTCCCCATTTTTTATATAACAAAACTTAAGATAAATTTGCTTGTGCTTGAGTTTAACGAAGAAATAACTCCCCTAAAAAAGGCAATGGTTTTTTTTGAAATTTATTTTAGGAAATGAAAGAAATGACTCCTCCTCAATAAATTGCTCAATATTTGAAATTAATCTTAAGGAATTAAGTTTAAGTTTAACATGTAATTCGGGTTCTAACATATGCATAATCAATTCATAATTCATGTTTCAACATATGCATAATCAATTCATAGAAAACAACATATTGCAAATTTAAGGTCTCTCTCCCCCTTTTTGTTATATCAAAAACATAATTCAAGGAGAAATAGGTATAAGCAAGCATAAATAGGATAAATTTATCAAGCAAAGGATATTCAAGACAATGCAAAATATAAAGTAGCATAGAAGTCTAAAATCATGAAAATCGATAAGTAAAGAGAAATCCTAAGTCTTAAAACAATATCCTAAAGACATAAAGTTTGACAATTTTAAGAAATGTGTCTAAGGTGATTAGACTTCATCAGTCGGAGGATCTCGGTGGGTGGAGGAGTAGGTGGAGGCGCACGAGGAAAGGCAGCGAAGAAAGCATAGAATTACTCCGTTAGAGCTCGGTAACTTTGCTCAAGAGCAGAGAAACGAGTATCGATGGTGTCCAATCATCCCTCCCATGCATCAAAACGGCCCATAATAGATGTGAACATATGGGAATATCCATGGGTGTGGAAGCCGAAGGTGGAGGAGGCTCATCATGCTCCATTTCATCATGATCGTCGGAACTGGAGCATTGGGTTGCTCAAGTGGTGGCTGTCGATGAGCTTTTGGAACAAAGTCGCCACCTTGTATTTCATATCCGGCAAGTGCCATAGATTTTTTACCAATGTAGCGATATGTGGTTACCATAATACCAGGGTCGCATGAAAGATCGAGACCTTGAGTTTTGAAGTAGTAACTCAAGGCCATGCCATGGAGAAGATTGTATAATTTGATACTCTATCTTGCTCACACATGGAAGCATATATTTTGAAATCTATAAAGTATTAAAGTTCTTTTGAATCACTAAACATCCTGAGAAATAAACTATATATTTCTAATATTTTCTATAAAAATGTAGGCTCTTGACCTCGTGGTATATTCGACTACTACTACATAAAGAGCTAGATGTATAGCAAATAAGAATAAAAATAAGGATGAACAAGTATGTGCCATTACTTAAAGCTATGACATTGAACAATTATGGAGTAAACAATGACAAAAATAATGATGAATAGTCATAAGAATGAGCAATCACTAAAAGGATAACTAAAATAATGGCTAAAAATTGATTCTGAAATATCTCTTATGCACACCTTGCTATATTCTTGACCTTCTCAATATTATCATAGCATTAGCATTAGTCAATGCTTTTAGGTCTTAGCTTATCATGCTTACCCTTGCTTTTCCTTCACCCCATCAAGGTTGTTCGAATGTGTTAAGGATGTTTACACCAAAACAACCATTGTTGGATTTACTAGCTCAATAGCATCTTAACAAAATCACAAAAACCTTATCTTACCTAATCTCAGCTAACAAGATTACACTCTCAAGCTTAGCTACAATTTAAATTTTGAATTATAAAAAATTATCTAGTCATGATTTTCCTCTGCATTCAATTGTATATATCTATGTGTTCAACCAAATTAATAAAGCAAAAATCTCTATTACAATTACTTCTTCTTTACATGGTATTAAAGCCATTACTTAAACAGCCTTGATCTTTTTTTCCCCTCTTTCTTACTCAATGGCTGTCAATAACAACCAAGTTCATACAATCAATTCAAATATTAACAAAATAGAACCCATCTCCATAATGTTGCAGTGTAACTCCCTCTGAAACTCAATGCATCTAATTTTTCATCTTGGCAAATCCAATTATACTCACTTCTTGATAACCATGATATTATTGGCTACCTAGATGGTACCATACCCTATCCTAACCTTATGATTTTCATTAATGGAACTCAAACTCAAAACCTAACTCACTTGTTCTGGAAAAAAGTAAGATAAATTCATTTTGCACGCCATAGTCACTTTTGTCTTCGAATTAATCCTCATAATTATTGCCATTGTTAAAACCTCTCAAGAAGCCTGGCAGAAACTATCAATCAGATTTGTAAGAAAACAAGATCCAAGGTTATATCCTTAAAGAAGAAACTCATCATGACAAGCCAAGCTATAAGATCGACTCCTGAATACATACAACTTATGAAACAAACTACAGATGAGCTTGCATTGGCTCAAGCATCTGTCTGTGATGATGGCCTGATCCTCTTCATACTTAATGGTCTTGGTACATACTTCAAATAAATCTCTACAGTAATCAAAGCTCGAAAGAGTCCTATTTCTTTTTAAGAACTAAATGACAAACTCACAGACTACAATAACTTAAACAAAAAGACCTTTATCTTACACCTCCAGCAACTGCTAATTTGCCAAAAAATCCAGAATAGCTCAATTTTATAAAGGTAGGGGTAATTATTCATACTCCACCAACCACATCGCAACAACTTCTCCTACCAAAGGATAAAAAAATCCAACTCCATGGGATAAAGCTAGTTTATCAAATCTATGATAAATCTGGACATAGTGTCAAATTTTGCTAAAGCATAACCTTACCCAAAAAGGATTCAATTGGTAATGATACAACCATTCAACTTAAGAACACTCCCAACATTGTAGGCACAAAAGCTTTACATCATGTCATACCAAACTTAAATAACTTATCCTTATACATAGAATATGGTGGACCAGATGAAATCCTTGTAAGAAATGTACAAGTTTGAAAGTCTCTAACATTGGCTCTTTTGTTATTCCCTCTTCCCATAAACCTCTTTATTTGACAAATGTCTTACATGTTCCACGTTTGAAAAATAATCTGCTTTTAGTTTTTAAATTCTATCATACTAATAATGTTTTAATCGAATTCTTTTCCACTCATTTTTTGGTAAAAAATCTAGCTACGAGGGCACCATTTGTGAAAGGTCTAACCAGAAACAAGATCTATGAGATTCTAAGCTGCATGCTATAGTCTTTCTCCAAACCTGCTCGAGCCATGGTTAGTATAAAAGATTTAACAAAGTTGTGGCACAACAAACTTGGCCACTCTTCAATTAAAGTTTTTCGTTACATATTGCAAACAAATAACTTGTCTTTTCAATCTTACAACAAAAATTCTCATCCCACCTTAAGTAGCTCTGAGCCTCTAGAACTCATATACGCAAATGTGTGGGGACTAGCATACATATCTTTAATAGATGGCTTTAACTACAATGTCATTTTTATAGACCATTACATTAAATACATTTGGCTATTTCCTATAAAGAGTAAATTAGATATCTATTCATTGTTCCACTCCTTCAAAACTCTTGTTGAAAAACATTTTAACATTTTCATTCTTTCTATGTACATTGATAATGGAGGTGAATATAAAAAACTCTTCAAACTCTTTGTCGTACTTGGCATTTCACACCTCACTACACCACACACATCATAGCACAATGGAACATAGAGAAAAGGAATAGACATGTTGTTGAAATAGGTTTAACACTTATGTATATGCGTCAATACTCCTTAAATTTTGGTCCCATGCATTTCAAGCAATACTGTATCTTATCAATAGATTCTCAACGCCTATATTTCAAATGAAATCCCTTTTGAAATTTTGCTAAAACAAAACCAAACCTACACAAACTAAAAGTTTTTGCTTGCCTTTGCTATCGAGGGCTCAAACTTTACAATAATCACAAACTCCAACCAAAGACTAGGCTTTTCAACTTTTTAGGATATTCCCCAACTCAAAGTGCCTATAAATGCTTTGATCCAAAAACACAAAAGACATTTGTCCCTAGACATGTCTTATTTTATGAAAACATACATCCTTTTAGTTAGTTTGCTATAAATAATCACCATCCAAGGTCAAAATCTCAATAAACAACTTTCGTCGCTCTTGACTCACCTTTGTTCTTCTCCTCTCCAACTCCTAAATTGGAAATAGAAGCATGCTTGCTTACTCAGACTCAGCCTTATTACACAAGGTGTGCAATTATAACTCCTTCATCAAGTACTAGATCTTTCTCTACTACTTTATCTAGACCACCATGCACCTCCACCACTTCATACATTAGAATACATCCAATGAACACCAGATCCCAAAATAAAGTATACAAACCAAAACTTATAAGCACAGTGACCAACATACTCCATCTTTCCCCCTTGAACCAATCTCCATCAGACAAGTACTCAACGATGTAGCCATGCGATGATAAAAGAGTTCAATGCTCTAGTAAAAAATAAAACTCGAACCCTAGTTTTACCTTCTCTTAACCAAAATATTGTAGGTTGCAAATAGGTTTATCGTGTTAAAAGAAAACAAGATGGGTCAATTGATATATCCATAGCAAGGTTGGTTGCAAAAGTGTTTCACCATAGACCAGGCTTGGATTTCAAAGAAACATTCAGTCCAGTTGTCAAACCAACTACAATAAGAATAATAATATCAATATCTTTGGCCAATTCATGGCCAGTTCATTAAATGGATGTCAGTAATGCCTTCCTTCAAGGCATTTCACCGAAAAAGTCTTAATCTCAACCTTCAGTTACATAAACCCATATAAGCCTAATCATACCTACAAACTTCAGAAAGCCATCTATGGCTTAAAATAAGCTCCTCGAGCTTGGTATCAAGAACTCAACAGTTTTCTACTAGACTATGGTTTCTGCAAACATTTCTAGCCCATCTCTGTTTTTTATGTTAAGAACTCAGTTTTGTTATACTTTTTGGTTTATGTTGATGATCTACCATTTACTAGTAACAACTCACAAGCCTTGACATAGTTTCAGCAACAACTTATTAAAAGGTTCTCATTGAAAGATCTAAGAGACCTCAGTTACTTTCGTAGAGTAAGGTTATTAAAACCTCAAAAAAACTCATATACAAAGACATCCACAACCTTCTTCACAAATTTTGTATAGAAAATGCCAAAAACACTACAACTCTATTGGCTACAAGTGTACAACTTCAACTTAAAAATTGATTAAGACCATCAAATGCTAATGCCTACAGAAAACTAGTTGGATCATTGCAATACTTATCCTTGACAAGATGAGATATTGCCCACTCCATCAACAAGCTCTCTTAGTACATGCACACTCCTTGTCAAACACACTGGAACACACTAGACTAGCCTTAAAAGAGTTATAAGATATGAGAAATGTACTTTACACTATGGTCTACTTCTTAGGAAGCCTTTTCACCTCAACATCTTAACCTTTAGTGATTCCAATTGGGCTAGAAATTTGGATGATAGATCTTCTACAATAGACTATATTATATATCTTGGTGGAAATCCAATCTCTTGGAGTCGACCAAATGTAGAATAGTGGCTAGATCTTCTACTGAAGCTGAATATAGGGCTATAGCCAACATCATACAGAACTCATCTATATTAAAAATCTCTCGTCTGAGCTATATTTCGTATCATCTAGCTACCTTGTCTTTTCTTAAACAACATTGAGGCCACATATTTAACTACAAGCCCAGTTTTCCACTGATGCATAAAACATATAGCTTTGACTACCACTTCATCTAACAACATGTTCAATCTGGACAACTAAAAGTTTCCTACATACTGGGCATAAATCAGCTTCCCCAAGTACGAAAACATAATTGACGAACAATTTTGAGTTATCATCACTTGTTCAACTTCTTGGAGCAAATTTGAGTCCTCCATTCTTATCTTCATCAAGTCCCAGAAATACCCAAGCAAGAACAATGGTGTATGACCTTGGATTCCTCGATTTGAAAGCTTCAATCAAAGCCTTTCAGGCTTTATTATCAGAGCATCAAACTAGTTTGTAAACACGCTAATAACTTCGAGCAACACGATAGTGAGAAGCAAAAATACCCACTCCATGGCTTTGTGAAAATTGTTATTAACCCGCTCAACATTATAGATTTTGTATTTATTTTTAAATTAGCAAGATAGAGTCAAAATTGCCATATACTGACGTTAGCTTTTAACGATAGTCAATTTCTATCAATAAATCACAGAAATTTCAACTAATTAAAATTGGTCATTGTGGCCAACACACAAATATCATAAGATTGACTCCAAGCCGTTTGGTCCCACTACACACTGGCAGATGTAATTATGGTTACCTCAAATTTTCAAGAAAAATTTGGACATCACAATATCACTAATAAGAGTTTACACCATTCTTCATAAAAACAACCATCAAATCAACTTTGGCTTAATTTTTCAAACTAGAAATGGTTTTTGTTTAATTTCAAAAAGAATTATTAAAAAGTTGTTGATGGGAACATATGAAAAATGAAATGAAAAAGATAAATGGAGAGAAAGACAGGAAAGAGAGAGAATGTGTTGTTGGCTTCGGAAGATTTGATAATTTTTTGTTTCTTTCTAGCAATTTCTATGCCAGTGTTAAGATCACGATCATGATAGCTTTGCAATAAATTAATTCTTAGATTCTATAATAACTTACTCATGAGTCATGACGTGCATAAAACAAATTTCAAAGTGCCAAATTTATCAATCATTATTTATAATTTCTTAAAATTCATAAGCTTCTCACAAGTATAAACTTAACAAAACTCAAATTGATTCTTTTAACTAATCTCTCATAAAAATTATCAAGTCACCACGTCAATCGATAAGTTACTTCCCTATAAATGCTTTTTCAGGTTTAATTCTTAAATGTGATCTCTTCATGGCTCTAATGTCGATTGTACCAATTTCGTGATAATAATATGAGTTTATATTTGATAGAATGATAGTATAAATTTATTTTTAATGAAATGTTATTATTTGACTCATTAACAGTATATAGATTTATACAATATCAGTACATTAAATATAAATCTTTATAATATGTCTTAATTGCATTAAACTTTTAGATTTCCCACTAAGCAGACTGTCAAATGAGAGATATGTTATTTTGTATTAGTTCGATGATCAAAATATTAATATCTATAGATAAACGTTGATAATTAAAATTTTATTTTTCAAAATTAGATAGCTAAACCAAAATTATTTAAAATTTTACATAATCAAAAATTATTTTAGTGATCTTAAAGTATTGACTAAAGATATATACATAAAAGCATTAAATGATGTTTTTTAAGGAATTGAGATTTGATCGAAGATATAGCTAAAAGCCAAAGCATATTGTAAGTGTGCATTATACATTGAGATGATGGTCAAATTGGAAAGCTTTGAAAATAAAGAGCAAGTGGTGAAGAGGGCTTTAATTATGGCTGTAATGTCATCAACTAACTCCATATGCTTTCTTTTCAAAATCATGAGTACAGTATCAGCCATAGAAACCATATGGCAAATGGCAAATGGCAAATGGCAAATGGCAATGCCCATTTGCTTTGCTCCTTGGAATACATTACGACTTCTATCGTCTCATCGATCAATAATACTGGAAGAGAAAAACTATACCATTTAATCTCTCATCGGTATAAGTGAACTTGGACTGTTCTCTTCCTCAATTGAAGTGACTTCCATTGAAAGCATATCATATTTTTCATTAAACTGATGGATTTGACAGAACTTAAGCCCACTATTTCACAACAATGTATTGATTAATCGGCAAAAAAGCTGCTCCCATTACAAAGGGAGTCATTAAGTTTTCCAAGCCATGAAGCAGCTGTTGACATGTGTAAAGAAGGTAGCACCATTCTTATTAATTAATTATTGTCATAATTTCTGCATAATAAATATGACTTTGCGTTTCTCCCTGTATGATTGAAAACGAATGGCAGAGTGAAAATAGGGAAATTGGGATCTTTTCCTTAAAACTTTACTTGTTTTGAAATCAGGTTATTTATCCTTCTTCAATTGGATTAGATTTCGGGATAACATTTTTTAAATTAAAATAGATTGATTATTATTTAATACATAAAAATAATTTTATAATTAAATTTAATTAAAAATATATTAATATTAAAATATTTTTAATGTGATGATCTTTTCAAGCATAACTTAGATCGTGTTGGGCTTAAAGCAAGTAAATTTTTTTTATTATTTAAACTTAGCCTAAATTGATTTAGGCCATGTTTAACATTGCCATCGGCACAGTTTTTGAGATTCAAAGTAGTTTTTTATATCAAGCGTAATATTAAATAGATAAAAATTTTTGAGTTTTACATTTAAAATTATAATTTAGCAATCTAAACCAAAAAATAATGGAGTTTTTGCTGTTTGAAAGTTAACTTTTAAATGAAATGACTTTATTATTCTTATATTTTTAAACTTTTATTATTTTAAACATATCTCTTTTTCGATATTTCAACTTTTCAAATTACTTTTATTATTTTAAACCATATTTCTTTCACTTCACTTTTTAAAGATACTTTTTTCAATCCAAACTTTTTCTAGTAGCGATACTAAACTAAGCCTTAAATTATGGACAACTCTACTTAAAAGTAATAAAAAAAATTTGCCTTTATTTATTTATTTTTACATTTGAAGCTGTTAATGGTTGAAGTTGATCAATGAAATTAGGAGTTTAATATTCTAAGAGTGAGTTCCGATCAAAGATCAATCATAGGATGATCTGAATCCATGGATCTGAACCAATTTTAGGGTAATCCTGAAACTTGATGCATGGTTCATGATCCAAAATTTTTAGCATCAATACTATTAGGATGATTCGCAGTTCTGAGTATAAAACTATTTTTAAATTTAAATTTGATTATACTTCAAAGAATTTGTTGATTAAGTGTTTTAGATTTTCTGTAATGATATGGTGAGGTGATTAATTGACTATTTGAAGCTGGATTTCTTTGTAATGAACAGTGATAGATCTTTAACATTTGGTTTTGAAGGAGTTGATTAATATTATATATTTGAACTTACTTTTTTCCATAATATACACATATCGTCATATCCTATTATATTTATTAATATAAAATGTACAGATATATATATATATATAGGCAATATAATAACCAAAAAAACAAAAAAAGAAAAGTTACACAGAATTATATAAAGAGAAGTTATAACTGGCTTAAAAAATCACAATTACAGGAAAATAAATCAAAACTAGGTACCGAATTGCAAAATAAATTAATAAATTAACAATTTTAACTTTTAAATACAATTTAAATTTATTAGATATGTATTTATGTATGTATGTATGTATGTATAGGAATTTCCCAAATTTGAGGGAAGGGGGGGGAGGCAAGGTCCTCTGAGGCTGCCATAAGCATCCGGCCATGGTAATGTATGTTTGAAATTTGTTGTGACGGGCCTTTTTTTATTTTTTTGTGACAGACGATGATGACCTACTTGTGTAATGTTACATGTACTGACAGCGTTCAATTTTGTAACAAAAGAATTTTGATAGATTTACTGAAATTATCTAAAAGTTATGATAGAAAATTGTGACATAAATAGTGGTAGATTATAATTTATGTGAAAGAACGGGACAGGACGTAGTTACAGACCAGTGATAAATCAATATAGAGACAATTTCGTGGCAGAATCATGTTACAACATATGAAATTGTGACAAAAATTTATCACAGAAATATTTATAGATTACAATTTGTGGTTGAATGAGAAATGATATAGTTCAGAACTAGTGATAAAATGTATACATAAACAAAAAATTTTGATAAAATTGTCTGACAACGTGTCAAAATGTGATAGAATCTCGTAACATTAATAATGATGAATTTTTAAATTTTATGATAGAATATGGTGGCAAAAACTGCCAGAATCAACTAAAAACTATGACAAAATGTTCAACTATCGTAACAAAAAGGAAAAATCATCACTAAATTATTTGTGGTGGTGTTTTTATACTTAGGGAAATGCGTAGGATAATAGTGGTAATCTTTTAGTGCTACACATCCTAAGATTCGCCACACCTAAAGAAGAAGAAAAAAAAGTAGGAAAATGAAAAAATGGTAACAATTCGGGCTGAGGGGTGAGGCTAACTGCTTGTGCTTTTCTATTTGTTAATCAATTAGGTTTTGTCTCACTCGAAGGACTTCTTAAAGCTCTTATTTAAACTTAATAATTTATGTATGTCTCACATTATTTTATATTAATATAGTAATATTATAAGATTT